>OY759245.1:3773190-4453535 GCA_963662185.1 Eilema griseolum
TTACAATGCACAAAGCTTAAATAATGATACATGCACGTTGGCACCCAAGCCTATGGGCCCAATTGAATTGCCATTTCAATTTAATGGAGAGATGACATACCCGATATTGAAATAAAAATCATCCCTCACGAGAACTCGCGGCTACGTATTTATTTATTAAGTTGTCGGTAAATAACACCCCTCTATGTTTCTTGCAAGTCAGTTATTTCTATAGAATTACATTGTTATGTTCCTTAGAGAGGCTCAAATAGCCTCATTTTGTTGCGAGAGCGAATTAACGAGCTGCCGCCAAGAAAAAAAAATGAATTATGACGTCACTTGATGCCAAGCGATAATCAGCTCTGTACTTTATCGCGCATTTTGAAGGATTCCTCTGATATTGTTTTTGTTATTACATTTTTCTTTGGTGAAATATTCTCTCAGCTTAGGCAATACTTTTAAGGTCAGCGTTTTTGTTAGGCTATGTATTCTCTGTAGCACAGTTTGTACGCCGTAAATTGTGTCGAATAATTACATTGAGCTAACTCGGTACAATATTAAAATTTGGCCTCGGTGCTAAATTAATAAGTATAAAATTGACTTCGGTTGAAATATTACGGCTTTACTTTCGTAATCTCATTTCGTTATGGGACTCCATTTTTTTATTACGGTCAATTATAATAGCATCAAATTAATTTCGGAATTACGAAATTTATATCATGTTTAAGCGATTATCCTTTTTCCTTTTGTGCTGATTACTTTCATGATGCGCTGGTATATAAACCACAGTATGAACATCAATAAGTATATACGAGTAGAAAATGTGCCTTGTAGAAGTGGTGAAGCTGTATTTTTACTCCACAAATATGTTAGCACTAACGATGAAGCATTGAGCTGTGCCCGACAGGGTCCATAATTGTAACTTAATCTGACATCTTTATCACATTATGGAACTCAATAAATGTATTGAGTATTGTGAGTATCTGTCAAGAGCACTATAAAGGTATTTCTTATAACTCGATGTATTCTCTAAAGCCCATGACTATCATGAACTTTAGAGAATACATCGATATGTATTTATTGATATCTTTATGACATATTTATAATAAGAATAAGGTATCTGTTATTAAAAAACTGTATCGTCCTTCCTGGGCCTACCAGGCAATCAGATATAATAAGGAGATGATTCTATAACTATACAACGACTCGGGATGCGTTGCAGTACCCGTGGTCATGACTTGACTAGTTTGCGAGCGTCGAACATTTTTTGCGCGCCTACCCACCATTACACGCGAAGGGTCCCGAGCAGTTGTATAATTATGAATTCACACCGAGATAGTTTAAAAAATTAGGAGATGGTTCAACATTGATTCTATTCACACTTCAATCAAAACTTATAACAAATTTATGGTATTCACTCGTTTATAATTTTCTAATACTCTTTCTGGTTATCATAGCGAGAGAATTTAAAAGAAATTGGAAATATTTCCTACTAAGTTTTCTGCTATATAACAAAAAACTTAAGGACTATTTGAGAATACTACGTGAGTGAAGCCGCAGACAACAGCTAGTCTTAGATGAACGAAGCTTTCAGACGTTAAAACCATATTTAATAATGACCGAGATAACAAAACCGCTCCTCAGAGGTCCCAAAACTCAAATGGAACGTATATTTTACATAAACCTACTCATTTCTATTAAATTCGTTTGGGAAACTTTATGCTTTCTTTCCTTTAAACTCGGGCGATAATTTTCAAGAGTTTCTCTTACACTTTGGTGCCCACTTCTTGAATTGTGTTGCAGTCTTGGTAAATTGTTTTTGTAATGTTACAAAGTTGTTAGTGATAATTATTATTATGATTCTCTCTGATGAGGCCGCCAAGCTGAGTGCCACCATTATAACACTTAGTGTCTATAATGGTGACCCTCTTTCCTGAGACTTTGCCTTTAGCTTACCATTAGGCGAGGTGAAATAGGTGGCGTGTCCTATATGCATTTCCTAAAATCACTTGTTTAACTTTTTTTTTAACCGCTGAGACATTAATTATAAACCGCATAGGTTTTGTTTTGTAAATGCTTATGAATCTTTTTACTGTATGTAATTGTTTAGATGATAAATAAATAAAAAAAAATATATATGAAAAAATAAAAAAATAAAATTGAAATAATGATTAAGTAGGTAAATTGTACACCAAATTACATACATATGCTGATGCCTATTACCTTACGGGGTAGGCAGAGACAACAGACCATTTGGCTCTATTCTTACATACCTCACGAGGTTCCTTTACCTTTCATGAAAGCCTTCCTTCCGGTTTCGAGTACATCCGACCTGCCTTTGGTCAGTGTGTATACCTTGAGGTCGACACCGACTAGCCTATTCATAACATAACATAAACACGCTATATCCCCGAAGGGGTAGACAGAGGTGCTAGTATCCTATATTTAGGTCCCAATGTAATAGGTGGCGAGCCTATTTCCATAAACCGGGCACTTATAAACCTGCGATAAATACGCACATAGCCTATTAATCAAATTAAATACAGTCCTACAGTAATTTTCATACTTGCCAGAATTCAAATTGTTTGTTTAGCACTCATGATTTAATTGACATTTTTATAGTTTTAAATTTCCACATTCCATTAAAAAAAATTAAGGTATATTACGGGTGTTCACACCTTTCAATCTAAATCTATTCCTTATGTTAACACGCATTAACGTGATCGTGTTATAGGTAGGTGATATATGTTCTTAAACAGCACACCATAAGGATCATTTTGCTCTGGCCCTGGTGGCTGGCACAGGCTGCGTGGCTCAGCAATATCCACCCTCCATCGTTGAGTTCGTGAGGCAGAAGGATTTTCATCCGTTAGCACATTCTCGATGTTTTTGTTTTCATTTCGCTGTACCGTCATATCCAATATTAACAGTTTGTTACGTGCCCCTAATATATTTTCAGACAGTATTCCATGTATTCGAAATTCAAAATCATAAAAAAGTTTTATTCGAGAGGCGTCTATAGAATAAAACTGATGTTTCGTCGAGAGAATTTGTGTGATCTATTGATTAAATGTAGATTGAAAAAAAAAGTTAGGACCTAGTGTAGAACTTGTCGTATAGGAGGTAGGACACGGCGGTATTTCCGCCCAAATGAGGAGTCCGACTGGGGAAGTACTACAGTCCTACAGAATACCACGGTTATAATAACTTCGTGTTGTGTTCCCGGCGGTGAGTAGGGTAGCCAGAGTTCACTGGAGAATTTGTGCTGTCAGTGGGATGACTAAAGGTTTGTTCTGCTTTGTCCTCTACACTGACAGCACAGAAACTCTGTGCTTACAGCGTCGGCAGCTCGAGTGTGGCTTCTCTGTCTGTGTTACACACGTCCATAGGCCACGGTAACCACTTTCCATCAGGCGAGCCGTGTGCTTGTCTGCCACCTAAGTGGTATAAAAAAATGGATTCTAGAAAATATACTTACTTTATTTGTAAATAAATACATAATAGGTGTTATACATAGAAACATAACTGCAAATACTAATACAAATACTCTTCATTACAGTCATTATCTATTATATATTACACGTATTTGTCACAGTTTGGACCTCATCAATAAATGGACCCTAAAATGTGATTGTACGGGGATTAAAGGGTCCAAACTTTGAGGTCGTACGGGTAAGTAATCATGAACGTGTTACCGTTGTTCTTGATTGCATTGAAGGCTTGGTTGCATTTCACTTTGATTTATCTTTATTTGTTTTCACTTTTTTCTATTTCTGTTTCGTTGTTTTTTAAATCATCGCGCCACTAGAATTTATTATCATAAATATGCGAGAGGTATAAATAAATAGGTGTTCGCAATATCGTTCGGACTGCGCGCTTGACAAGGGTCGCCACCCTTGTCCGGCTGCTGTTAATTTCACTTGTCGACCGCGTGTAGCTTCAGTGTAGGGACTTAAGCGATAACCAGTAATAACGAGGGCTGGTGCAAGGATGTCAAAATTATAAAAAGCCCTTGAGGCTAGTCGTCAGTATGTTTTTATGAGACTAGCCTAACACTTTGAGGGACTGAGTAGGATGAAAATCATTTTGTGGTGATTTGTGCGGTGTGGCAGTGCCTTATACAAGTTTAGCCAAACCTGCAGTTAAACTGGAAAAGGCGGACCCCGAACTCCGAGGTGAGAGCTTCGAGTGGAGTGGTAGGATGTAGAAGAAAATGTGTGGTATGGCAGCAGAGTGTGGGACTGCTATTTTCTATTCCAATTCTGTTGTAGTAATTGTAATAAGTAGTAAGTCAATTGAAATTACCTAAAGTTTTATTTTTGTAAAAATTCCAAAAATTTGGGCCTCAATTATGTTGGTGTACGGGGTTACCAATATAATTGAGGCCCAAGCTAGTCTCTCCTGTATGTCAGTGCACCTTCTGAACAATATGCCTCTTAGCATCTTAGCCTTAGGAGGGACTTTGCCTCGTTGTGTGTGTGTTCTGCTGCTTTTACAATGGTTTGTGCTCAGATGAATTATTTGACATGATGCCTACAGCTTCATTCTATCAACGCACCTCTCGCCATAGGCAGGGAATTCATCCTCACACATTGCGACCTGAGACGGTGCGCACTTTGCGGTATGAAAGAAACTTCATCCCACGCATACTCAAACTGTGGAATGACCTCCCTGTTGCGATTTTTCCAAGCACCTACAATATAGTGTTCTTCAAGAGGGGTATTAGAAGGTTTCTTCATGGTCAGCAGCGCGAGTGTAACACCCCTGGTGTTGCATACGTCCATAGGCCACGGTAACCACTTCCTATCAGATGGGCCGTGTGCTTGTCTACCACCTAAGTGGCATAACAAAAAACAATAGAAAAGGGCCTTAGGAGGTCAGACGGTAGTCTCTTCATGAAAAGTTGACATAACAAAGCTCCGAAGTGTACCAGAAAAGCCAACATACATAATCTCAGACTCGAAAGTGTACCAGAACCATGAAATCGTTAGTAAGATAGTGATGACGATGAAAATAAGACGCGGAAGGCAGATACATCATTAACCGTACCTACGAATACCACAGCGCTACGCCTTATGTACATTCCATAGTAAATTTAATCAAGGAAACTGTGTCAAACACAAGCGTGCTTGATTGAGATGGTGTATATACCTCCTAATAATATCTTCAAACTTATCTACTCCTTAAGGCTATGACACAAGAGTGAATGTTAATTACAAACAAGAGCAATACGTAGCCAGTTAAATGCGTCGATAGTATCAAATGCTTCTAATTATATAAGCATAACGACGCGTAACCATAACTATTATAAGCATACGAATATTTATTGTGAATAATATTTACATAATATACACGGAAGTTATCGAAATTAAAATATAAATAAAAAAGAATATATATCTAAATAATCCTGCAGGCTCAGGCGTCAAAGAATTCCTCCCCATCGATGTCAACCGGGAAGGTGGCCAGAAGGCTGGCGGCATTGCCACGTTGAATGGCAATACCAATCCTTTGCGCAAGGAATAAACCAGCCCTCTGGTCACGGGTAGCGTCAATTAAACGTTTAGAAATGTCTCTAAACAAAAGACGGGCACTTGGACTCCATGATCCCAGCGTCTCGACCCCAAACGGCTCAAATATGTAATTACCACTTATAATGCTTCTAATTTCAATCATTTATCTATATACAATTATACAAAACACGTGTAGAGTGAAAGAGAGAATACGAGAGAGTTTGTAAAAGGTATGGTTTGTGTATAGAACATCGTTTTGCTACGCGATAGTATAAAAGTGCTTTGATGGAAAACGAAGAAAGCTTATAATTAGCTTATAATTAGACATATCCGATGAAACATGAAAAATATTAATATAACCGAGACCGCCATTTCATCCGCGAGGTCTGCGGTCTAGATATCTGGACGAGACGGGTCTCGTCTCGTCTCATCTCATCTCATCTCATCTCATCTCATCTTATCTTATCTTTTCTTATCTAATCTTGAAGGCATAACACAGTATATTTTGGTCGTAAAAGAAACTTTTTTTCGTGATTTTGATATGAAAATCTTATTTATTTTATCCATTTTAAACTTCTTAATCTTTTTGTCAAATGAAAATTCCATCCTCCATCATCCGTCCAAACTTAGAGTCTTCACTCATCGCCTCTCAAACAATTGAGATAACACAATTACGCCGAGCACCCCACTTACGGTACGTCTGCTACGAACAAACCCTCCCTGATATTAACAATCTTCGTTATGGACATTATCAATATCTGTAATGGCACAAACTTTTTCCCTTTATTGCCCTTTGCGAATATAAAAGCCCCAGGTGTTGTGTTAACTAAGAAATGGGGACAAATTTATCTATTATATTTAATGGCAGTTTGTGGAAACGTGTCGCAGTTCTAGATATTCTGCCTGAACCTACTTAGTGGTAACAATTTTTATGCTATTCTGGTTGAAAATGAATGCTTGCTATGAATATTTTTTTTTAAATACCTATTAGTATCCGAAATTACTAACATTCGCCCTAACTCCTCCAGCTGGAGTGAGTTAGTGCCATATAGTGCCCGACGGACAGCAATAGACTCACCCCCTATTATACGGGACCGAATTCAATTATTATTGAAATGTGGGTATTAATTCACCGCTGCCGAACCCTCCGCGGATAAGAATATATACGAAGTGGTTTCACGTTGGTAGTGTATTGGCCCGGATTCAAACTACGTACTAACTAAGTTCTTAACCACTAAGCTACTGACGACGCTTTATTTTATTGTGAAGTCGTTCTCTTTATTAGTGTTCACATTAATAGAGCATTCTAAGATCTAAAGATATGCTACGTCAGATTATCCTAAAAAGGCATGGTTGCACATACATAGGACATACTCGTAACGATACTTACATACTAACACTACATACATACACTACAATTGTATGTATATTTAAATATATATATTCTACAATTATTACATATTAAGGTATGATTCCGAACTCAGCAGCATCTAGCAGTGTTGTACAGTACCAAGTACCAAGAAATAGACTAGATTATAATATTGAAATATAGAAAAAATTGGAAAGGTTCAGGCGGTATTCGATAGTTCGTACGAATATCCGTAGATGAGTCCTACCGTCGCCGTAAGACGGATATATGTACAGAAGAATTTGGATGGTTTTGGGCGAAGGTTCTGTAGCTTAGTAGTCAGAGCGTTCCCCCTGTAAGGGCAAGATCGCGGGATCGAATCAGGCCTGAACCTATCCATTTTTTTCTATATCTTAATCGACTTGAATAGTTAGCATACTAAATGCTTTAAAATTTCATTCGATTGAATATAATAGTTGTGTTTATTGTTTTAATTTATTGCTGCTTCTGAATGGCTCTGTTTATCCGTATCGAAGTTTAACAATTCAATGCAGCTGTTTAACGGCATTACATTAGCAGTATATTTTTTTTTTTGGTGTTTATTCCAGTTGTATACAGTTCAGTTTTTGTTTCGAAGCTCGGTGCACGGTTTTCCACATGAAGGACTCTCTTAGAGTTTTTATCACATATAGGACCCAGTTTTACATTTGCCAGATACCTATTTAGCGTTTATTTTAGACAAAACCTTTCGTGATCCATTGACGTGTTACCAAGATACTTTATATAATATTCTACATCAATCTTCACAACACTCTCCAAACCCAAAGTTTACTAGCTTATGTTTATGTATTTTAGATTACGGATAATATACTTAGATACTTTTTTCGTATATTCAATCCTAACGTGGTTATGCCCTGCCTGTCCTGCCATCATTAAAAGATTATCAGAAATTTTATATTTAGACCTAATACACATGAATAACATAGATAATCTATCTTTACAGATACAACCCGTACAGGAGCCTATAAAAGCTATAGACCAATCACATGAGACCCCTCATCGTGTGCTTAATCTTAACAATTTTCGGCCACGCCGGCTATGATGGTGTAATTAAAGAGCTCTGACTCCAATGGCCGCCAGAGTCACAGTTTTCACGATTAGTTCCTAATGGTGTGGAAGGGAAGATTAAAGTTCGCGACAGTTCTTGGGTAGCAAATTTCTTGGGGCATATATGTTTTTCTGCAAATTAATATTTGATACTGCTAAATATACTTATTTTATGGAAGTATTTATTTGGGCTCATGTGTTGTACAGATCTTACAGACTTTTAGGTTTCAACATGGTGTCCTGTTGGAAATAACATAACATAAACTCACGCCTATATCGCCGAAGGGGTAGGCAAAGGTGCTAGCAACCACATTTCGCCAGTTTATGTTTAGGTTCCAATGTAATAGGTATCGAGCATATTGGCATTATCCGGGCACTTATAAACCTGTGATAAATAGACACTTAACTTCGAAAAGCATTGAAAAGTCATTGGTGTGTGGCATGGTAAAACCTGGGATCGAACCCCAGACCTCGTCTCAGCAGTCCATTACCCATACCACTAGGCTACTGCGGCAATAATGAAATATGGATTAATGGAAATAATACAACTTAAGTTAATATCGTAACTATACAGGGTGTATTTTTGAAACGGGGCAGTAATGGCAAGTACCTTAACCGTAGTACCGCAGTTACAGCAAAATGTTCTTAGAAGACCTTCCCTAACTTTTTGACATATTTTGAACTGCATTCACAGATTTTGTAAAAAACTTACAGTTGGCAAAAAAATGCAAAAAGTCCAAAACTTTTTTTTTATGCCAATCGATTCTATTTCATGTGGGGATCAAAAAACTCTATGAGACCATTTTAGCTTTCAGTACTAGGAAAGACAGAAATCGCCAAAAACGTTTCCCATACATTTCGGCAACAGAAACAAATTTCTACGATGGTCTAACTTTTTGTTATGGCCAGGAAGTGGGTAGAATTGACTGTAAAGTAAATAAAAAGAATTTTTACCCTCAAATTTCGAAAATTGATTCGAAAATCTGTGTGTTATACTTAGTTTCAGCTGAGAAACTTCGTATGAGTTATTAATTAAGGATTTTCGCTAAAATGTCTTCTAATCGTGAAAAAATTGACTAATGCTTACGTATTTTGTCAATAATCGAAATGCGGGAGCTGCATTAGTGTGGTACCGCAATAAGTATCCGTTGCGGCATGTGCCAACAAGAAAGGTTATTACAAATCTTTTGAAAAACCTGGAATCGCAGGGTTCTTTCAATAGAAAGCGGCAGCCTCGTGTGGACATGGACACGGAGATTGCGGTTCTGACTTATGTCGAAGCATATCCAGAGGTATCGTCCAGGCAAGTCGCCCTTGAAGTAGGTGTATCCCACTCCCTTGTGATAAAGATATGGAAGAAATACGGCTACAAGTGCTATCGATATGGGCGCATAGTTCAAGTGTTACATCCGGGTGATGATGTTCGAAGGCTTACTTTTTGCAGATGGCTAAGAGGAAAAATAAGCAGAGATCATGAATTTTTAAATTACATACTGTGGTCAGACGAAACGAATTTTTCCAATAACGGTATGTACAACAGAAAAAATCACCACTATTGGTCCAAAGAAAATCCACTAAGAGTTACGGCAAGTCATAATCAGGTTCGCTTCTCATTCAACTGTTGGTGTGGTATAATGTCCAATCGAGTCATAATGGTGGAATTTTATGAAGGGAAACTGAATTCTGCCATGTATAATGAAGTCATTTTACACCATCTTGAAAACGAGATGGACGAATGGCCCCTGTCGGAATTGCGAAAAGTTCATTTTCAACAATATGGTGCTCCGCCACATAACAGTCACCTTTCACGTTCCAATTTGAGCCGCCTATTCGGTACACAGTGGATAGGTACACATGGTCCAACACAGTGGCCACCTCGTAGCCCCGATCTAACACCACTTGATTTTTTTTTATGGGGCTTCGTGAAAAACGAGGTGTATAAGACGATGTACGCCAGTGTTCAAGAGCTCAAGGATGCATTAATGACCATTTTACGTAATATTCATCCCAGAACATTATTAGCCGCCATTCGTTCAGTGCAAAAAAGGATAGACTTATGTATTCGTGAAAATGGAAATCATTTTGAGCAATTTATTTCTTAAACCAATTTCTTAAATGTTTAAATGATTTTTTTTATTTAACATAGTTCAAAATTTTACCTGACCTATGAGTTTCGAGTTGATTTATCATGGGAAACGTTTTTGGCGATTTCTGTCTTTCCTAGTACTGAAAGCTGAAATGGTCCCATAGAGTTTTTTGATCCCCACATGAAATAGAATCGATTGGCATAAAAAAAAAATTTGAACTTTTAGCATTTTTTTTTGCTAACTGTAAGTTTTTTACAATATCTGTGAATGCAGTTCAAAATGTCCCAAAAAGTTAGGGAAGGTCTTTTAAGAACGTTTTGCTGTAACTGCAACAGTTAAGGTACTTGCCCTTACTGCCCCGTTTCAAAAATACACCCTATATTTATTAGTTTTTTTATACCAGTTATGTGGCAGACAAGCACACGGCTCACCTGATGGAAAGTGGTTACCATGGCCTATGGACGTGTGTAACACCAAAGGAGTCACACTCGCGCTGCCGACCCTGTAGGCACAGTTTCTGTGCTGTCAGAGTAGAAGATAAAGCAGGGCAAGCCTTTAGTCTTCCCACTGACAACACAAACTCCACAGTGAGCTCTGGCTACCCTACTCACCGTTGGGAATAGAACACGAAGTTATTATGGCCATGCTATTCTGTAGGGCGAAGGTACTTTTCCAGTTGGACTGCTCAATTGGACGGAAATACCGCCGTGTCCTACCTCCTCTATAGTTCCGTTATTACTATAGTTTCGTTATTAAAAAGTGAACAAAGCTTTAAAATATCAGACTTGGTTTTCTTTCCAAACGTGTAAAATCAAAAGAGCTTATGCCCACTATCTCCTCACGGTTTTGCCTCCACTGGTGCACCTGGGAATTCATTTGAAAAAATATCTCACTGTCCCGACCGACGGTGTTGTAACTAGGAATTACATTTTTAAATTTCCCATTTTCTTCCACTTAAAACGTTGCCGTGAAAGAAACAAATATAGTATAAAAGACATACCATATACCATACTTAACGACTCATACATGGCAACGGGAGAACGTCGCGCGTAGGTTAATGATAAATCAACTAACCATAAGGCTGGCCTTTACCTCGCTTAAAGAATTGGCATCGCCATTCACCGTGGTAATGCCGCCAGCCTCTTGGGCACGGTACCAGTAAAGATCGATGGGGAGGAATTTTTCGATGCCTAAAATTACAGTCTCCCTCTTTTTCTCTATCCCATTTTTGTATATATTGTATAGTTAGCATAGTTTTATATAAATTTGTAAGTAATTGTATATTATAATAGCATATTTTATGTACCTTAGCTGAAGGTCGGTAGCAAGTAGATGTATTTGTGTGGAGCGATTCGAAAAAACATAGTATTCATAATTATAGGTATTTAAACTATCATGGTCACTGACATAAGTACATGACATATCCCGTTTATTCTGATACTTATTCATAATTAAACAACGTTTCGAGATTTCGCAATTAAATCATGGAACTTACTATTCATAGCGACGTTTCACGAAAATTCCCGAACCGTTGTATAATTATGAATTCACACTGCGATAGTTTTAAATAAAACATAGTATGACGAATAAAAGTTCAACTACTTGAATATTAACAGACCCGTCTTCGGTTTGTCAACTCCAAAGAAGCATACAAGTTGCAGCATCAAAGCAGTGAGCGTGTTATTAAGTTGCTTACTTTCTGCCAAACACGGCTGTGGAAGGCTGGTAGAGAGGCGAAACACGTGTTAAAGTTTTACTTCTGTTGGCAAGTGCAGTTTTGTATGTACCCACCTTTGATAAGCAAACTTTTTACCTTTTCAGAGTTTCGGTTAAAACTATGTTCGTTTGCTTAGCTAGAAGTATCCTCACTTCATAGTATGTTTATGTCATTCATGTATGTTTCAGCTAATATTTTAAGCTGAAAAGTTTTTCTTTACTTTCTCTGTTTGTTTGGTTGAACGCGCTAGTAATTGAAACTACTGCCTCGAGTTAAAAAAACATTAACATAAACTCACGCCTATATCCCCGAAGCGGTAGGCAGAGGTGCTAGCACTCACATTTCGCCAGTTTATGTTTAGGTCCCAATAGGTGGCGAGCCTATCGTCAGTTAAAAATATTTTTTGTTAAATAGGTACTACTAGGTACATATTATCATATTACTCAAGGGACCGGAGCAGTAATTCCTACAGTCCCGAGTCCTTTAAGCAGGGCGTGAAAAAGCATATGATGAGGCCGCCAAACTGAGTGTCACCATTGTCACATTGTATATGCAGGTAATGGTGATCCTCTTTTCTGAGACCTTGCCTTCAGCTTACCATCAGGCAATGCGAAGTCTAATTGACGTGTCCTATTAAAAAAAATGTCAATAAATCGGCCAGATTCTGATACGTCATTTGAAAATTAATAAAATAATTAAAACGGGATTTCGAAATATGTCACGGGCGATGCCAAAGTGGATTGGTTAGTCTACAATATAATTACTTGTCTTAATTGGAGTAATCATAATAGAACCTAGACCACCGTAACTACAATTTTCGTAACAAGTGGAAAACTGTGGTCTCTACCTACCCCATGAGGCAAGAGATGTGTGTATGTATGTATGTTTTGGAAATTCTACTCCTTGTGCAATGTTGGGATTTACAGCTCGTATATTTAAAAGAGTTCTTTACTTATAGAGTAGAAGGTAGGACACGACGGTATTTCCGTCCAGTTGAGGAGTCCGACTGGGAAAGTACCGCGGTCATAATAACCTGCTCCCGGTGGTGAGTCGAGTAGCCAGAGCTCACTGGAGGGTATTTGTGCTGCCAGTGGAAAGATTGAGAAAAGCTTGTCCTGCTTTGCCTTTTACACTGACAGCACAGAAACTCACAATGCTTGCAGGGTTGGCAGCGCGAGTGTGACTCTCTTGGTTTTGCATGCGTCCATGGGCCACGGGGACCACTTTCCATTAGGTAGGCCGTATGCTTGTCTGCCAACCAACCTGTTAGGCGGTCGAAGTGGTATAAAAATAAGGAAAAACAACAGTTTTATCCTTAATACACCAAAATCTTACCACATTATCATAAATACAAAGGAGTCCTAATTGCTCAAGGTATTCATCTAATAAACAAAGTGAGGTTACTAAGAATTCCATTATGTTTAGACTAGGTACCAGGCGCGCCGGAGGCCGCACAACTTTCGTATGCAAAGGCTTTTAGCTGATGCTGTATAATGTCTACGAAATATGAGTATATACCTTCAACGATTTTATACACACGGTTGTGGTGACTGTTGAATAACTGTATGTTGATGATGTTACTTTTTTATACCACTTATGTGGCAGACAAGCACATGACCCACTAGATGGGGAGTGGTTACTGTGGCCTATGGACGTATGCAACACCAGTGTCGTTACAATCGCGCTGACGACCCTGAAGAAACCTTCTGATGCCCGTCTTGAAGAATCCCAAATTATAGGCGCTTGGGAAAACCAAAGAAAGGACTTCATTTCACTGCGTGAGCGAGCGTGGGATGAAGTTTCTTCATACTGCACAGTGCAGAAAAAAAAACCGTATTGCTCCGTTTTCAAATCTGCAAAACCGTATGTCAGGTACCAGGGCAATATGTCTTGATAAGTGTAGAGAGATGGTAGAGAGCAAAGTTTGGGTCGCGCGGCTGCATATCTTTTGTAAGTTTCACTAACCGCCTCGTATTCTCTGTTGTCCTGGTCATGTCATCATGTTATGTCTGGCTCTTTTGTGTCGTGGTTATGTTTCTGGGATTATTTGCGTAGGTACATTATCTTATTTATTTAGAGCAGGTTCTATGAATAAATTTACTGTAAAATGTTGATACGAAGGATTTGGCAACAACGTAATAATTATAACATTATTAGCCTTCCGCCCGCGGTTCCTCCCACGTGGATGTCGGTTATCGCGACTTTTGATCATACCAACTCATTCAATTACGTTCAGATAAACATAATATAAATTAAGTCTGCCTAAATCTTTCAATTAAAAAGGAATGCATAAAAATTCGTTCAATAGTTTTTGTGTCCATCGCGAACCAATAAACATACAGACAAAAATTCCATTTTTTTTCATATAACATAACCCAAGTTAATAACTACATTGTACAGACATGATCACTTTACAATTTACATAATAAAGTACATACATACATATAATCACGCCTTTATCCCTGGCGGGTTAGGCAGAGGTGAATTAACACCCACATTTCACCAATTGTATTCGGTCTCACGTAATAGGGGGTGAGCCTATTGCCGTATTCTGGGCACTATTGTTGACTCGAGCAATGCATCTGAGGCTGAGTCTGGGCTGTATATATCTGTCTGATGTTAAACAGCCCTATCCCTTAGCCGCACTGTGACACCGCATGGGATGAGATGGGGTGGCCCTAATTCTACTCTGCCGGAAACCACGCAGCAATATAAATTTACGATATATTATATAATTGTAATGTACAGATACTCTGTAATAGTTTGTTTCGTTTTAACATTATTTAACTCACCATATCATTAAAAACAATCATTTGTTAAATTCTTTATCCACATCGAATTGAGTTATATATTATGCTCTAGACTAGTCTAGAGTATCGAGACAAAATTAATGGTCACAGCATGTTACTTTGACAAACTCCTGATTTCGATTTATAGCACGAGCTGGTCCTGCTAGTATTTTGGTTAAGTAGCACATACATCGTAGGAGGTAGGACACGGCGGTATTTCCGCCCAATTGAGCAGTCCCACTGGGGAAGTACCTCCGCCCTACAGAATACCGCGGTTATAATAACTTCGTGTTGTGTTTCCGGCGGTGAGTAGGGTAGCCAGAGCTCACTGTAGAGGCAAAGGCTTGTCCAGCTTTGTTCTCTACACTGACGGCATAAAATCTCTGTTCTTACAGGGTCGACAGCACGGATGTGACTCCACTGGTGTTACACACGTTCATAGGTCATGGTAACCACTTTCCATCAGGTGGGCCGTGTGCTTGTCTGCCACCTAAGTTGTATAAAAAAAACCTTAAGGAGAATACTTTAGTTGTATACCTAGTCTGCTGTAGATTATAGGAGTGGGTTATTCAATCAACCTAATGTGAAAAAGTATAATATAACAGTTACATATGACACAATATATAATGCCAGCTGCTTAGGGAGAGATCGGTCTTCGGGGTAGTGAAAATTATTTTGGCACTTTTCCAAATTACGAGAAAGTATTGAAAACTTAACAGAAATATTCGAAATACTTTGTGCCTCTTGGTAAGTGAATTGTATACTGTTTTTTTCGTGCGTAATCACCATGCGTACCTCCTCTGGCGGAGCCAGTGGTGGTGATTAATTGTCGTATTCGAACCAACAGAAACACTGTCTTTGGGTCTTCGGTTGCCGGAAGTGAATTTTCACACTTTCACACCCTGGACGACCCAGGACCATGTGGAAAGAGAGTTTGAAAAGGGGGGAGGTGGGGCTTCGGGTATTGGGATCACGGTGTCCCCATTTAGCCTTCTGGTATGGAGACGTGCGTCTTGCTCCGCTACCGCAGCCTGCGTTTGCTAGTGTTTCAGGCAGAAAGGCCCGCGCCCATGGAGGACGGTGCGTTCTTCGACCTGTAACGTCCCAGACATCAGTTCCAAATCCTGTAAAGTTCGATAACATGGAATATATGAGCGAGAGTATATAGAATTACCGCAAATATCCAATGAACTAATCTACTCTGTTACCACTTTACCACTTTAAGATAATTCCATTGTGAAGCAAATTCATGTTTAACCTAACGATGTCTCTTTTGTACATATTCTTTATGGAGTAAACGTTCTGATACCCAAAGCAGTGGAGAATAAAGACACCAATTCTGTAAACTGACGAGTGAACATTGTGCTGACTACAAAAGCTCTGTGTCAACAAGCGAAGCTTTTGATTGTTAAGTGTTACCAGGGGCAAATTGTGTGATAAAGCAGATTGCCTGGAAGGAACGTAATGAGCTATTTTTGAGTGCAAAGCACAGGGAATACTGAAATACTCATGTATAATAATAGTACTTTGGTGGAGAATTGTTAATTGTTTTGATTTCTATTTATTACTCTTATTTGACCTGTTCCGTGCCTCAGAGAGCACGTTCCAATAGACGGCCTATGGCAGTCGTTACGTGTAGTTGTGAGAATCAGATTGCAGTGGAAGTCAATCGCTTTGCGGAAAATTCGGAGACTGGAAAAATTGGATACCAGATTCCGAGGCGAAGGCTTCGATTGCGACCGGGATTAACGCAAAGAAGGGTTTTATTGAAACCGACTGTAGTTATGCATATTAATATTATATATGCAAAAGTAACTCTGTATGTATTTTTTA
Source organism: Eilema griseolum (assembly GCA_963662185.1). Classification (NCBI taxonomy): domain Eukaryota; kingdom Metazoa; phylum Arthropoda; class Insecta; order Lepidoptera; family Erebidae; genus Eilema; species Eilema griseolum. Next base: position 3,789,561 of record OY759245.1, read on the forward strand.
TATAGGGTACGTCATTTAAACTTAGTCTGGACTGATAGTAAGGTATAGTCTCAGAAAAGAGGTTCACCATTATAAACATATACCATGTTACAATGGTGATGCTTAACTTCACGGCCTCATTATATGCTTTTTACGTCCCGCTTAAAGGACCCGCTATGTTATGCTTTCACGCCTAAACAGCTGAACCTATTTTGATGAAATTTGTTATAGGGGTAGATTAACTTGAGGAAGGACATAGGCTATGTTTTGTTGTAATAACCGACATGAAAGCGGGTACATGGAACAGGGTACCTCTGTGGGGCCTTACCAATATATTTACAGTGCAAGCCAGTTTCATCTGCAAGCCTGCTGATTATCAGACGAGGTTCTGGCGATAGTTTTCCTCACAGGGTTGCAGTAGGAGGGACAGAAGGTTATATTGTCTATAGTATACAAACAAGATGTAAATCCAACTTAGCTAAAAAAATATGTGATTTCTGTACAACTATGCTAACCTAAACATATTTAAATATTATTAACTAAAAATCAGTTCTCTGGAGCAAATATTTTTCTGCAAATAAATAGCGTTCATATTATAGGGGAAATTGTGCGTATATTCTTGGCATTAGCTGGACAAACAGCCAACTGTGTCTTGTCGACTGGTACGTCACAGTGTGTCAATATTGGGAGAGAATAAAAGTCAGGAGTTGTGTTGGCTAAATATTTATGACGGCAAATGTCTAGATACTCTTATACTACAACTTTATTGGGTAACTACATTGAGGTACAAGTAAATTGGGGTGTTTGGTCTGTTTGGTCAGGAACCTCTACGCGGTATTACCCTGAGCAACGGAGATGGCGACAGAATTGTCTTACTGGGTCACCTTATAACCCGTTAATTGAAACTTTCTAACTAACCTGAGACTGTGATAATAAAAAAGATGGGGTCAGTTGTAATGATACAAAGTAAGTGTGTAATCTCCTTTTTAAAAGAAATGAAAACAAAATTGGTTTGTAAATACATTACCATAAAAGTTCGCCAATTGTAATAATAGAAAGATTGGGGTAATGTATTTACAAACCACTTTTGTTTTTATTTCTTTTAAATAGGAGATTACACACTTACTTTGTATCATTACAACTGACCCCAATCTTTCTATTATTACAAGACGGCGTGTGATTTTAGTTGGTTTGAGTCTGGCCAGGGGGAATGTCCACAAGATAAAAAGGGACAAGTAATTTAAATATGGAATTTTAGTGCTAATATGATATCGATGAATCTTTGAGTTAAAGTACCTACTTTTTTTTTGTTAAATAGAATTTTAGTTTTACTTTTCAGGCATTTTCTTTCATTTAATTTACCATGTTTGTTACAGAGATTATATCCTTATGATTTACACTATCGATTAGTGCCATAAAAATACAGGACGTTATTTTTTCGTATTTTAGTCAGTTTGACTACCAAAAGTGGCAAGAGAAGCTTTCGAAAATTTTTGAAATTCAGTTTTGTTTCTTTTTAATAATAAAAGAATGTCTTTGTTTGCTGCAAGAAACTTTAATTTCAGACTCGGACCAGAATCATTTTCAGATGGTTTATTTGTATTACTTATTATTTCTATAATATTTCTTGAAATAATTGTATAATTTTGACGTTCATATGTACTCTGTATGAGGCTTAACTGAATAAATAATTTGATTGATTTAAGCTCGCCTTTGTATGCCTTAGTCATTATTTTGTATAAATATAAATAAATATATATTCCACGACATTCTACACAACGCTATCTAGACCCATGGTAAGCATAGCTTAACAAGCTTGTGTTATGGGATCTAGAAGGCGGATAAACATACTTAGATACTTTTTTATGTCTATATGTGTACAATAAAATATTTATAAATAAATCAGAACAATAATGGTTCTATAGTTAGTAAGAACTCTCAGGGATATCTTCCTACAACTATGATGTACACAGATATACGGACGAGAGTTTTGACTATTGAGAATACTCTGCCAACTGAGTGATCTGGTGGAATAAAGATACTCCATTGCGGCTTCTTTGCGTGTAGACAAATTAGTAACTTTTTACTAAACCTCAAAATGGTAGGTTATAAGGAACCAAAAATATACAATAAACTACCCAAAAACATAAAAGAGGCAAACGTAGTTACTTTTAAACAGGCACTAAGAAAGCTACTGAACGAAAAATGTTATTATGACGTAAAGTACTTTTGTTTTTTTTTTTTATACAACTTAGGTGGCAGACAAGCACACGGCCCACCAGATGGAAAGTGGTTACCATGACCTATGAACGTGTGTAACACCAGTGGAGTCACATCCGTGCTGCCGACCCTGTAAGAACAGAGATTTTGTGCCGTCAGTGTAGAGGACAAAGCAGGTCAAGCCTTTGGTCATCCCACTGATAGCACAAAACTCTCCAGTGAGCTCTGGCTACCCTACTCACCGCCGGGAATACAACACGAAGTTATTATAACCGCGGTATTCTGTAGGGCGGAGGTACTTCCCCAGTCGGACTGCTTAATTGGGCGGAAATACCGCCGTGTCCTACCTCCTGCTCCTCGAAGATAAATTGTAATTTATTCATTCAAATTCAATACATTATTTAAATTCTTTGACATGAGCATATGACATAATATACTAATTAATATTATTATTTTAATAGACCTAGTTGACATTCACCGTAATTATAACAATCTCCTTATTTCCTCTTGACATTATTTAATTTTCTGACATTAACTCAATAACTATTTAATGCAATTAAAATATTATGAATGCTCTCTAATTGAAATGTTGCATGTATAGACAATATCAAATATTTGCACACCTTGAAGAGGTTGTAATACAGCGGACCTATACATTTATCGAAAATGTATCTTTTACTAACTTTCTGTAACCTGTGTTATGCAAATAAATTATTTGATTTGATTTGATTAAATTATTGTGTGTAAGGTGGATGAATAAAAATATTATAAAACGATAAAATAAGAACAGACACAACTTGCATTAGTGTTTTAACATTATAATCTAATAAGCTCAGTTAAATAATTTATTTTAACTACAGGAAAATACCAATTTGCCAGTATCTATATATCAATAATATTGGTGTGTCAGTCATTGTGGCGAGAAGACTGGTCAGTCTAGACCCTGCGTTACCGAGTCTACCTGGACTTATATAGAACGACAAAATTCAGAGAATTTTTTGAGCCATTTACTCGAAGAAGAAGAATGAGAGAGAGAGCACTGGCTAGACGTCTTTTGTGTGATAACCGATCACGTAGCGGACGACAGAAGCAGCCACGGAATAAATAAAAAAGTTACGATCCTTTCATCCTCTGATACAATTGTTGCGAAACGATCCCTCTGCACAATGATTGAGGTCGTACTCTTTGCCTTAACTTCTAGCTTTCATTACTTTTGTTAGTTTAAATCATCGAAAGAAATATCTATCTTGTAAAATTGGCTAATTTCAATGTCACAAATTAGTACTTAGTTAATGGAAGTAGCCTTTTCACCCTCTTCTTATTACATGGGACTTAAAATAGTCAGTGAAATAATATACCTGTTCCTACACTTACAAAAATTACACAGGATAAAATAGAATAGAATTAAACCTATTGTACGCCAATCGCAATATGCACAATTTTTTTTAAACATTATCAAAACTGAACAAAAAGAACTTAGAACAATACAACATGGTAAATATCCCGATTACTTTAAAACAAAAAAAATCCGAACATGCAACTTCTTGAAATTTGATTGAACTCCCAGCTGTGACTTTTCCAAGCGACACTACAATATGTGGTTCTACTAGAAGGGCATAAGGTGGTCCTTACAGGGTCGGCAGCACGAGTGTGACTCGCCTGGTGTTGCATACGTCCATAGTCCACGGTAACCACTTCGTATAAGGTGGGTGCAGGAGACTCTACGCGGGTGTCGTGCGGTCCATGGCCCTGTACGGGTGTCCCGTGTGGGCGGACACCCTGAGTGATCGGCACATGCTTCTGCTGCAGCGTCCGCAGCGGAAGTTGGCGTGCCGCATCATAAGGGGGTACCGCACGATATCATTCAACGCGGCGAGTCTCCTCGCCGGATCGCCACCATGGATCCTGGAAGCGAGATGCCTTTCGGCGCTATACAGGTTCCGAAGGGCGGCGCGGGAGCGGGGTCACGATCCCGAGCCCGAAGAAATTCGGGCCGTGAGATCCCGGCTCCACAGGGAAATGGTGGCAGAATGGGAGAGACGACTTGGGCAACCAAGCGCAGGGCACGCCGTAGTAACGGCGGTAAGACCCATCATGGGGGAGTGGCTAGAGAGGCCACACGGCAGCCTCTCGTACCGTCTGACGCAGATGATCACCGAGCACGGATGCTTCGGAAAGTATCTGCGTCGGATGCAGAAAGAGCCAACGTCCGAGTGCCATCACTGCGACGCGAGCGAGGACTCAGGTCCGCACACGCTCACCGAGTGTCCGGCGTGGGAGACGCCGAGGCGGGAGCTTGTGGCGGCCCTGGGAGTGAGGGTTCTCACGCTCTCCACCTTGCTCGCGGCGATGGTTCGCTGCGCGGATGCGTGGGCGGCCGGCGCCTCCTTCTGCGAGCAAGTAATGCTCGTGAAGGAGGAGGCGGGGCGGGAGCGGCAGCGAGAGCGACGAAGGATCGCTAGACAAGCTGCCCGCGCACGAAGGCAACTCGGGCGTCGGAGGTCGATGAACGACCTCCGCCCCCCATGAGCGCCGGCCTGGGGGTGACAGGTGAAGCCGCCTGTCACCCTGGCAGAAGCAGGCCGCGGCGGTGGCGCGCGTGGCGCGCCTCCCCGTTTCCGGGGACGAGTTGGGGACTCTGTAGTCCCCACACCCGAGAAGAGGGCCATATCGTGAGAGATGGCCCTGGGTCGGCCGGGGTGCGAGGGATATGCCTGTCAACCTCACCTTCGGCAACCGAAACGACCCACAGGCGGCGTGCGTTTTAGTCGGTTCGAGTCCGACATAACCTCCTTCACCGGCTCCGGTGGGGAGGTATCCGTGGGGATTTTGCGCACGTAAAAAAAAAAAAAAAAAAAAAAAAAGGTGGTCCTTACAGGGTCGGCAGCACGAGTGTGACTCGCCTGGTGTTGCATACGTCCATAGTCCACGGTAACCACTTCGTATAAGGTGGGCCGTGTGCTTGCATGCCACCAAAAAAACTCACTTCCAATATGTCATATAGGTTCTACTGACAGTATAGCATTTAAAAAGTATAAGAATCAAAGAATCAATTTCATTTATTCAGTTTAGGCACATAAAGAGCACATATGAACGTCAAAATTTTACAAATTATGTATGTCAAGAAATAATATAAAAATATTAAATAATGTAAAAATAAACCATTGGAAAATGATTCTTTCGCTGGTTCCGTAGATTAGTTCTACTGAAAAGATACCAGCAAGAAACTCAGCGAACTACATTAGAACTAGATTATTTTTCTTTTTTAAATTTGTTTTGGTTTACAATTTATTTTGTGCGAGCAAGCAAGAGACTTATGTTGACCACGCATTAACATCATTAAGGTACTCATCCACTTTATAGTAACCTTTACTCATTAAAGTTTTTTTCACTTCTATTTTAAATTTATTTATTGGGATATTAATCAAGTCCTGAGGAATTTTATTAAATATTTTTATGCAGCTGCCTACAAATGAATCACCAACCTTGTGAAGCCTAAGTTTTGGTACAACTAGTTTATTTTTATTTCTCGTATTAAAATTGTGTACATCAGATAGTTTTTCGAAAATATTTAGGTTTTTTCGTACATATAAGATATTTTCATAAATGTATTGAGAATCAACTGTTAAAATATTAATTTTTTTGAAAAGTTCTTTCAGCGAGTTACGGGGTCTGAGGCTATAGATCGCTCCATTTCACCACAATGGGCGTATAGAACTCGCATATATTCTGCATTCATCAGCTTACCCCCATGTCATCGTGTCTAAAGAAGTTTTCACTCCACATCTCGTTTAAAACATATATTTGACAAATTGCAATTCACAGGATAGGAACAATGTCACAGGACTAAATCCTATCCTAATCCTAATTCAACGTAAAAAGTGTTTTAAGTTTGTTTACAACTTGTTGAAAATGAGTTTGAGACAGTCTCAATACAACAAGATGTTTTGTTTTGATTAGTCTTCAATGATCAAGGGCTTGGGTCGGCTGGGGTGCGAGGGATGCGTCTCAGGTAATCTCACGTCTGGCAACCTGCGACCCACACAGTCGGCGTGCGTTTCAAGTCCGACATAACCTCCCCCATCGTCCCCGGTAGTGAGGGAATCCGTGGAGATTTTGCGCACATTAAACATTAAAAAAAGGTATAAATGAGGGGATTAGTAACTCATGTTTGACAGAATTTGACAGTGTCCGACTTAAATGTTTATTAAAATTAATATAACCATCAACTAAAATCCTTTTTATGACATCATATTCCATCCTAACATCGGCGTTTTTATACAACTTATAATTAATGATCCCGCGGACTTTTATCGCGGTCACGTCTCAAAAGAAAATGAACGGGAAATATGTTTTCCTAACGATTTCCTTTCTACCAGGCCACCATAAAGGATGACGAGGTTTTTGTCTTTAATAAAGATATCGTTTGAAATATTTTTAGGATAATGAGGACTAACTTTTTATGGCGGGAAAGGGGTGCGCATACAGTAAAATATAATTGTGACGTTAAGATTTTTGAATGAAAAGGGTGCAAGGAATGGTGCTTGCTGCAGTTTTAAAATAGAAGTGTCGAGAACTGCCTGTCATTAGGAACAGGACCAGAGTATAAAAGCTAGGTTTAATAACTAGAAAAATTGTATTTTTAAAGACTACGATAGCGGGGAGAAAATTTTAATATTATTCTAATATTATAAACGCGAAAGTTTGACTAGATCTGTGGATGTTTGTTACTATTTAATGCAAAAATGAATGCATGAATCTGGATAAAATTAAAGACACAGAGATAGATTATTGTCCGGAATGGGACATAGAGGTAGAACACGACAAATTGAACAGTCCAACTTTGGAAGTACCTGCACCCTACAGAATACCATGGCTATAAAAACCTCGTGTTGTGTTCTTGGCGGTGAGCAGGGTAGCCACAGCTCATTGGAGGGTTTTTGAGCTGTCAGTGGGAAGACCAAAGGCTTGTTCTGATTATGTCTTCTGCACTTCGTCGAAGCTCTCTGTTCTTCCAGTAAGTTGTATAAAAAAACAGGACATAGACTACTTTTCATCCTGGGAATAGGTGGCTGTGGGACGCGGAAACGGGATCAAAATTCGCGGGATCCGTGAGTAACATCTAATGAGTTCGACCTAGATCTATCTGAGATGCAACTATGAAAAACGTTATTATTATAATGACAGAACTATCAAGATAAGAAAAATTATTTTTTAAATTTTTTTCATATAGAAAACCTCAATTGGACTTCGCCTTGTCTGATGGTAAGCTGAAGGCAAAGTCTTAGAATAGAGGGTCACCATTACTTTCACATACCGTGTGACAATGGTGACACTCAGCTTGACGGCCTCATCATATGCTTTTTCACGCCCCGCTTAAAAGACCCGGGACTGTAGGAAGACGGAAACACGTGAGTTGGTAATGAATTCCAGGCCTTACTGGTGAGAAGTTCTAGATCAGATATTCTGCACCGTGTGCGGGTGACGTACGTGTTGTCCTGTGTAGGAAAGGAGAGGGTGAGACCAATTGGAAGAGCTCATCAGAACATTCACCATGGTACTGACAGTAAAATACTGCTGCTGCGAAAACACCGCTGCTCCGGCGTGAAAAAACATCTCACTCTGTTCAGGACCCCGAGTTTACCCGAGGCTGTTTTGATGATACTCACAATGTAATTTTTGTTATTCAGGTTGCAGCGAATATCCATACCTAGGATATTGAGATTATCCTGCACTGCAGGATAATCTCAATATCCTAGGTAGGTAGGTATCCGCAGAAGGGCGCTCTGAAGAGTGGACAGGGGCAGGAAAGAAGATACTTTTGCTGTAAACGCACATGCCTGCGTCTTATTGGCATTGAACTCGACCAAGTTCTCAGAGCTCCATTGAGAAATGTGATTCAGGATCCCATCAAGCTCAGTGACAAAAAGCTGCCTTTTCTCTTCGATATCTGACTGCTTGGCCGCAGGATGTCCATGATAACTCCCGTGTAAGGTGCTATCGTCTGAATAGCAGTGAAAACTGCCGGTGGACAGCATGTCGTTGATACGCAGAAGAAAGAGAGTGGGTGATAAGATTATTAGTTTCTATAAGGAGGAATGAAATTACATTTATTTAAGACTCGCAAATTAAACAATATATAAATAACTAGCTGTTGTCCGCGGCTACACCCACGTGGATGTCAGTTGTCGCGACCAAACATAGATTATATCTTTGCTCTAAGTATAATCTACCCATAAAACAAATTTCATGAAAATTAGTTTAGCGGATTAGGCGTGAAAGCACAATAGACGGACAGACAAACAGAGTTTCTTTGGCATTTATAATATTAGTATGGATACAAGTCGATTAAGATAGGAAAAGGATTAGTGCTGATAGTTCGTACGAGTATCGGTAGATGACTCCCACCGTCGCCGTAAGACGAATATATATATATATATATATATATATATATATAAGATTTGGATGATGTCAGGCAAGGTTCGGTGGATCGTTGGTTCGAATCCCGTCTGAACTGATTCAATTTTTTCCTATCTTAATCTATTTAAATAGTTAGCATACTAAATGCTTTAAAATTTTATTCAATAGTAAGGATACAGGTGGTGTTTTTTTTTTTTTTTTTACTTTGGCCGACGTAGAGGCAGGGCCGACCCAGGGCCATCTCTCACGATCTGATTGGTAGGTACTCGATTATAGCACAAACGAGATGAGATTGCTATCCTAGTTTTAAATGGGTCCCTTACTTAAATTGACTACAAAACACCTAAAACTTTCAATTTACACACCCTAATCAACAAGTTCCAGTAATAAAGCATCCACTATCCTCCCTTATAACACAAGCCTGAACAAACTCCAACTTGCAAAGTTTAAACCAACACATGAACGTGTCTTTACGCGCTCGTTAACGATAACTTTAATCTGACAAGCGCTCGTAAATCACAATAATAACGCAATAACGTCACATAGTGATCGTTTTGAATAGCGTTTATTGCCTGCAGTGTACTATGTGAATTTATTTGAACTCTGAATAATGTGCTATTTGTTTACAGCTTGCCCATTGGCTCTCGATAACATTTAGATCTACGTTTAATATTCGGAACATAACATATACTCACGCCTATGTCCCCGAAGGGGTAGGCAGAGGTGCAAGTACCCACATTTCGCCAGTTTATGTTTAGGTCCCAATGTAATAGGTGGCGAGCCTATTACCATTAACCGGGCACTTACAAACAAATACACACATAACTTCGAAAAGCATCGAAAAGTAATTGGTGTGTGCCATGGTAAAACCTGGGATCGAAACCGAGACCTCGTCTCAGCAGTCCATTACCCATACCACTAGGCTATCGTGGTTCGGAATATTCGGAAGGGGTACGAAATTACTTGAATTAATAAAAAAAATACAGTTTGTGGGCATCGTGCGCCATAAGCGATAGATTAGGTTAGAAGGGTATGGTGGAGAGACATCTCATGTTAAGTTGTAGGTGATACAGGTTTTTATTTATTATATTCATAATGATATTGATTTTTAGTACATGTAAATCAAACCTCATGATTTAATGTTAGCTCTTAATTTTTTATTGCACACAATTATTACTCACAAAAAATACAAGAAATATGTACAAAGGCGAGATTAACTCTATATGTGTTCTCTTCCAGCAATAAAGGTGTAAGAGAAGCAATTATAGTAATGAATAGATTTCACATCCATGTACATTACAAAAAGATAAAAATATTTCAGATAATAGAAAGAGTGCTTATACAGGTACAAATACACACACACACACATAAACATACATATCCCTCGCACCCCGGCTGATCCAGGGCATACATACAGCCCTATGATATGTGGAAAATATACATGCGCCACTTAAAAAGTGGATGTCGTCTACTGAGTGTGGAGTACTAGTATAAGGAAAAGCAAATCCTAAAAAGTAAAACCGGTTTTATACACATCAACTAAAGTCTAGTGCAGTTTCGGAAGTTTATAAGCTCCAGAAAATCTTATTAAGCAATCTGGATTGATGGGAACGGCACGAGAGGGCTTTCATGTGCAAATCCTATGGAGATTAGAGCTCGCTTCCTACCTTTAACTCTTTAGCTTTTAATGCATATTTACCATATTCTAAACAGTTTGTTTTAGTTTAGTTTTCGAACGTTAGGTTTACTTTCTACACGGGCATATACTTGTTTCATTGTATTAAAATTAATTGACAGGTACTGTGTGCAGCAGAATTGCGAATGCTAAGCTATCTTCTTCTTCTCACACCATATATGTGGTGCGACAATAATTTTTAAGGTTAGAAATTACTAACAGTAACAGATATTCGAAAGTCTTGGTTCGAATGTGTAAATGTGTTTGTGTAGAGGTGAGAATAATATCGTACGGAAGGTGTAAAGTGTATACGGATACAAGGGGATAGAAGTCCTAGTTTTACAAGGAGATGGATTTTATACAATTTTCCGTAGAAGTGAGATCAGATTTAACTGAAATTTGGGACATAGTATTGCTGCTTTTTATAAGGGGTAAGAAAAACCCCTTTGATTACATACGGCATGCCGAAAACCTACCTTTCCTGGTATGACCTACAATGTGCGAACTGAAAGTCCCTTAATTGACTGAGGTCCCGAATTGGTTGCTACAGGGAAAATCGGGTTAAATTTGGATACCTGGATGTGGGAGGAGAGGGCTGTGACTGCGGTGCACCTTTGCAAAAAATGGATAACCTATTGTCGTGCTGTTGTACCCCAACACTTGCACAACTGGAGACCTCAACGCAGCAAACGAGACAGTGGTAAAGGTCGCCGAGTTTTGGGCTGGCCACATCTAATACCATAAAATACAAATATATTACCATCGACACGATAAAGAAGAAGAAGATAAGGGATATAGAAATGCTGTGGATCATGGACATCTAATAAGTAATATGAGGGCGAAGTAGTCGTTCAGTAGCTAGATTAGCAAGTAATACATAATATTATGTTTTTATCAAGTAATCATTATCATAAAATTATCAATAAAGACTATGTACAAAATTGTTAAATCTAATTTAGAAAACTGTTTCAAATTATTTATTTTAATATTCAAATTAAAGGAAATAATTTGAAAATAGAACAATGTTATCTTATAACCGCTCGTGGAATGGACCCTTCAGGCTATAATACCATAGATTAAATAACTCTATTAGGCAGTTAGGCAAAGATAACCGCCTTTATAATAGCCACGACACTGAAAATAATTTATTTCGCTTAAAAGCTTAGTCACCTGTGACTGTTAGGTACGGTTAATGGAAAGAAAAATAGCATAGCTTTATGGTAGGGCAATTAGCAATTAAAATTTTAATTGTCTTTGGCAAGTACTTTTTTCTATAGCCGGTGTTGGACAGAGGGGAAGAACTGGGAGTTTATTGCCGAATGTCTTTCTGCGAATATTTTAGAATAATAATATATTTTACACATTTTTCGGCATTAATTGGAGGTTTAAGTTGTTCAATGTAAATGAAGTACAAAAATAAATACATATTTTTTACGTAGATTAAGTAAAATTTGTAATATTAATTAAACATAACATAACATAAACTCACACCTATATCCCCGAAGGGGCAGTCAGAAGTGCTAGCACCCACATTTCGCCAGTTTATATTTAGGTCCCAGTGTAATAGGTGGCGAGCCTTTTGCCATTAACCGGGCATTTATAAACCTGCGATAAATACACACATAACTTCGAAAAGCATTGAAAAGTCATTGGCGTGTGCCATGGTAAAACCTGGGATCGAACACGACACCTCGTCTCAGCGGTCCATTACCCATACCACTAGGCTACCGCGGAATTGAAGAATTAATTAAAGAATGCAGAAAAACATATTTGTACTTTTCTATATACATTTTGTTTATTGCAATTTACAATCATATATTTACAAACATACAAACATTACGCCCTTAGTGTCCATAGATCCATAGACCACGGTAACCACTTTCCATCAGGTGGGCCGTGTGCTTGTCTTTCTCTATCTATGAAATTCGGGTTATAATGTTAAAAATTAAATAAGATACCTAAATATGTAATACACATAAACGCTGACCGCGAATTTCACGCTAAAATAAATTGCTTGAGCGTGAATTACAAATATTCCACAAAAGAACCCCACTTCATATTCAAAATTTTAGCTTTCACGAAATGAAATTGAGGCTCAAAGTCAACAGTAGGTCAATATCAACGAAAATGATTGCGATCGAACACTTCCTTATAAATTGTACGCGTGATCGATGACAGGAGAGATTGACAGCATTTATAACAATTTTTATGTAATCTGTATTCATCTGTCAATAATTAATTATTTTTTCTCGTGCGGAAACTGCTATCCAGCGAATTGAATGGCGTATAACCTAATACCGCATTTACCTCTAACCTCGATATAATACTCAATTCTATGCAGACCTAAATTAGTCGTACGGAATAATAGGTTGGTACTACTTCTTGACTAGCAACAAAGCGTCACTTCTAAATTCAAATTCAAATGCTTTATTCTGAAACATAAATTCTGGTCGCTGTCATATAGATAACATTACAATAAGGCACGCTATTATTATAAAGATAGGTGTCAAAATTAAACAACTCTTTTTCTTGATTCTGTTACTCGTTTCAAATTTGAAATTTAAAATTGATTCCCACCTCATCCAGGTATCCTGAGTTGACAGTTATTTTTCAACAATATGTTTATCGAGTAGATAGTAGTATCAAAAGTCAATGGCTATAGGTAATATGTAGTTAGATAATATATGTATATCGACAGCTTCAGTGGCGTGGCGGTAGTGTACGCGACTGCTATGCAGGAGGCGCAGGTTCGATGCCCGCTCAGTGCAAATATTTGTATGAATAAGAGATAAGATAAGATAATATTTATTGATTCAAACATAGTAATTTAAGTCACATATCATTCAATTAATAAAGACAATGTAGGAACTGGTTTATGCATTACAAAACTAGATTTGATATGTCGAATGTTGACAGCTGTACTAGTTAAAACTGTGTGACAGCTGTCAGCGTCTTCAAGTTTAGTACAATAACTTAGGTATTCAAATCATTTCTAGGGAACGAATTGCTTGCTTAGAAATTTAAATGAAGTAAAAACTTAAATAAAGTAAAAAACATTCATTAATAACAAAATTAAAATAAATTAAATTGGTTTAGTGTGTGTGTGAGTCTCTGTATATGTGTGTTTGCACTTGTATGAGTGTGTTGTGTGTGTGTATGTAGGTGTGTGCATGTGTGTGTGTGTGTGTGTGTGTGTGTATGCATATTTGTTTGTATTTTGCATTAAATGTATGTTTATTTGTTAAAGAGAAAATGTGGGACAGTTTTTATTTATGCACTCACTGCTTCTGTATCTACATAGTTTGCATTGGTCGTCGCTCTCGGTTACGATACGAGCATCTATGGCAGTTGTTATGGGTACTTGCAGCCTCAAAATGTCTAACAACTGGTCAAACTGCAATGCTTCTATATCGCCTTTGGGATGTGGACGTCAGATGGCAGTCGCTTCACCAAAGTTTAATAACAGTTAAAAGGCAATATTGACATTATGCTTACACAGACATAACGCGTATTTCGAGCCATCTTATGCTATGCATTTTGTTAAAAATAATATGTCTATACAGTCAAAGTAACTGTCGCCGTATACGACCAGGACATTAAACAGTACCTTAAAGTTAGTCAACATTGTAACCTAACTAAAATAATGTAAAATCCTTTCGGAAAATAAAACATATATTTTCCACAGGAATAAAGCTGGCTATAAGGGTGAGCCACGTCGCGAGAAGACCGCATTCTTCCATTTGCACGGCAAATTGCGAGTTTACGTGACCTACGACAAACTGAACACGTGACGTGACGTGTTCGTGCCCGCGAATGGGTTCCAGCCCTCAGGATATACCGGGACTGACGTAATGAGTTGGGTTGGAACGGAATTTTGTTTATGGGATGTTGTTTTATTTATTAACCTTTTTTGGGCTATAAAAGAAGGAATATGGACGAGGGAAAAGTGTATACCTGCAGCACTATAGTTATCGATCACGTTTAGCCACGTACGAAACGGAAGGACAAGTCCGAAGACAAAGTAAAATTCTATAAGGGGAATCACTGCTATAAGAATTATTTATTCGTTATCAATAACATAACATAACATAAACTCATGCCTATATCCCCGAAGGGGTAGGCAGAGGTGCAGGCTAGCACCCACATTTCGCCATTTTATGTTTGGGACCCAATGTAATAGGTGACGAGCCTATTGCCATTAACCATTAATTTATCGTTATCAATAACTGATGATAATTATATGATAAATAATTTATTTTGAGTTACAAAGACACTTTGACACTTGACATTTCATAGGAGGTAGGACACGGCGGTATTTCCGCCCGATTGAGCAGTCCGACTGGGGAAGTACCTCCGCCCTACAGAATACCGTGGCTATAATAACTTCGTGTTGTGTTCCCAGCGGTGAGTAGGGTAGCCAGAGCTCACTGGAGAATTTGTGGTGTCAGTGGGAAGACTAAAGGCTTGTCCTGCTTTGTCTTCTACTGACAGCACAGAAACTCTGTACTTACAGGGTTGGCAGCGCGACTGTGACTCCTCTGGTGTTACAGATGTCCATAGGTCACGGTAACCACTTTCCATCAGGTAGGCCGTGTGCTTGTCTGCCAACTAAGTGGTATAATATTTATCACTCTCATTAAAGATATCGAGACGTACTATCTGATAAGATCTATATGATTAAGTTTTAAGCACACGCTATGTCCCGTGTTAATTATTTATCATACAGACCTATTTGTAATTGACATAATTGTAACTTATTTCGACGTATATTTATTGTAATGTTTTTTTTTTTATACCACTTAGTTGGCAGACAAGCACACGGCCCACCTGATGGGAAGCGGTTACCGTGGCCTATGGACGTATGCAACACCAGGAGTGTCACACTCGCGCTGCCGACCATGAAGAAACCTTCTGATGCCCCTCTTGAAGAACCCCATATTGTTTTATAATTAAATTTAAAACAATTATTAAAAATGAAACTATAAACTTAATCCGTCGGTCCCAATTGTCACACAAACGTCTATGACAGATGTTACGGATAGTTGGAGTCCTAAAAAGTCTGACAACTGGTCTAACTGTATCACTTTAATATCGCCAATGGGTTGTCGAGGTCAGAGAGCAGTCGCTCCACGGAAAATGTCTAAATTCAGAACCCTGCTGAAACTCAGAGGTGAAAGCTTCGGATCAGACCGCCGTGACGCGTGGTTCCCGGCAGAGTTGAATTTAGACCACCCCATCTCTTCCCATGTGGTGTCATACAAGGCGATTAAGGGATAGGACTGTTTAACATCGGACAGATATATACAGCCCAGACTCAGCCTCAGATGCATGGCTCGAGTCAACAATAGTGCCCGAAATACGGCAATAGGCTCACCCCCCATTACGTGGGACCGAATACAATTATTGGTGAAATGTGGGTGATAATTCACCTCTGCCAAACCCTCCGGGGATAAAGGCGTGATTATATGTAGGTACTGAACGTTTCCAAGGCATCGGAGGATATCGGAAGTAGGCCGCGGCGGCGTTGGTACGCGATGCGTGCCTCCCCATGCCCGGAGACGAGATGGAGACTCCGTGGTCTCCATATCTGAAGAGGGCTGTCTCACAAGAGACTGTCTTCTCTGGGTGCGAGGGATATGACTCAGATAATTTTACCTCTGGCAACTTGCGGCCCACACTGTTAATGTGCGTTTTAGTCGGTTCAAGGTCGACATAACCTCCCCCACCGGCTCCGGTGGTATCCGTGGGGATTTTACGCACAATAAAAGAAGATACTGAACGCTTCTACTGTCGATATAGCTAATAGAATATTGAACCCAACTCGAATAAGTCTCGTCTAAAATATGATTTTGAGTATTGGAATATAGATGCGAAAGGAGGATTGGGGGCAAAGGCATACATGGAGAGACATATGTCCAGCAGCAACAGTCTAATTGATTGATTGATTAAAATACATGATTTTAGTTCCAGATTCACATGCTTTACGATGCCATACCGAGAACTCAGATCAATATTACCATACAAAGTTGCAATAAGAAAAGTCACTATGCAATGTATTTAATAAAAACTTGGAAATTTCCTCACGTCGCGCAGTTTGAAACTCGTTGTTCGGTCCACTAGTAAATAGCGCTGAAAGTCCGTTGGTAGTTGACACTCGTAGTAACTTCCAACTTGTCGAGTCCGTGCTATCAAGTATTTAACAAGTTTCCGTGAAAGAATACTCAACAGGTGCCCCTTGGGAGCGTGGCAATTACAAAATATTAACAATAGCCTATTTGATCTACTTCATTTTTATGTTATCCTGGTAGATACTAGTTGATTTTAATAGTTTTAGCTCGATTTTAAGGTAGATTTTGAAGAAAAGAGATGATGAATTCAGGATGTACAATTGAGCACTTGCCCAAGGATGTTTCAAATAAAATATGCAGCCTGCGATTTTCTGTGGGATCACCACAACGCATAAGTAAGAATGATGTCTGCATATAATACCAACGAATCCTGAGCCCTATACTAGTTCAAGGTGAAGCAGGATTGAATTTGGAACAGGAAGTAAAAAACTAGGAAAATTAATTTTGCCACTTATGTGTAGTGTAGGCTTTTTGTAATATCATTCGTGGCAGCTACGAAAAGTTTGTGGTCATGTTGAGGTTTTAAATCGATATTATTTTTTTATTTCGCACGGTAAATCTAGTACTGTACACACATAGTAATCATGCCTTTATCCCCGGAGGTTTAGGCAGAAGTGAATTAACATATTGCCGTCTTCCGAGCACTATTTGTTGACTCAAGTCATGCATCTGAGGCTGAGTCCGTGCTGTATATATCTGTCTGATGTTAAACAGCCCTATCCCTTAGTCGCCTTGTACGACACCGCATGGTCCAAACCACGTGGTCCAAATTCTACTCTGCCGGGAACCACGCGTCTTTATCTAGTACTACTGTACGCTAAAGTAATGGAGCATAGGTAAATGTTCAACATAATTCGACTCTATGATGTAAGCTCTAGTTTATTTTTACAAAGTTTCCTCAAACGTCACCCTCGGGATCCAAACATTACCTCTGTTCAAAAGTTTACATTGTAGTTTGTTAATTAGTCCCCTAATACCTAACTAGTTTTCACGAAAAATTCAGCTTACACCTTAAAATGGTCTTCCGTGTGGCAGAACTCTGGCGCAGATTTTTCCCTCGGCTTTCCTTCATAAAGTTAGTGATTCGTTTGTTTTGCAGGTAAAATTCCTCATTTTAACATGCCTCTAAATAAATTTAAAATAGAAGTGAAAAAATCTTTATTGAAAAAAGGTTAATAAAACAGTAGATGAGTATCTTGATGATTGAACTGCGTGGTTGACCTAAGTCTCTTGCTTGCTCGCACAAAATAAATCATAAACAATTTCATATTTCAGAAAAAAAGATAATCTAGTTCTAATATAGTTCTCTGAGTTTCTTGCTGGTATCTTCGCAGTGGAACTAATAAAGTATGCACAGGACGGTGTATTAACAGATTAAAAACATCATTTTGCTAACTATGGTTTTCAATCCTATATAATAGTAAGTGACTGTTTTGCCGTTAAGCGGGCACTTTATTATGAGCTGTGTTAACTGTCGGATAGAGAACAGCCCTCTCCCTTATTCGCTTTCTATGACACCTACGGGAAGAGATGGGATGCCCTATTCAACTCCACCGAGAACTAACAACTACAGACAGGTAATAGGCGCTATTTTTGTAAAATCCATTGATTGCAATTTTTTGTGCGTAAATTCCCTTATATGTCGCACCCGTCGGCTTTTCAGAGGGATAGGTTGAAAGCCCAGAAGCTTGCAACTTGTCCGTTTGACTTTTTTTTTACTTGCCAAAAATCCCCACGGATACCTCCCCACCGGAGGCGGAGGCAGAGGTTATGTTGGACCCGAACCGACTAAAACACACGCTG
The DNA here is from genome assembly GCA_963662185.1 of Eilema griseolum. NCBI lineage: Eukaryota > Metazoa > Arthropoda > Insecta > Lepidoptera > Erebidae > Eilema > Eilema griseolum. Next base: position 3,807,786 of record OY759245.1, read on the forward strand.
CCGGTGGGTCGTTTTGGTTGCCGAAGGTGAGGTTGAAAGGCATATTCCTCGCGCCCCGGCCGACTCAGAGCCATCTCTCGCGATCTGGCCCTCTCCTCGGGTGTGTGGGGACTACAGAGTCCCCAACTCGGCCCCGAAAAACGGGGTGGGGCGCCAGGCGCGGTGACAGGCGGCGCCACCAGTCACCCCCAGGCCTACGTTCATGGGGGGCGTGTCCGTTTGACTAGCCGATAGGCGTAACGCTGACTAGCCGTGTAACGGGCTGATTCTGATGTAGAGGGCTGATCAGAATCAGTCCATTACAGAGCCTCTTCCGTCATGGCATGGCATAGAAAGACGCACTGCCGTTTTCGTTGTCCAGAATGAACTGCAAAGAGGTTGTAGAACCCGCAAACCTTAACTTATAAACCTATAAAGCATTATTTTTAAAAGCGTCCTCAGTGTGTACAAGACATAACAGGTGTTAATATTGTCTTGTATAATAAAGGCTGTACGCATTCAAAAACTTTCGTCAAGCACTTACCTTAACTTGGAACGCATGATACGCCTTAAGTAGTAAGTAACTCATTGGCTTGTATGACGCGTAGCACTGTTACACCGTATAATGTGATGTTTCTTAACATTTTTGAAAGACTACAGCATTTTTAATAGCATCTGACTGAAGAGACAGAATCCCAAACTGTGCGAGAACATTCGTTGACTCTAATTAAAGACTCAAAGACTAAAGACTCTAATTAAAATGGTTGCACTTCATATGTCTATTTGCGTTTTCTATTGGGCGATTGTAGATTTGGCAAAATGTTTGACGTGCATGCAAACATACAAATATATACAAATATAATTTATTTTTAAACTTTCGCGGTGTGAATTCATAATTATACTAAGTATCGGGACTTCTCGCGAATTATATTTTGGAACTTACTATTTCTGCCGATCGCAGCTGTGAAAAACCGTCAGTTCAACAAATCGGCAGTAGCAGAACATCTTGAGTCGGGTACCAATCACTGGATTGAGCTTCATCAACCCAAAGTCCTCTCCACTGATCGCCACTACTATTCACGGATTGTGCGTGAAGCCATTGAAATCAAAAAATATAAAAATTTCAATAGGGAAGATGGATTCAAGCTATCCGGAACGTGGAATCCAGTGATTAAGATACTAAAACCAAAAAACACAGTGCCGTTAAAAACTGACATAGTGAGTGTGGTGTGTCGCCAGCCTAACCATTCATAATAAGTGTAATGGTGGGTAGGCGCTCAAAAAATGTTCCCCGCATACATCTCGACGCTCGAAGACTAGTCAAGTCGTGACCACGGGTGCTGCAACGCATCCGAAACGTCGGCAGAAATAGTAAGTTCCAAAATATAATTCGCGAGAAGTCCCGATACTTAGTATAATTATGAAATATAATTTACTACACAAAAAACATTCACTTCAAAGAGGTACCACTCAAGTCTAGTAAAACAATAGATTCTAGGGACAAGTGGCATAAGATCATGGTTTTCTTTGACATTTTCTTGTTTAACACTTTTTAGAGCGTGATTTTTCAGTAGTCGGGTTTAGTTTTAAACTTATTTTTTTGCGTATTTGGTATTGGCCATATTTGTCAAATACACTGTCCACATATGGCACTTGTTTATCAAATATCTCGAATGCGCAAGTACAAATAACCATGTGGATTGCCACCATAATACGAACCTAAAAAAATATAAAAATGTTACCTGAAGAAATGGCTATTAGCGATAAGGCATTTGTACATAAAATAAATCTTTATTTTTTTATTTAATTATGTTGTACAGAATATATCATCTTATAATGGATTGATACATCTGATATCTCCAAAGAGAAACTATTAATAAGTCTGTGTTTTATTTGGATGTGTGCGAGGGAACACTAAACTTCAAAAGTTCTACTTTATGACGAAGGACCGAATCATGAAGGTTGGCAGTGTGACACGCTAGTTCGCGAATGCTTTGTAATTTTATGAGGTATGTCAATCAATCAATTAGCCCAGTGCAGTCCACAGCTGGACATATTATGCCTCTCCCAATATGAGGTATATAACATACAACGTTTATTATGAACATTGGTTAGATGAGCTATACTTATATTTACTTGGCATAGTGGTAGCGCAGCTGCAACCCATGGGAGCTTATCCCAGTGATCAAATTTCAATGTATTATTCCAGACTGCGCAATTGATCCTTTTATCAAAATTCGAAGCAGCGTGGCTTCCGGCAGAGTAGAATTTGGGCAACCCCATTTCTTCGCATGCGGTGTCGTACAAAGCGACCGAGGGATAAGGCTGTTTAGCATCAGACAGATATATGCAGTTCAGACTCAGGCACAGATACAAGGTTCGAATCAAAAATAGTGGCTGAAAGACGGCAATAGGCTCACCCCTTATTACGTGTGACTGAAAACTAGAATTGGTGAAATTTGGGTGTTAATTCACCTCTGCCTAACCCTTCGGAGATAAAGGCGTGATTATATATATTTTTATGTATCAAAATTGAGCCATTACGTAATTAGAGTGTGGTCAAACAACAAACCTGCAAACATCCAAACATCTTCACAAATTTTTACATTTGTAATATTAGTAGAAGGAAGTAGGAAGGAAGTGGAATAGGACAGGATTTATTTAAAAACCTCAGTTCCATAATTCATTTTAACTACGGGAAAGTACCCAATTAGTGAATTGCAACGCAGCAGAGTCGCCAGAGCAAAGAAATTATAACAATTCCAAATCTCCCTTGTTAAAGTAGCACATTAATCACCCAAACAGAAGCTAACCTAGGCTAAGCGGTTCCCGCGGGTGTCGTTCGAAGTTTAAATGGATAATCTAGCATGTAAGCTGTACATATATTGTTGTGTAGAATTAGACCACGCCGGGAAAACTTTACCGTTCAGAAATAGAAAAAAGAATTCTTGAAATTTGCTAACTTCTTTGTATACTACTAGATAAACTGTTTTAGAACTAGAAATTATTGTATCACGGTTTTTGGTGAAGTGAGAATGAATTTTGAATTTCAAATTTAGACTAGAATCTGAAGTAGGTATGTTTATGATAGAATAAGACCTTTTTTTGATGTGTTTGAATTGATTTCATTGGTATGAGAGGTTTGCGATATTTAATTATTTTTATTTCTTAACCCATTTAAGTTTTGACTATTAATGACGTAAAATATTAAATTTTCTCAAGCTAGACATAGCTGATCTAGAATAATGGAAGAGATTTCTTAATGAAGAAATTACTCTGCAAAGCCTAAAGCTACATCATTTCTGCGGGTCTAAAAAGTTTATATTGAACGATTCTGCTAAAATCTAGTAACTTTAAGAATTTCCAGTAACTAGATCGGAATACATACATACATATAATCACGCCTTTATCCCCGGAGGGTTAGGCAGAGATGAATTAACACCCACATTTCACCAATCATTAATTTGATCCCACGTAATAGGGGGTGAGCCCATTGCTGTCTTCCGGGCACTATTGTTGACTCAAGCCTTGTATCTGTGCCTGAGTCTGAGCTGTATATATGTAAATTCCTATATAATTCGTAAAATAGTCCCTCATGTGAGCAGAGTTACAACAATTAATTTCTAATTTCATGTAAATATCGCTGCAAGACTAAATATTATCCCAATACGATTCCAATAAAGTGGCCATTTTAGACCTCCTGCTCATAGTTCATTGATTGATCGCAGATACCAATATAAAAAAATTGCGAGCAATATTTTGTAGTGGTCATGCAGATGACATTACAAAAAGGTGTGCTAAAAGAAGTTTAAAAAATTATAAACTCCTTTTAGATAAAGTTCTTGTGTCCGTTACAAATTCTATTCATAATTCATTTACCTAGGAACCGTGACACGATTTTTATTCTCAACGACGTGTCTAATAAACCTAGTAGATGAATTTAAAAGCCATTCTTCCCTTCTATTTAAACAAAAAACATAGAGTTTCTCTAAGTCCCACCACATTAAGCAAGCAGTCACAATTTGATAAAATGCGCGAGCGAGCGGATATCTTGTTCTCCACAATATCGCAGTTATCGCTAGTCCATACACAGAGAGATGAGACGTGTTTCGTGAGATTTATCACGAAGTAGTCGACCGGAAGGTCCGCATACATTTTTTTATACCACTTAGGTGGCAAATAAGCACATGGCCCACCTGATGGGAAGTGGTTACCGTGGCAAATGGACGTGTGCAAAACCAAAAGAGTCACACTCGCGCTGCCAAACCTGTAAGCACAGGAAGTTTCTGTGCCGTCAGTGTAAAAGAGAAAGCAGGATAAGCTTTTGGACTTCCCGCTGCAATCACAAAAACCCTCTAGTGAGTTCTGCCTGCCCCACTCACCACCGTCATAGTTCATGAAACAATCGACGTTTTTACAAAGATGAGGTGGATCTGGTAACGGGCGCGTTATGTTAGTTTGTACAAGCTATACCTACTAAAGTCTTCATGGAGACGTATTATCCTGATTAAAGAAGAAGGAGAAAAAAAACACTCCTCCAAAAACAGCCGCAGGGCAGTGTTTTTTTTCTCCTTCCTTGTGTTGTCCTGCGTTGTTCATGGTAACGAGACCATTTTCACTCATGTCACCCTTTACGACGTCATGTCAGGATTTCTTGGGCCTACTCCTCCTATTTGGTTCCGAAGGGGTCGCCCTTGACAGGCATTTGTTGTTTACGTAGCCTGGCGGTTACCGTAACCTACATACTAAAGTATCAATCAATAAATTCACCCACATTACATTCCGGTGTGACAGGTCGCTGTTTTATCCCGACTCGTACAGTACGCGGACCGTGATGCCGCATACATTAACGCCCCCCGGCGGCATTTGTGCGCAACTCGGCTTAAATATTAACCCCCGCTTAACTTTAATAAGCCAACGAACAACATGGATACTGTTTGATAATTCGTGCAGCTGTATTAATGAGCATTCTAACCGTGACCTCTATAGTTGACTTTGTGACTGGCTTTGAAAATAATCTGGAGGAAAACTCTTGAACTGAAAAGGTAGATAAATATTAGCTTGTTCCTACAATACGTCCTTTTTTTATTGAGCGCAGAATCCCCACGGATACCCCCACCACTCGATCTGGCCCACTCCTCGGGTGTGGGGACCATAGAGTCCCCAACTCGTCCCCGGAAATGGTGTGGCGCGCCAGGCCTGCTTCTGCCATTATGGTAGTAACCGCTGCGTGCCGGTAGCCTCAATCAATCAACCCACGACAGTCCACTGCTGGACATAGTCCTCTCCCAATGGGCGCCATTTCATCCAATCCTCCGTCTTCCACATCCAGTCTGTTCCAGCCACCTTTTTCAGGTCGTTAATCCATCTAGCCAAGGGGTATTATACGTTTAATTCTCGCAATCTCCACTCTAGGACACGTTTGCTCCAAAGGCTGTCGGTCATACGATAGACGTGACCAACCCAACTTCAGCTTGCTTATACTGTGAACTTTAGTTCTTTGTCAGATGACCTCGTTTCAAATTCTATCATTCAGAGAAACTCCATGCATAGCTCATGTATAGCTCGCTTTTAGGTTATGAACTAGCCCCATCGTCTGTGCCCACGTTTCGGCACCGTAAGTCATAACAGGTAGGCCGCACTGGTCAAATCCTATATTTTCAGGTATTGCGGTAGTGATGAAGAGAATACCCGACGTAGTTTGGAAATGCTGCCCAACCCAGTTGGATCCTTCTGGTTAGTTTTTTGTCGAAATTGTTTTTACTGCTGGGAGCTTTCCACGGAGGCAATCCAGCACCAGAGACACGTCCCTTCTACCTACCAATACTATCGGTAGGCACATTATCGTGCACCTTTTTTACCTCTGTAAGTCAGTGGCTTACCCAAACAATAAAATAGCATAAAGACTAAAATTTATGGCAGATAGGGAACAAAAAGAAAAGATATGGGTGAAATTTCGCCGCATTCGTGGGGAAAATACATAATTAGTCCCTAATTATGAAGGGTCGTGGGTCTTCCAGTCTTAGCGAAAGGTTGTGAAGTTAAAAAGGTTGGTTAACAAAGCGCATCTCCGTACGTTTTTGAAGCCATGGGTCTGTAGGGTAGAATAAAATTTAGGGACGATAAATAACTAAAGATTTACAATTTATTATTTAAATCTGGTTGTACATATATGTAACTGTTGAAAAAAAAACTAGGCAGGGCAGGATATTCTGGGTTCGACTCGACAACTAAACAGATTTAGTTCCCATGGATTACGGGAATGGTACCAGAATTCAATCAGCTAGTTACAATAACAAATACATACCTCTGTGAGTTTCGCGTGGTTTCCGACAGAGTAGAATTTAAACTACTCTATCTCTTCCCATGCGATGTCGTACAAGACGACTAAAGTATAGGGTTGTTTAACAATACAGATATATTTCTAATTCTCTAACCATTTACAATAATGTGTTTCTATTGCGAGATCTTCTTTAACTGAAATAAATCATTATCTCACTTCTTTCTGCTAAGCCACTTTTGTGGTAGACTGTACATATCAAATAATCCATAGACTACTCGCCCCCACTCCTCGCTTGCTCATTCCCAAATATGTCACCTTGCGTCTTTTTACGTCTCGCTACGATAAAGAACTTTTCTCTTGTTATTGTTTACGATGTATTGTGTTTTGGAATTGACAGCCAATCAATGGTCCTTTTTCAACGAAATATGGCTCGGGTGGGGAGGAAAAAAGAAAAAAATACAGTTTTGTTATTGCCCTGTTGGCGTTTGTTAGATGACGTATGTTCTTTGCATTGACTTGTATGTGTATCGGTTATGTCACGGTTCCTGGGTGAAGTGGGAGAGAATTTTGAATTTTGAATTTGAAACGAGACGCAGAAACTAAGTAGACATAATTATAGTTCAGTATTACATGTCATAAGCTATAATAATTCGCATGCAGCTCAAAATTGGTATCATTATTCAAAAGAAATCTAAAAATCGATGAGGACTTTATGGAATTTTGTGATGCTGTTTTGAACAATCGTACCAAATTTGATTTTGAAAGGTAGTACGATTGTTCAAAACTCCATCAACGAATCAAAGAATCAATTTCATTTATTCAGTTGAGGCACGTAAAGAGCACATATGAACGTCAAAATTTTACATTTATACCAAGAAATAATATAAAAATATTAAAAATCAATGAGGTTTTTTTATACTTCATTTGTAATGGTGTTTTGAACAACCCTACAGCCTTCGACCTCTCACTCATATAATTTAGTTTTATTTTACCAGATTAATAGTTAATGAATTGCGATACTCATTTGTGATGTCATAATATATGTATGACCGAAACAAAAAGTAACGCGTCAAACTGTCTCCGATGACATCTAATTGTTTGTTAGATCTCATCGGAGACAGTTTGACCTATATTAATGAACCGATTTGATGTACAGTAGATCGATATTGACTAAAGTACTCATTTAAAAATCGATTTCAAAAAGTTAAGAGAAAAAATACTGAATGTATAGATTTATTGATCTGTTAGAAGCTGGTGGCTAGACCCAGAGGTCGTGTTACTTCATTTGTAAGGCACAACAGACAAAGCAGGCACCGACTTCCAACAGGCCAGTAAACTTTTATTATTTGTCTTTCAATTTTGTGCCCCTTTTTAGTAGGCCTAATCCAGACTAGCATGACCACCATTATTTTCGAATTAATACTCTCAATAACTTAAACGAGACATTCATACTATAGAACATTAAGAAATTCTGTTAGTTACCTCCATAGTTTAGGTCTCCAAAGGTTGCCTGGAAAAGATCGCTTGTTGCTTAAGGCCGCCATTTGTACATTTTTCATAATGTTCTCCGTACATGTACTGTAATGTGTTGGTGTACAATAAAGATTATCTTATCTTATCTTATTTTGGTATTTCTAGCAAGCACTAGCTAAAAAGAAATAATTTCTTATTTAATTTTTAGAAGTTTTCTAGTGTATCTTCGGAGTCCCAGGTCCAGTATCCATAAAATGTATATACCTATGAGTTATACCGAATACCAAATCCAATGCAAAAAGATTTTAAAAATCGGTTTCTAAACGAGAGAAATATCGAAGAACATAGGGAAGAAGTCCGTTAAAAATATGTTTATATGTCAAATCACACAAATGTTCATAAAATTGTAACTACATGTCCAAACTATGTCAAATTTTTATGGGACCAAATGGCAACTATTCTGCATCGAACTAAAAGAAATCACGTAAATCAGATCATAATTCGCAGAGTAATCGATGTACATACATACATGCATACATATAAACACGCCTTTATGTCCCGGAGGGTTAGACTGAGGTGAATTAACACCCACATTTCACCAATTATTTTCTTTAGTCCTACATAATAGGGGGTGAGCCTATTGCTATCTTCCGGGCACTAATGTTGACTCAAGCCATCTGAGTCTGAGTCTGGGCTGTATATATTTGTCTGATATTAAACAGCCCCATCCTTTACTCCCCTTGTACCACATGGGACTCTTCCCATGATAGGGTGGCTCAAATTCTACTCTGCCGGGAACCACGCGGCTATCACACCGGTTAAAAATGATCTTACACTAATGATGCTAGTACCAAACAGTTTTATTGATTTCAAAATTGTATTATCATCCGAATTATAGGTGTGTTAAAGGTATTGACTGATTGACGATTATATTTGGTACCAAATATTAGAACAGTCGGTCAATAGCTTCTATAGACATGTGGGAATTCGTTGACCGATGTATTATAGAATAAAATGACAAATGTGTCTTCTTCTTTTTCTTTTTTTGTTCTATGGCGATTCCGCCATTTCCACGTACGACTCAGTACCTAAATGTTTATAAAATTAATAATGGCGAGACGCCACTTCAGTAAATTTGTTTCCGTGTGTCCATCCCCCACGAGAGACAAATATGAGGAGTTTGACAGTCGTCAACTCATTACATAAACGTCAAACGTCAAATTTGGCATTTTATTCATATTTGTATACTATGTAATTATTTATGTAACACACTATTTTATAAATGTTAACAAATTACACTAACAACTTATATACTTTTAATTCCTATCCATACTAAGGTTGCCTGGAAGAAATCAGTTTTAGTGATAAGGCCGCCCACTGTGCATTTAAATATACCTAACTGTTACTGTACAATTATCTTTTACTGTAACTGTTATAGACAAGTATAGCTATTGACATTATATGTTATTTGTGATAGAATCTTTTTTCCCATGTGCTGCATACCTATTATTGACTCTCATATTGACATGTATTATTTTTGAATTCTTTAACTTCTGTATCAATTTTGTATTCTTAAACTTCTTTATTTATTGACAAATTATTGCACGCTGCAAGGCTAAATATATTGTTACCTAATTGTACGAACATGACATCCCATACCTATACCTGTATTTGCAATTATAAGAATAAATAAATATTAAATAAAGTTATATGATTTCACATAACAATTGGCAAAATCTATGATTGCAGATAATGTTTGGACATTTGTATTGTAATTAATTTAATTTGTAATTGTAATAAAATAATGTTTACTAATAAATAAATAAAAATAATAAATATTGGTGTGCAATAAAGAATTATCTATCTATCTATCTATCTATCTATCTATGCCAGCTGCCGAAATCTATAGTCTAGAGGCGAAAGAAGGAAAGCATACCAAGGTATTAAGAATGTTTTAAGTACTTTGCTAGTCAAGATTGATCGGATACTGACTGTACCTATATTTGATAGGTCTGAGAAAATGTTGTAGGCTACTTTTGGTCGCAATAACCGATATTCTCGTGAGTAGAAGCACGGGCATCAGCTAGTATGCAATAAAAACTAGAAATTTTATCCATTACATTGTATTCCAATCAAATTGTACCATAACGCTTTAAAACCCCAATCGTAACTTACTAGGTCATTTATGACTTTTACTTTAATTGAAGTGGACTCTTTAAGAAGCTCATTACACAGTCTTTATTGCTGTAGGTGACTCATAAAAGAAGCCAGCAGAAAGTAGACGATTTTCAACCTGATTTCAAGGACGATAGAGTTCAAAATATGTTTCTAGTAAGACAAGGTGTTCAAGTTAGTAAATTCGACGTTTATTATGTAAGGCGTCTTGATTAGATCGTCACTGGATTGTTATTTTGTTGGATGTTTAATTAATAGACATGTGAGAGCGTAAATGGTCTCATTTAATGCCTATTATTATATATAATTTGGTATCTAACGAGAGGGTTATTGGGGCTTGATAATATCAAATGCTCAGGATATTCCAGCATCATTATCTATCTGGTTAGTGTTATAGAAAGCGAAAATTGAAATCGGAAGTTTACGCGAATGTTACATATTGAAATAAAACCATTTTGAAAGGCTATATTGTTTTATTTTAACAAAGGAAATAAAGAAAAAATAGATTAAGGATCTTCTATAGAAGGTACACACACCTGCCGGATGCTTCCACTCTCCACAGAGAATGAAAAGTTGCACTCGTATGGAAGTACGAAAGGGATAAGTGCGAGAACTGGTTTAGTTTTATTTCAAGACTGTGAGGATATCTTTTTTTACAGAGGTTAATATAAAGTTTTAAAGACCTACACTAGGTAAAACCTTCAACCTTGTACACTTTATTTACGCTTTCTTATGTAGAATTCTTTTTTAAAGATACTATCAACTAATTAAAAAGCAAGTCCTGGAGTAGAAACCGCGAGAAGGAAACTAGAAAGCCAGACCCCTAGCCAGATGGACTGACGACTTGAAAAAGGTAGCTGGGATGAACTAGATGCAAGTGGCGCACATTGGGAGAGGCCTATGTCCAGCTTTGACCTCCACCCCCTATGAGCGCAGGCCTAGGGGTGACTGGTGGAATAGCTTGTCACCCTAGCAGAAGAAGACCGTGGCGGCGGCGGCGCGCGTTGCGCGTCTCCCCGTTTCCGGGGATGAGTTGGGGACACACTCAGGCTGCCAACTCTGTAAGAAACGGCTGAAGTTCATCCTGAATAATTTTTTTTAAAGAATATTAGAACCGATACCCATACAATCCCATATTTGAAGGTCGTGTCTTATTTTTTTTCCAAAGTCTCGCCTTTATACATCATTCATGTCTATTCCTTTCTACTCCCAAGCTAACTCGCCAAAGTACAACAAGATGGCCAATAACATTCGAGCCCTTACAGCCCCTTAATAACTTAACAGAACTTAATCTAAGTTCGCGACTTTGATGAATTTATTCTCTATGGTTCAACTAATGAGAAAAAAAGCGTGTAGTTGACAGACCGTGGTATCAAATCTCCTTGGTACTACATTTGTCTTTGTCCGGTAAATTTATGAGACTGGTTAGAGGAAAGTTTGGTCGATTGTTTCTAAAGGTATTGAAGAATTTATTACAGTTGAATGGGTATGATATTTCCTCACCTTTATATACAGACACTGCTAGACATATGTCAGACTTGAACCGACTAAAACGCACGCCGACTGTGTGGGCCGTAGGTTGTTGAGGTAGGTGAGATATCTGAGATATATCCCTTGCACCCCGGCCAGCCCAAGATGTCTCTTCGGGTGTGGGCATCACGGTGTCCCCATCTCGACCCCGGGTACGGAGAGGTGGCAGGCAGCTCCACCCGTCACAACCACGCCCGCACAAATGTTTTTTTTTTTTTTTTTATACCACTTAGTTGGCAGACAAGCACACGGCCCACCTGATGGGAAGCAGTTACCGTGGCCTATGGACGTATGCAACACCAGAGGTGTCACACTCGCGCTGCCGACCATGATGAAACCTTCTGATGCCCCTCTTGAAGAACCCCATATTGTAGGCGCTTGGGAAAACCGCAGCAGGGAGGTCATTCCACAGCTTGAGTGTGCGTGGGATGAAGTTTCTTTCATACCGCACAGCGCGCACCGTCTCAGCTCGCAATGTGTGGGGATGAATTCCCTGCCTATGGCGAGAGGTGCGATGATAGAATGTAGCTACGGGCATCATGTCAAACAATTCATCTGAGCACAAACCATTGTATAGGCGGTAGAACACACACAGTGAGGCAAAATCCCTCCTAAGGCTAAGAGGTTCCACTCTAAATGTGAGTATGGGATTGTCCACCAGCCTCAATGCCCGTCTTTGCAACGAGTCGAAAGGGTCAAGCTGGCATGCAGGTGCTCCAGCAAAAAGGCGACAGCAGTACTCCATGTGAGGCCGGACCTGTGCTTTATAAAGAAGGAGTTGCTGCCCCGCAGTGAAATACTGCTTCGCCCTGTTGAGCACTTCGAGCTTTCTTGATGCCAACTTAACCCTGTCCTGCAAATGACTTCGGTATTGGACGTCACTGGAGATATCGACACCAAGGATCCCGATACTCGGGGAAATGGTAAGCGGTGTGCCCAGGAATTGCGGCGCTACAATGAATGGGGTTTTCTTAGCGGTGAATACACATACTTGTGTCTTAGTGGGGTTGAATTGGACTAGGTTTAGTCGTCCCCAATCGGACACTCCAGAGAGAGTAGTCTCGATTTCAGACACAAGTTGTTCGCGACTCTTCTCCACCTCGGACTGAGAGATATTTGCACGGCCCGTGTAACACGTGTCCCCGGTACTGTCGTCCGCATAACAATGAATGGAGCCATCAGACAGCATGTCATTGATATGCAGCAGAAACAGCGTCGGAGACAACACGGAGTTTTGTGGGACACCAGCGTTTATGTTCATGCGGTCCGAGCAGCTGCCGTCGACGACGGCTTGGATGCTTCTGTTGGACAAAAAGCTGAAGATCCATTCGCACAATCCCTCGGGGAGTCCATAATATGGCAACTTCGTAAGAAGACCTTTGTGCCAGACCCGATCGAAGGCCTTCGCTACATCGAGGCTGACCGCTAGTGCCTCACCGCGACTCTCGATGGCTTGCGCCCACCGGTTTGTGAGATACACAAGAAGGTCACCGGTAGAGCGACGGTGGCGAAAACCGTACTGTCGGTCGCTCAGTAGATCGTTTCCTTCAAGGTACCTCAGGAGTTGTGTGTTAATAACACGCTCCATAACCTTCGAGAGAAGGGAGGTTATAGCGATAGGCCTGTAATTGGTCGGATCTGTCCTGTCACCTTTCTTAGGTACAGGGTGCACGAATGCGGTCTTCCACGAGGCCGGGACCTGCCTCGCGGAGTATGAGAGTGCGAAAAGGCGTGTAAGTACAGGGCACAGCTCGGGGGCACAGTGCTTAAGCACCATCGCCGGTATACCGTCCGGCCCACTCGACTTCCAAACATCTAGGGACTTAAGCTCGCGCCTGACCACCCGTTGTGTGATTTTAATTTCGGTCATCGAAGCACCACAGCTGGGGATGATGGGTGGTTCGGCGTTCCCGTCGTTCATAGTCGAGTTTGACGCAAAGAGATTACCCAAAAGATCGGTCTTCTCCTTAGCGCCATGGGCCAGACTACCGTCGGATTTTTGCAGCGGCGGAAGGCAAGACTGGCAGAAGTTTCCCTCAGCAGCTTTAGCGAGCGACCAAAATGCACGACTGCCAGATGGGTAGCGCGCAAGCCGCTCGCCAATTCTGCCGATGAACTCAAACTTTGCTCTAGACGTTGCCTTTTTACTGGACCTTGAAGCAGCATTCAACTTCCGCTTCACTTCAGCGATGTTCGGATCCTTATTGGCAAGAGCCGTGGTCCAAGCCTTGTATGCAGATTGCTTGCGGTCTCTAGCTTCCCTGCAAGGCCTATTAAACCACGGGTGTTTGCTCGCTCCTGTCGCGACCCAGCGGTTGGGGATGTAACATTCCATACCCACTAGAATCGCGTCAGCGACTGCTGTTGCACAGGAGCTTGGATCATCAGAAGAAGCAGATGCAAAGCTGCCTCCATGGGTACGACGCGAAGAATTCTCGCAGTCCGTCCTAGTCTGCTGACTTGTAGTGCCACACATGCCGCCACTGAGGTGGCCGCGGTGGTTCAGGCCGCGCGAGTGTCACTTGCGCCCGGACGAGGCTGTGGTCCGAATTACCGAGAGGTGCTTCCACCCTTATGGAGTATTCATCCGGGCGCGTATTCAGCAGAAGGTCCAGTATAGAGCTTCTGTGGGTCTCAATTTCTGGTGTTCTAGTGATAGAATGCACCAGTTGAGAGAGCCCATAAGTTAGAGCGAAGTCGTGAGCAGCCCTTCCCGCAAAATCAGTCCTAGGAGACCCCAGCCACTCCTCGTGGTGGGCGTTGAAGTCCCCCAAGAATACTAATTCCGCAATGGGGTACTGCTCAATTACGCTGTCCGCCGACCGCTGCAGACTCATGGAAGACGGAGGTCATTTTTCGACCTCCGATGAACGAGCCGCATCCGCGCAGCGAGACCTCGCCGCGAGGAAGGTAGCGAGCGCGAGAACCTAGGGCCGCCACCAGCTCCCGCCTCGGCGTCTCCTATGCCGGGCACTCGGTGAGTGTGTGCAGCCCCGGGTTCTCGCTTGTGTCGCAGTGGTGGCATTCGGACGTTGGCTCTTTCCCGATCCGATGCAGGTACCGCCCAAAAACCCGCGCCTCCTGCATAGCAGTCAAACGTTCCACCGCTACGCCACAAAGGGTGTCAAAGACTGGGTACTAAGGTAGGTATATACTTACAAAATGTGTACAATTTATTTAGGATACATAATTATGTACTTACCTATTCAATACACAACGTTTATTATCTATTGTCTTGTATGTTGGGGTTTCTCAGTAGAGGTCAACTTAGACATACGTATGTTAATCAGATCGAAGGCACTTTTAAAGAGGGTGTATAAATTTAATTATTTGGGACATTTTGTTAACGAGGATCTAAAAGATGACTTGGATTAGGAAAGGGAACGCAGGGTGTTGGGATGTTCGAGGATGCACATACGGATGACTTTCACGCCTTGATGCGCTTAAAGGTGGCCTCGTTGCTGCGTAGGGTCAGGGGGGGCACCTACAGCATTCTGGGAGTGTTTGTGGAGAGGATGGATGGGTCTTTGCTAGATTCACCAAGCTACATGTGGAGTGATGAATCTATCAAGTGCCCCGGATATAATATAGATGTAAGAATAATTACTAACAAGATACGGGCCAATGTTGTCTAAAATAAAAGTTTTTATTTGAATTTTTTAATTATCATTATTTAAAAAAAAAGGAATTGGTAAGAGTACCCGGCACCGGTGAGCATGTATGAAAACAATTATGAAAGTAGAAGAAGCGACAGATGTATGCCATGATCGTGACAAGTGAAAATATGTAGTCTCTGCCTACCCCACTGGGAAAAAGACGTGTTTTTGAGTGTGTTCGCGAGCGCGTTTGCACAAATGTTGAAGGAGGAAAACATTTTATAGAAAGGTAAGAAGGAAGATGGGGTTGGAGAGAAACAAAGCTTACTTCCAGACATAAATCAAGTTTACAGCTGTTAGAGAGACATTTGCATTTCCTGCGGCTGTGTACTTGTGTGCACATAAAAAAGGATTTATTTACAAAAATGTGATGTTTTTGATTCCATTGTCTAAAGAGTAAGACTTAATAAATTATTATATGGAGATTCACCAAGATTTTCATATACCTACCAAGGTTGGACCTTTATATATGACTTTAACTCGCGTGATGGTAAGCTGAAGGCAAAGTTTCAGGAAAAACGGTCATGTTACAATGATGAATTAATGACGCTATTTAAATTGCACTACTTTCGTTTGTTATAATTTAGTTTACACATGGTCTACTTCTAGTAACAATAGAACTAGTAACATCTTTTCTAATTAAAAGGCCAAAATGAAAAAGCACCCAAGCACCATCTATCACACGAGTCAACCTTGGACTTTTAAAAAGAACCCTTCCTAACATGAATAAACATGTTTAGTAAGGTCAAAAAATGTCCGTCCTGAAGTTTTGGGAGCACCATATGTAATAGCAATGTTTATGTTCCGGCTTCACTTGCGTCGCGTAATTTATGACACCCATAAAAGCGAGTTTTAGGTCGCCTTACTTACCATGATTTGCATTTTTTTTCGCAGAACATGTGTTGATGGGTCTATTTGCATATTAGAAATCTTTTTTTTCCCTTTTTAGCGGTCGCGGCGATATTAACATGTTTACATTTGTGTTTGTTTAGGTGGCCAGTATTGTAATTTGATTAAATGAGTTTAAGAATAATATTTTTAGGTGTTTCCAGTTATGTTTGGCAGGAGTTTCGACTTACTACCAGCCCTTCTTGACAAGTAGCCATTCGCTGTTTGGCGTATTGTAGAATAGAATGACATATGTATGGGATTTGACGTATATGACAGTCGTCAACGTATGTCATACTACTGTACTACGAGAACTATGTTATTGTTTAATTGCTTCGTAGTGTCGTCGGTACCTTAATGGTTCAGGGATCATCTTACAAACTGGAGGGACCATCTTTGAATTCTGGCCATTACAGCACCGACATGAACTCACTCCTAACACAATCATTTTAGCTTAGCTGGAGATCACTAATTTTGGTTACAGGTAGGTACTCTTTTTTTTTAGTAATGACCCTGTTTACATGTATTGCGTTTATCAATCAAATCAAATCATATTTATTTGTTTAAACATGTGTAGGTATATACATAGGTACATGTGCATGCAGGATGTTAATGTCAACAATTATGTCCAACATGTTTAGCCGAATTTATGGCGTACAAATGCTTGATATAATGTTTATAATATATGAGTTTGAATAATTAAAAAAATTAGAAAATAAAATCAATTAAACGCGAAATTTCAAAAAAAAATAAAAAAATTCAATAAAATGGGAAAAGATATGTCAAAAAATAATAATAACAATAAAGGTACACGGAAGTTTTATCTTCAAAAAGTGTATAATATCAATAATTACAGATTTCTAAGACTAAACGTATATATACCTATATAAACTACAGAATACCGCGGCTATAATAACTTCATGTTGTGTTCCCAGCGGTGAGTAGGGTAGCCAGAGCTCATTGGAGAATTTGTGTCGTCAGTGGGAAGACTAAAGACTTGTCCTGGTTTGTCTTCTACTCTGACGGCACAGATATTCTATACTTACAGGATTGGCAGCGCAACTGTGACTCCTCTAGTGTTACAAACGTCCATAGGCCACGGTAACCACTTTCCATCAGGTGGGCCGTGTGCTTGTCTGCCACCTAAGTGGTATAAAAAAAAACTACTGTATTCATATTCAAGAATTCCACATTACCATTAATAGCATAGTCCTTACATTCTATAGATATATCTAATGAAACCATCCTGTACCAAAGCGGTGACGTCACACTAAGGGCGGTTTTCCATTTATTTTTCTTTTTTTTTACGACGCATAAATTCTCTCATTCAGTGTAATCGGACCTTGTCTTTTACAGATCTGCATATTTTTTTTATGCTGCCATCGATTTCGGTTTTGTTATACCAGGGATTTGTTTTAGATTTTTTTTTCGTAATGGAATTACTTTGTAATGTTTTTTTATGGTTGAATTTGAAGTTAGAACGTTACTCGTCTGATGCAGATATGAGGTTATTTCACATTGTTTTGAGTTAGGTGTGTACGTTAGGCTTACAGAAAAGTTTGTGTCGGTAAAACGGGGTGATTAAAAAACAAGAGGTAAATTGAAATGATTTGATATATAAATGAATAGGTAAATGTTTTAAAAAACCACCGCAAAAAAAACCGCGGTAGTGATGATGATGATCATGATGATGGGTAATGGACTGCTGAGATGAGGTCTCGGGTTCGATCCCAGGTTTTACCATGGAACACACCAATGACTTTTCGATGATTTTCGAAGTTATGTGTGTATAAGTGCCCGGTTAATGGCAATAGACTCGCCTAATTGGGACCTAAACATAAACTGGCGAAGTGTGGGTGCTAGCACCTCTGCCTACCCCTTCGGGGATATAGACGTGAGTTTATGTTATGTTATGTTAATTTTTTTAGAAAAATATTGCTATCTAAATTAAGTATAATAAATAATGATGGTCTCTAAAATGTTGTGTTCCCGGTGATAGGGTAGCCAGAGCTCACTGTAAAGCTGTTATGCTGTCAGTGGGAAGATCAAAAGCTTGTCTTGCTTTGTCTTTTACACTGACGGCACAGAAACTCTTGTGCTTACTGGGTTGGCACCGCGATTGTGACTCCCTTGTTGATGCACACGTTCATAGGCCACGGTAACCACTTTCCATCAGGTGGGCCGTGTGCTTGTCTGTCAACCAAGTGGTATAAAAAAAGGATGGTGAGTTCTTGGGTCGTCTTACTCCTTTCTTACTATTTGCTTTGGCTTATACGACTTTAGTCGTGATAATCTAAAAAAATAAATAAAATGCAAATCAATAGCTCAAATGTTGCAATCATATTTTGCCCTCCGCGGTTGCAACAAAGTGTATTAAATCAAAAAATCAGAGAATCAATTTGATTTATTCAGTTTAAGCACACAAAGAGCACATAATTTTTTTTTTTTTTTTTTTTTTTTCGTTATGATGTACTCGTTGTTAAACGATTACTCATACAATTACAATCTAGACCTTGAGGCTAATAAGTAATTTAAATTTAACTTAATTTACTAACACTTACAAGTTAAGAATGTATCCATTGACACTTTTCTTATAGTCTCTATTGAAATTAAAAGACACTTTGTTCTTGTGTTCTTTAAACGTAGCACTCACTGTACTTAGTTACACTGACTTAACTAAAGTAACTCAAAAGGTTTAGTTCTTTTTAGTCTTCTCACTATGTCCGTGGTGTCAAGTAGCTGAATAGCCTCAACGTTCACATGATGAAGAAGCCTTTGTTCGTGTGCTTCAGCGTGTTTCTTTATAACATCAGTTACAAGATCCACTCCAAGGTCTCGGTGGATGTCCTCATTTCTGACGTACCAGGGAGCATTTACTATAGTCCGAAGTACCTTATTTTGGAATCTTTGTATGATTTCAATGTTAGTCCGTCTTGTACATCCCCAAAGTTGAATGCCGTATGTCCATACAGGCATGAGTACTTGCTTGTATAAAAGTACTTTGTTATACACTGACAAGGTGGAATGTCTGCCAAGTAGCCAGTACATATTTTTATAACGTATGTCTAGCGCCTGTCGTTTCTTTTTGACATGAGCCTTCCAGCGAAGTTTTGCATCTAGCGTCATGCCCAAGTATTTTGCCGTATTTTCGTATGGTATTACACGATTATTAATATATACTGATGTATGTTCAGCTCTTTGGTTTGTGAAATCAATATGTGTCGATTTTGACTCATTTAGTTTGATTTTCCATTTTTTTGTCCAGTCGGTGATGGCATTGACGGCAATTTGTACCTTCTCCACTGCTTCTTTGTGATTGACACCCGTAGCCATGATAGCTGTGTCGTCTGCAAATGTAGCTATGACGCTGTTGTTTGTTTCAGGGATATCGCAGGTATACAATAGGTACAGGATAGGTCCAAGAACACTTCCTTGCGGTACACCAGCTTTTATTTGTTTGATATCTGAATAAGCATCTTCATGTCTCACTCTAAATGTCCTCTTAGTTAAATAGGATTCTAAAATGTCCACAAATTGTTTAGGGATCATTTTACCTAATTTATATATAAGACCTCTATGCCATACTTTATCAAATGCCTGTGCTACATCCAGAAATACTGTAGAACAAACTTTCTTTTCTTCTAATGTTTTTTCGATAATATTGGTTATTCTGTGTATTTGGTCTATTGTGGAGTGTTTTTCTCTGAAACCGAATTGGTAGTTAGGAATCAGTTCTTTATCTTCAATAATAACTTTTAAACGCCTGAGTAGTAGTTTTTCGAACAATTTTGCTATAATTGGCAAGAGTGATATAGGTCTGTATGATGTTACTTCATGAGGTGGTTTTCCTGGTTTAGGTATCATGATAACTTCAGCAACTTTCCACATACTAGGCACATGTTTTAATCTAAATGTGGCATTGATGAGTGTTGTAAGCTTTACAATTGCTTTACGTGGGAGATTTTGTAGGAGTTCTCCAGTGATTAGGTCGTATCCCGGTGATTTCCTTTTAGCCAAATTTTTGATCATGTTTTTAACTTCTTTTGGGGTAACAAGTTTTATTTCTAAGTTGTCATACTGCGTCACGTCCAGTGCTATACTTTCAGAGCTTTCCTCGCTGTTCGTTTGAAAAATTTGCTCGAGATGTTCTGCAAATACAGTTGCTTTCTGTTCATTATTTATGGCCCAATTGCCATCTATTTTTTGAATAGGCGAAATGTGAGTGATGGGCTTTTTTAAGCTTTTAGTGGCTTTCCATAGTGAGTAATCAGAAGTGCCATTACTTGATAGTTGACTAAGGTAATTATTTGTTGTCTCGTCGTGAAAATCCTGAATTGCTCTACTTAATCTTTTTGTGAGTTTATTTAGCAGAGTTTTATCAGGTGAATATCTACATTGTTGCCACTTTTGCCTCTGGATTCGCTTTATGGCTATAAGATTTCTAATTTCCACTGGATATCTTTGAGTTGCAACTCTTCTTTTCATTTCAGGTGTATTTCGCCAAGCGCAACGTTGGATGTCCGTAATAAACTTTGCAACTTCGTCATCTACTTGCTGTTTGTCTTTAAGGGATACTTTGAGGTCTATACAGCAGTCTAAATCAAATTGAAAGCTCTCCCAGTCAGTGTATTTGTTCACTAAGGTTGGACTGCTTTCTTTTTGTATTATTGTCTCGCTTAGAGTTAAGATGATGGGTGAATGATCGGAATGCATGTCATAGCCTTCTTCTATATTAAGGTATGCAGCTGATAGATTCTTATAAATAAAGAAGTCTATCAAATCTGGTTTTCTTCCAATATCGGTAGGCCAATAAGTGGGTTTCCCCGTTGAAATCACATTGCACTTGATTTCTCTGATAGCACATAGCAATTCCTTACCCTTGGTATTAGTTAGTCTAGACCCCCAAAAAGTGTTCTTTGCGTTAAAATCACCTCCAAATATGAATGTGTTTCCTAGAGCTTTCAACATATTACTGTACTGCTCTGTTTTCAGCGCATACTTGGGTGGAATATATACAGCTGATATAGTAATATCATGAAGTTTGGTTCGGATTACAACAGCTACAGTTTGTACAAATTGTTCTTCACATTTATGTTTTAAATAATGGTAGATTTTTTCTTTAATAATGATGGCACTGCCACCACTCGCAGTGTTGTTGGGATGCAGTGCATGATATATGTTATAGCCTTTAATATGAATAAAAGATTCTCTTGTAAAGTGAGATTCTGATATGAGGCATACATCAATTTGCTTTGTTGTTAAGACTGCTTGCAACTCGTTTCGATGCTTAAGGAGACCGTTTGCATTCCACGTCATAATTTTTAGTACGTTTTTCATTTTTGGATGTATTGAAAAGGTAATTGTTTGTTCTCAATGTTTCTTAACCTTTGGTCAAAGGAAGTCAACATGCTTAAAATTCTACTAATATTTTCGTCTGTAGTAGTGTTATCAGAATTCGGGGACACTGTTGGCTGTGACAGTGACTGCGTTGCTTTTGTCATTTGCGCAAAAGACACACTACTTGTTACCTTTTTATGAGTAGAACGGGGTGGTTGTTGTCTCTCAGCAGCAGGGGCCGGGATATTAGGCGTAGCTACTTTTCTTTTGGAGGCTTTATTTTTCAATTGCTGTAGTTCTTTAGCTACAATACACCCTCTGTAATTAGCCGGGTGAGGCTCGCCACAGTGCACACATTTAGGTTTTGTAGCTATTGATTTTGTACAGTCCTTGGTGAGGTGTTTGCCAGTGCACTTCACACACCTTGGTTCCTTTGAACAGTATTTTTGGGTATGACCATATGCTTGACACCTTTTGCATTGTGGGATTAATTTAGATGTTTTTAAAGGCTGCACATCTACCTTACAGCCAAGTATGGCCTTAATGCCATAGATGTGGTTAATGTCTTCATCTTTTTGGAATGATAACATAAACATGTTAAGAGGTTCCTTCGTCCTCCAGCTTAGTTTATTGACAGCTTCCTGAATTTTATAGCCTTTAGCATTCAGGTCTTCTACTATTCTGTTTGGCAGACACGACGAGTGCAGGTTTTTGACCATAACTCGTATTGGTCTGTCTTGTTTATTCTCATACGAGTGCCAGAGACAGTTATTTTGCAATAATAATTTCGTTACAGCTCTGTATGAGTCTTCATCCTTGGCGTTTATTTTAACGGTTTCCCCGTTCATCATCTTTACGATGAATGAATCCCCGTTTAGACTGGTCAAAAGAAGGTCGTAGAACTGTTGGTAGTTCCTGATTTTTTCGACTATGATTGGTGGAGGTTGTGGTACCCTTTTTTCTTTTGGTTTCTCGGGTTTTGTGCCATCCTGAGATTCTTTCAAGGTTCCTCCTTGTGAAGGAGGAGATAGTGAAATGTTTAATTTCCGTTTCTTCCTACTTTTTTGTCTTACCCACTCTGTTTCTCGGGCAAGTTCCTCATCATCAGTCCCATATTCGACTGCCTCTTGTGGTTTGTTATTCGTTAATTGTTCCTTCTCTAAAGGAACATTCTTTTGTTCCTGAATCAGTTTCAGCTGTTGTTGAAGTGATTCTATCTGACTACTGAGGTCTTTTACTAGTTTTTCTAGTTCGAGGCGTTCATTCTGTTCCTCTTTGTATCGGGTGTACAACTGATGCTCGAGTTCAGTTTTGAGAACTACTTTGCTTGGTGAACCCATAATTGAGTACAAGTTATAATTTTAAAAACTATAACTTACCATTTGTTTGCACAATTACACATGATTCACTTAAGGCGGTATGTAGGTCATCGCGGCGACTGTGTCGTCAAGACGCGCCGGAATGGGCTGCTGCGTCAACAGTTTTACACGAGCGCGAACTTGTGCAAGAGCGTATATGACGCGACCGTTCTCGTTAGAAGTCAACTGACCACTGCATATGCAGAGCACATAATGAACGTCATAATTTTACAATTATGTCAAGAAATAATATAAAAATATTAAATAATGTGAAAATATATAATTGAAAATGCGAAAATAACTAGGTCTGTATGTTACGCTTGCACGCCTAAACAGCTAAACGAATTTAATAAAAAAGTCGAAATTTGGAACCGGGATAGATTAGATTTTGAAAATGGACATAGGCTATGGTTTGTTGCGATAACCGATATCCACGCGGGTGGAGCTGCGGGTAACAGCTAGTTCTTTATGTAATTAGTTATATAGTTTAATACTAATAATATATAGTAGAAATTATGATGCTTTAAAGGATTATTATTTGATAAAAAATTTTATTCAGATTAACATTAAGCCCATTGCCCTCAACTGCAGCGCATGTCTCTCCAGCTTCATCTGCCAACAAACTGTTATACAGTTTGGCAGAAGAAAAATTGTTGCTTGTTTTCCGTAAATAAATTTTATTTCATTTATTTCATTTCATTTCCCATTGCTGTCGATTCTTCGCCTTCAACGTCAAGTTTGTCCCAGCCACATTTTTCAGAAAGACATACGGAAGACAACTCGCGTTAGAATTAAAGCAATTCGTAACAATATTTTCTCGTTACGAAGCAGAAAGTTATCTGTGCAGAACTACAGAGTGCAGCTCGAGGTCGTGAGAGAGCGTGCCGCTATCTGTCTAGTAGACAAATCACTCCCTCAAATGGAAGATTACTGTAAAGCTGGCTGCCTCTCACACCGTAGTGTGTGATGATGTTATTGTTTTCTCTAACATTCAATCAGTAGGTGAAATGTTGAGGAAAATCAAATGATTTTCTATTTTAATTTTATGGACACATCTCATTACGTAAAAATGAGATCGAACCAGTACTTAATAAAAAAATGCACTGAGAATGAGTGAATTTTATTTGTCATATTTTTGAAATCTACTCCTTCATCCTCTTAGCGTTTATCCCAGTCGCATCTGAAGCCTTCACCTTAGAATCTGGGGTCCGCTTTACCAGTCTAACTGTAGATTTGGCTAAACTTCGATTTTTTTGGTGAAGCGTCTGCCATCTGACCTACACTACCCAGGCGATATCGAAGCATTGGAGCTAGATCAGTTGTTGAACTTTTAAGGACTCCAACTATCCATAACCACTGCCATAGATGTGGTATGGTATGGTATGGTATGGTATGGTATGGTATGGTATGGTATGGTATGGTATGGTATGGTATGGTAATCGGGACCAACGGCTTCACATACTCTTCGAGGCACTTTTTAACTGATTCTACAGCAATTTATTTGGTATTATTTTATTACTAAAACTTTTCGAACGGTCGTTTCGACTACTTTTCAGTCGTAAGTGATCTTATTTCAATGAGAGATATCCGATATCCTCTGAAAGTATTCATTTCTAATTAATATTTTTTTGAATAAATACGCACTGATTGCTATTACAGTCATGTGTCAGCAGAATTTATTATTCAAAAATACAAATAACTGTAACATAATTCCATAAAACAATACAGAATATGCCTATACAAAGCAGCAGGTTCAGGCATCAAAGAATTCCTTACCATCAAGAATGGCACATCGCACAGAACTATAAAACACTTTTTTATATTGATGACGAATAATGATAATTTAAAAGATTTGTGATAATCAGATGTGAGTGGCTTCACGGAAAATATCAAAGATCAGCCAAACTCGTAGTTAACCTAGAAAAAGCGGACCCAAACACCGAGGTGAGGCCTCAGATGCAGCTGGGAAATTGCTAAAAATAATAATAAATAATTTTATAAGTGCTTTAGGCTTCATTAAGAATGTATTCTTACATTTTCTCATCACAAAGATTCACACAGTAAAATCACTGCTTGTCTTACTTATCTTTGTTCCATATCCCTAGTTTAACAAACCTGACAGCTGTTAAAAGGTATTTCTTCGTCGTGTAGCTCAAAGTCAGTTCAAAGTGCTCGAGAATCCAGTTTAATCTAAAACGTCAGATGTGGTCTCACAAATACCATACGGTGTAATGGTAATCCACTCTAAGCCTACATCCTTAGATATCCTCTGGTAGAGTGAGGCTAGTTTTACTGTTTGTACTCCTCATTTTATGAGTCATTCATGAGCAATTTGCTTCTGAGCCGAAAATATAATAAAATGGATGACTGATGACGTTGCTGAGTTCCATTAGGACTTTTTAAAAGTTTGTACCTGTTGGACGAACTATGTAAAACTTTAGTTGATTTTTGTAATTTTCTTAATTCAAAACGTATCGCTCTTAATATAAGTATTCAGTTTTCTTATTGTTATTTTTAAACTCTCGCAGTGTGATCTCATAATTATACAATGGTTCAGGACGTTTCAGATGAATTGCAAGTCAAGTCGTGGCCACGGGTGCTGCAACGCATCCGAAACGTCGCGTCGGCAGAAATAGTAAGTCCCATTATGTAATCGCGAGAAGTCCCGAACAGTTGTATAATTCAGTTTTGTTGTCTTTATTTTGTATTAGTTTTTTACTGCTTAGACAGTAAACGAGTATATAGTCTGCATGATGGTAGCACCAATCATAGAAAAGCTACGAGGAAATCGTTTGTCCTGGTTCGGGTATGTAATGCGTAGGGATGAAAGTAAGGAAGGGACGAACTATGGAAGTGGATGGCTACAAGGGGAGAGGGAGGCCTAAAATGCGGTGGATGGACTGTGTGAAAGATGACATGGTTAAGAAGGGAGTGAATGTTGAAATGACTGCAACTAGAGATAAATGGAAAAGGAACACATGTTGCGCCGACCCCAAATAATCTTGGGATAAGGACAGGAGGATGATGATGATGGTAAGTAGTTGTTGTGTCGTACAATCGTTTGGAGCGTTGGGGCTACGACTGGCATGCCACGTACAGAAGGGTAAAAGGAGGTGAATGCTTTTTTACGTAGTACACATCAACATGACAATCTTGCCCCTGCTGCTTTCCTTACGTTAAATCAATTCATAGTTTGTTTCGTTAGGTCATTATAAATGCATAAAATGATAGCATTCTTTTATGAAACGCGCTTCCCCTGGAAATCAGAATGTCTGCAAACCGTTTCATATTTAAGACCAGAGTACACCAGCTCTACAGCAACCCATAGTTGGCAAACAAATCATTTCACATCGCATCTGTATTTGAAATGTATTCGTGTAGGTATATTTGTGTCAGTATATATATATATATACATGTTCTTTTATTATATTATTATATTTTTTTTTTTTTTATATTTATATTTTTTTATATACTTTTATTATATTATTATATATATATATATATATTATTATAATTAAATTTTTATTATAAAAATATTACTTAGTACCTAACTGAGAAAACTATCACTACAACACTTCGAGCACCTACTTTTAATATCTCTGCATCACCCTAAGGTTGACTGGTAGAAAATGCCTGTGGCATTAAGTCCGCCTTTGTACATTCTGTCTGTTTGTGCAAAAAGCTTAAATAAATAAATAGCAAATCTTAATCGGTAAGGTAAACCAATGAAGACAAAAGATGTTGGTTGGTTTGCCTTACCGCTTACGCTGTCGCACCACTCACCGCTAGTTCGCGGTCACGGCAATATCAGGTCACCGAGTTTTTCTAAAGCCCTATAAAACGCACCGCAACCCCACCAGATCAATGTCAAGATTAAGTTTCCGTGTCCTCATTGAGATGGTAATCGTGATGGTTTCAACAAGCAAAAAGGCTAAATCCTCGAAGAAAAGTTAACCATTCTATCTACCTCTATAAAGAACCATTACAAAGCCCTAACCAAGACTTTGCGTTTGCATCTGGACAAGTTAAATCCGTTTGAAGACCGAAGCTCGACCGTTCTACTCTTAACGCGCCACGTTTAGATTAACTATTTGATTTTATACCCTGGACTTCATGACACCACGTTTTCAAAACTCGTGATTAAAATACGATTAGATGGAAAATCTAAAAAAAAGGAATTGGCATTGACAACAAAATCTAGATACGTTTTTAAACTTTCAGATTCATTTATTGTTTGATTTACTCTCAACTCAAACAATAAATGAATCTGATTCAGATTCATTTAGCAACTGCAGTCGTACTACCCTTCTTTATTTGAACCCCATTCAGTGAGAAGACGGAGCCCGCATGCCACAACTCACGCTGAGTAGGTCACATAACTTCATGCTATTAGATAAAATAAAAAGACAATCACTACACATATTGATGACTCACTTATAATTTTCCAGATTATTTTTAGATATGTTACACCTGACCAGTTTCGCCTTACGGCATCCTCAAAGGTTTACAATAATATTTAAGAACATTCCTTTCTAAACATTGCGACAATCGAACATATTTCCCATGTGGGTAGTTGTAAAATATATAATGAAATAGTAAAAAAAATTAGACAATATCACTACTTATTGTAATTAAAATAAACCAGACTATAAATCACCTTGAGTCTCATTAAACTAGTTGGCAAATATTAGATAAAAAATTACAGCATCTTGCTACTTAAATGAGAGTATCCATATTAAGTGAGAGGATGATATTTCTCCGGTCGAGTTTACATGTTAAGTGAGAGATGATATTTCTCCGGTTGAGTTTACATATTGAGAGGATGAAATCTCTCCGGTCTAGCTTACATATTAAGTAAGAGGATAATATTTCTCCGGTCGAGCTTATGTTAAATGAGAGTATGATATTTCTCCGGGCGAGCTTACATATTAACTAACTATTCAGACTCAAAGAAACCCGACTTTACAACCCTTTAAAGTGTTAAATGAAAATAGAATAAATGCAACTAAACAGAAATTCTAGAACAAACCACTTTTCATGATCTAATCTTGTCTGAGTTATAGTTGGTAATGGGAGGGGCTATTGGGGATTTATTTAACATTTGTGGAATGAACAGAAACTATGGCCGAGAAAGAAAGACGGAATGTCTTTATCCGCAATTTGCTGTTTTTCTATTTGCCTTTTTTTCAAAAAGTTGCGTTGTACAATATTTTTTTAATTGACGTTAGTAATATGGGCAATTTTTATTGGTATTCTAATAACTTTCAACTTTAGTAGTAATTAGGACAATTCAATTACCACTGTTACTACTAGTAGTAAGATTGGTAGTAACACAGGCAACATACCATTTTTTTTGGGGATTTATTAAAATAATACTTTTAATGTTTTAAAAACTAACGGAAACATAAGCATGTCTTTGACGATCTCTGTGGCGTAGCGGTTGAACGTTCATCTGCTACGCAGGGGGCGTGGGTCTGATGCCCGCTCAGTGCAATTATTTATATGCCTGAATATGTATATTTGCATTAGTCTAAGTATGTTTATCCGCAGTTTAGATTCCATAACATAAGCTGTTTAAACTATGATTATTATGGGTCTAAATAGTATTGTATAGAATGTTGTAGAACATTTATTTATTACTTTAGTTCATTATGATAAACTCTTATTTTCCCCCCATCCTGATACCAGATATTTTAAACACAGTATTCAAATTTCATTGACTACTATTTCTATTACTTCAACAATAACGGTCTAAGATGGATACAGATTCTGTGCAAACCATTTATTGAGCACATCGGCGAGACGGATTGCCCCATCGCAGTTAGATTAGTACAAATCCTGCTATCTGCTGCTATCCTAGTAAATGGAATACTGAAGCGCCGCGATCTACTCTCCTTTAAGTCAATTGTTTTCTTTAGTTAACTTAGTAACGAAACTTTGGTGTCGGTTTTTTAACCAAACATAATTTTTTATTTTATATACAACTTAGGTGGCAGTCAAGAACACGGCCCACTTAATGGAAAGTGGTTACCGTGACCTATGGACGTGTGCAACACTAGGGAATTCACACCCGCGCTGCCGACCCTGTAAAAATAGAGAGATTTTTTTTATATATTTAGGTGGCAGACAAGCACACGGCCCACCTGATGGAATGTGGTTACCGTGGCCTATGATCGTGTGTTACACCACTGGAGTCACATCTGTGCTGCCGACCCTGTAAGAACAGAGATTTTAAGTGCCTTTAGTGCAGAAGACACTATCAGGACAAGCCTTTAGTCTTCTCACTGACAGCACAAAACTCTCCAGTGAGCTTTGGCTACCCTACTCACCGTCGGGAACATAACACGAGGTTATTATAGTCGTAGTATTCTGTAGGGTGAGGTACTTCCCCAGTCAGACTGCTCCATTGGGACGGGAATACCGCCGTGTCCTATCTCCTGCTATCAATACTTCAAAACCTATTAGCCTGAATCTATTGTAGTAAGGAAATACTATCAATAGATTCAGGTTTTTTAGATTCAAGTACCACTGTATATATCGATGCATTGCAAAGAATCATGTTTAATATTGTCAAAATCTTTCACACTAGGTATAGCTTCAATTGTACCTATTACAAAATTGAAAAAAATGTTGCATCCGTATATTGAAGATCTTTGGAACAAAAATACTTTGGTCATGATTCTGAACCAAAAACTACTTACGCAAAAACTACTAAACAGATTTCGATCCGCAAGTTCTCCCAAAGCATCCGAAATTTAGGGATCATATGGCAGCACGGTCTCTCTCACTCATTCACAAAATCATCAACCAATTGCTCAAACTTTTTTTGCTGTAACATAAAAAGACAGACCAATCATTCATGTCCTGTCTACTTACAACTACCAATAGCCTAGCTGCTAACAAAATAATATGTTGGACATGATATACGTCACAGCAAAACGCCACATAATAGATCCACTTCGTACCCGGGTAAGCTTGGCAATTTGTCCGTGGAGCGAGCGAGCATTTGTTCGATACCCTATCAAGTTGGGTATAAACGGATATAGCAGTAACAAAGAGAGATTACTTACAATTCCCAGTAAACTGTATGAGCTGGGTAACCTACGTGATTAAACTGAGCTATTTTTAGTTCTAGAATTGAACATTTTCTCGTCTGTCAGAGTTTGTAAGACGAAGTTATATCAGTAAGTATGTTTGTAATGGATTAAGTCCTAATACATTTCAAAAGATGTTTCAAAAGAGTAGAATTTGGGCCACCCCATTACATACCATGCGTTGTCGTACAAGGCGACTAAGGGATAGGGCTGTTTAACACCAGACATAGACAGTCCAGACTCAGCTTTAGATGCATTGTTCGAGTCAACAATAGTGCCCGGAAGACGGCAATAGGTTTACCCCCTATTACGTGGGACCGAATTCAATGATTGGTCCACCACGTAAATAAAAAAAACCCTCCGGGATAAAGGTGTGATTATATGTATGTATGTACATTGTAACTTTGACAGTCAGTACTGTAGGTACTAATTGTCAAAGTTACAATGTACATACAAGACTTTCGTTATCTGCTAATATGCAATAAAGTCAACTTTATTGGAATCGAATTTGGATAAAATTTTGTCATTCAGCGATATTTACACGAAATTAGAATCTGCTTAGTAAATGAATTGTTGTGATTCGGCTCATATGAGTGACCATTTTACAAATTTCATAGGAATCTTTTGAGATCTACTGGAAATTTATAAAGTTACTTGGTTTTAGTCAAATTGCTCAATGTGGCGTTTTTAGACCCGCTGTTTTTGACGTTTGAATGTTGGAGCCCGAGATCCTTTCATATATTACACCTTTTCATACGACATAGCATTTAGTTTAATTTTACTTTTACAGGTAATCCCGAAAGAAAAGCCTGTGTGAGACTCATCTGTCAAATAGCAGGTACATTGACTTGCAATTGTGGTTGGCTAGGGTGAGAAAATACTCACCCTAACCACATTGGCCTACCCACCAAGCCAAGCTCTCTATGCTTACAGGGTCGGCATCGCGTGTGTAACTCTTCTGGTGTTACAGACGTCCTTAGGCAGCGATAACCACTTTCCATCAGGTGGGGTGTGTGCTTTTCTGCCACCTGAGTGGTATAAAAAAACTAAATGAAATTTATAAAATGATCATACACCGTACTCAGTAGTTACGTACGCCGTACTCGACGGTTACGTATACCATGATTACATATACGGTGAAGATTACGTAACCTTTGAGGGTTACGTAATCTTTCTCTTGATACTACTTACTGACTATATATATATATATATACTCCTATTTAAATAATATATGAGGCCGTGTGCTTGTCTGCCAACTTAGTGGCACACGGCCTACCTAATGGGAAGCGGTTACCGTGGCCTATGGACGTATGCAACACCAGGGGTCTCACACTCGTGCTGCCGACCATGAAGAAACCTTCTGATGCCCCTCTTGAAGAACCACATATTGTAGGCGCTTGGGAAAACCACAGCAGGGAAGTTATTCCACCGCTTGAGTGTGCGTGGGATGAAGTTTCTTTCATACCGCACAGTGCGCACCGTCTCAGGTCGCAATGTGTGGGGATGAATTCCCTGCCTATGGCGAGAGGTGCGATGATAGAATGTAGCTACGGGCATCATGTCAAACAATCTAGTCATATATTTCAAAAATACCTAATCATATTTAGATTTCGAACAGACACGGTCATAAAATCTTCATCACATTGTAAACATACAGCCAGTGACAAAAGTAGATGACCACTAACAGTTTTTTTTCTACTATCTATTGATGGCACTTGTTGGAATTTGTTGTTACACATATTGAGGACATGTACTTTTCTGCAGTATTTTTTATTGGTTATTAGAACTGGCTGGTTTCGCCTTACGGCATCCTCAAAAATTAAGAGTTAAGAGCAATATTTTATAAACATACTACATAAACATGTTTGAAACCGGTCAGGTCTAATAACAAATTGAAATGCTTTGGAAATGTACATGTGTGTTCTGAATAAGTGTACTAACAGATTTGTATAAATTTTTTGTTGTTCTCGATAGGCAAGTTTTAACATAATTATACAACACAAATATGAAATAATCATATTGATTAAATAGTTAGAAAAAAGTTGAGGTATGTGCAATCATTTTGCGACTGATTGGCCATTCGTTAAGTTTTCATGCAGTTATTTAAGACAGAGAAGGCTTTTCTTTTTATTATTTATGCTAAAAGTAATAATATTCCTATGCCAATTCATCTAATTGGCTAAAGTTGGCCTGTGAAAATAAAAAAGCAACTCAAATTAAGGTATTAAAATGTAGGTATAACAGATTGTTTGAAAAACCTCATTAGCCCAATATATCGAAGTACTAAAGAACTTACGCCAACAGTAGAGCAGGTGTGTTCAATTATGGAAAGCACTTGTTGCGCGCCCATGAAACTGAGTGGACCGAGCTAAGTGTGGAACTTGGCTTGTAAAGTGTTCATAATGCAGCAATGTGCCGTGTTAGTTCTTTGTGAAGCTGAGGCCCTAGTACTCGACTATTTAATCAATACTAGATTAGATACTTGCTAGGTAAAAGACTGATAGTGCAGGCGCTAGAGATTGTTGAGTATGCAAAATGCAAAGTCAACCAAGTTATGTGTAGAATGTGGCTAGTAAGGTGTTCATAATGCAACAATGTACCGTTTTGGTTCTTTGAGAAGCTAAGGTCCTTTAAGATTCAATCTATTCAAGACTTTTTTTCCAACATTACGTTTCTTCAGAGTCGGCAGTTATGAGTGTCACGTCCTTGTTGTTTGCACACGTTCATAGGCCACGGTTACCACTTTCCATCAGGTAGGCCATACGCTTGTTGGCCACCTATGTGGCATAAAAATAATTTATTAGATAGTTATTGGTTGAGGTCGGATCTCACCGGTCAAAATATCTACGAAGAACACGAATTATATTATAGTGTATGTTTGTATGTACCTACGTATATTTGACCTACATGCAAACATGTAAATACAGACAAATACAATTTACTTCAGAAAAAGTGATATTTGAATTGTCATATTTTCTCTACTGTTAAAAGGTACAAGGTACATAATGGCCGTAAAAAATTTAAAAGAATCAAAGAAAAAGAATCAAAGAATCAATTTCATTTATTCAGTTTAGGCACACAAAGAGCACATATGAACGTCAAAATTTTACAATTAGGTATGTCAAGAAATAATATAAAAATATTAAATAATGTAAAAATAAACCATTGGAAAATGATTCTTTCGCTGGTTCGATTGATTAGTTCCACTGAGAAGATACCAGCAAGAAACTCAGCGAACTATATTAGAACTAGATTATTTTTCTTTTTTAATACATACATACATAAAATCACGCCTTTATCCCCGGAGGGTTAGGCAGAGGTGAATTAACACCCACATTGCACCAATAACTGTAATTCGGTCCCACATAATAGGTGGTGAGCCTATTGCCGTATATCGGACACTATGATTGACTCGAGCTGACTGAGGCTGAGTCTGGGCTGTATATATCTGTCTGATGTTAAACAGCCCTATCCCTTAGTCGCTTTGTACAACACCGCATGGGAAGAGATGGGGTGGCCCATATTCAACTCTGCCGGCAACCACGCAGCCCTTTTTTAATAATATAATATAATCTTTTTTAATAATATTTTCTTTAAAAAAAATAATAATTTGTCAATTCGTATTTGGTTTTAGCCATATTTATCAAAGAGGCAATAAGGCCAATGATTTGTCAAATACACTGGTCAGTTCACACATGGTAACTGTTTGTCAATTATGTTATGTCAATTACACAAATACAAATAGCCACCAATAAACTTCGTTCTGGGTCATTTTATCTTTGTTGAAACTGTTTAAAGCGACTACTTAAATTACATTATTTACGTTGGAAAATCAAATTTATCAGCCAACGCATTAAGCATGCTGTTGGTTTGGTTCCGGTGTAAAACAAATTGCAATAGTCATTTATTATTAAAAGTCATCTATTTTAATTTTATACTATAACACAGCAACACGTCGTTTAAGTACAATTTTTACATTCGACGTCGGAAATCAATTCCAACTTGATGACTAATGGCAGTGTAATGCAGTAGGCAAAGATTTTTGTATTTTGGGAAATGGTCAGTTGTAAAATGGATAGTATTTAGATATTCATTCATACTATCTGTGACAATGAAGATACTTTGAATTCAGATAGTGTCTTTATCTCATGTTGCAGATAATGGCAGTCATGGACAGGCAAGACGTGATTTCTATAAGGAAAGTTACGAAATAATTTCCTTTGCCATAACAACTAAAATGCAACACTGCAAAAACTATAGACGTGACACTTGTTGCCAGTTCCCACTCTAAAGTAATAGTACATAAGGTCTTTCCGCCCAATTGAGCAGTCCGACTGGGAAAGTACCTCCGCCCTACAGAATACTGCGGTTATAATAACTTCGTGTTGTGTTCCCAGCGGTGAGTAGGGTAGCCAGAGCTCACTGGAGAATTTGTGCTGTCTGTGGGATGACTAAAGGCTTGTCCTGCTTTGTCCTCTACACTGACGGCACAGAAACTCTAAGCTTACAGGGTTGGCAGCGCGAATGTAGCTTCTCTGGTGTTACACACGTCCATAGGCCACGGTAACCACTTTCCATCAGGTGGGTCGTGCGCTTGTCTGCCACCTAAGTGGTATAAAAAAAATCTATTTCATCGGCAAAACCAAACTGCTATTTCAATTATTCTCCGCAATACAGATAAACAGTAACTTCCCATGAAGAGCTGACAACATCCAAAGCAAGAAGAGCAGAGAACATCTAAGTTCAGTTAGTTACAAAATACTCTTAATTTCTTAACAATACAGAGATAATGTTTCACCTAAATTATGAATCTGATTTAGTTCATTATATGTAGTCACTTCATTTTATACATGTTCAATTGTACATTTTCAACTTTATGCTGTAATCCTGTCGAGTGTGCGTGAAAATTATGTTAATGACGTCACACGATCAATAAGCATATTACGTGCTTGAAATAATTCCTGAGCCTTTATTTAACATCCTTCACAATTATGCTACCCTGGTAGATATTCCTGACTGCTGACATGACTCAGTAAAAAAATGTTCAGACATTTATAAGTATAATTATTATATCTTTAAATTAATTTATCAGTAGATTTATAATTTAATTAACTGAATTGTTATATAACCGCGTGGTTCCTGGAAGAGTGAGATTTGGACCACCCCATCTCTTCCCGTGCGGTGTCGTAAAAGGCGTCTAATGGATAGGTTTGTTTAACATCAGATAGATATATACAGCCCAAACTCAGTCTCAGATGCATGGCTTGAGTCAACAATAGTGCCCGGAAGACGGCAATAGGCTCACCCGCTATATCGTGGGACAGAATTCAATGATTGGTGAAATGTGGGTGTTAATTCACCTCTGCCTAACCCTTCGGGGATAAAGGCGTGATTACATGAATGTAAGTATGTATGTAGTATGATATATTACCAAACCTAACCAAAATCTATACTAATATTATAAATGTGAAAGTAACTCTGTCTGTATGTCTGTAATGTAATGCTTTCACGCCCAAACAGCTGAATTGCTTTTGATAGAATTTGGTATAGGGCAAGATTAGACCTCGAGAAAGGACATAGGCTATTACACATATTGATACTTTATTACTTATTACACCTGTGTAACAACAAATTCCACCAAGTGCCATCAATCTACAGTATAAATAGACATAGGCTATGTCTATTTATACTGGAGAGGAGGGGCGGGTAACAGCTAGTTACTAATATTTTCACTAACCCCTTCAACTAAGCCAAATTGCTTGTGTTATTCACGGCGGTAGTGTCATGGGTAGGATTAGAATACCCAAAGAGGGCCGTCTCATAAGAGACGGTCTTGGGCCGACCGGGGTGCGAAGGATATGTGTCAGATAATCGCACCTCCGGCAGCCTACGGCCCACATGGTCGGGGTGCGTTACACCGGTTCTTGTGGTGGGGGTATCTGTAAGGATTTTGACACGATAAATAAAAAAGGTAGGATTAGAACCAAGAACTCGGCCACAAAGCCGACTTCTTCGTCCTTAGCCACTAAGCTACCGATAAGCTTTGATTTGCGACATCATAGAACAAGTATTTCAAGAATATACCTCTCCAGAATATAACATAACATAAACTCACGCCTATATACCCGAATGGGTAGGCAGAGGTGCTAGCACCCACAATTCGCCAGTTTATGTTTAGGTCCCAATGTAATAGATAGCGAACCTATTGTCATTAACCGGGCACTTATAAACCTGCGATAAATACATACATAACTCCGAAAAGTATCGAAAAGTCATTGGTGTGTGCCATGGTAAAACCTGGGATCGAACCCGAGACCTCGTCTCACCAGAATATACCTATCAAGGATTACAAAGTTATTTTAAAACTAGAGTTTGTAAATGACTAGCTTATGCACAGAGCTCCGCCTACGTTTATGTCGTCTATAGGGACATAGGCTGTCCTTTCCCAAGGTCTAATCTACTTCTGCGCCCAATTTAATTAAATTAAGACTTTGCCTTCAACTTACCATCAGGCAAGGCGAAGTTTAATTGAAGTGTCGTATATAAAAAAATGTCTATGTATGTATGTATAAGTAAGACAGTCAGAGTAGGTAACTTTCGGATTTATAATAAATATTATACATGCTACCTACTACTACTGTAAATCTGTTGGTGTACAATAAAGAATTATCTATCTATCTATCCATCTATCTGTGTATTATTACGGATTATGTGCGTCACAAATTCTTAGATGTGTGTGTTTTTGGACAAATAAGTCCTCGAAAAATTATGACTGCGTCAGTGTGCCTTGATCCTTATATGTAGTTTCTAGGTAGCTGAGCTACACAATCGTGTGGGCGGACAGCTTTATTCATCTGTTTACAAAACCCTTGCATTGCACGCTGAGTGACTGGGTATGTAATAAATACCGTTGCTTTATATTTTGCTTGAGATTTTTATTCGAGTTTTAGTTTAATGAAACGAATATATCGTGGATTTGGTACTATTTGCTTAGAAAGGCTTTTGAAAGGATTAATAATAGTTAAAAAAGTTTATATGTTATATAAGGACAGCAGCTAATGGTTGAATGTCCTCTCAACCTGCCGTAAAGGGTGAAATACATGAATATATGTTTATTGTTATAGTTGAGATTCGATGCCTGGTTTCCGCTCTCTCTTCCGCAAGTGTATTATGTTAACTTTTGGCAACTACCAATTGACCCCCAATTTTGAGAGGAAGGTCCGCGCCAGAGCATTTTCCTTTAATCAGCAGCTGTCCCTGTTTGTGGCGGAGGTTAACTTGGACTTTAATGATCTTGATGGATTGCCATAATATCTAGATCGTATAACCACATTAGATAACAGTCTATCATTCCCAGTGGGGTACAATAGGACCACACCATCTTTTCCAGTGGATGTCGCAGAAGGCGACTAAGGGATAGGATTGTTCTCCATCTAACAGTAAACATGTAGCCCATGATTAAATACCCACTTGACGGTAGATAGGGTCTCCTCCTATTACATGAGACCGAAAATCATAATTGACGAATTGTGGGTGTTAATACACCTTTGCCTACCCCTTCAGGGATTTAAAGGCATAAATATATGTATCATGGAACAGGAAAATATATTAGTGAAAAATAAAGGTCAGTAGCACCGCAGACGCCCCGGTGTTGCATACGGCCATAGGTCACGATAACCACTTCCCATCAGGTGGGCCGAGTAATTGTTTGCCACGTAAATGGTTTATCAATCACTGCTAGACATATTCCTTTCTCAATGTGTATCATCGCTCATCCACCGTCTTCCGCATCCAGTCTGTCCAGTGATATAAAAAAAGAGAATAAGAATTCCTGGTCAGTAAGAAGAAGTTCCAGTTGTGCCTTTATACGTCAGTTAAGCAAAGACTCTGTGCCTAATAGAGCAGACTAAACTAAAACTAATGTCACAATGTGGTGCAAGATAACTGCACAACTATGGCGGCGTTCGAGAACCGACTGCTTCGTACAAGATGAGCTAATTAATTGGATACGGTATTGTGATACCGATTACTGTTATACTGCTTAAGTATCGTGCAACTCCACAAAACTAATCCAAATTATAC
Source organism: Eilema griseolum (assembly GCA_963662185.1). Classification (NCBI taxonomy): domain Eukaryota; kingdom Metazoa; phylum Arthropoda; class Insecta; order Lepidoptera; family Erebidae; genus Eilema; species Eilema griseolum. The sequence goes on from OY759245.1 coordinate 3,845,641, forward strand.
ATATTTGAAATGTGCTAATTAAGCCCTTTGATTTTGTTTTTTTGATTGATGATAGATACTCTACATACAGCGAGCTGCAAAGTGGGATTCGAAATGAATATCACAAAGACCAAACTCATGACTAACTTCAAAAAATTAAAAGTAACTATCGAAAATGTACCATTAGATTATGTGGATCAATATATATATTTAGGAAAACAAATTGGATTCCACAGAGAAAGCAATGAACTGGAAGTAGAGAGAAGAGTGAAACAAACTTGGATAAAGTATTGCAGTTATAAGGAAATATTTAAAAGCAAAATGCCTATCAAATTGAGGAAAAAAAATCATGGACTCGTGTCTCATTCCTTGGCTGACATATGCATGTCAAAGATGGAAGTATACCAACAAAGTAAAGAATAAAATAAACACATGTCAGCGAGGAATGGAACGCAGTATGTTAAGTATCAAGAAAATACAAAAAGTAAAAAGCTCTCAAATACAGCCAAACGTTGAAGTGAAAATGGGCCGGGCATGTAGCTCGCCTTTAAGATAGTAGATGGACCAAAAAAGTGACGTCATGGAAAGGCCCACCGGGCAAACGACGTAGAGGAAGACCGTTCACTAGATGGGACGACGATATTAAAAAAGTTGCTGGCCCAGAATGGCAACATATAGCCCAAGACAGAGAGAAATGGAAAGCTTTGGAGGAGGCCTCTACCTGAGGGGGGTTCCAGTACAGTAAAATGGTACTGCCTATGTACCTACTTATAATATGATTATATAAGTGTTAGTTTAGTTTAGGTAAGAAACAACATAATTGTCAGTTAATTTGTTAAACTGGAAATATAAAGGCTTTTAATTTTTTTATTTTATTTTATTTTTATTGTATATTTAAGCCCTTTCAGTTGATACCAAACACGACATTTTATTTTTTAACACTACTTTATGATCGTTAGAGGGCGCCACTATAGATTCAGTGACATATTATGTAGCCAACGATATCTTATTTGTCCAGTTCTAATTAGTGGTTGAGGAGCTATGAGGAACAGATGTACCTACATACATACAGAGCCTGTCAGAATCATAACCCTCCTTTAAAAAATACAGAAGAGTATAACTGTAGAGTTAAAGTGTCTGTACGTTGGAATTATTAAATACTCGGGTTAGATATATTTCATTATCGTATAATTACGGCGGTAGTGAATGCGGTCAAATATTTGTATAAATGAATATGGGTATTTGCCTTCTGCAGTCTAGTCGTGTCTCGGGGAGCAGGTTAAGCCGTCGGTCCCGGTTGTCGTACAGACATCTACAGCAGTCGTTACGGGTAATAGAAACCCTCAAAAGTTCGACAAGTCGAACTACAGAACTTTGATATCGACATCAGTATCAGAATAAACGGGATATTTACCATGTTTCATTGTTTTGAGTTTGCAAAACAACAACAACAACAAAAGCAACCGAGAACAAGCTAAAAAAAAATCGCGAATGGATACAGTGAGCATCGTATGTCGTGAACGTGATCGAGATCGGGTTCAAGTTTGTAGTGAGAGTGAAACTAATAGTAGTGCAGATACGCGTAGTAAAAGAACTCGAAAGAGGGTAGATCGATATAATTACTCCTAGAAAAAAACTTTTTCTCTGTTCACCGCCACTACTTCAGTTCCTCCGTGATCAAGGTGCTTGCAACAGCGCCGAAATATCGGAACCTCAAAACAATGAAACATGGTAAATATCCCGTTTATTCTAATACTGATGTGAGTGACCATGATAGTTTAAATACCTATATTTGATATCGACAATTGGTTGCAGAGGCCAGATGGCAGCCGCTTCACGGAAAATATCGAAGTCCAATTGAATTGGGACTGAACACAAATGTTTCCTTTGGTATTTGTGTCTGTTAGCTTTTGGTTAACGACTGATGCAGAAACGACTGAACAGATTTGATGTGAATTCTTGTTAGAAATGTCTTGGATAGACTTAAAATCTTACATAGGAGGTAGAACATGGTGGTATTTCCACCCGATTGAGCAGTCCGACTGCGGAAGTACCTCCACTCTACAGTCAGTGGGATGACTAATGGCTTGTCCTGCTTTGTCCTCTAGACTGACGGCACAGTAACTCTGTGCTTACAGGGTCGTCAGCGCGAGAGTGGCTCCTCTGGTGTTACACACGTCCATAGGCCACGGTAAACACTTTCCATCAGGTGAGCTGTGCGCTTGTCTGCCATCTATGTGGTATAAAAAAAAATAACTAACATAATTTGACTTTTTGGGATTTTATTTGTGACGGGGGTTTTTTAAATTATTTCAGTAGTCAGGTTTTAGTCTTTATTTAACCTTGGACTTACTCATACATTCAAGCGTGAGTTATATTCGGGATGAAAAAATACTGTTACGGAGAATCTATCCTCGTCATATTTCATGGGACACCATCCATTTAACCCCAAGATATAATATTCTCATAAAGTACGAATAGCCGGTTAGCTGGCCTAAACATTTATAACGGAGAGTGATATGGCGAGGCGTATCCTAATACGTCTTGACAAGTAGTCTTAATTTAGACGACATATACAGGATGCATTTAAATACGAGTAGATTTCCTTTAGCGACGTGATAAATGCTGCCTAATAGAGGAGGTTTTGTTTAAATATATCGTATTTACAACTTTAATAAATTCATTTTATTTATACAAAAACAATACAAATGTCACATCATTACCTATTTACAATCATAGATTTTGTCACGTTATGTCAAATCAAATAATCCGCCCCATATCGTTCCCGGTGCAAAGGTGCCCATGACACTGGCGGCGTTGCCTCGCTGAATCGCGATGGTTGGATCTTACCCAGAAACGAGCCGGAGCGGGAGTCACCGCCTTGTGCGTGGATACGGCGACCAATCTCAGCGATTAAACCTTTTATTATAGCCGAATTTTTCTGATCGCCGCGTAGCCGCGACAGTGCTGACGCAAGTGGCATTCCACAACAGGCACCTGCCATTTTTACACGGCACCAAAGTTAGCCCATCTGGTGGTGAAAACGCTTGCTCCAGGCGGGGGCTCATGACATTAATATTATATTACCGACTAGAACCCTCGTCTAGCAAAACTTTACAACTCAAAATATTTCTATGTTTGTTTATAAGATTGAATCATACGTCTTGGCAAGTAGTCTAAACAGGGGATTCTAATAAAAGATATGGTAATTTGTTGTTACAACTCGCAATTTTAGTTAGTTTGTGAAGTTAAATTTTCTTCAAGTTTAATTAGACCTACTTCATATTAAGTTTTAATGACTATGGTGAATTAAATATTTGTGTTTCAATTCGAGGAATGTCAAACATTGACACAGTAAGTAAAAAGTTTGTTTAACAGAGGTTCAGTTACCTTCAAACCCTTAATTTGCAATCTTTCCCGGAGAGGAAGTTAATATCAATCATTCAATTAGCCCATCGCATTTCTGGACATAGGACTCTCCCAATATTGGGAGGCTTTTGCCTTCTATTTCCATGCTGACTAGACGGGTTGGTACAGGGTTTTATTCGAGTATTCCCGCTCTCACAGTGATATCGTCTGCGTATTGTTCCGTTAGTCGCTTCTTACGACACCGTACGGACGAGATGGGGTGAGATTAAGTTGTAATAAAATTATATTAATATTCAGTTAATATTACTTTTATAAAAGAAATTTAGTATAACCCGCGGCTCCATCCGTCTACGTTGTTCGCAATATCATTCCCGTAACCCAGGGTAACTTAATACTTATATTTCAGGCAGGCTCGTTCAGCCATTTGAGCGTGATTGAGTAACAAATATTCAAACATATTCACAAAATTTCACATTTTATATTTAGATTTTATAGTTTTATTTACATTTTATAGTAGGTACGCTAGTAGACTTTCCAATAAAAAAATCTAAAATCTAATTCCGTGCGGAAATGTCTCTAATACCGCGCCGGTCTAGATACCCACAAAACAATCATCTCAATAATACAACGTTCAAACTATTAAGATAATTATTTTCAGTACAAGATAATATTACGTTTCTTCGAACATCTGGTGTAGCCCGCACGTTAAGTTTCGGATATTATAACGACCAAATTCGTGGCAGCGATTATGAGTTTGACGTCAAGTAGTCCGCTGTTGGCTCCAACAATTCGTAAGCGCTGTCGCGGAAATATTTCCGCAGTGACGTCATGTTTATGATTAATTTGTAGCTTAAGTTTATTCTACTGTACAATAGTTAACGCCAACAACGTCGTCTTTGTTGACAATTTACTACTATGCAATTGGGTATTTTCCAGAAGTTAAAAAAAATATTTAACTGAGCTTGTTAAATTAAGAATGGTAGAAAAGCTGAAAAAGTTGCTTTGGTTCTTAATTTGTTATTTTTATTTATTTTCAATCATCCTACCTACCTATATAAATGATTTGACTATTAATATTATGACGTGATAATAAATTATTTCATACAAGTGTCCTTCATTTAGTATAAAGTAACTAATTTGACTCGTTAGTCAAATACCCAATTATATGTGTATTACCATCATTCTTATAGCTTAGAACTGGAAAATCTTTTTCTTTTCAGTAGCGTTCAAATTTTATACTTTGAACTCCAGGTGTCCGATTATTATGTGGAAAATGTTGTTAGACTCACAGATATATTTCTCTATCTTAAATTAAGGTTTGTAATAATTTGTGTGACTATTAATTTTCCCAAATTATTAAATAAAAATAATATACAACGGCATTTCCAGAAGCGATTGTTGCCATATTATCCAAATCCGAAAGTAAATCTTGCTCCACAGTTTCGTACCTTGTTTAGCAGGTGCCTCGACTAGAAGGTGTAATTGACTTGGACTCTATAGGTGTTAATAGGACTTTGTATATCCTATTAATATATATATATAATAATTGCAAACAGATATTGCGATGCCATCTAACACACTGCTATACCATTTTCATTTGTGGAGTGAAAATTGTGTCGTGCTATCCTTAGTGTATAAAAAGTATTGTCGCCATATCGTTACAACAACAGACAACAAACAATAACAGACTAATGTACATCGAGCTTATACTATCGCGCCACTGTCAATAGTTCAATGCACTGTCGCCCAAAAATTTGTCGTTTATATATTTGCTACAACTATGAAACGGAATCAAGCCTGTTCCGCTGCCCTGTCCGAAGCGGATTTTATTCCGCAAGCTCGTAAAAAAGACGTCATGTACAAAAACGAAAGCATATAATAAAGAGAGGTTAAATCGTCTCGGCTCTTTCAACGGTTGGCTATTACAAACACGCTCTGCCTTTCCTATAGTATCCACTAAACGATATAAATATGAATTGTAGCCCTCTTAAGATGAAGTAATACCTCCGTGAGAGCGTAACTACCCTCTTAAGTATAGAGTTGAAGTGTTAGTTAGATAAAACATATATTTGTTATTAAAGATTTTCTAAGCCGTACATAGTCGAAGTAATGCAGGGTTTTAGGATGAACCTAGTTCCTCGGTAACACACACATACACAAAAGCAGACCTGAAGAAATACCATTGGCTGCAGCTGTTCCCCAATACGGTTCCAGGTTAAAGCAAAGTGTCATTAGGTGTAGTACTACTGAATCAAAAATTCAATTTGTCGGCCCGTTCAATCAAATTTCCTGACAAAACTGAATACAAACTCAAAAATAGATGATACATTATGAGTAATACTGCTGCGTTCCATAACACAGGCCTAGTATGGAATGCATTCTCAGTATGTTTTGTGATCCTTCTGCTTTTTCTTTTTTAACGTGCAAAATCGCCACGGATACCCCGACCACCGGAGTTGATGGAGAGGTTACGTCGGACTCGAACCAAATTAAACGCACGACGCCTGTGGCTCGTTATTGGTTACCGAAGGTGAGATTAACAGGCATATCTCTCGCACTCCGGCCGACCCAGTGCCATCTCTCTCGACCTGGCCCTCTCCTCGGGTGTGGGGACCAAAGAGTCCCAAACTCGTCCCCGGAAACGGGGAGGCCCCCAATGCGCGCCGTGGCCTGCTTCTGCCAGGGTGACAGGCGGCTCCACCCGTCATCCCCAGGCCTGCGCTTATCGGGGGCGGTCATTCATCAACCTTGTGATCCTTCTGCTTGATTTTAGAGTGCAAGCTCATGTACAATGTAAACTTGAGTCAAATAAACATTTTTATTTATTTAATACCTCTCCCGACCTCGATACCGGAGATTAGTACAGCTAGTTACCACTATTAACAAAATTTAATTTCAGAACATACATTTAATGTTACTACAATACATTATTCCATGTTTCAGTTATTGTTTTCACATTAGAATTCTGTTTAGCACGCTGCGAATGCTCGGCCGGCGGCCAGCTCGCACGTATATAGCCGTTAATGGTGGCTGATTCCACTATTGTGGTTATAAATTCAATGATTATGGCTACCCGTCACATTAGCGTTTCAAATCTGTTGTATGTAGCCAATTACGAATGATAATTCTTGGTTTGGAGGGTCTGCTTTGCGGTTGATAAAGAGTATGATGATTTATTTGGTTTATTTTGTTATTATGTTACTATGTGAAATGTTATTTAAATAGTATATACATACATACATATAATCACGCCTTTATCCCCGGCGGGTTAGGTTAGATATGGTTATCTTTAAATTCGGTCCCACGTAATAGGAGGTGAGCCTATTGCCATGTTCTGGGCAATATTGTTGACTCAAGCCATTCATCTTAGTCTGAGTCTGGGTTGTATATATCTGTCTGATGTTAAACAGCCCTATCCCTTAGTCGCCTTGTACGATACCGCATGGGAAGAGATGGGGTGGCCCTCATTCTACTCGGCCGGGTCCATAATTGTAACTTAATCTTAATCTGACATCTGTATCACATTATGGAACGCAATAAATGTATTAAGTGTTGAGTGTCGAGTGTCGAGTGTCGAGTGTCGAGTGTCGAGTGTCGAGTGTCGAGTGTCGAGAGTCGAGTGTCGAGTGTTGAGTTGGTGAAATGTGGGTGTTAATTCACCTCCGATGTGATTTACATAGTATGTTGTAAAAATTAAAGAACTGAATCATACATGTATATACCGATGTCTTTTACCTCAAAGGTTTGTATAGACAACAGCTCGCAACCTATTGTATTTTGTTATTTTAAGAACAATATTAGAATTATTTATATTATCGATTGATGGCACACACACACACACACTTGTACATTTTCCACAGTATTTTTTATTATTACACCTGACCCTCAAAGGCTTACAATTGCAGTTAAGAACATACTTCTTAAACATTACAACACTATTATTCAGATGTGGGTAGTTGTAAATGACTTTACAACTGTGGTAACCGGTCAGGTGTAATAATAAAAATACTGTGGAAAGTACAAGTGTATTTTAATAGGAGCGACGAAGGATCGCAAGCCAAGCTGCCCGCGTACGAAGACATCTCGGGTGTTGGAGGTCGATGAACGACCTCCGCCCCCCATGAGCGCAGGCCTGGGGTTGACAGGTGGAGCCGCCTGTCACCCTGGTAGAAGCAGGAGTTGGGGACTCTGTAGTCCCCACACCCGAGAAGAGGGCCAGATCGTAAGAAATGGCCCTGGGTCGGCCGGGGTGCGAGGGATATGCCTGTCAACCTCACTTTCGGCAACCAAAAACGACCCACAGGCGGCGTGATTTGCTCGGTTCGAGTAAAAAAAAAGTGTATTTCAATATTTGTTACTAATACTCCCTCTAACCCTTCCAGCTATGCTAAATTGCTTGTGTTAGGAGTGGGCTTACGCAGGTAGTGTAATGGCCAGGATTCAGACCAGAAGCCGACTCCTTAACCACTACCGACGTTGTACACTCTACGTGCTTTCTCTACTGTCATTTGTCTACCGATTTGGAATATTGTACAAAAATATAAAACAATTTGCATCTGGACCTAAATATCTATCACGTGATTAACAGTAAACGCATCATATTTCAGGAAGAGCCCGGATAAAGCGCTATCGCAATGTCAACACGCAGTCCTCGAAAAAAAGGCACAACCTAAATTGATATCCTAAATAAAAGGAGAGGTAATCTACAGAAATGGCATTGTGAAAGCTCCGTGGAAAGCAAAGAAAACGAATTTATAACCAACACAAAGGACAGAGATAAGCCGCAAGCGAAAACAATTCGAGATGCCCCAAAGATAACGTCGGTACGGGGTTTTTGTCGAGATTTTCAAGTTTCGCGCAAAGTGGAAATCTCTATAATCGCTTAGGATTGTGACGGCAGACGACGAACGTAAAATGCAAATACGCTGATGGATTTTTGCTTTTATTGTGATTATTTTGGCAAAGTCAAGCGGATTGATGTGCGCCACCGATAAAATAAAACTGTAGTACCAGCTATATCCGGAGTATTCAGACACGCTTTTCTCTATACGTACAAATACGTTTAAATTTTCAATATTTTTAGCAATTTTTTATTATTTGTAGCGAATTTTCATTATTTATAGCGAATTTTCACCGACTGCGTCACTATGTTTTGTTCAATAAAATTTATTTATTGATAATAATATAACATTTTCACTGATAAGAACTGACAATAGTAAACTAACTATAAAACTAACTAACTGTTGAACACAATTGATTGAAACTTCGGGTGGTGATATTTTTGATCAATCAATTCAAATTAGTTTAGAAATACATCATTTCATTTATTACTTTTATTTAGTCTTAACATGAGATTTATCTGACAGTGACTCTAAAACATTGGAACTAGGGCAGGTGAATGATGATAAATAATTATTTAGTTTTGTTTAATTTTTAGTTTTGTTTAGTTGGCAGACAAGCACACGGCCCACCTGATGGAAAGTGTGTCCAAATAATGTATATCTAGTTATAAATGTTCGAGTCATTGTCCTAATGTAACTGTCAAGTGGCTCGATAGATGGCGTTAAGATAGAATTAGGTCGCACTATGGTTTGTTTCACGGCCACCTATAAATAGAGGTAAAAATAAATTGTTTTTGTGAATCGTCAATGGATAATAATTACATCAAGTACCTACGAGTAAAAGTGTATCATTTCTTCGTCGTCACGACCGTTCATGGTCCTTCGGAGCCGGAGTAACCGGGTGAGTCATCGGTAGTCATCGGTGGTGGTAGTGGCTATCTACCCTTTCGTCTCAGCTGGACGGCGAGTTGCGGTTCAGAACAAGACCCCCTGCAAGCAAGGCGCTGCGCGCTGGGTGCGAAGCGTTGCAGTCTGCAGTGTTGGCGGGTACCGAGTGGCCAGTGGTGCCATTTTCGGAGGTGAGGCGGAAGCGGAGGGAACTACGCTACGGCGGCAGAGTTACGGCAAAGTCCCGCTAGGGAACGTCGTTGGAGACAAGCCAGGAACAGGTAGTAGTGAGTGCCGGATCAAATTGTGAGTACATTTTCAACCTTATTTCTTTGAAGAAAATTAAATTAAATAGTTAAAAAAAAGTGCATAGAAGATTGAACTTTAAATTCAAGATAACTGGAACTTAAGAAAAATTTGAAGAAATTAGTATTAAGTCTTGAACTTAGAAAATATTTAGTTGTTTAGGACTTGTGTTAATTTTAAGTAAAAAGTGGTTTAGACGGGGAATCCATGCCCGATTTCATATAATACTGGTCCAAAACACTTGTAAAATTTTACGGATTTTTTAGGACTGAATTTGATGTCATTTGTGACTTAGAATATTTCGTTAAGATTTATTGCCTATAGCTACATTGTGGTCTAACTGTACTTTATTGTTGGCTGTAAGACTTGGTAATTGAAATTTGTAATCAGTTGGGATTTTTGTTGTATAAAAATGGAATCGTTAAGCAACATCCAGGCGGACATTAAGGCAAAAATGCATAAAGCAAAAACAAATTTTAAGAAGTCCTCAAAGGATCGCCTAACGATTACATATCTAGAAACAAGGTTAGAGAACTTAGATAAACAGTGGGCCTTGTTCACAAATACCCATACTACAATCTTAAGCACAGTAAATAAGACTGACCTTAGTAATTCCGATTATGTTAAAACCGACTTGTATGATGAAGTAGAAGAGTTTTATGTACAATATAAAAGCGAATTAAAAGAAGTAATTTTATCAAAATCTAAGGTAACTGCTACTATTGAATCTGCGAACCCAAAGCCGTGTGGTGAACTAGTAGTAAGTAGAGTAAAGTTGCCTGACATTAAAATACCAACATTCTCGGGAAAATACTCGGAGTGGCAAACTTTTAAAGATCTATTTGTAAGTCTAATTCACGAAAACAAAACAATCGATGATGCTCAAAAAATTTACTATTTAAAAGGTCACGTAACTGGGGAGGCAGAGCAACTATTAAGAAATGTTAAAATTGCTTCTGATAATTACGCAACAGCGTGGAATACGTTAAACAAAATGTACAACAACAAAAGGTATTTAGCTAAGGGTATTATAAAGCGATTACTACGCCAGAAGGTTTTAACTTCAGAGTCAGCCTCAGAAATTAAAGGTCTGGTAAATACTACATCTGAATGTTTGGACTCAATGAGAGCTCTGGGGGTAGATACATCCTCTTGGGACATTTTAATTATTTATATTATTAGTGCCAAACTTGATCCAGAAACTAGAAAGGCTTGGGAACTGATGGTGTCATCAGATTAGACTGATGAATTACCTACCTATACAGAATTCTCAGAGTTTCTAATAGGTCGCTTCAGGGGTCTGGAGAATTTAGACCTGAAACCCCGTGGTGATAAAAAAGTCAACACGAAATCCTTTCATATTGTAAAGGCTAAAGGTCCTAATTCCTGTGCGTTTTGTGCTGCCGATCATAAAATAGTTTCTTGTAAGGCATTCAGTAAAGAATCAAACGAAAAGCGACGCGAATTTGCTATGGATAAAAAATTATGCTTTGTTTGTCTGCATAGCAACCATTCTGCCAAACAGTGTAAAAACATCACCCGGTGTAAGGCGTGCAAACGCCGCCACCATTCTTTATTACACCCTAGTGGTGTTTCTGGGTCAGTAGACGAGGAGACGGTTCACGAAACAGCCTCATCGACGGGGTCGATGAAGGAGGAATTTGCTTCCGGTAGTCAGAAGCAGGCCGCGCAAGCGGAGGGGTCTAACGAGCCAATGGTATCTTGTCTTGCGACAGGGAACTGTAATAAAACAGTTCTATTAACGACAGCTGTTGTACAAGCTGAGTCGAAAGACGGGACTTTTCGTATGGTTAGGGCTTTATTAGACCAAGGGTCGCAAGGATCTTTTATTACGGAATCTATCGTTCAGTATTTGGGGTTAAAGAAATTTGCGGCTAAACACACTATAAGTGGTGTAGGTGGTGACAAAGGTGTGATCTCAAGGTCCACTGTCAACCTAAACATAAGATCTAGGGTTGATCCCCGTTTTCAAATTATGGTTAATGCCTACGTCTTGAAGTCGATTGCGTCCCTTCTACCAGTTACGAAAGTAACTAGAGTAGAACGGATACAATTGACTGTGGGTGAGTTGGCTGATCCCGAGTATCACAGGCCCAACAAAATTGACGTTTTGTTGGGTGCTGAGATATACAGCCACATTATAAAGGCAGGTATTGGCCGGGATTCGAGTGGGTCAATCTTAGTGCAAGATACTGCCTTCGGGTGGATATTGTCTGGCGCCTGTGAAGTGGATAATCGGGCTAATGTCTCTTCTCATATCACGGTGATGCATTCTTGTCTAAGCGCTGACGAGTTCTTGAAAGGATTCTGGGAATTGGAAGCCGAACCAACTGGAATCAAGAAGATGCTCACGGAAGAAGAGATAAGATGTGAGGAGCTTTTTACAGCTACCACAGAAAGGGATAGTCATGGTCGATATATCGTACGGTTACCATTTCGGGACGCTGACCCGGATTGCAAGTATGGTGGGTCAAGGAAAATAGCTGAAAAAAGATTAAAAGGGTTAGAATTTAAATTAGGAAAGAATATTAAACTAAGAACAGATTACACTAATGTTATAAAGGATTATTTAGAACTTAATCATATGAGAAAGGTCACTAATTTAGAAAAAACCAATAAAGAAGCTGTTTACTTACCCCACCACGCTGTAGTCCGGGAGGATAAGGACACGACCAAGGTAAGGGTTGTGTTTGATGCATCCTGTAAGGGGATGAACGGGATATCCCTTAATGATAACTTGATGATTGGTCCATCTTTGCAAGCCGAACTCCGTCATACTATTATGTGCTGGAGAAAATATAAAATATGTCTAGTTGGAGACATAATCAAAATGTATCGACAAGTTCTAGTACATAAAGAAGATACTCCATTTCAGCGAATACTTTGGCGAGAAAGTCCTGAACGAGATATAGAAGAATTCGAATTGGTCACGGTAACTTTCGGAACGGCCGCAGCACCATATCTTGCCGTGCGGGCCCTGCAACAAGTAGCTAATGACGAGTGCCAAGATAGTCCTGAAATAGCAAAAATAATAAGAAACGACTTCTATATGGATGATCTTATGACTGGGGCTGAGAATGTCGATAACGGTTATAAGATTTACAGGGAACTGACGCGAGTACTGGCTAAAGGCGGGTTTCAAATGCAAAAATGGATTAGTAATAGCAAGGAATTATTGGATAAGATAAAAAATGAGAATGATAGTTCGGACGAAGTGTTGAGAATAAAGTTGGATGAAATAACAAAAATTCTAGGACTTACCTGGTATCCACGGGAGGACGTCTTTCGATACACTGTTAATCTTGCTCCGCTGTGTGAACCTGCTACGAAAAGGAAGGTTATTTCCGATATTTCACGGTTGTTCGATCCTCTGGGATGGTTGGCGCCATGTATAATTGGCGCCAATGTCTTTATTCAGAAATTATGGCTGGCTGGTATTGATTGGGATCAAGAAGTTCCCATCAATTTATTGACCGAATGGATGACTTACCGTCAAGATTTACCCTCTTTAGAAAATGTGAGAATCCCACGATGGTTACATACCCACCAGACAGGAAGGCTGGAGTTACATGGTTTCGCGGATGCATCGAAACTAGCATATGCCGCTGTTGTATACCTCAGAGTGATAGACGAAAAGGAAAATATTCATGTATCATTAGTGACGTCGAAAACAAAGGTAGCTCCGATAAAACAGGTGTCGATCCCGAGGCTCGAACTATGTGGGGCAGTTCTATTGTCGAAATTGATTGTTGAAGTGGCTGAAGTATTAGAAATATCCAAGGCCAACCGATACGCTTACACGGATAGCGAGGTAGTGCTAGCATGGCTGAATCAGCACCCAAGCCGATGGAAAACTTTCGTGGCAAATAGGGTCTCGGAGATATTAACCACTATAGATACTCACCATTGGTCCCATATTTCGTCCAAGCAAAATCCAGCTGACTGCGCGTCTCGCGGTATCTCTCCAACAGAACTATCAACGACCTCAATCTGGTTTGATGGGCCAGAATTTTTGAGGCACAAAGTGATTGATTTCAAGAAACCAAAACACCTGGTCACAAGTCAAGAACAAACGAAGACGCACACCACTGTCTTGGATGTTACTCTATGGCAAAGGTTCTCTTGCTTATCCAAACTCCTTCGCGTAATTGCTTACTGTCGCAGGTTCTTGAATCTCAGGAAAACTTCAGGGAAAAAGCACTGCACTAAGCATTTGATAGCTCAAGAAATGAATGCAGCTTTGGAAGTGTGTGTGAAGAGATGTCAAGAGGAAGAGTTAGGCGAAGAATTAGAGGAATTGAGGGATAAAGGAAGTTTAAGTACAAAGGGAAAGCGATTGAAGTCCTTGAACTTGTTTTTAGATGCACATGGTGTAATAAGGGTAGGTGGGAGACTAGAAATGTCTCAATTAAATTATAATGAGAAACATCCGATTCTCATTCCACGAGATTCGTTTCTAACAAATCTCTTGATTGCGGATGCACATAAAAAGACAATGCATGGTGGTCCGCAACTCATGATCACCTATTTGCGCTCACTGTATTGGATTGTAGGTGTCAAAGGATTGGTCAAAAAATATTATAGAGGTTGCGTAACGTGTATTCGCTACTCATCCAAGGTAACAACCCAACTTATGGGTCAAATGCCGTCCTCTCGAGTGACACCCAATAAACCTTTTTTCATGAGCGGTGTCGATTACGCAGGCCCTATAAATATAAGGGTTTCAATGGGAATACAAAAACCCAGAACCATCACTAGGTGATGTAGTTTTAATAAAGGAAGACGACATGCATCCAGGTAACGTTACTAGAGTGGTGACAGTACGCACAAAGGGCACAGTTATTAAGAGGCCTACCTCAAAGTTATGTATCTTACCTTTAAGCACATAATTGTAACACTTTTGTATTTTTTTTTGTATGTACTCAGGTTGAGGGACAGAGTGCATTCTGTTCATGATGGGCGGTTGTTTGAAGGACAAGGTGCATTATGTCCTTGATGGGCGGTATGTCCAAATAATGTATATCTAGTTATAAATGTTCGAGTCATTGTCCTAATGTAACTGTCAAGTGGCTCGATAGATGGCGTTAAGATAGAATTAGGTCGCACTATGGTTTGTTTCACGGCCACCTATAAATAGAGGTAAAAATAAATTGTTTTTGTGAATCGTCAATGGATAATAATTACATCAAGTACCTACGAGTAAAAGTGTATTATTTCTTCGTCGTCCCGACCTCGTTCAAGTGGTTACCGTGACCTATGGACGTCTGTAACACCAGAGGAGTCACAGTCGCGCTGCCAACCCTGTAAGTACAGAGTTTCTGTGCCGTCAGCAGAAGACAAAGCAGGACAAGCCTTTAGTCTTCCCACTGACAGCACAAATTCTCCAGTGAGCTCTGACTACCCTACTCACCGCTGGGAACACAACACGAAGTTATTATAACCGCGGTATTCTGTAGGGCGGAGGTACTACCCCAGTCGGACTGCTCAATCGGGCGGAAATACCGCCGTGTCCTACCTATTGGTTTACTTATTAAAAAAAAAAAAATTGCGTACTTTTCGTGCTGAGAATATTTAAAATTAACTTTAATATTAAATGGAATTGAACCTTACGCTGAAATTGGAGAAAGTTTTTACCGAGTTGAATTCAGTGTTAATTACTTAAGAAACTTTTTTAACTAAATCCCTTTATCAGTTTGCCGAGTTACCAGGCTGTTATGATCACGAAGAGGTCTTTCTTACCGAATGTATAAGCTTATGCAATTAAGTCTTAACAAGAAAACTTTAAATTTTGGTGAACTCTCTAAGTTTAATCAACTATAGCTACCAAAGTTTATATTAAAGGTTAATTCAAATATATGAGCTCAGTAGTATCTATATTATTTTAGAATTGTAAAGGAGTCGTGTCTGTATATTTAAAAATACTTGGAGTATGTTATGTGAGCTTGAACACAAAAATATTTTTATGGAATTCTAGTTTGTTTGTCTGTTTGTACACGACAGCGGCAAAAACGACTGAACGGATTTTAATGTATGTAGTTTCATTTTTTAGAAGGTCTTGGTCAAATTTAAAATTTTATGCGTATTTCACAGCAATTGGTTAAACAGAACCGGAGATATGACTAAAAGTTGCATTAGCTGACATCCACGCCGAGTGAGCCGCAGGCAGGACAAATGATATCTCATTTGTCCAGTTCTAATAAATGGTTTAGGAGCTATGAGGAAACACATGAACCTACATACATACATAGTCTGTCCAAATCATAATCCTCCTTTTGCTTCGCCGTATTAATTCTCCTTTTCCTTATTATTATTATTATTATTTTATTATTATAAACTCACGCCTATGTCCTCGTAGGCGTAGGTAGAGGTGCTAGCACCCACATATCGCCAGTTTATGTTTAGGTCGCAATGTAATAGGTGGTGAGTCTATTGCGATTAACTGGGCACTGATCCTGCAATCTGCTCATTTGTTTAAAACCTAAGAACATTTACATTTTTTCACGTAGGTACCACTTGTTGAACCTGGCTTGTCCTGCTTTGTCCTCTACACTGACGGCACAGATACTCTGTGTCTGTGTCGACAGCGCGAGTGTGGCTTCTCTGCTGTTACACACGTCCATAGGCCACTGTAACCACTTTCCATCAGGTGAGCCGTGAGCTTGTCTGCCACCTAAATGGTATAAAAAAAATGCTAAGTGCGTATAAATCGCGCCATTTAGAAGCCGCAATTAAATAAATAAGAAACAAAATTATCATATTTAAGATTAGTATATGGTACGCTCTGCGTAAGCTGCTGTGCGACTCTACTGCGTGATGCAGAGCTGGGAATCAAACCTTACTAAGTTTTTGCACTTACTTAGAAATAAAACAACAAAAATGAAAATAAAACAACAAAAATAAAAATAGTAAACAATGTTGTATCACATGTATTTGAATTAAGAAAAAAAAAAATATAAGCCCGAAAATGAAATAAGGCAGACTTTTTTTGCTTAAAACTACTCTAAAAGTACTACGAAATTATATACACACACGTGTCACGCGAACGTCTTCCTTATTTTGTATGCTAAAGTTTTTGAGTTACGCCGTTATTCAGGTAAGCAAAGTTTGTAAGGACAGGTTCACACTGTCGTAAGAGGAGTTTCGAGTGTTTTTGCTCGGGATAGCTTTTGTTAGTTTCCGCCACGATGCCTACTTGACTTTTATTTACACTTTAGAATTTCCCTTGACGTTTTGGTTTTCTTTTGATCCCTGATTCAAAGTAATACTTTTAAATGTTTTCATTCAAACTCATTCGTTTGTATAATGTCGATTTGTTAGTGAAATCGAGTTACCGAATGAGAATTATATTTGTATGAGATATTCAAAAATTGAAAATTATAAACCTCTTTTAACTGTACCATTTTTCTGAAGTTAGTTAAAATACATTGGGTCACATTGGGTGAGACGTTTGGTCAGCCTCGATGTAGCGAAGGCCTTCGATCGGGTCTGGCACAAAGGTCTTCTTACGAAGTTGCCATATTATGGACTCCCCGAGGGATTGTGCGAATGGATCTCCAGCTTTTTGTCCAACAGAAGCATCCAAGCCGTCGTCGACGGCAGCTGCTCGGACCGCATGAACATAAACGCTGGTGTCCCACAAGGCTCCGTGTTGTCTCCGACGCTATTTCTGCTGCATATCAATGACATGCTGTCTGATGGCTCCATTCATTGTTATGCGGACGACAGTACCGGGGACACGTGTTACACGGGCCGTGCAAACATCCCTCAGTCCGAGGTGGAGAAGAGTTGCGAACAACTTGTGTCTGAAATCGAGACTACTCTCTCTGGAGTGTCCGATTGGGGTCGACTAAACCTGGTCCAATTCAACCCCACTAAGACACAAGTATGTGTATTCACCGCTAAGAAAACCCCATTCATTGTAGCGCCGCAATTCCTGGGCACACCGCTTACCATCTCCCCGAGTATCGGGATCCTTGGTGTCGATATCTCCAGTGACGTCCAATACCGAAGTCATTTGCAGGACAAGGTTAAGTTGGCATCAAGAAAGCTCGGAGTGCTCAACAGGGCAAAGCGGTATTTCACTGCGGGGCAGCAACTCCTTCTTTATAAAGCACAGGTCCGGCCTCACATGGAGTACTGCTGTCACCTTTTTGCTGGAGCGCCTGCATACCAGCTTGACCCCTTCGACTCGTTGCAAAGACGGGCATTGAGGCTGGTTGACAATCCCATACTCACAGGTAGAGTGGAACCTCTTAGCCTTAGGAGGGATTTTGCCTCACTGTGTGTGTTCTACCGCCTATACAATGGTTTGTGCTCAGATGAATTGTTTGACATGATGCCCGTAGCTACATTCTATCATCGCACCTCTCGCCATAGGCAGGGAATTCATCCCCACACATTGCGACCTGAGACGGTACGCACTGTGCGGTATGAAAGAAACTTCATCCCACGCACACTCAAGCTGTGGAATGACCTCCCTGCTGCGGTTTTCCCAAGCGCCTACAATATGGGGTTCTTCAAGAGGGGCATCAGAAGGTTTCTTCATGGTCGGCAGCGCGAGTGTGACACCCCTGGTGTTGCATACGTCCATAGGCCACGGTAACCGCTTCCCATCAGGTGGGCCGTGTGCTTGTCTGCCAACTAAGTGGTATAAAAAAAAAAAAAAAAATACATATCTTATTTATTAATCACCATTTATAAAGCATTATATTGATACATTTTCAAAATTAATATTATGATAAATGAAACAAAATGAAGAAGCGCCATGAGCATTGAGCTCAAAACGCTTCCAAATATAATACTGTAAATTATTTAATTTTCCCTAGAAATTTAGGTTTTCAATTCAACAAACAAACGTTAAGTTCCTTCATACTAAATACTTGCAACACCAATAATGTCACTTACCGCACCACAATAACTTATACAACCCTACTCACCCCACAACACGACACAAGTAATGTTATTCAACCACAGCCTTCAACCCCGGTAATTATTCCAAACTATATCTAACACAAAAGCTTTTCAAACGGAGATTAATTTTGTAACAAACTTGTGAACTTTCTTGTGCTAATAGTATAGTCAATTAGGCTCTCCATCACCACTATTACTTGTAGTGATTTTAGTTTGCAAAGCGTTAATGACTTGTTAAGTTACCTAAAAGAACAGTGTATCATGAAATGTATATTCAAAAGTTCGGTCAACATGTAGTCAGTTTCATATTGACTTGTGTATTTTATTAGACATCTAACATAAAATATAAACTAACGCCAGGTCCCAATGTAATAGGTGGCGAGAATATTGCCATTAACCGGGCACTTATAAACCTGCGATAAATACACACATAACTTCGAAAAGCATCGAAAAGTCATTGGTGTGTGCCATGGAATACCTGGAATCGAACCCGAGACCTCGTCTCAGCAGTCCATTACCCATACCGCTAGGCTACCGCGGTTATAACATTTTGTATTTTTGTATTCTGTATTCATCTAACGTATTGTGTGTGTGAGTATTGAGTATTGCGTATTGAGTATTGCATGAACGAAAGACCTAGAACAATCAGTCAACAGGAAGGGGGGAAATTCAAGGCATTAAGATCGTTTTAAGTACTTTCTTCGTCAAGATCGACAACAAACGTAATAGCTTGGCGAGTATTTAGTTTTAAGAAGCTTGTAAAATTATCGTTATATAAAAAAATTAAAAAACAAAATGCTGACTATACGATGAAATTAGGGCACACTGTAGTAGCGGTGGTAAGACCGATCATGGAGGAATGGCTATAGAGGTGACACATGAGTCTCTCGTACCGGATGACACAGATGACCTCATTATGAGATGATTATGAGATTATGAGATACTTCCATATTATCATGTTCACTATTTTGAATATCTTTCGGCAGGGTTTGAGACCAATTTGTAAGACGTTTCCTTGAGTCTCTTCTTTCCTTACACATATTAAGACTATATTAGTACTTTTTCCTCAATATTTTTTATTAGACTAGACCAGTTTCACCTCACGGCACCCTCCTAGGTTCACAGTAACAGCTCTTGGAGGATGCCGTAAGGCGAAACCGGTCAGATCTAATAAAAAGTACTGCGGAAATAGTACAAGTGTGTTCTTAATATTTGTAACAACACATTCCACCAAGTGTAATCAATCAACAGTAAAATCATTTTCTTTTTTCCTCATTCAACTGTACTCCTGATCAACAACAGTATCATTTTCGCGTTAGTCTTGGTGGCATCTGAGGATCCCTCCTCGAAGTTTCCGAAGTTCCCTCCTCTTTCTGGCTTATACTTCTACACTTCCCATGGTTATGACTCCAATATTCCCCTAATATTCTATTCTATTTATAGGATGTTGTTGTCATAAGAGTAACACATGAATAAAGAACCGTATATATATATCTCTTTTCATCTTAGCGTTCATCCTAGTCGCATCAGAAGCTTTAACTTTGGAATCTGGGGTCCGTTTAACCATTCTAATTGCCGATTTATCTGCACTTCGATATATTCCGTGAAGGGACTGCCATATGACCTCCACAACTTCAAGCGTTATCGAAGCATCGCAGTTAGACCAGTTATTGGATCTTTTAGGGCTTCAGTTACCCGTAATGACTACCATAGATGTGCAGGATGTTTGTATAGCAACCGGGACCGACGATTAACGTGGTCCGGTCGGCTTAATGCAAGTACTTATATTCTTACATACAAATATTTGCACTGAACGGGGATCGAACTCACACCTCCTGCGTAGAGGCTGCGTTCACTACCGCTACGCCACAGAGGGTGCCATAGAAACATATTTATCTATTCTGCTGTAGTAGTAAGTTTTTGTTAAAATGTTACGGAAATTAATATACTTTCTAGTCACATTACAATTGGGAAAAGAGGCACTTTTGATTTTCCCTCTTTGCTCAGTCACTATTTCTATCAGAATTTTGCGTCAAATTGTAGACAATGGGGTACTTCAGTAACTCATATCTTTACAACCGAAGCTAACTTAAGTATTGTAATAAAATATTTCTGTACAAAAGGAATTCTTAATAAAAGTAGATTCATTTTTTATGACAATCATGTAACAATCTAAATCCCTTCACGTGAGAGATAAATAGCTACTATAAAACAGCTCTAAAAAGCTTACAAGTCTCCAATATGTTTACCCATCTCTTAAACGAATAGTGCGATTACGATAACTTATGACGTCATTCGCATGGTGCCCATGTTTCATACAGAACGGCCGGACAAATCCTACAATCAATTTTTATGACAACCATCAGCGTACATCCTGAGACGTTACTTAAGAGTTGTGTGGCAATTTTAGACGGTTCAGAAGATGTGATAAAATTGTTTTTTTGGACATTTTATTAAGATAGATGCGAGCTTGTAAAGCCTAGTGCTTAGGCAAATTGTTATGTCTGTTATGTGTGGGACTGGTGACAACAAAGGAATAAAAATTTTGTGGATTTTTATACTACTGCACAAAAAAAAGTGTAGCCGTAGAATGTTAAAAAATACATGTAGATAGTTTTCTTGGATTTCACCATTACACGGTAAGTGTAACAATTATCCGTGTGGTGACGGAGAGAGAACACAAGTATAATCACCCCATCTCAAGTCATAATGGAAAAATATGCAGACGATATCACTGCGAGAGAAGGAAAACTCGAAATAAAACCCTGCTCCAACCCGTCTGGACAGCGTGGAAACAGTAATCCAAAGCCTCCAAAAAGTAAGGGAGATCTATAACCAGCAGTGAACTGCGATAGGCTATTGGTACTTTTAACTTTAAAACCATTTTTTTAATGAATGCGATATCTCGAGTATAATAAAACCCTGTACCAACTCGTCTGGCCAACATGGAAACAGCAGGCCAAAGCCTCCCAATATGAGGAGAGGCCTATTTCCAACAGAGGCTTGTTTTAATTTGATTTTTGGGCTTTAACGAATTTCACGTAACAGTTGGTGTACTTTCTAAATAATGGACGAGGTTCTTACACAGGCACTCCTTTCGGGGTTAGGAGATTAGATGACAGTAACTCACGGAAAAGTCAACATACCAATAAGCCCCGGGCTCCGTTGGCCCCAAGTCTGGCCACAATTAGGAAATCGCTTTTTGGATGATAATGTATTTATATTTCTATGTCTCCCATATATCTTTATTTCCTCTGAAGCTATTTATTTCCACGCATCGTATTGTTCCGTGAGCAAGTTTTGGCGCTGATATATTTTCTTTCCACATTCTGTTCATTAGTCGTCCCTGATAAAGCGTCGCTATTTTCGGTTCGGCTACGGCTGATTAGCTAAGAAAAAACAGTTCTTTTTACTTGAATCCGAAGTTACATATAAAGATTTTTTTTCTGTCTGTACAGTCAGCATCAGAACGATCTTCGATATTGACCAGCAAAGTACTCAAAATGAGTTTAATACCTACAAATGCTGATGACATCAAAATGTTGTATTGATTAAAATTGTATTATTGTGTGTTGGAAATATCAACACAATCAGTCAACAGTAAGGACGAAAAATTAAGAAGATTCTGAGCACTTTCCTTGTCAAGTTTTTTTTATCTAGTACATGCCAACTTGACTTCGCCTCGCCTGATGGTAAGCTAAAGGCAAAGTCTCAGGAAAGAGAGTCACCATTACAGATACTAAGTAATGTTGCAATGGTGGCACTCAGCTTGGTGGCCTCATCAGATGCTTTTTGACGCCCCGTTTAAAGGACCCGGGACTGTAGGAAGAAAAGAGTCTCCGAAACGCTTGGTTCTTGCTCGTATATTCTGCACAGTGTAAGGGTGACATCTAAGCCCTGCACGTGTAGTCCTATGTAGGGAAGAAATATTGATTTGTTGCTGACTGTATTTTTGTTTATTCTATTATTCTAGTTTCCTATAGTATTTAGGTGGCCAATAAACTAATCAGCCGTTCAGTGGTGAGCCTATTGGCGCCCATAAATGCTTGTGACTTCTCATCCATTGCGATCGTTCGTTGTTTTATTTATGTAGGTGTACTAACTGACCCGTTCCAGGTTCCGGCTTGGCACGAAAATTTTTTGTAAGTTCTGGAACCCGATGGTAGCGAAACCTTCCGAGACCAAAGTAATCAGTTGCCTTCCTTAGGCTTGAGTAAGAGTTCGATACAGTAAACTTATGTTTTCAGTTTCTGTTATAAATAAACTATAAGTTATACTAAAGGTTTTAATAACTCACGAAAACGTAGGTAGGTTTTGATTTTAGGAATCGAAGTAAAATCACGCGTTATGAAAGGGGTTATTATTGAATGAGGCCCCTGGGATGTAATTTACCATCCTCTCGCTTAATGTGCATAAAAAACATACCTACCAGGCGTCTAGATGACTCCGGAGGTGGATCGGGCGTTGGAGGTGGCTCGGGCGTCTGAGGTCGCAAAATGAGCTCCGTCCCCCATGAGCGACTGGGGGTGACGGGTGGAGCCGCCTGTCACCCTAGCAAAAGCAGGCCGCGGCAACGGTGCGCGATGCGCGTCTCTTCATACCCGTGGATGAGATGGGAACTCCGTGATCTCCACACCCGAAGAGGGCCATCTCAAAACTAACATGCTGACTTCAATAATATTAAATCAAGTGAAGCTCCATCAACCTTTTGACGAGATAAAACACATTTCAAGTAAAAATTCCCGTGACGTCACCAGACCTAAGTTATAATCTACAATTTATATTTTGTTTCATTATAAACAATGCCCCTAAGGCGGCTCTATAAAGAAGGCCACGTCTCCTTTGTGGGCGTTATTACGCTTCGCTTACCGGTATTACCCGCAATGTTCGTCGATGACGTCTGTGCTTTAATGTTAAATGTGGGGTAATAGTTCATTTCTTTGAGGTAAAGTGGATGTATTGGGCCACACCAAGATCTGTTACTCCAGAGGTAAATTTACTAAGAGGTATGTCATTACGGCCACTGACTGATGAATGAGGCCGAAACATATGTTTTATGTATGACGTTTTCTTTTTCTACAGCACGCCTCGCCTGATGATAAGCTAAAGGCAAAGTCTCCGGAAAGAATATCACTATTACAGACACGTAGCATGTTACAATGATGGCTCTCAGCTTGAAGACCCGGGACTATAGGTAGAAGGAAACATGTGAGCTGGTAAGAAATTCTGGGTCTTAGTGGTGTGGCAAAGGAAATAGTCTCCGAACCGCTAGGCTCTTTATAGGATACTCTGTACCGTGTGCGGGTGACATTTAAGCCCTGTACGTGTTATCCTGTGTAGGAAAGGAGAGGATGGGACTAATTGGAAGAGCTCATCAGAACACCATGGTAGAGACTCTGGCGGGTCAGACGTATGTCGTTTCCGTAAGAGCTAAGTACTCCAAATTATGGTGAAAGCGTCTTTAGCTTGGAGGCTTTATTCATTCCTCGCTTTTCCCTTACTTCTGCAGCGTTTACGATGTGGCAAAGAAAAAAGTTGCCAAATTACGTAATACATTGAATGAAATTTTAAGCATTTCGTATGCTAATTATTCAAAATCGATTAAGATAGAAAAGATTTAAATGGTCTAGGCGGGATTCGAACCCGTGATCTTTCCCTTATAGGGGAACGCTCTGACCACTAAGCCACCGAACCTTTGCCTGAAACCATCCAAATTCTTCTATACATATATCCATCGGTGGCTTAGTGGTCAGAGAGTTCCCCCTGTAAGGGAAAGATCGGGGGTTCGAATCCCGCCTGTGCCGTTTAATTTTTTTTATCTGCGGAAGAAGGTAGTTAAAAGTAGAAATAGGGATAATGAAATGGTTCAGGTACGTAGAGAATGGTCGAGAGAAGGTTGAAGAAATAGATTTATTAGGTGAGGGTGGATGGACAACCGGGTAAAGGTCGAAAGTAGTAAGACGTTGCTTCTACCTACCTCTGTGGGAAAGAGGCGGGACTATACCAGATACGTAGGTTATAATTATTCAAATCTTTACTTTTCAAATTAACTTAGGTTAGCCCATTTGAGCGGGTCAAGCCGAGTGACCCCCTCGATGTCATATGAAATCATTCCTTGAGGGTTGTTTGACTTCAGGCATACAGCAGGTTATTTTAGCGTAAGCATGTCGACGTTTTTCTGTCAATAATCAAAGAATCAATTTCATTTATTCAGCTTAGGCACATAAAAGAGCACATTTGAACGTCAAAATTTTACAATTATGTCAAGAATTAGTATAAAAATAATAAATAACGTATAAATAAACCATTGGAAAATCATTCTTCCGCTGATTCGGTAGGTTAGTTCTACTGAGAGTGAGTGAGTATGTGGATGAGTAACATTTTTTGTAACATAAAAACAGAAACTGATCCAATATAGATAGTTTGTTTGCCACTTCAATAAAACTGATACAAATTGAATCACAGTCAGTGCACATAGTTCACTTTATCACACTTCATATATTTTTCATACATCACTCTGAATTGTCGATCTGGTATATACGCCCCATTAAAGTGTATATTTGTGTGTATTCTAAAAGAGGTTTTACGTGTGCTTAATATGAAAAAGGAAGAAAATCGGTTTCCTAATCGAGGGGCTCCGACATCATTTCCGGCCGAGATGGTGTGAATACGAATACTCCCTGATTACATTAGGATGTGCCTTGATAGAGATTTCATTTGGTGCTCCTTACTTTTATGTGAGCCTGGTATCAAGGGTATTCGGGACTTTTATAAACTTCTAGTTGTTAAACTATTTTGTTTGTCCTGTGGCGTGTGTGTTTTTGGTTTGTGTACGGGTAATTTTTTTATATATTTTTCTATGATAAAACACTCATTGGTATATAAACTTATTTAATATTATAAACGGATTTTTACGGTTAGTAATCGATCAAATAACTCAATGGATCTCTAGCTTAGAATTACTTACAGACATATATACATATAACCACGTTTTCGTCTATGGAGGGTTAGGCAGAAGTGAAATTACGTAGTATAAAAAACGTAGGTATATATAGCTGTCACGTTCACATCGAGTCCGTGTTATTTATTTCAAATAAATATAAAAACAGCAAATAAAAGTGTACCGGCTATATAAAAATGTTTAGAACTATGTAATAGTTTAGTGACAATGTTATCTAGTGAATTGTGAGACAAACACCGAAGAAATTTGCGATTGAAATAACCCGACACACTATATCATTATAAAGTGTTAAACAATAAAAAGTCGGCCAATATACCAATTTATATCAAAACTGTATAACTATAAAGTGACCCAGTGCACCAAATAAGTGAATAAATAACAATAAAAGTGAAAAATAAAATCATCGTCTGTTCAAACTAACAGACTTCTCGTGTACTTAAGTGCAAAAAATATTTGCAGCATGAGTCATACTACGGAACTACTCAATACTAAATACAATAGTAGTGCACTGATTTGGTAACTAAACTACATCACTCCGTGGCGTGTTGGATAGCGTCGCCGGTAAAGTTGATTATGCATGGTCGGGGTTTCAAATCTCCTCAAAGAATATTGTTTTTGAAAAAATAACAAAATTTATAAAAATTAACCAAAGAAAATGGAGAATGTAACTATACGAAATAAGATGACAAAAACTCAATCGGACACAAACCTATCACATATGGCAACACAAGATATATTATTAAATTCTACTATGTTGGACTCTAGTATTATAAGCATGAAGAGTGCAACACAATATTATACTGAACAATCAGTTGTTGACGAACTTAGAGAAGAAATTAATATAATTAAGGAACAATTGAAAAGTGCTGATATTGAAATTGAGAATTTAAACCGAGAAAACACACTACTAAAACAGGACATACACGCTCAGCAACGACAAATTGACTTACTTAAAAAAGTAAGCTGCGCTACTCCACAGCGAAAGAATTTTTCTACACCCATGTCTACTAGAATACTAAACATGAGGGTAAACACTCCTCGACATTCTCCTCTACGTCTTACAAAAAGCGTCTGTATGAACACATTAAGCACTATACAAGCAGGACGTTGTAACACACAAATACTACAACAAACACAAAGCAGTTACGCAGCTCACACCAAGTTCCAACCACCAATTAATTCCAGTGTAAATAAAATGGAAACACAATGCCCATATATTGAGGGAGCAAGAGCACAGCACAAGGTAGTCATTCTCGGTGACGGACAGGGACGAGGGCTACGTAATATATTACAGAATCTACTGGGAACAAAATACTCAGTGGTATCATACATAAAACCAGGCGCTGTACTGAGTGAGATCCTTCAACAATCCAGTAATGAGATTAGTGTACTGACGAAAAGTGATTATGTAATTGTAATAGGAGGCTGCTGGGAAAAAAACCCTCATGATATTGACATCAACCTGCATCGATGGCTAACCTCAACCACCAATACGAACGTCATCATAAGTGAAGTACCGAAAAATAGGTTTTTAAATGAAGCTAAATTAAATTATCAACTAAAATTTATATGTAACAAGTTTAAAAATGCACTGTATATGAATATAAATTATTCTAGATTCATACCAACTAAACGACACTATGTAATTAATCTTGCAAGGTCATTACTAAAAGAAATATTATGTTTAGACTACCACTTTCAAGTAGCAAACTATGAGCAAACGCTACAAACTAAAAATAAAGGTTTTGTAGATAAATGTACACAGGTCAATTTAGATCTTGAACTAAACCTGACAGAAAATAATGCAAATAATAATGATAGCATAAATGAACCCAGTAATGATCATGACGATGTTCCTAACCTTAGAACTAATTTATTTCGTGTATAACGTTGTTACGATCCTTCATCAAAATATTGATGGATTCATTAATAAATCTGACGCGCTCTATGTTAGTATTAATAAACTCAATACGCAAAACATATATATTGACATCCTATGTATAACTGAACACAACATGATTAAGGGCGATGAGGTCTATCTTACAATACCGGACTACCAACTAGTTTCTTATTATATGAGGAATAGTAGACACGGAGGATCATGTATATTAATAAAAAACCACCTGAAATACAAACTGCGTAATGACATATCAGAACTCTCGATCCAGCATGTTATAGAATGCTCTGCTATCGAAATACTAGAACATAAAATTATTGTTATATGTATATATAGACCACCTGACTATAATGTGAGTACTACAAGTAGTTTCTTTGCAGTGATGTGTAGAATGTTGAGCAGAGTATCCCTAACTAGCAAAAAAATTGTTGTCTGTGGAGATTTTAATATTGATATTTTGGAGCAAAATAAATTATCTAGAGAATTTGTAGAATTTTTGATGACATTTAACTTAAAATTACAATTTAAACAAATAACTAGGTTCGCAACTAAGACCTGCCTAGACAATATAGCCCATAATGTCAGAGCGTGCAAGGGTACTATTGAGGAACTAGCGCTATCAGATCATAACGCACAAATTATCGAAGTTCCGGTCAAAAAATCCTGTGCTCTGAAATATTGGTATAGAACAAAACGAAACTACTCCAAGGGTAACAGAATGATATTTGTTAGATATTTAAAACAACTCACCAATAATGATGTCTATAGCTATATGGGTGCAAATGATGCTTATAACAAATTCCATGAAAACTTTGTTATGTTGTACCAACTATGCTTTCCAATAATAAAAATTCGTATTCATAATACAGCAAGACCAAAATGGATGTCGCGCGGTATAAAAATGTGCAGCAAACGTAAAACTCAACTCCTGTGGCAGTACAGGAACAATAAAAATCAAACGAATAAAAATGCATTTAAAATGTACGCAAAGAGATACAAATCCGTAATAAGATTGACGAAAAAATCACAAAATGATTATCACATTAGGTCTGCATCTAACAAAAACAAGGCGACTTGGAAAGTAATAAATGAGACGAAATATAGATATCCGACCGAAACTATAAATCAAATAATAACTAATGACATTATAATTGATAATCCTATAGACATCTCCAAATCATTCAATAATTTTTTTCTTGACATAAATAATTCTGACATTGACAACTGTAATCTTAATTTTAATCCACCTAATAGTGTATCAAACAAAATAACATTTACTTGTAATTCAATCTTTTTGACACCGACTATCGCAGAAGACATATACAAAATAATTATAAATTTAAAAAACTCGAACAGTACTGGTTTTGATGACATTTTGACTTGCATCGTCAAGGATACTGCCCATATTATATCTGAACCCTTAAGCTATATTGTAAATCTATGTATAGAACAAGGCATTTTCCCAGACAGACTAAAAATATCAGTTATTAAGCCGATATATAAAAAAGGTGATAGGAAAAACATGAGTAACTATAGACCGATATCTTTAATACCTATATTCGCAAAAATATTTGAAAAGGTGATACATAAAGGACTTTATACTTTCTTTGAAAACCAAAATATTTTTACACAATGTCAGTATGGGTACAGAAAGTGTAAATCCATAAATGTAGCTATATACAACTTCTTAAGCAAAGTAATGAATAACATAGACAATGGACTACCAGCTGTGGCATTATTTATGGACATGTCAAAGGCTTTTGATCGTGTCGATCATAGTATACTGCTAAATAAAATGTATGCATATGGTGTTAGAGGTAATGTGTACAATTTAGTAAAATCGTACCTTACGGGCAGACAACAGTATACGGAAATAAAATGGGTCAATCCTCTAACAAAAACCGAAGAAATCAGCACGTCTGAGACTAGTACTACAAAATTCGGTGTTCCACAAGGGAGTATCTTGGGCCCTCTGCTCTTCCTCATATACATACATAAATGACATGCCATTAATAACACAACATGACATTACGCTATTCGCTGATGACAGTACAGTACTTTTAATAATGACAATACAATAAATTTAGAAACTGACATTAATCAATCATTGGTACAAATTATGGACTGGCTTAAGACAAATAATCTAACAATCAACATTGACAAAACCAAAATAATGAACTTCAAAATAAGAATTAATAGAACAGAATCTTTAAAAATCCATTACCTGAACAATGACGTTAAAGAAGTAGAAACCACAAAATTTCTAGGGTTGCATATAGACAATAAAATAAATTGGAAACTTCATTTAGAATATGTGTGTAAAAAACTGGCCCAATTCTCATATGCTCTTCAGAAATTAAGGAAGGTAGTAAATACCCCTACCTTAATAACAGCCTACCACGGCTATGTTAGCTCAACTCTCAGGTATGGGGTAATATTCTGGGGTAACAGCACTGACCACGAACGTGTGTTCATAGCCCAAAAACGCTGCATAAGAGCAATGTTTAATTTTTATGCACCTGAATCCTGTCTACCATATTTCAAATCGATGAAATTATTAACATTTCCATGTATATACATACTCGAGGTCGCAATATTCGTGAAAAATAATCCAGAATTATTTGAATATCGTACGCGTGCACGGCATCAAACTAAACTACATATAGTTGCTAGTAAAACGCAATTGATGCATGAGAGCGTCTTTTGCCTGGCCCCGCGGATTTTCAATTGTATACCAGAGCATATTAGAACTGTATGTAAGCTACAACTGTTTAAAAAACAACTCCGTGACCTGTTAACAGAAAAATGCTATTACTCTGTGAAAGATTTCCTAACAGATAGGACATTACAGCAGTACAAGGTGCCCTGGTTGTGATGTGGTCGGTTCATACAGTGTTCGAAGTAGTTAAATTTTTATTTTGACAAAGTAAATTAATTATATCTTGACATCATAATATTGAATAGACATTGAAATCTAAAATGACATTATAAACTGACATCATCTACATTATTTCTATTCTATCTTAATATTGTTCTTATTAATATTATTGACATTGTTAATTGAAATTGAAGGAATTTTGAAATGACTATTTGTAACGAACGATAACACATTTACTGATTTAGCTATTAGAATTGCATGCCTATTATGGTAGAATATGGCGAAACTATGTACCTACTGGATATAACACCTTTATGTAACCCATATTTGTAATGAATGAATGAATAAATAAAAGAACTAATAGATAGTCCCACGTAATAGAGGGTGAGCCTGTTGCCATCTCAAGTATCTGCGGCTGACTCTGTTGTTTGGGTTGTATATATCTGTCTGATGTAAGGCAGGCTACTTTTTATCCATGGAATACGTTCATATGGACTGTAGGAACGTGATCAGGAATCTTCGGAGTGAAAATGTCAAGAATCATTTATTCTGCAGATCATTAACTCACGGAGAGCGTTGTCTATGAGGGTCAAAATGATGGTCCGTAGGTTTGCATGTTGCTCGGGGGCAGCCAAAATAACTCTTTTTAGAGCATTTTGTACGTCACTTTACGCGTCCAGCCTGTGGGTATCATAAACCCAGAACCAGTGCAACGCTCTCCGTGATCAGTACAATAATGCCTTCAGGGTGTTGTTGGGGCTGGCTCGGCACTGCAGCGCGTCGGGGATGTTCGCCAATGCCCGTGTGTCGACTGTTTCTATACGAACGATGCAAAAGTGGTGCACATCTCTGGGGCGTAAGCTCCGGACCACCTCCAACAGCGTTCTCAGCGTATTTGCAAACAGGTTTGATTGTCAGTACATTAACCATTATTATAATATGATTAATGTCCGGACAAATAAAACAATGACTCAGAGGCAAGTATTTTTTTAATAATAATTTACTTTTAGTTGTATTAATATTATTATATTTGTATTATTTAATTTTAATTATATTATTTAATTTTGATAAAGTATTTACTGTTGCTCTGGAAAGAATTACTAATTTTCTGTCTACTATCACAGACTACAAGTTTTTTTTTGAGTCGGATATTTCGAGAGCCTATCACAGTCTCTTCATTAGGTTCTCAAAAATGTATTGTGACACTACAGTTAAAAAGTTTTTTTCCTCAAACTTTTTACAGTGGGGAACTCATGGGCCCAAATTATAAATAGCTCGCCAGCTCGCTTCTGTAACACAAATATTGTGTACAATCCACAGAATTACTCAAAAATAGAAAGGAATGAAGCCACCTGTAACAGCTACTATGTTTTATTAACTGTAGGATAGAAAAAATCTCAGTAGACACATAGTATTTTGCTATACCTAAACTTCCCTTACTATATATAAAAGATATAATAGGCATATATTAAATTCTGACACGGTATAAAGCGACCCTTTCATCATTGTAGCACACACTAGCAATCCTTCCCATTTAATATATCTACTTTTAAAGTACCCACATTAACGTTGTGTTCCCCCATTAAAGGTAATGCCACACACATGATAATCATAAAAGATAAAGGGTAAAATACCCATGCGTCACTTAGCCTTAATGAAAATAGGAACATGTTATGTTGGGACTGAAAACAATAAGTCTTGCCGGTCGCCGAAAGTGTAGCCATGCCCTGAGACTGATGTGAGACTTGTGAAATATTGCTGTAGGTAATATAACTAGTGGGTCTTGGCTAACGGTGTTGCCACATAATGACTTCAAGGCTCCTTTTTACCCGACTACGGTGAAGCAAAAGGAGGGTTATGATTTTTACAGGCTGTATGTATGTATGTAGGTTCATCTGTTCCCTCATAGCTCCTCAACCATTAATTAGAATAGGAGATCATTTCGATGTTTGTATCGTTAGAAGTAACGTAGTCGTCCGCTGATTATAGGCTATATAAAGTAATACTAAATCTAATGCCAGTAAGTGACTGTGTAATAATAAAATAATATGTGTTATTACAAAGAAAAAAAATAGGTTCGCAAGCGTCAGATGTAATAATAAAAAAATATGTGTCATATGACAATGAAAGAAGTAAGTGTGTAATCTCCTATTTAAAAGAAATATAAATAAAATTGGTTTGTAAGTACATTACCATAAAAGTTCGGGCGCCTTGGAGATACACATGCCTAGGATAATCAGCGGATACTGGAAACTTTTAATCTTCCGGAGGTGAGCTAAATGAAACCAAACTGTGAGGTTTAAGGTTTTATTGTCCACTCCAGTGTGCATTCAGAAATAGAGGTAAGGATACATTCCTAATGTATAACTAACCTTAAATTTAAAATTAGATTTTTATAAGCTATGTCAATATGATTCTATGTCACCAATGCACTTTTAGGTTATTTTGAAGTTTAGATTTAAAATATAATTAAAGTAAGCTCACGGCATCCCTCGGCGAGTATATGTAAACACAGCAGCGGGAAAGCTCGTAGCAGGCGAAGTTTTCAGTTTAAGCCCATGCGGTACATCCATGTTTGAGGCGAAAAGTCCAAACCTTCCATAAGGAAATGCAGATGACCGAAGACAAAGGTCCAAAGAAAAAGTCCAAAGGAAAAAGAAAAAGGCGGTTCCAATTTGGAAACCTGTAATAAAATTGCATGTCATTAGAACAATACTCCCATATGAACACGAGGTCCTAATTTTTTATAAATTCGAGCGTCTTACCGCCTTAATTTGCTGGAACAATGCCAATAGCAAAAGAAATCATAATATTCTCAGATTAAGAGCTGAAACAATAGAATTTTAACAATTATTTTTCAAATCAGGAGCGTGGCGAATCCATCAAAGTGATTCTTATTAAAAAATGACAACTCACCAGAAATAAACTATAATTCCACAAGAGGATAGTTGTGAAGACACAGACTATTATCCTTTAGGCCAAAATACTCTCATTTTTATGAGATTTATTGAAATTAAGTTACGAAGCCATGAATATCGACCATCCAGTCTCAATATAGGAAGAAAGGTGCTTTTGACAGCGATACGTCAAAATGTCATTCACTCCGCGCTCCGAAACCCTTCGTTCAAAAATAGAATTAAAACCGGTGTGACGACGTTCGCAGAGCGCGTCGTTACATTACATCCCTCCCCAAAAAGAAAAAAGAAAGAAAGAAACTTCCTTTTCTAATGAAAATTATGAGAGTCCAGAACAAAATTCCAAAAAACCTCAAAAGACAAAATGTCCCGCAACATTTTTCAATAAACAAAAAGGCAATGCGAAAGCATCTTGCAATGGGTATTGCAGAAACAATTATAAATTAAAGAATGGGAAAGCATTCCTAAAAATCAAAGAATGTGAAAACACTCGAAAAGTAAAGAACCAAACTCAGAAAAGAGTAAAAACTTATTTCAACACAAAAGTGAAAATAAATCCTTCAATAAAACAAATTAAACAATCCCTACTCAATTCCATTCCAGATATCGATTAGGCAACCAACGCCGTCGAATCTAATCCTTGATCTTAACCAGCCTTCTAGCATCAATACAAAAGTGCGGTTGAGCTCCTACGCCACCGACTCTATACCAGCTATTCCTGAAACAAAAATATGAAACTAACAAGATATCGGTTAAGCACCAACGCTGCCGAATCTGAAAGAAAATCGGTAAAAACAATGAAGTTTTCCCACTGTCGGTTAGGTTGAAAAGCCGCCGACTTCAAATTCCTATTCCAACATCCAAAACGTCAAAACAAAATCACAACAAAAGTGTCGTAATAATATATTTATAAGCATTGTGATCGGCATAACACCACCAACTTTCCGAGCACAAGCAAAATATAAAGAAAATATGACAATTGTGACCAGTACAACACCACTGACTTTCTGAGCACAACCGCATAAGAAAAGTATGACATTTGCGACCGGCACAACACCACCGACATCCCGTGCGCAAAGCATAAAAAATGTAACAATGTGTGTAAAAACACAATCGTACAAAAAGAGAAAAACGACAATTACGACCGGCTCAACACCACCAGCTTCCCGTGCGCAAAGCGTAAGGTGTGACTATGTGTATGAAACACAATAGCACAAAAAATTGTAAAGTCCAGTAAGACACAAGTTTCCCAAAAAATGGTATAACAAGGTGTGTAAAAATTGCATAAAATGCGTCCAATCCGAGAATCTTAATACTAAGAAAATAACCCAGAACTGTACAAAAATAAAGTTCAAGAAACTTAATTTTCCATTCCCTAAGTGAGTGGAAATAAGTCAAGTGAATTTAATGTAGAAAAATGAATATTAAATTTCACTCCTATATTAGAGTAGAAACTAAATTCCTAAATTTGTACAAAATATACAATATTAAATATACAAGTGTATAAAAATATATACAGGAAAATAATCCTATACAACAAAGATAAATAAAAATATAAGATCTTTTGATGTGGAACTATTTGTTAATATGGAGTAGAGTTACACAATAACAAGTCCTAAAATGACCTAAGTTATTTTTGAAGGAAACTAAAATTGAAATTAATAAATTGTTGTGAAGTTCCTAACATACATCTCCTTTCAACACCCCTCAACCTTTCAAACATCACCTCATAATGGGGTCATACTTCAAACAAAGTACCAAAGACAAAGATAGACATTGTCAAAACAAGAATAATTTTAATATTTAATTATGTCTTTAATATGATAACGACCAGTATAGTTTTTATTAAGGTCTTTTAAAACATAAACATTAGAGGAAATTTTATCTATTATTTCACACTTAACAAACTTAGGTGCTAACTTAGCTGAAAAGAATGCAGGAGCATTAGACTGCACAAAACTTCTCCTCCACACTATATCTCCCACCTCAAAAGAAATGACCTTCCTTCCGATATTATAATAACGCGCATTACGCTTATAAGCTTTAAGCAATGAAGCTTGAACTTTTATAAAAATATCACTAAGTGATTTAAGTGAAAAAGCAAACGAAGACCTATCAACAACATCAAGTTGATTGAGGTTATCAAAAGAATTACTAAAACGGTGCAATGAAGCATCAAAAATAAGTTCTCTACCGAACATGAGAAAATTAGGAGTGAAATCTGTAGCTAGATTCACACTACTATTTAAAGCTAATTGAACATGAGGCAAATATTTTGACCAAGTTCTATGATCATCTTTAACAAAACAAGAAATACATGTTTCGACTGTTTTGTTATATCTCTCTACAGGATTATTTTGAGGTGTATATAAAGTATTATAAAATATTTTACTAATATTATAACTTTTTAGAAAATCTACAAATTGCTTAGCTGTAAATTGGCTTCCATTATCACAAACAAAAATTTTAGGTGTTCCAAACTTAAGAAATATTTCTTTTTCAAGTATCCCACAAATTACTTTAGTGGTAGCACTAGTCATAGGAAATATCCAACAATATTTTGTAAAAACATCTATGATTGAAAGTATATACTTATGGCCAGAATAAGCTTTTGGAAGAGTTCCAATAATATCAATAGAAAGCATTAACATTGGTTTATCAACTTTCTTAGGATTAACCATAATTCCATGAGGTGGATTAGTAGAAGATTTATAAGCTTTACAAGTATCACAAGAAGAAATGTATTTTTGAACATCAATAAACATACCTTTCCAAAAATAATGTATTTTTAATTTATTTAAAGTTTTATGAATTCCTAAATGTCCTGAATTAACATCATCATGATTAGATTTAATAGTGTCTAAGATGTGTTCTTTAGGTATGACAATTTTCCAATTTAAACGATTATTAGGATTATATTTATCTTTGCAAAATCTATACAAAGTATCACTTTCAACTTTGAAATTTTTATATTTTCTAGGAAACTTTTGACAATTTACAAATATTTTTCTATACCAAGGATCAACGATATCCTCATTTGGCATAACAATAATATTATTTACAGGAATATTAATAGCAGAAATTTCTATTCTGGATAAACAATCTGGAACTAAATGTAAAGAACCTTTTTTATATTTAACATCAAAAGTAAATTGAGAAATTCTAGCAGCCCAACGTGCAAGACGACCACTAGGATTATTAAGTTTAAGAAGCCAAGTTAAACTAGCATGGTCAGTGATAACTGTAAATTTCATTCCTTCAATATAAGGTCTGAAATGTTCAATAGAATCCAATATTGACAACAACTCTCTCTCAGTTGTACTATAATTACGTTCACATTTATTAAGTGATCTAGAATAATAAGCTACAGGATGTTGATCTCCATTATCATCATCTTGGCTCAGGACACTACCAATTCCAACAGAACTAGCATCGCAATGTAAAGAGAATGGTCTTTCAAAATTCGGACAATGTAAAACTGGTGCAGAAATTAATGCAAGTTTTAAATTATGAAAAGCAACTTCAGCTTCTTCATTCCAGAAAAGAGATTTTTTAGAATTCTTGCTTCCGGCCGTTAATTTGGTTAAGGGCGAAGCAATATCAGCAAACTTATCAATGAATCTACGGTAATAAGAACATAACCCAAGAAAACTTCTTAATTGTCTAACGCTTTCTGGGCGTGGGAAACTTTTAATGGACTCTAATTTAGCAGGGTCTGTATGTAAACCATTACTATCAACAATATAACCAAGATAACGCAGTTTATCTTTACAAAAATTACACTTTTTTAAATTAATAGTTAACCCAGCATCTTTAAGGATTTTATAAATTTTATTTAAATAATCTAAATGATCAGAGAATGTAGAATTTATCAATATGAGATCATCTAAGTAACAGAATGCTACATTATCGAATTCTGGTCCAAACAACTTGTCTACGAGTCTCTGCAACTCTGCAGGTGCATTAGTCAAACCGTACACCATCCGGGTAAAATGAAATAAACCTTTCCCAGGAACAACAAAAGCAGTCTTCTCTCGAGAAGATTCTTCTAAAGCGATTTGCAAAAATGCTTTAGACAAATCAATAGTAGTTATATAATTAGCACCCCGAAGGTTATCTAAAATTCTAGAAGGGTAAGGTAAAGGATAAGAATCTTTAACAGTAACTGAATTTAAACGTCTAGAGTCCAAACATAATCTTGTTCCACCATCGCGTTTTTCAACGGCTAACACTGGAGAACACCAAGGAGATTTAGAAGGTTCAATAATATTTTCCTTTAATAAAACTTCCACTTCATCATAAAGTTCTTTTTGTTTAGCAGGACTAAGGGGCCAATAACGTTGTTTAAAAGGTTCACCAGTAACATTAATTTTATGTTTAACTAAATGAGTAAGACCTAAGCCTCTCTTTTCATAAGAAATATTTTCAAAAAGTGAAATAATTTTATTTAACTCGTGTTTCTCAGAAGGAGAAAGTTCAGAAACAGAAGTAACTGCATTTACACAAGTAGTGGATTCATATTCAAAAGTAATATTATTCCATAAGTCTTTAGCAAGATTAAATTTCAACCAAAAGTCAAATCCCAAAATAATTGAAGGTTTAAAAGAAGGTATTATCAAAAAATCTACATTTTTAGTTAAGTTATCACAAGTGATAGGTAAAACCATAGTTCCAATAACATTGTGTGCAGAACCATCAGCAGTAACAGCGTTACCTTTATAAGGTTTAAATTTATAACCTAATTGCAAAAATGTTTGATGAATATTAGAACCGAGTACACAACTACAAGCTCCACTATCTAACAAACCTGAATAAAATTTATTATTAATATTAAAATTTAAATAAGGTCTAGTGTCTTTATGTTTAACAAACAAAATAGGAGCAGCCCTGATATTATTAAAGAAAACTTTCAAATAATCCAACCAATCATTAAATTCTTTCTTACAAGTGGCTTCACTCGGAGCATTGCTAAATTTTTTCAACATCGAGTCACCAGAAGTTTTATCAAAAACTAGGGCTCGATGGGACCTGATACGTTTTTTGACTGAACAGTATTTGAATTACAAACTTCGCAATTCCTCGTAGTGACGCCAAGCTTGTGACATTTAAAACAAATTACACCTGGAAATGTAGGGCAATTTTTATAAGAATGTCCAGAGGACTTACATTTTAAACAAGTTAAATCATCTGATTTAACAGCACTAATTTGAGCAGAATATTTTTCTTTTTTAATACTTTTATTCTCACTCAAGTTCTTTCTTGACACAAAATTCTCTAATTCTCTGCTGAGGTTAATAAATTAGTCGATAGAAGAAATAGTTCTACCAAACACAAAAGGTGTGTAAATATTCAACATGTTATGTTTAATAATAGTTATGAGGGTAGCATCAAAAACAGGCATAGACAAACGGCTAGCCATATCCATTATGTCTGTAATAAAATCTGGTAATGACTCAGTTATCTTTTGTTTACGAGTACGGAGTT
Source organism: Eilema griseolum (assembly GCA_963662185.1). Lineage (NCBI taxonomy): Eukaryota > Metazoa > Arthropoda > Insecta > Lepidoptera > Erebidae > Eilema > Eilema griseolum. The sequence goes on from OY759245.1 coordinate 3,884,090, forward strand.
CATGTTCCAAATGATAATCAAATTCAACTCTATCAAAACGTTTCAACAACGCAGCCTTCAAATCCTGCCAAGAAGCAATACGAATACGAACACTACGAAACCATTTAAGCGCAGTGCCTGACAAAAGATCAGAGAATGAACTAACCAAAAAATATTCATTAAAATTTTTAAACAAGAAATATTCTTCCACTTGAGTAATAAATTCCCTAACGCACGATTTACCATCATACAAAAGCTTACTTCGTTTTAAATCAGGCAACTTAGTAACAGAAGGCAAGTTTTTCTTCAAATTATCATTCAATAAAACATTCATCATATTAAATGAAGATGCGGCTCTCAGACTATGATCACCAGCTCCTCGACTATTCGAAAATGGATCAACAACTTCAGATAAATCAGCCATGACATGAGTAAAAGTACCAACTGGAACATCACCAACAATATTCTCAAACAAAGGCGGGACCTGTATTTCCTTATCCATGTTTGATTTATAAAAGGATGTGAAAATCTAATAAAAAGTTGTATTAAATACACTATAAGTTTCTAATTAAAGTATCAATTAAAGTTTCTAATTAAAGTTAATTAAATTATGAATGAAGTTAATTGCATTGATAGCAAAACGCTAAACTCAAAAGTCAAACAAACTCATAGAATGGAATGTTATTGTTGCAAAAATTATTTAGGTCAAATGCCTATAAAGATAAAAATGCATTAGTGATTCACAAAATAAATTATTTATGTCTACTTAAGGTAAACAGCAAATATTCAAATATTACTATGTTTTCACACATGTGAATAAAGGTTAAGAACTAGTAATTATATAATATTACTAAGTGGAAAATCTTACCTGTAATAAACAAAAGCTATATAAGACAAATCAATTATAACAATAACCATGTTATACAAATTGAAACATTCACCTGTAATTGAGAGATACAAACAACAGTACTAACTTGTAGTATGATTAGTTTTGCAAAGTAAACAATAACAAAGATTTACTGTAATACACAGTTATGTAACAGTAAAAAACATGAAGAAAACACTGTTCTTAACATGATAAAGTAAAAAATAATGCAAAGGTGACAAGGAATAAAGATATATGCACACTGTCATGTCCCTGTTCGCGAGTGCCAATTGTAATAATAAAATAATATGTGTTATTACAAAGAAAAAAAATAGGTTCGCAAGCGTCAGATGTAATAATAAAAAAATATGTGTCATATGACAATGAAAGAAGTAAGTGTGTAATCTCCTATTTAAAAGAAATATAAATAAAATTGGTTTGTAAGTACATTACCATAAAAGTTCGGGCGCCTTGGAGATACACATGCCTAGGATAATCAGCGGATACTGGAAACTTTTAATCTTCCGGAGGTGAGCTAAATGAAACCAAACTGTGAGGTTTAAGGTTTTATTGTCCACTCCAGTGTGCATTCAGAAATAGAGGTAAGGATACATTCCTAATGTATAACTAACCTTAAATTTAAAATTAGATTTTTATAAGCTATGTCAATATGATTCTATGTCACCAATGCACTTTTAGGTTATTTTGAAGTTTAGATTTAAAATATAATTAAAGTAAGCTCACGGCATCCCTCGGCGAGTATATGTAAACACAGCAGCGGGAAAGCTCGTAGCAGGCGAAGTTTTCAGTTTAAGCCCATGCGGTACATCCATGTTTGAGGCGAAAAGTCCAAACCTTCCATAAGGAAATGCAGATGACCGAAGACAAAGGTCCAAAGAAAAAGTCCAAAGGAAAAAGAAAAAGGCGGTTCCAATTTGGAAACCTGTAATAAAATTGCATGTCATTAGAACAATACTCCCATATGAACACGAGGTCCTAATTTTTTATAAATTCGAGCGTCTTACCGCCTTAATTTGCTGGAACAATGCCAATAGCAAAAGAAATCATAATATTCTCAGATTAAGAGCTGAAACAATAGAATTTTAACAATTATTTTTCAAATCAGGAGCGTGGCGAATCCATCAAAGTGATTCTTATTAAAAAATGACAACTCACCAGAAATAAACTATAATTCCACAAGAGGATAGTTGTGAAGACACAGACTATTATCCTTTAGGCCAAAATACTCTCATTTTTATGAGATTTATTGAAATTAAGTTACGAAGCCATGAATATCGACCATCCAGTCTCAATATAGGAAGAAAGGTGCTTTTGACAGCGATACGTCAAAATGTCATTCACTCCGCGCTCCGAAACCCTTCGTTCAAAAATAGAATTAAAACCGGTGTGACGACGTTCGCAGAGCGCGTCGTTACAACTGGTGGAGCCGCCTGTCACCCTGGCAGAAGCAGGCTGCGGCGGCGGTGCGTCTGGCGCGCCTCCCCGTTTTCCGAGGACTAGTTGGGGACTCTGTAGTCCCCACACACCCGAGGAGAGGGCCAGATCATGAGAGATGACCCTTTCGTCGTCTCGGTCGGCCGAGGTGCGAGGGATATGCCTGTCAACCTCTCCTTCGGCAACCAAAACGACCCACAGGGGGCGTGCGTTTTAGTCGGTTCGAGTCCGACATAACCTCTTCTACCGGCTCCGGTGGGGAGTATCCGTGGGAATTTTGCGCACGAAAAAAAAAATATCAAAAATGTCAGTAAGTACTGTATTAAAAATAAATTTGAGATAAATATATCGTGTTTGATATCAACATAAAGGGCTTAGTTAGCATATTTCAAATATGTATAAATTATAACTATTGCTTGTCTCAAAATAATATAGACCATGGCTATCCTAGATATTTTTTTGTTTAATACTTTTTCAGTAGTCGGGTTTTAGTTTTAAACTTATTTTTTAGGTCTAGACAGCACGTCACCTGTCACGTACAATTATTTTTTGTACAAACTTTGCCCTGCTAATTCGATACATTGCTATAGTTAAACATATTATTTTTTTAATTAGATTTTGTAAGTGGCAAAGGTACATGTATCATCAGAATATTTTCCAAAACAAAACAAATCTGTCCTAACTCGATCAGTTTATGTTATTTAACTCAGGAGTGCTTATGGAGAATACCTTCTGACTCTATGACGACACGCAAATATATACCTACATTAGGAACATCCTAACCGGACAAGCCAAATAAAAGTTTGTAACAACTATAATGAGTTTTGTTATATTTCATTTACGTTGTATTCGAGGCTTTTACTTTGAAACCCACGGTGCGGCTGCTCCTTCTACTCCTCTTGGTTTGGCTTATACTGGTAGGAGATTTGGGAATTCAGATAGCAGTCACTCTACAAATCAAAAATGGAGAAGAAATAGCCTCCAAAGTGAAAGCCTCGGATGCAAGGTAAAACGTGAAGATGACAATGCTGAAAATAAATAAATCGTAACTATAGTTAATTAAGAAGTTCAAACGAGTAAAACTCAAAACTATGGTCACTGCCCATCTTTATCGCGTTCAGAAACCTCTGCAAGACGATAATAGTCGCAAAAGGAACTATTTCAACATTATTCGCTCTAAAATTCAGAGTATTCCGAAAATTCGTTGTGCGTTCACATCAAAGAAATAGTCTGAAAGCGCCTTACAACTTAGCTTGTTTGATATAGGTATTCTCGTGGAACGACATTTTCGCTTGCTACAATGGATATTTTGATACTCTCGTGTTTATCATTTTAAAATAGTTTATACCGACTTTGTGGAGGAATACCGAAATAGTGTTTTGGATCAACTACTATAGCCCTTTTTACGTTATAAGCCCCAGTATATATTCCAATGACATTGCACCTTGAATTCCAAGTTCCGTTCTCTTTTATCTAAATTTGGCATATATTGATTTTTTGGAGAGTGACTGCCCTAAAAATCAATATATGCTAACAGCCCCCTAGACAAGTGGTAGTTCGTTGACCCGCCTATCAAATTAAAAGGTCATAAACGTCAAATCCCATACTTAAGTCATCCTATTCTACGATAGGTACGATAGGTGCCAACGAATTGCCACTTGTTTTGTTGGGGCTGGAAAACGTACGCCCGCGCTCGTTCGTTAATCAGTAGGTACACCGGCTAACAGATAAAGGTGGGTAATCTAGCTGAAGACCTTTTTTATATCACTTAGGTGGCAGGTAAACCCACGGTTTATCTGATGGAAATTGGTTACCGCGGCCTATGGACGTGCGCAACACCAGCGACACACGTACTGCCGAACCTGTAAGCACAGAGTGTCTATGCCATCAGTGCAGAAGAGAAAGCAGTACAAGTCTTCGGTCTTCACACTGACAGCACAAAAACTATCCAGTGAGCTTTGGCTACCCTTCTCTGCCTACTCACCAGGTCGGAGGCAGTCAGACTGTTCAATTGGACGGACATACCGTCGTGTCTACCTCCTGTTAAAAGGCTGCACAGAGACAAGTTTTGTTTAGCATGTGATAACCTCCCAGAGATTAGGAACCAACAGCAGTAATAATACCACAGTTTGACGAAAGATTCCGAACCATGACTTGTATTAACAACACTGTGTTCTTATTCGATTCGGATCCAATATACCTATCTGTTTCGTGTCCTCGTTGTTCCTCAGTACGTTGCCCATGGGAGTTCCCCACTCGAAAAAGAAATATGAGATTCATGACCAAATTGTCAAATATCTTACGTGAAACTGTTTGTTATTTGCCAAGCTTTCTTGTCTCTAAAAAACTTATTACGTTATAAAAATATGAAAAGAGTTAGGTAAGATACTTAATTTAATCAAATGAAGTACCAGGACGTCAGCGTCTCGAGAAAGTAAACTATCACCCGTTTGCACAGGAAGCCGCATTGTCTTCTATTGAAAATCAAATTCGTCCCGGACAAAATTAAACTCGAAACGCATAAATTAAGAGGAGTTAAGACAAACTTCCGTTCACAAGTTTCATTCAAAGTGGTGAGCTCTTTTGAGGGATTGTTCCTCATTGAACCTCAGGAATACCTCTGGCAAATTAAATTTTGTTCTAAAAAGAAAATGTCTGTAAACTTTATATTGATACTAGATTGGGTACATTTTTCTAAAGCAGCTGAATCGTTGGACGGTAAATCGAAGGTTGGAGTAGTATGCTAATGTACAGGTCCCATCGGAAAGATTTTGTAGTCAGCCGAATTGGATGGCAAATCATTGGCATATTTATTAGACTTGGGATTTGATCTCGGTTTGTGCTCCTCCGATTTGTTATTATAGTATCATATAACATACAGATCTTGTAAACTGGCTCTGCTATGAAGTTTCCAACTCAATTATGATTATTAGTGTAAATTAATCTTTGCAATTAAAGTGTAAGATTCCTTGGAAGATGAGATCAAGATGAATTAAGTAAGTACAGTTGACTCAGAAGGTTCTTGTGAACTTTAGAACTGCGAATAATTATCCATATTATATTCTAGACTTTCTTTTTTCGCGATTATATCATGGAGCTTCCTATACTTACGTACGTCGGCAAAAATAGTAAGTTCCACGATTTAATCGCGAAAAGTCCCGAGTCGTTATATAATTATGAATTCACACCGCGATAGTTTAAAAATATATTATAAATCTTATAATGGGCCTTGCATCTTGCAAATTTGCAAGGTTCAAGGTGTATACTAAGCTTCTTTATTTTTTTTTAATTTAAGTATTTTGCCACGGGATTTTTATGAATAACTTCTTTTTGATCCAATTTTAGGTCATTATTTTGTCAATAATTTGATTAGATGAGTTCTACGAGTTCACGCCGGATAGCAAGCCCACTTACACCAGGCTTATAATTATTATGTTTATGTTTAAATACTTTCAAACATAAATAAAACAAAAACAAATTACCATATCTCCATTAATCATCTTTTTATAAACAACAGTTCATTGATACAAATTCAGTACAGAGTAGGGAACTATCACGAAATAAATACACAACCCACGACTGAAGCGGGAAAATTTATGCATAAATAAATCTGTCATATAATATAGTTTATGGGCAGTTTATAACAGCTGGCAAATAATTCAATGTTGCCACTACAAAGCTAGAAGCAATTTAACTCGAAATTGAATTGAATTGCAGATGTGGTGCCATGTTTGCCACACCGCCGCGCACCGGTCCGTAGTTAATCTGTTATAATTTTTGCCCTTCGATATTTGAACATGAAACTACGTATAATTGCTGTGAGTCTCCTGTGTTTTATGTAGTCCTGGTATGAGGAAAATAAAAACATAATTTGCAGCCTCTGTAGTGTGGTATTAGTGCACTTGACTAGTACATGGGAGTTGTGGGTTTGATTCCCACTCAATTCAAATATTTGTTAGACTGGAACATACAAACATCTATCATTATAGCAGTAGGTAGGCTCATTCCCGTTGGTCTATACCCCGTAGTTAACACTGTTAATTCCTGGGAATGTATTGTTCTACTGGTTAACAGTGTTGACGAATGAGACATTTATTCTCACTTCTTCTCTCCGGGCTCATTCCCACTGCGTCCCGATTCTACTAAGTTTATGTCATAACAAAATAGTCATTAAATTTTAGACTTTATTAGAATACCCTTAAAGTCCAAAATTAAAAGATAAAAAATTCATTACTTTTTTCATTCACTCTCCAAGGTCCTATTTAATTTTATACTTTAACAACAAAGAAGAAGAAGGTAAAGTCTAAAAAGTGCCATTTTTTGCAGTGTCTGTAGCATGAGTGGTTTTATCAGATATAATATAACATAAAATTATCGGAATCGGGGTCCACGCAGGTCAACTGGGAATGTTTTGTTCTAACTGGTTAACAGTGTTGAAAATCGTGATATTTTTTCTCAGTCATTCATATTTTTGTACTGCGTATAGATTAGGAGTCAGAGTTTAAAATGGTACAAAAGATTTAGGTACAGTAGGAATAGGTTCGAGAACTATTCTAACTTATCACTGAACTAGAGCGGATTTCTTTTCAAAGGTATATTCTTTCCTTCCCCTTCCCACTGCATGGAGCACCCTACTACCACTGCAAGACTATCTCAATATCCTAGGCATGGATGTTCTCTGCAAATTGAATAGCAAAAATCATCAAAACAGCCTCGCGGAAACTCAGATTCCTGAACAAAGTGAGACGTTTTTTCACGCCGGAGCAGCGGTGTCTTCTATATAAGACACAAATTCGCTCATGCGTGGAATACTGCTCGCACCTCTGGGGTGGCTCCGCGAAATACCTACTAGATGCTCTCGACTGGTTGCAGCGACGCGCGGTTCGCAATATTGTCAGGAACACCCTCGAGCCTTTGCAGAAGCGTAGAGATGTTGCTTCCTTGGCTGCATTTTACCGTCTCTACCATGGTGAGTGTTCTGATGAGCTCTTCCAACTAATCCCACCCTCTCTTTTCCTGCACAGGACAACACGTGTAGGGCTTAGATGTCACCCTCACACTGTGCAGAATATACGAGCAAGAATTAAGCGGTTCGGAGACTCTTTTCTTTGCCGCACCACCAAGACCTGGATGGAATTCATTACTAGCACACGTGTTTCTTTCTTCCTACACTCCCGGCTCCTTTAAGCGGGGCGTGAAAAAGCAATTGATGAGCTGAGTGCCATCATTGTAACATTAATTAGTGTCTGTAATGGTGACCCTATTACCTGAGACTTTGCCTTTAGCTGACCATCAGGCTAGGTGAAGTCAAGTTGGCGTGTCCTAGATTAAAAAAAAAGAAATTCGATATCGCTATATGCAGGACAGATGGCTTCACCGAAAATATGGAACTTCAGCCATATTTCCAAAAACAAAGTAAATATATGTTTATCCGCATTCTAGATTCCATAACACAAGCTAGTTAAACTATGCTTCCCATGGGTCTAGATAGCGATGTGTAGAACCTTGTAGAATATTTATTTATTTATTATCGCAGATAGAATGGAAATCCGATCCCAACTTGGTTGCAAAAAGGCTCAGAGGATGATAATAATAATAATAATGTTTATTTCATAAATAAGGAGTACAGAGTAACTTTACAGAGCAGTGAATGAGATATCAAATGGAAATAAGAATATCAGATAGTGTGATGTAAGCATATTACAACAAAGGTACATAGTCACTATTATTGTTAACCCTACCTTTTAAACTAGGGTTACCCCTGTATCTCAAGAGGCAGTGTTCGGCTGATCTATGACACATAACAGAGAGTTTTGTGTGTAGTACTCTTTCTCACGGAGACACAAATAGGCCGCCCTGATGACACGACCTACTTGCTTTACCCCGGCTATGTTATCGAGGAAAATTTCCGTGCAAAAGCCGGGGTGTGCGTGTTTGTTAGGGCGGATGTTTGTTGTCGCCGTTTGCGCTGCCTTGAGGACCCATCCTTTTCAACCCTATGGGTACACGTAGACCATGGCTCTACGAGTCAGATCTATGTGTGCCTCTACCGTTCCCATACAGGAGATGCTGAGACAACTCGACTCTTTGAATATCTGAGTCAGGCGGCAGATGATGCGCAGGAACGGTTTCCGAACGCCGAAGTGGTATTTTTGGGGGACTTTAACGCCCACCACGAAACCTGGTTGGGCTCCTCCAAAACAGACCATGCGGGAAGAGCCGCCCATGCATTTGCTCTGGCGCATGGCCTGACCCAATTGGTACACGAGGTCACTAGAATACCAAGAAGGTCGGGCCTAGCACCCTCTCTGCTAGACCTTCTGCTGACGAGTCACCCAGACCTGTACAGTGTTTCGGTACAAGCCGCTTTAGGCAATTCCGACCACTGTCTGGTCTGCTCCAAGGTGCCAATTATAGCGCCTTCACGACCCGTGCAGGGGAAGCGGCGTCTCTGGCACTACTCGTCAGCAGATTGGGATGGGCTGCGCAACTATTTTGCGTCCATCCCGTGGGTTGAACGCTGCTTTGAAGGTAAGAAACCCTCGGATTGTGCTACTGCTGTTGCCGGTGAGATCGGTCTGGGTATGGAATACTATATTCCGTACACTGATGTCACCGGTGCCCGAGGAGTGCGCCCTTGGTTCGGGCGCGAGTGTGCGGGGGCTGTTGATCAAAAGCAGTCCGCGTATCGCGCTTGGGTAAGGGCGCGTTCCACGCACGATCCCAATGTGAGCCACTTCAAGGCGGCGTACAACAGAGCCACAAAGGTCTGCAAGATGGCTTACGTCAAAGCGGATGCCCTGCGCATTGCGCGGCTTGGTCAAGAGCTAGTGGCACATCCCACGGGCAGCCGTGGATACTGGCGACTGGCCAAAGCCGTGCAGGCCAACTTCTGTCAGCCTTCGCTGCCACCGCTGCGCTACCCTGATGGATCCCTGGCCCATGGACCGCAAGAGAAAGCCAATATGCTAGTAAATCTCTTTGCGGCCAATTCCCGAGTCGATGATTGCGGTATACAGCCGCCGACACTACCCAATGGTGACCACGTAATGCCTGAAATACGTATCAGGCAATGCGATGTTCGTGCGGTGCTTCAATCACTCGATGTCCGGAAAGCCAGTGGCCCGGATGGTATTCCAGCGGTGGTCTTACAAAAATGTGCAGCGGAGTTGTCTCCGATGCTTACGCGGCTGTACCGACTGTCCTACAGCTCGGGTACAGTGCCTTCGGCTTGGAAAGAGGCGAATGTACAGCCGATCCCCAAGAAGGGGGATCGCTCAGAGCCAGCCAACTATCGACCCATAGCCGTCACCTCAGTGCTGTGCAAGGTCTTCGAGCACATCATTAACAAACAGCTCATGCGTCACCTAGAGGATCACTCCTTAATTAATGACCGGCAATATGGCTTCAGGCCGAAACGGTCAACGGGTGATCTTCTAGCATACGTTACCCATCTTTGGGGTGAGGCTATGGACAAGCACGGCGAGTCACTGGCAATTAGTCTTGATATCGCCAAAGCTTTCGATAGAGTCTGGCACAAATCGCTTCTCTCCAAGCTACCAGCCTTTGGTCTGCCTCCTAGACTGTGCAACTGGATTGCTAGTTTCCTGCAGGAGCGCCGTATCCGCGTCCTCTGTGATGGACGGGCTTCGGAGTTCTTGCAAATAAATGCTGGCGTACCGCAGGGGTCTGTATTATCTCCCACTCTCTTTCTTCTGCATATCAACGACATGCTGTCCACCGGCAGCATACATTGCTATGCAGACGATAGCACCGTACACGGGAGTTATCACGGACAACCTGCGGCCAAACAGTCTGATATCGTGGAAAAAAGACAGCTTCTTGTCACTGAACTGGACCGGATCTTGAATCACATTTCTCAATGGGGCTCCAAGAACATGGTCGAGTTCAATGCCAAGAAGACGCAGGCTTGTGCGTTCACAGCAAAGGTATCTTCTTTCCTTCCCCTTCCCACTCTTCAGAGCACGCCACTTCCACTGCAGGACAATCTCTATATCCTAGGCATGGATATTCGCTGCAAACTGAATAACAGAAATTACATCGAGAGCATCATCAAAACAGCCTCGCGGAAACTCGGACTCCTAAACAAAGTGAGACGTTTTTTCACGCCGGAGCAGCGGTGTCTTCTCTATAAGACACAAATTCGCTCTTGCGTGGAATACTGCTCGCATCTCTGGGATGGCTCCGCGAAATACCTACTAGATGCTCTCGACAGGTTGCAGCGACGCGCGGTCCGAATTATTGGGAACCCTGAGGTCACGAACACCCTCGAGCCTTTGCAGATGCGTAGAGATATTGCTTCCTTGGCTGTATTTTACCGTCTCTACCACGGTGAGTGTTCTGACGAGCTCTTCCAACTAATCCCACCATCTCCTTTCCTACATAGGACAACACGTGCAGGCCTTAGATGTCACCCTCACACTGTGCAGAATATACGAGCAAGAACCAAGCGGTTCGGAGACTCTTTTCTTTGCCGCACCACCAAGACCTGGAATTCATTACCAGCACACGTGTTTCCTTCTTCCTACAGTCCCGGGGCCTTTAAGCGGGGCGTGAAAAAGCATCTGATGAGGCCGCCAAGCTGAGTGCCACCATTGTAGCACTTAGTGTCTGTAATGGTGACCCTCTTTCCTGAGACTTTGCCTTTAGCTTACCATCAGGCGAGGTGAGGTCAAGTTGGCGTGTCGTATATAAAAAAAAAAAAAAAAAAGTCACACTTCAAAAGTACGTTAACATTATCAAGTGCATGTGTGTGTGTGTGTGTGTGTGTGTGTGTGTGTGTGTGTGTGTGTGTGTGTGTGTGTGTGTGTGTATGTGTGTGTGTGTGTGTGTGTGTGTGTGAGTGGGTAGTGAGTCTAAGTTAGTGTACGAATTTAAGTAAGGATTCAGTTTCAGAGTGATCTAACTGGAGTAGCCAGGGAGTGATGGTTGATTTGAGTTTATTCTTGTTAAGATCTATTATATTAAGTCTCCTGTGAACCTGTTTGTACAGGTAGGTACTCAGAATGAAGTACTGCCGCTTTTTTTTTTTTTTTTTTTTTACGTGCGCAAAATCCCCACGGATACCTCCCCACCGGACCCGGTGGAGGAGGTTATGTCGGACTCGAACCGACTAAAACGCACGCCGCCTGTGGGTCGTTTCGGTTGCCGAAGGTGAGGTTGACAGGCATATCCCTCGCACCCCGGCCGACCCAGGGCCATCTCTCACGATCTGGCCCTCTTCTCGGGTGTGGGGACCACAGAGTCCCCAACTCGTCCCCGGAAACGGGGAGGCGCGCCACGCGCGCCGCCGCCGCGGCCTGCTTCTGCAAGGGTGACAGGCGGCTTCACCTGTCACCCCCAGGCCGGCGCTCATGGGGGCCGGAGGTCGTTCATCGACCTCCGACGCCCGAGTTGCCTTCGTGCGCGGGCAGCTTGTCTAGCGATCCTTCGTCGCTCTCGCTGCCGCTCCCGCCCCGCCTTCTCCTTCACGAGCATTACTTGCTCGCAGAAGGAGGCGCCGGCCGCCCACGCATCCGCGCAGCGAACCATCGCCGCGAGCAAGGTGGAGAGCGTGAGAACCCTCACTCCCAGGGCCGCCACAAGCTCCCGCCTCGGCGTCTCCCACGCCGGACACTCGGTGAGCGTGTGCGGACCTGAGTCCTCGCTCGCGTCGCAGTGATGGCACTCGGACGTTGGCTCTTTCTGCATCCGACGCAGATACTTTCCGAAGCATCCGTGCTCGGTGATCATCTGCGTCAGACGGTACGAGAGGCTGCCGTGTGGCCTCTCTAGCCACTCCCCCATGATGGGTCTTACCGCCGTTACTACGGCGTGCCCTGCGCTTGGTTGCCCAAGTCGTCTCTCCCATTCTGCCACCATTTCCCTGTGGAGCCGGGATCTCACGGCCCGAATTTCTTCGGGCTCGGGATCGTGACCCCGCTCCCGCGCCGCCCTTCGGAACCTGTATAGCGCCGAAAGGCATCTCGCTTCCAGGATCCATGGTGGCGATCCGGCGAGGAGACTCGCCGCGTTGAATGATATCGTGCGGTACCCCCTTATGATGCGGCACGCCAACTTCCGCTGCGGACGCTGCAGCAGAAGCATGTGCCGATCACTCAGGGTGTCCGCCCACACGGGACACCCGTACAGGGCCATGGACCGCACGACACCCGCGTAGAGTCTCCTGCAGGAGTCATCCGGGCCCCTCAGGTTGGGCAGTAGCCGCGCCAGAGCGTTGGCTGTGCCCGCCAATTTGGGGCCCAGACTTCGGAAGTGCTTCCCGAAGTCCCACCGGCCGTCGAGCACGAGCCCCAGATATTTCATCTGGGGCTTGATGCCGATGAGAGTGCCTCCCACTGTGAGACTGGAACCTGGTGGTGGCGTGCGCCGAGGTCCATGAAAGAACATGGCCTCGGATTTATGCAAAGCCACCTCAAGGCCCAGCCGCCGGATCCGTTCCACGACTTGAGCAACCGTGGTCGTGGCCCTCAGGATCGTTTCGCGGTGTGTAGCCCCGCTCGCCGTCACTAGCGTGTCGTCCGCATAGCACGTGACGGCGGCGCCGTCCGCAAGCTCACCGCGAAGCACCCAGTCGTATCCAATGTTCCACAGTAGCGGCCCGAGAACCGATCCCTGTGGAACACCGCACGACATCTCACGCCGACCGACGCCGGTCGCACTTGGGTAGATGACGGCTCTCTCCGTCAGGTACGCCCCGACTATGCGGCGAAGGTAGTGAGGCACACCGTGGTACACGAGTGCCTCCCTGATGCAACTCCAGGGCAAGGTGTTGAACGCGTTGGAGATGTCCAAGGACACCGCCAACGTCACCTCACCCCGGGCAACTGCCTCCTCCGCCAAAGTCCTCACGCGCATGATGGCATCCACGGTGGACCGCCACCGGCGGAAGCCATATTGGGTATCCGCCAGGTCCGGCCCCCTACCAGAGAGGTGCTCGACGAGGCGCTTTGCAATAACTCTTTCAAAGAGCTTGCCCACCTCGTCGAGCAACACAATGGGCCGGTAGCCGGACGGTTCGTCCGCCGGGCGACCCTCCTTTCGGATGAGGACCAGTTTACCCGTCTTCCACATCTTCGGAAACTGGCCCCGCTCCAAGCATGCGCTGAGGAACCCTCTCAGCCGGGGTTCGAGACCGTCTTCTCCCAGAGCTAGGACCCACGCGCGGCCTGGAATGCCGTCGGGTCCCGGGGCGGTGCTCTTCTTGGCTCTAAGCCTTCGCACCGCCAGCTCCAGTTCTACCCAAGTGACCTCGGGGACTTCGTCGTGAAGTACTGCCGCTCTGCTAGTGTGGTTTTGTGGTGGGTCATTAAAGGGTTATTTCTACGCTTGCTAGGGTCTGAGGGAGGGACACTTGCGTGTTTTCTTAGGATAGAGAGTAGTATATATAGCTGTCGGACAGTTAGGACCTTGCAATCCCGATATAGCTGAGTGGTCGGGTATCTACGAGGCTTCCGAGTCATTACTTTCAGGATAGCTCGGTGTGCTCTCTCAACTTTCATAAGGTAGGTGTCATAGGCGCCTCCCCAGACCGGAATGCAATATCCCATGATAGACTGGCACAGTGATTTGTAGACCAACTTAAGTGTTACTGGGTCCGCCGAGTTTCGGAGTGTTTTGAAGATATGAATGAGTCTCATGGTTCTAATTTTGAGTAGGTCCAGGTGCTTTCCCCAGTTCAGGGCAAAGTCAATTTGAATGCCCAGATATCTCGTGTCTTCAGTCCGAGTGAGAGTCATGCAGAGACAAGAAGATGGGGTACGTGAGCATTTGTGCACTGTTATCGAGAAGTTATGGTTTGGCAAGGTTATTCGTCTAGGAGCAAAGGGAACAAAGCATGATTTCTTTACATTTAATGTGAGAAGGTTGTTATTTAGCCAAGAAGAAATGTTGCTTAGGGCAAGTTCTGAGCTATTCTTGACACTATCCCAGGAAGCTCCATGAACCAGGATGGCGGTATCGTCTACATAAGCGTATATTTTCGCATTAGGGATTGACATACTGCACAGGTCATTGATGTAAATTTGGAACAAGATTGGGCCAAGGATGCTTCCCTGTGGGACACCGTATGGTACAGATTCTTCATCGCTGAGAATATCCCCAATTTTAACTTGCTGGGTGCGGTTAGAGAGGTAGCTTTTAAAGATATCAAGGGCGATACCCCTGACACCCACGCGCTCCAATTTTGATGTAAGGATGGGAATAGAGACTGAATCGAATGCCTTAGAGAGGTCTAGAAAGATGGCAAGACATTTGATACGTTTGTCTAGAAACTCGGCTACAGATTGGGTAAGGTTCATTACCGCGTCCTCCGTGGATTGCCAGAGATGATCTTATAAGCATCCAGGAAATTATTAAGGCGATTGCTTAGGACCCTCTCAAAGATCTTAGATAGTGAGCTGAGAACTGAAATAGGCCTGTAGTTGTCGATGCAGTCTAAATGTTTGATGTTTTGTATTTGAGGATGCCGTGGAGTTAGCACGTTCGATTACCAAAATATTTACGGGCATTACCACCTTCTTTATCCTAGTGTTAATTCCAGATGCATTCGTAGCTTTCACCTCGCGAGTCTGGGGTCCGCTTTACCAGTCTAACTGCGGATTTGGCTGAACTTTGATATCGAAGCATTGCAGTTAAACAAGTTGTTGGAGTTTTGAGCGCTCCAACTACCCGTAACGACTGCCACAGATGTTGGTATGGCAACCGGGACCAACGGCTTTATGTGCTCTCCGAGGCACGACCAGACCAATACAAATACCCATAATCATGCATTCAAAAATTTGAACTGAGTGGGGTTAGAGCCCGCACCTCCTGCGTAGCGGCCGCATTTACTACCGCCACGCCACTGAGGCTGACATTCACAAACATTATTACATGTTAAAATTCTTATCAAAGTCTTTATTCTCAGCCTCAGTGACACATTTATCAAGAACCCCAGTAACATTTCAAATAATAGCAACAATTGTGGAGTTTTATCAGTTGCTTCTGACAATTTACAGCCTCTATACGCCAAGTCAAGTCTATGGCTGGCGATGAACTAAAACTTAAGAGATTATTCTCGGTCGTGTCTGTCACTCTACGAAGTTTGCCGAGGCGGGCGCTCGAGTTATTCGCACTTTATCGCCAACTTAGCGATAGTGGGCTGTAGACTAGTATAGACCAGCCGCTTTTTATGTACTCCTGGTCTTAATTTTACAACTTTCATAGGATATATTTTCTGACAAACACTTGACGCTCTCGCTACTATTAGTATAAGAGGGGACGATACTAAACCAAGTTTCATGAGATTACCGAATGATATCATCAGATGCATCTTTAATTGAAGAACACGAAATGGCTATGCTACAAGGTAAAACCCTGGTCGTGTATCATTTGGTTTTACAAAATCCATTTTGAAAAACCAAATATAATCGGTATTTCGTATGATAAGATAATGATAAAAACCAGGCTCATTTGAAAGATCATCAAATTCTGTGTATGAATAACTACTGCTACAATTCAAAACCGCTGGCGAAAGTGGAGGCAGCAGCGTTTGAAGGTCGCAGAAAGCGCGAAATTACAGAAATAATAAAAAGATCAGTATCAGAATAAACGGGATATTTACCATTCCAGTTCCTCCGTGATCATGGTGCTTGCAACAGCGCCGAAATATCGGAAACTCAAAATAATGAAACATGGTAAATATCCCGTTTATTCTGATACTGATGTCAGTGACCGTGATAGCTACCTATATAATAAAAAGATTTTCGCTTTTTAGAACCCAGATTTTAAACTCAGTTCAGGTCTAGATAGCACCGTGTAATCCTAGAATATAACTATTATATCTAAGTCATCATTAGCCTGAGTCGAGTACCCTTGGGGTTTTCACACGCAATAACTATACATATTCATAACACATCAGAACAGGCGCGGTCACTCCATCATAGAAACAATAGCAACAAAAACTTCTGACCTCCAACTTTAAGGTCTGTCAGTTTGTAACTGAAGTTTAAGGGGAAGTTTAACACAAGTCACGCTTGTATCTCCCTTAGGGGTGTGATATGAAGTATGAAGTACATTATACCTACCCATATTTATCTAGTTATGCTAAAACAGAACAGTTTTTCATGTTACAAGTCCCAGAAGATTGTTTGACATTTATGATAGATAAAACAAAACATTTTTACCGGACTACGGCGAAGCAACCCCCATAGACCCTCAGCCACTTATTAAAACTGGACAAGTGAGATATCGTTAGAAGCGTTTTAATCGTCCGCTGATTATAGGCTATAGTTATGATGTGTCTCTGAATCTAATATAGCGCCCTCTAGCGGTTATACAATACTGTGTTAAAAAATAAAGCACATTTTAAATATGTATAAATTATACCTATTGCTTCCTCCAAAAATATAATTAAAAAGTTAAATTTAAAACTAAAACCCGACTACTGAAAAATCACGCTCTATATTGCCGTATGCTATTTCAGTGTAACAAAACAATACATTCTTGGGAAAAGAGGCATACGACCACGGCTATCCATGATATTATCTTGTTTAACACATTTTAGAGTATCATTTTCAGTAGTCGAGTCTTAATAAATTTTTTTATGTTCTGTTGTTTTCGATTAAAGTGAAGTGCCTGCAGTTATCGATGTTGTACTACAATGCTGTTAAACTATTCAAAATAAATATAGTGCTATAGGTTTATTGTCGGTTGAGAGTTATAACAAACTAGCATCGCTTCGTGATTTCATCCACACAAGCCCTGACTCCGTTAAAATATCTGGATAAAAAGTAGCCTACATTCGTCAGTAATCTTAAAAGATTATTGCAACTAATCCAGTATTTATTGAGTTTATTCATTGTAAACAAACAAATCTTCCCTCTTTATAGGTATTTAAACTATCATGGTCACTCACATGGTAAATATCCCGTTTATTTTGATACTGAAATATTTCCTCTTTATTATATTGGTATACATTACATTAGATTTTTGTATAACGTATCGATAATTACTTCCCCATTAGGTTTAAGGCCTCGTTCTTAGTACAACATAGATCAGGGATGGCGAACCAATGGCACGCGTACCACTGATGGCACACAGTACAATTAATGGGCACGCCACCACGAAGTACGTATTAGGCAGAGATATAAATTGTTAGACGTACCCTTGCCATACCTTAGAAAATGACCGTACAGACGGACAGTTTTTAAGTAAGCATATTTATATATACATAGATGTGGACTATACCATATCGAATACGAAATGATAATCGAACATCTTTGTACCAAATTTCTTCAAAATCTGTTCAGTGGTTTAAGCGTGAAAGCTAGCAGACTGTCAAAGTTACTTTTCCATTTACAATTTGAGTATGAAAATAGTCACAAGCTTTATACTATCTGAAGTTTACGCGAATATCACTCATAAAACTACTATTTAACTGATTCTATGGTAATTTCTTTAGTATTATTTAATTTAGCTCTTCATTTCAGCTACATTTCACAAGTCATGGTCGCAGGGTGACTAAAGATTCGTTAGAGGTTATGTTCGGACTCGAACCGACTAAAACGCACGGCGCCTGTGGGTCATTGTTGGTTGCCTCAGTTGATAGGCGGAGAGACGCTGCTAGGGTGACAGGTGGCTCCACCCGTTACCCCTAGGCTTGCGCTCATGTGGGGCGGAGGTCATTCATCGACCTCTGATGTTCGAGTTGCCTTTGTACGTGGGCAGCCTGGCTTGCGAAAGATTGCCATTCTTTACTTATCTCAGAGTACCCGAATTGTGACGAATTGGTCGTGTACGTGTGTACGTTTGCTTTTTCTTTTTCCTAATTATAATTAATTGAATGACGTTAATTAACTGGTCTTCAACAATTTCTCGATTAAAATCTAAATATATTATATTGGTATAAATATAAAAAAACTATTCAAATGAAATAAAAGAAATATGTATTCCGTTAAAAAATTGGGTCTTCCGGTAGTAGTTCGATAAAAAGCATTGAAAATGAATAATCACAAAGTTATTTTCGACACGTCTACGGCTTCATTAAACTTTTTTTTGGAATGATGGCACGCGGTGCAAAAAGGTTTGCCACTCCTGCCATAGATGAAAACACTAGTCTCAATATTATCGTGTTTAGTATTTCTAATAATGTAAATATATCATTCAAAGCTGATATGACACATAGATTTATCAAATTACATTCACGCAGAACCTAGTACGGTCGCTAGTTCGTCGAAGTTCTACCATCCCAGAGATAAAACTTCCAAGATTATCGCACTCCAGAAACTACTAGAAAATTGCCACCAATTTGAGTAGAACTCCCTCGACCCCCTCCGAACCAAAGATTCGGAACTACTAGCGGAGTAATTGATCAAGATGCGAGCTCAAATTACTTTGGTTCCTTCGCAATGTTTATTAACGTCAAATGGGATGGCAGCTAATTTGCGCTTGGACTGACAAATTTAATAATAGGCAATGAAGTACATATAAATTTCTAGCTGGTTATGATCTCCTGGTACTTGTAAGTACGAGAAATGGTTTGCAAATTGAATTCATGGGATTGAATTAATAGGTAGAGTAGGATAGTATACCTATCTTATAATGTACTGCAAAGTAGGCGTGGCGGGCGTGTACTGCAAATTTTTTGACTTGGAATTTATTTATTTTTTGTAACAATAAAACTTAAATCTAAAGTTACTAGAATGTTACAAGAAAAGTTATTAGAATTAAACCCGGTTTAATGATCGATTAAGATAGGAAAAAGTGACCTGGTCACTGAGCTACCGAGCCACGCCTTGAGCTTTCCAAGTAAGAGATTGTTCGTGCGTTCAAATCCTTTCTGAGCGTATAATTTTTTCTAATCTAATTCGATATATTAGGATAATAGCTTTAAAATATAACAAAAAATTGTTTTGCAAGTTGAAAAGATTAATCTAATCTTAAGGCACAAATCAGTCTATGTTTAAGCGAAAAGAGGACTAATTACTAGTTATATAACAAGGATCTTAAGTATGTAATCACAAACCTAACCCCTATGGCTCTTGTTGAAGATTTAACTGGCTGGTGCACAAGAAGGTACTGGCGCATAAGCCTCCTTGATTAATGTGCAGAGCTAACACGAACGCGCGTCATCAAACAAGTTTACGTTACGGTGGGCAGCTGTGAATTAGAGCCTTGACTAGCTGAGAGCATATTCATTAGCTTTTTAAACATCGAGTTATTTTTCTTTTATACAACTTAGGGGGCAGGCAACCACACGGCCTACCTGATGGTAAGTGGTTACCGTGACCTATGATCGTGTGTAACACCAGGGGAGTCACATCCATGCTGTCGACCTATTAAGAAAAATGAGTTTCTGTGCGTCAGTGCAGAACACAAAAGCAAGACTTTGGTCTTCCTACTGACAGCACAAAAACTCTCCAATGAGCTCTGGCTACCCTACTCACCGCCGGAAACACAACACGAGGTTATTATAGCCGTGGTATTCTGTACGGTGAAGGTACTTCCCCAGTCGTACTGCTCAATTGGGACGGGAATACCGTCGTGTACTACCTCCTGTAAACTTATACAGTATTGAATCTTTGGTGTGTAAAGGTAAATTATATAGGGCCACACCAAGACCAAGTTCCATTGAGGACTTACTTAATATCGGTGTAGATATTCAGTAACTATTAGGTACTTTACATTGTTATATCACGTAGTAAGTGTCCTTCGCAACTGTAAACAAATTCAAATATACTTGTTACCCGACCGCGACGCAACAATGTAAGGAGAAGGGGAGAGGGGAACTCACACAGCAAGCAGCAAGCACATAGCAAATTGACCTATATTTATGTAGAAAATACTTCTTTTTTGACGTGCGAAATGTCCCCACGGATACCCTCGCTGGAGCCGGTGGGAGGGGTTATGTCGGACTCGAACAAAAACGCACGGCGCCTGTGGTTCGTTTTTGGTTGCCAAAAGTGTGTTTAACTGGCATATCCCTCGCACCAGGACCATCTCTCATGATCTGGCCCTCTTCGGCTGTGGGGACTGACATTTCTTATCAAGAATAATTTTTCTTGAAAATTTTCATATGCTTGTTTCTGTTGCGCATGACCATATTAAAAGAGAGTGCTTTTTTGATACTGCGAACAATAAATAAACACATCACCCAAGACAGCTATCCTATAAATATACGCCCAATTTCATTTTTTTGTTCTTTTGCATCCATCGTTCCATAATCCCACCATACATACACAAACATAAATTAATGTCTACTAAAGAACCATAAAAAATGCGTTACGTGATTTCAACACAATCTCTTTCGACAATTGTAGATTTAAAAATACTTAGATCCCAACTTTGGATTCTGCACACGTTCCGCGGAGATATTAATGGAGCCCAGTCTGTTTGCACTGGAGGCGACGAGCGCCATTTTGAAAAAAAAAAAGCGCTATGAAGTACCACCGTGATACTCCATTTGGTTTTGTTGATTTTTGCAATTAAACACAGAAGTGGTGTGTCAACAAATAGCAATTGTCTACTATTACGTGACATGAATAAGAAATGTCTTGATTTACACACTACCTCCGGCGTACAGATGTAACAGGATGGCTGCTGCTTTTGAGTTTGATAGCTCAGGTTTAATAGTCCGACTAGGCAATTAAAAATTACGTGTCCCATGAAAGCGTCAATAGCTTTATGGTTAAGGAGTCGGCCTTACGATCTAAAGGTCCCGGCTTCGAATCCTGGCCATTAATATAAATATACTAATATTATAAAGCTGCAGAGTTTGTTTGTTTGTTTGAACGCGCTAATCTCTGGAACTACTGGTCCAATTTGAATGATTCTTGCAGTGTTGGGTAGTCCAGTTAACGAGGAAGGTTTTAGGCTATATATCATCACGCTACTACTTAAGGGAGCGGAGCATTGATAATAAATGTTAACAAATCCGGCAATTTTTCATACATATTTTGAAGACAAACATACGGGCACAAAGGGATATGAAGCTTCAAAATATACCCCGGGCGAAGCTGGGGTGGGTCAGCTAGTACTTACATACATGTAATTACGCCTTTATACTTGGAGGGTTAGGCAGAGGTAAATTATAACACCCACATTTCACCAATCATTGAATTCGGTTCCACTTAATAGGGTGTAAGCCTAATTGCCGTCTTCCGGGAACTATTGTTGACTCAAGCCATGCATCTGAGGCGGAGTCTAGGCTGTCAGATGTTAAACAGGTTACGCGATAATGGTGTAGGTATTATACAAACCTTTGAATTGCTGCAATTTTCATCTAAGGGCCTGGATTCAGTGATTTTAATTCGATTAGAAAGAAAAATTAAAACTAGATATTCTGCATAATTTGTCAAAAAAATAGCACTGTGACTGTAACCTGAGAAAATTTTAAGAATTCGTTCCATTTTATTTTTAATTCCATTTTGGATTTCCGTTTGTTGTATTTTTGTAAGCTTTCATAAGTTTTGCAATTTTACTGAATTAGATCTCAGGTTACAATGACTGTGGATTGACACAGGTGAACTCCCAGGTTTTCGAAGATATCAAGTGACCATTGTACATGTAATTAAGACTATTTAATACCTGTGAATGATGGTAGGTACTTGATGGAATTTTTTGTTACCCCTTTTTTTTTACGTGCGCAAAATCCACACGGATACCTCCCCACCGGAGCCGGTGGAGGAGGTTATGTCGGACTCGAACCGACTAAAACGCACGCCGCCTTTGGGTCGTTTTGATTGCCGAAGGTGAGGTTGACAGGCATATCCCTCGCACCCCGGCCGACCCAGGGCCTCTCGATGTTACACCTATTTAGAACTCGCTTGTACTTTTCCCACAGTAGCATCGGTAGCTTAGTGGTTAAGGAGTCAGCCTTACGATCGAAACGTCCCGGGTTCGAATACTGACCATTACACTACCAACGTGAACCAACTCCTAACACAAGCAATTTAGCTTAGCTGGAGGGGTTAAAGGGAATATTAGTAACTCCAGGACTAATTTTCTTTAAAAAAAAAAAATATTGAACTTGACCGGTTTCATTCTCCTTTCAATCATTTATTCAACTATCATTCTACACCTTTGAGGATACTGTAAGGCAAAACCAGTTAAGTCCAATAATAAATACTGTGGAAAGGTACAAGTGCGTTCTCAATACGTGTAATTGTAATAAAGGTATTTCGTTTTCCTATTAAATAATTCTCAGTAACAACGTGTAGAAAATCGCTCGGAAATCGAAATGTTTGAAATAAATAGTTGAAAGTACTATGTGATCGTAGCGAAAAAACTCAAGTCTTTTGAATCGTCCACGCTTTGCAGCGCTTCAACGACTAGTTTTGGTGCTTACTATGCAAATGTCGTGCCAAACCGTCGAAGTAATGGATTGATTCCACTTTAGATAGCGTTTGCGATGCGTATCGGAATTATTTATTTGTCGATTATTAAAATATAAAGAGCATATTCGTTATGCTCTTTATGTATCTAGGTGATCAGAACTACGATTAAATATTTTAATGAACTATTTACCCTTCAGTACTTATTTTCTTATTACATAATTCTTATAAAGAACTCTGACGATTTACCTATATAACGTGTCTCCTACAATCTCAGTATTGTTTTTAAAAAGCATCTTTCGAGGGCTATAATGCTACTCGATGCACTTTATTTCAATACTAGCTTTTGCCCGCGACTTCGTCCGCGTTACGTTCAGAATATATTAAATATGTTCACTTCTATAACTCAAACCTAATATATGTTATACCTACTTTCATATATTCATATTGTGAAGAAAGTATTTTGAGAGTGACTGACTAATAGTGGTTATTACTTATCATTGATTTCAGACAAGGTTTGTGCTCAGATGAATTGTTTGACATGATGCCCGTAGCTACATTCCATCATCGCACCTCTCGCCATAGGCAGGGAATTCATCCCCACACATTGCGACCTGAGACGGTACGCACTGTGCGGTATGAAAGAAACTTTATCCCACGCACACTCAAGCTGTGGAATGACCTCCCTGCTGCGGTTTTCCCAAGCGCCCACAATATGGGGTTCTTCAAGAGGGGCATCAGAAGGTTTCTTCATGGTCGGCAGCACGAGTGTAACACCCCTGGTGTTGCATACGTCCATAGGCCACGGTAACCGCTTCCCATCAGGTGGGCCGTGTGCTTGTCTGCCAACTTAGTGGTATAAAAAAAAAACGACAAAATTTATAACTGTCAAATTTTTAACTATACTCAACCATAGTCAAAATTACGTTTCTGTCATTCCAAATTTTGTCGTCGAGTTAGATGCGTTTTGGTTATACCACGTTTTATAGTAACTTGTATTCTCTTTGAGGTTTTATATCACGTCATACGGGAACGCGGTCGAACTGGATGAAAAATATCCTATGTCCGTCTCATAGTCCTAAGCTAAATCCCCACCAATTTTCAACCGAATCGGCGCAGCCGTTCTTCAATTATAAATAGTGTAACTAACAAGACTTTCTTTTATATATATAAAATTGGTTAGATTAGATTACGTCACATCTGAAACTTTGATAACTGTTTTGAGATTAATCTTCTTCTTCATCTTAGCGTTCATCCCAGTCGCATCCGAAGCTTTTACCTCGGAGTCTGGGGTCCACTTTATCAGTCTAACTGCTGATTTGGCTGAACTGCTTATTACTTATTTTCTGTGAAGCGACTGCCATCTGAATGGCAACTAGGACCAACGGCTTAACGTGCTCTGCGTGAACCATCGTGAAAATATAATACCCTATTTTATTAAATTAGTTATTCATGTCTATCCTAATCCAATCATCATCCTACATGATGTTATCAGATACCTATTTTCCATCAGGTGACTTTATTTATTTGTACTCTCCTCACTAATATGAAAATTTGTTTCTATTCAAAGTGAAACCTCGCAAATTTCAAACCCAGCTCAAACACTAACCTAGTCAACAGCCAAACGCTCTAGTGTACAAAAACTATGAACCAGTTAGCGTTAGTTTGGAACGGCGCCAGTCACATGTAGCTGGAGGCTGTTTTTAATAGGTATTGCCTGTGACGTGGCGCTGACATTGAAAAATATGTTTAGATTCAGCACTACTTAGCTAGAGAATATAGTTGCAGGTTTGTTCATGTTGAGATATTAGTTTCAATAGTTAAAAGGTTAACTTATTAAGTTCGATAAGGTCATGGGGCGTTTCTGGGGCAAATGCTGTAATCAATTATTGGATTGCCGGATCTATCCCGGATGATTAAATTTATTATCTACATACCTCCTTCTTAGAGCGATGTTAGAGCCAGTATGGGGATCCTGAAACTTTATCTGCAGGTTACCATCAGGCGAAGTTAAATTGACGTGCACTGGCACAGCAATATCTGACTTCAAAATGACTCTCGTAGGTGTGGGAACCACGATGTTTCCATCATGCCCCCGGATGTGGACAATAGCTGGGGACAGATTTACTGTCACCTGATCATATAAGGCTCTTCAAGATGGAGATTAAAGGTTTCTTCAAGGTCAGCAGAGCGAGTGTACTTTCCATCAGGTGTGACGTAGGTATGCTTGTCTGTCACCTAAGAGGTATAAAAAAATTAAGTAAAAAACCAGGATTGTCTACCGATTAAACAAGGGATATTAAAAAGATATCCCACAAAACCATAATAAAAGTGGCCAAGCTAAATCGCTTAACACTGTACTTATGAAAGTGCTTAGCAAATTAACTGATTTAAACAAAGCCCCTACTTTTATAACCTCATTACGTTTTCCTTAAGATTTAAAAAAGGAAGACCCTCAAATACTGTTTGGAAGACTGTATTAAGTTAAGATTTAAGTTTAAGTAAGCATCACTGAGACACTACACAGCCATTTCACTAACTTCCCGACTTACGACGTAATAAAACTGAACTTACCGTAAAGACTACAATGCAATGTACAATAGATGCTATTCTATACAATTTAGCGGTGAGTGTTGCAGAAGTGAAATTTATGTTTTTGGAATTTATGTTTTAATATTCCCGTAATATTTTTTTTTAGGTTTTTAATCATCATCATCTTAACGTAGACGAGTTGGGATTGGGAACTCTGTAGACCCCACACCCGAGAAGAGGGCCAGATCGTGAGAGATGGCCCTGGGTCGGCCGGGGTGCGAGGGATATGCCTGTCAACCTCACCTTCGGCAACCAAAACGACCCACAGGCGGCGTGCGTTTTAGTCGTCCGACAAAACCTCTTCCATCGGCTCCGGTGGAGAGGTATCCGTGGGGATATTGCGCACGTAAAAAAAAAAGCATCTGTCTCTCAGCGTGCGCGTATTCTGTAGGGCGGAGGTACCTCCATAGTCGGACTGCTCAATTGGTCGGAAATACCGCCGTGTGCTACCTCCTCCTTCTGTATTGTCTTGTATTGTCAAATATTTTTTGTAGATACTTAATTTTGTATTTATAATTGTGTACTCTATCGCATATCGCATGTATGTATGGAAAAGTAAATAAAAAATAAAATAAATAAAAAATAAAAATAAATAAAAGTAAATAAAAATAAAAGTAAATAAATTTATTCATAAAAATATTACACGTCACAATGTACATATCAGCACATATTATGTCGATTTTTACAAATCTCACTAACAGATTTCCATACAATTTGTTAGTATAGTTAATTTCGGATCAATCATAATTTCAACAAAAAAAAAGACAGGTAAACAGTAGAAAGTTTACATACATACATATAATCACGCCTTTATCCCTGGAGGGTTAGGCAGAGGTGAATTAACTCCCACATTTCACCAATATTTGTATTCGGTCCCAAGTAATAGGGGGTGATCCTATTGCCGTATTCCGGTTACTGTTGTTGACTCGAGCCATGCATCAGAGGCTGAGTCTGTATTATATCTGTTTGACGTAAAACAGCCCTATCTCTTGGTCGCCTTGTACGACACCGAATGGAAAGAGATGGGGTGGGGTGGCCCTATAATAAATGTAATATACATAATAATGATGCTTAATTAACATCTGGCCTTTATCACAATTTAATAATGTCAGGTTTCGGGTCAAAAAAATTCATTTTCAACAGATTATCAAATCCTAGTAGGTAGTGAGAACTTTGGTACGCGTAATATCATTTCCTACGACACTGTACCAGAACTTTTTGCACTTCTACAGCTCGTTGGAGATAGTCTCCCGGTAGTCTGTAAAACGTCTCTGCACCAGCGAAGGCAATCTAAAATGTATAAAACCTGCTCTCCGTATTCAGCACACCCAGTTTGAATATAATACATTAACATGTCTATGAGGTTAATAAAATTTAACTGTTTGTTACCAAATAGACAAAAGCTTTCAACTTGATAACAATCTGCTTAAAATCTTAAAATTGTTCGGGTACTGTAAATGCAAACTGCATTTTCCCTTATTGAGATCTTTTAACCGAACCTTTTCTTGGTAAATCGGCGTAAATAAGAGGCCTTAAGAGGCCGTTTGCAAATTAGAAGGTTATTTTGTATATTTTATTTACTTAAGTGAATAAAAGGTTGTATTTTCTTAAAGCCAAACGGAGTAAAATAGTACGGCAATCAATAAATCGTAGTACTAAGTAAAGAGCCGCGTGGTTCCCGGCAGAGTAGAATTAGGACCACTCCATATATTCCCATGCGGTGTCTAACAAGGTGACTAAGGGATAGGGCTGTTTAACATCAAACAGATATACACCCCCGACTCAGTCTCAGATGCATGGCTTGAGCTAACAATACCTGTAAGACGGCAATAGGTTCACCCACTATTACGTGGGACTGAATTTAATAATTGGTGAATTGTGGGTGTTAATTTACATATGTCTAAACCACCGGTAATAAAGGCTTGATTATATGTATGTATGTAAAAAATTAATGAATAAATATTCAATAATATATTATTGTATGGCTTTACGGGGTCTCACTAGGTATACTTAGCAAGACCCCCTCCCCCCAACACCTTTGAAGCCAATTCAACTTCACCTGTAAGCTTTTGATTTATTTTTTAAGTGCGCAAAATCTCCACGTATGTCCCACCACCGGAGCCGGTGGAAGAGGTTATGTCGGACTCGAACCGACCAAAACGCTCGCCGCCTGTGGGTCGTTTTTTGGTTGCCGAAGGTGCGGTTAACAGGCATATCCCTCGCACCCTGGCCGACCCAGGGCCATCTCTCTCGATCTGGCTCTCTCCGCTTCATCTGTAAGCTGGTATTCTTATTGATTGTAGAGGAGTCTCTGGCGGAGGTTTTTCTCTCAGGATTAAGAGCTCAGGCGGCAGATGTTTCTAAAATATATTTATCGAAATCTTGGCCATAACACTACCGACTACCGACTTGACCCCACTCCTAACGCAAGCAATTTAGCTTAGCTGGTGGGATTACTGGGGATATTATTAATTGCAGTTATATTACTTTTAATCTCCAATCTTAAGTCCGCTTTCATTCTAAGTCCGTCATAAATGTTAATTTTATGACGAAGTGAACGTCATTAAATCTTGGTCTACTTCAAGAGCCGTAAATTCAAAGACTTTTATAGAATTCGTAACTAATTGAATTGCTAAATTACTTATTGAGAAGTCAGTAGCTATCGGGAATCGAACGGCGATCGGTTAGCGTGAACATGAATTATTCAAAAGGGCTAGGTACTAGGTACTACAAACTAGATTATATTTGAACTAGGTAGATTATATTTGCTATCGAGGAAAATGTGAAAGACTGTTATTTTTTAGATGACACATTTCAAAATTGCACCACAATCTGCGGGCCCAAGTTAACCTCATCTGCATGCCCTTCAATAACTATGTATTGATGAATGACGCTTCGAAGCAAGCAGATTTTTACGGGAGCAACGTCTGATACCCCCAAGTCTGAGAGAAAATAGTCAAATAAACCAAATTAAGGGAAAAAGCAGTAGGGGAGTAGATCCCGGGTTCTAAGGAGCAAGATTGCTTTCTATGTTCTTCATGAGAGACGTAAGATTTTGTATACCACGTCGACAACGTACAGAAGGCATCCCTATTGATCTTGACTGCCAGGGTGCTCAAAAAGATCTTAATACCATGGCATTAGGATCATTTTTGTACTTTGCTGCTATCAATCTGATGCTGACTGTGACCAGGAAGCTACGGTAATCACTAAAAAAATTAGTGGTATTAAAAAGTATATACCATTTCACAATGATCTGTTTGTAACATAAAGTACCAGGAAAATATAAAAATACAAGAGTTAAACGAATCTTAATATTTTATCGACTCGTGTTCGAAACCCAGCTAACTTTTCTTATAAAACTTTCATACTATCCTCAATAAAACTATGTGTGTATACATTGGAGCAGACAGGTATTGCTTCTGTTCGAGAATCTATCGACTTCATTTGCATATATTGAATGCGGAGCATGCACTGCCATAATTTTTTATACTTTACTCGTAGTGGGATCGGTACACCCGTGTAAACATTTTTGAAAGCGATAAATTGATTTTCGTTTGCTCTATTTTAGGGCAGCGAATTGAAAACGGATAATTGAAGCAATGGGATAATCTATTTTGAATGTTAAAAGTTTTGAATTTGTAACAATTTCAGTTGGTTAACTGGTGGTTAAATCGAAATTTATGAATACATTTTAGATTATATTAACCACAGATTAACAACATACATAGGATGTTATATTTTGGATACACTGGAGGAGAAAACCTCACTGTAAAAGGTAAATTTAAGTGAACTGTATTTTTTTTTGTATATAAAGAGAATTAAACTCCTTGCACATAATGTTAGGTATTAGATATAGGAGAAAGGAGATTTTTATTTATTATTTTTTAATTTATCCATTGCAGGACTATATTGCTTCGCGACCACATCACCCTGTGAAAATACAATATATACATATCTGCTACACACATCTACTCCAAATCTAATTCAGCTAATCTTTACAATGTCTCAGCCTCGGCCGACACAGGCCGACACTTTGATCCCTAGCGACCCCTAAATGTACATCTCTGTGAGACCTATTGCGTACACACTCGCAGAGAATTTGCGAAACACGTCTTCAAGAATGCCGCAGAGAAAGGATGTTGGCACACACTTACTTGAATTTTACAGCTGCTATTCTTCATCGCGTGCACGGTTGTTCCAATTTTCACAGTACGATAGCTTAAACATGTTTTTACACCAGAAAGTAGATGAGAAGTGAAGAGCGTATCACACGCATCGGAAGTTCGAGGAGAACATTACCTATAACTCTTTTGTTGGCACCTCAGCAAAAGAGTGAATTATAAACTGAGGAGTCTGGATGTTTCTTGCACTCCCAAAGGGCGAATGAGTCATGTACCTGAAGATATTTTTTTTAACGTGAGAAAAAAGTTTTCATGGGATTATTAACGATTATTTTTTACCACTATATTATATAGTTAGTATGTAGGTATCATGTAGTCGGCCGGGGTTCGACACATATGTCTGATAATCTCACCTCTGGGAACTGGACTTAAACCGACTAAAATTTGTAGACCACAAAGTCAGCGTGCGTTTTAGTCGGTTCAAGTGCGACATAACCTCCCCCACTGGCCCCGGTTGTGGGGGTATCTGTGGGGATTTTGCGCACATAAACTAAAAAAAGTATTATATACTCACGCTTATGTAATATAAAATTGTCTGCAGAAATACTTCTCTATACTGAATCACACTAAATAGGTACCAAACCTCATATTATTACATACATACATACGTACATATAATCACGCCTCTATTCCCGAAGGGTTAGGCAGAGGTGAATTAACACCCACATTTCACCAATCATCGAAATCGGTCCCTCGTAGTGGGGGGTGAGTCTATTGCCATCTTCAGGGCACTATTGTTGACTCAAGCCGTGCATCTAAGGCTGAGTCTGGGCTGTATATATCTGTCTGAAGTAAAACAGTCCTATACCTTAGTCGCCTTGTACGACACCGTATGGGAAAAGATCCAAATTATACTCTGCCGAGAACCACGTAGCTTACCACTTCATATTACCACCAAAATATCTAAAAACTTAAATACCAGCAGGGACTGCAGGGAATATGAGGAGTACATAATAAATTCAATCATATTTCATCAATTTATTAGTTGAAAGTTTACATAATAAACACGGTTTTAGTTTACAATGACCATCTACAAACTCGATTAGCTAAACTTAGGGTGAATTCTCACTGAAAGAGCAGCGGCCGGTAGCAGCTTTCTGTGACACAATTTAGAATTTTATATACAGGAAAAAAGGTTCATAGTAATTTGCTGCCAAACATCAGTTTAACATAACATAACATAAACTCACGCCTATATCCCCGAAGGGGTAGGCAGAGGTGCTAGCACCCACATTTCGCCAGTTTATGTTTAGGTCCCAATGTAATAGGTGGCGAGCCTATTGCCATTAACCGGGCACTCATAAACCTGCGATAAATACACACATAACTTCGAAAAACATCGATAAGTCATTGGTGTGTGCCATGGTAAAACCTGGCATCGAATCCAAGACCTCGTCTCAGCAGTCCTTTACTTTTAACAATACCTTACCTTTACCAATAGGCTACCGAGGTCTTAGTCTTAACATCAGTTTAATTCAAGCGGAAAACTACTCGGGCAGTTCTAAAAATAGTGATTAAATATCAACCTTGTTCCATTAAAAAAAGCTTACAATATTAACAACAGTGGTGAGGGGTCCTTATATACCGATTCCAATTCTGATAAATGATACATGACAAACTAGATCGAACAGTTCTTTCCAACGGCTTCCCCTTTTAAAAAAAGAATCACATCTTTTATCGGATAAGATTCAATGCTGCATACTATTTTCAGCAATACTGATTTTTTTTTAATTTGAATGTGCAACCTGGTAGAAACGTCACGCAAATCAAAAGTATATTTGTACCTATACCATGATCGTGTTTATTTCCCTTAATATTAGTAGTACAGGTTTTCCTAGTTTCAGAGTCCACAATAACTTTTGTCACCATTGTATTGTGTAAAGGAGGGTCAAATAAATAAATCATTCATTCAAAATAAATCATTCATTCGTTCAATATTATTGAAGGTATATTTTCAGCATAGTCTAAATTGAATAAGCTTGATATTTAATTATTATCCACCAGATTTGAACTGACCGAAAGTAGGTTTAGCATCATAAGTTATATCGTAAAGTTTCGTTTGGTATCGTCGCGCAGTTGCATGAGACTTCTCGCAGTTATTTCTAGCAACAAACTCCGATCACTGCTCTTCCAGTGAGAAGTGACCCTTATACACAGCTTAAAGACTAATTTCACTATTTTGTTTATTTTGGCGATTGCTTATTACGATACCTTTTGATAGTGCACAAATTCTTGGGGCTGGTACAGAGTGATAAGGGTTGTGGAGGAATTTGAATACTACAGCAATGTACTTGGAATTCGGGTAGGTGTTGTTAAGGCGCGAATACCTAAAGACACTGAATGTTGTGTTCTTTTTTAATTTCCTTGTTATTTGCTTTTTTGTGTTGGAAATTTTTAACAAGCTATTTTGTACTGTCGTGCTTTTCAATTAGTCTCTCTATTTTGATATTCAGAAACTTTGTTATACACCTTACGTTGTAATGTAATCGTAAATGATTTAATTTTCTTAAAATTACTTCTTTAAACGATCAAAGGTTTATTAATTTGTGACAGAACTCTGTAGGTTTTTAATAACTAGTGGGGAGAAATTTCAAGTACATATTTGGATATCATAGCAAAAAAACTCGTAATTTCAAGATTCGCACATTTTTCATATCCCTTAGATTTTGCGCACTTTCAAATCAGATTGGTATCGGAAACAGAAACAATATTTATTTAAGTGGCAGTATTTAAATTCAAGCAATTTGTCAACTGACCAAATTATAAATGGTAACAAAATTTTATGAATGTCAAGAATAACTATCATTACGGTTAGGAAAAAAACTGCTGTGTTAAAAACGCCAAATTAATGAATTGGCTACAATTAGTTTAGTTTATTAAGGTTAAATTACTTTATCATAATGATTTTTTCGTCTCCAATATTTAAAAACTGATCTTACACATACATACCATCGACGAAGTCAAGCTAATTAATAGTGAAATCTTCAGGTACGAGTGCCTAAGTACATTTGATCATCTAATTTATAACCTACAACAAATTTATCACTAACACAGCCATATTTTTTTAAAATTAATCTCCAAAATACTTCAGAAGTCAGTGTACTAGCGCAAACTTTGTATTAAACTAGTTTGTTCCTATTATTTCGCCTCTAGCTCTAGCTTTCAAATATTTCGTTAGTTTTCTGGAGATAAATAATGTTTTTTTTATGAAGTGGCTCTAAAATAATCTGGGTGTAGCCTTTTCTTTCTTTCTCTTGCTTTTTGGCGCCACGTTTTTAGATTATTCATTCATTTTGGTAGACTTTATTAGTTTCTCTTTCCATAGTATTCGTTTCATCAGTTGGCTGCATTATAAGTCACATTTATTGAAGTAGCCATTTTTAGACAGTATAAATTGTAGCATTAGCGATTTTTTAACGTTCAAATGTTTAAAAACGTTTTCTATTCATTTTCTAAAAACCTTTGAGATAAGACAGTCATTAATAAATCGTACAATATCAAACTGGAAGAAGAACAATTTATTACCCTCGTTTATTCCGACCAACTTCAACACTAACTTATTACTTGGAATCTTAAAATACTTACATAACAGCGTTACGATACAACTCACAGCCTATTTTGGCTTTTATAACACCTAATTACAATAATGATGAAACTTTAAAGAATAATTAGAGGTAAGATTATAATTTAATACTTAAATATTGGTGTGACATCTTAATCAGTTGAATCTATTAATTATGCATATTCATTTTCGTATTTATAGTCGATTGTATACTTTATGGTTTGTATACTATATTTTATTTGTATACTACATGGTTTGATTCAACGTTGTACCAATAAATATGTTGTTAGCGATATTATTGTAAATTCCTATTTCAAAAAATGTTAATAACATTTAGTTTGGCGATATAGGTCCGAAGGACTAGCACTTGAAGAAATAAAAATACAAATATTATCATAAATTCACATTAATATTATAAAAATCAGGATAAGAAACTCCTTACCTGTTGTTGAATTACAAGTTAAGCAAAAACCAATGAAGAATCTTCAAAAAAGATATCGTAATTCTTAAGAATCACCACTGTCGACAGGTAAAAACTGCTGTTGGGCTACAGAAGAAAGCATCATGTCGATAGGCTTGGTGTCATCGTAGAGAGATGGTGCTTCGCAGAGAATAGCAAACGTTCCAACGATGGAAGCGATAGTGAAAATCCAGAGGAAAAGACGATCGAGCACCATGGCAACAAAACCCCAGTCTTGATCTTCCTGTAGCGACAAAGAACAATGCAAGTGATAACATAGACACATCAATTTCTTTTTTTTATACCACTTAGGTGGCAGCCAAGCATACAGCCCACCTAATAGAAAGTGACTACCGTGACCGATGGACGTATGCAACATCAGAGGCGTTACAAATGTGTTGCTGACCCTGAAGAAACTTTCTGATCGGGTTCTCCAGAAGGACTTTCGAAGGTCCCATTATTGTAAGTATATTTCTCTTTTGAGGTTACTGTCATCGGTAATGATTTATCAAACCCCTTTTCAAACATTAAAATATAAGATGAATAATGGCAAAATAAAAGTGTATGTCAAAAACTTAAAATAAGATTCTCAAGAAGCAAAGTTCTCAAGCACAGTTATCAAGTTATTTAACTTCTACCGAAGTTAATTATACTGCAAGTACCACTTCTCTGTACTGTAGCGTAATTAATGAACAGCCACTGGGTTGCAAAATTAATCACAAATATTAACATTCAAACAAATTAGCGTACTGGTTTATCATTCCTTGTGATGTAATTTACGTTCTGTTTACATTCTTTACATAATTATATAAAGATTGTTTAGGAATTTCAATTCAAAAATCAATATATGTTCTGCCAAAATTTAAGTTACAGGGACATTAGACAAAGAAAACGATTGTATTATTACATAATCAGATAACTTACCGCATTAAACTCATCTTGTCTCTGCATATGATGCTGAATAAACATCACATTATGAATGGCCTTCTCCAATTCGAATGGGTATTTCTTCCGAGGAGCTACGTCACTCAAAGAGTCATCGAGTCCTGACATGACGGACGGTAGACCATTGTAGCCAGCACCAAGACTCCCTAATGCACCAACTAATCCGCTGAACCTGTTTATCAATGAGATAAACACATTGGTAAATTAGAAATAGGCTTATGAGCAACTTTAATTATTTGTTGTTTGTTGTATCTAACTCGAAATACGAATCAGACTATGTTAATTATTCATCATAAGTTTATACTTTAAACAAATTTGAACCTAGTTACATCAAACGCTCACAAAGTTTAACCCACCTATTGGTTGCAGTAGTAGTGTGCAACCCATTGCAACCACCAGGGAGATGATGACGGAACGAGTCTGGACTTGAAGCATTAGAGTTTGTCTGGTCAGCAGCTGCCAAAGCATCTTTGAACTTATTCTTCTTCAAATTTCTTCCAGCTATCTTTTGCGCTGCTAAATCTCTCAATAAGTCTTTTGGTACCCTCATTAAGAGTAATTTTGGCAATTTCGTTATAAAGAATGTTCGCACCCAAGGAGCCATTTTGTGTGTACTCGGCTTGCGGTAGTGTACGTTTAGTATTACAATAGTAATGACTACTGATAATCCAACTAATAACATAGTAAATAGTAGGTACTTGCCCAGTAATGGTAATGCAAGTGATGTGGATGGAATAATTTCCGAAATAAGTAAAAAGAACATAGTTTGAGAGAGTAATATGGAAATGCTAAGGGCAATTTTTTCTCCTGAATCGGCTGGTAGGTAAAATACTAAGACTGAGAGGTAGGAAATGCCAACACAAGGTACGATAAGGTTTACAGTGTAGAAAAGTGTTTTTCTTCTCAGCGTTATATTGAAGAAGATATCTGTAACAATAATTATACTTTGTTGAAATTTGAAGTGCTGACACACGATCAGTAGCTTAGTGGTTAAGAAGTCGGCTATACGATTGATAGGTCCCGGGTTCGAATCCTGGCCATTACGCTACCGACGTGAACCCACTCCTAGCACAAGCAATTTAGATTAGTTGGATGGGTTAGAGGGAATATTAGTAATTGTGGTTGCTAATATTACACATATTGATAACTCACTTGTACTTTTCCACATTACTTTATTACTTATTACACCTGACCGGTTTCGCCTTACGGCATCCTCAAAGGCTTACAAAAAGGTTCCCCTCAAAGATTTAAGTAATGTGGAAAAGTAGAAGTGAGTTATCAATATGTGTAACAACAAATTCCACCAAGTGCCATCAATCTACACTATAAATAGTTGCAAATATTCTTTAAAAAAAAACATATAACATAGCCTACAGGCTACAAGGATATGTTGTGTGTTTTACTTACAAGTAAAGAATCTTTCTGAAATAACTAATACTTTGATTTCCCTGTTGTGGCATGGAGTCTGAAAAAGTACTCAATTAACGACAGTATGCTTACTACTTATTCCATAAAATCAAAAGAAATGGAATAATATCGATTTGTTAAACAGTTTTGTGTGAAAGTGTAACAAACATCATTTATAAATTTTAACATTGTAGCTACACAAAATGTAATATGGATAAAAGAATTCAAGCCAACAATATACACAATAACATTTAAAATATAAATTAAGATACATGTTTATAACAATAAGAGAAAGATTTTAATATAAACATCTATTCATAATGATTCTAAATAAGACTTAGAAGCAGACAATAGACTTAATTTTGGTCTTACCGAAGTACCTCATTGTCTAGGCAAGAGTATGTTACGGTCACTTATTAAGCTGAATAAGGTTTTCTCAGAAAATGGCAAATATTACAAAAAGATAAATTCCATCGTTGGCCGATTTGTTTTCATTTTTGACTTTTGTTATTCTTTATTATAGTATTTTAACATGATACTGGGTCAATGAAGCTGACATTTGAGGTATAAACGATTACATTATGACAGGGAGGTAGGACACGGCTGACGGCTTTCCGCCCAATTGGGCAGTCCAACTGAGGAAGTACCTCCGCTCTACAGAATACCGCGGTTATAATAACTTGATGTTGTGTTCCCAGCGGTGAGTAGGGTAGCCAGATATCACTGGAGAATTTGTGCTGTCAGTGGGATGACTAAAGGCTTATCCTGCTTTGTCTTCTACACTGACGGCATAGAAACTCTGTGCTTACAGGGTCTGCAGCGCGACTGTGGCTTCTTTGGTGTTACACACCTCCATAAACAACGGTTACCACATTTCATCAGATGAGCCGTGCGCTTGTCTGTCAGCTAAGTGGTATAAAAAAAAGAAAAAAAGTACTATATCATTTATTATCATTTGAAGTTACACTTGTGTATATTTATACGTTATTGTGCTCTGAATCAGATTTATCGTATTAGATTCCGTTACGGGTGATAGTAATATTTAAATACTCAGTATTAAACTCAATAGGTTAATAATATTCTGAAAAGAATACAAACAAAAAACATCGTTGTTAAAGAACTGATCTGATATGTCGGGGGCACAACAATCAAACGCCGAGATCCAAAGCAGACTGATTTATTAAAAAGTAGTACAATCTACCCGCTACGCTGTTACATTTATTGTGCCTACCTATTCTAAGTAGTGAGTAGGTACATATATAAAAGTACTGTACACAACATGATCTTTCAAAAATAATAATATAAGCCTATCATAATTATATCTATGCCTACCAAACCTGTGATATATAAGATTAACTTCAGAGATTAGAAGATCAAAGCTATACCATTGAGTTTCCCTTTTCTGGAAGGTAGCATGTTTTCGAGTCAATTCAAATAAACGAAACAAATTATATTATACAGAGTAATCCAACAGTCAAACGGTTTGGACTTTGATAACGAAATTTGGAAGTAAAACACCAACAATTATCATCAAAGAATCGAAAGGAGATTTCTAATTTGACACCAATGAAGTTCTCAGTTAAGAGAGTCGGTAGTAATTACAGACAGAGGCTGCCAGCAAATTGCTTAGATTTGGCTAGTTATTGAAGATGTTGCAATTATGTTGTTAATTGCTGTGTAATAATTCTAAGATTACAATTGTTATTTTAGATCCCTTTGGTGGATGATCTTGACAAAGTGGCTCATAATTTTAAAGCGAAAATATTTTGCTGTTTCGCGTGTTAGCGGAATAGTCAGGATATTACCTCAAAATTGATTCGACTTAAATCATATGGTGTTTTGCTTCAGAACCCTATGATAAAATATCGATTAGAAAACATATGATAGGATATCGATGGCAGATGCTGAAAAAGAAACTATGGTTTACATAGCGTTACATTTTTCAGGGAAATATCATCTCTTCAGTACCGGATTATAATGATATTAAAAGAAGTATGAGATATATAACTGAGTGAAAATAAAATTTAGCTTGAAAAGAAAACAACCTGTAGGTATTACAAGTGTAGTAACAAACAAACAATCAATAACTCAACAATTCAAACCACAAGGAAGTAAGACGAAAACTATAAAAGATTGCTTTCAGAGCAAACTTTCAAAATGCGGTCCAGATAAACATGATACATGTTTGTGATGGAAAAAATTGGCTTCACGTTAGATATGATTTATTTCAGACTTGGGTCCGTTATGTGCTCGGAATTTTTAAAAGTTCGGTCTTTGTGAAAATTACCAGTATCGGCACTATCATTATCTAGTTCTCTATCAATATACCATATCTATCAATCTAGTTCTCTAAGTTTCTTGCTGGTATCTTCTCAGTAGAACTAACCTACCGAACCAGCGAAAGCATCATTTTCCAATGGTTTATTTTTACATTATATATAATATTTTTATATTATTTCTTGATATAATTGTAAAATATTGACGTTCATAAAACGTGCTCTTTGTGTGTGTAAACTGAATAAATGAAATTGATTGTTTGATTTTTCAATTTTCTTTAAAAAAACTATTTTGCGGATATCGGTTATGGTGACTTTTGGTCGTATCTACAGTTCTACTAAACCAATAGCAATCAAACATACGGCAGATTTTATGTCTAACAAAGACATTATGAATTGCTTCAAACTTTATGCCTCTATCTAGAACAAAAAAAGATAATTTGCATAGAAACTGTGTTCAGTATCGTTAATTTAACATAAACAACGATTTTTTTAATACTTTCTCAAAGTTAAATACGAAGAACCTAAAAATAGCTAATACTGATAATAATATATAATACATTGAACCATAACTGAACGGAGGCTGGTATAACTATAGGTATAAATTAAAATAAAGTTGGTATAAAATAATTTACTTTTTATTTACAGTTTGCATATAAAGTAAAACATAAGTTCGTTACATGTCCATCAAAGAATTTCATAGCCATAATTCGTCCAAATGAAAACCGTTTGACCTCATAATAAAAAAAATAATCAAACAGACTCGCAAAGGTATTACCCGTGAAAATGTATCCACGAGAAAAAAGGTTTAAAATCTCTGGTGGCTCGTTAAGCAGAAATGAAAGGGGTGTCATTATGGACACGCAAATGTGTTTATCTAAACGTGAAATATACGGTTGTTAAATGGCAAGCGTTGTAAGCAAAATTATATATTCTGTGGCGGGATGACTTTGGATAGATGCTCATGAGTGACGTAATTAAGAATGTCAACGATAATGTATTATGTCTATATTATTTTGCTTTATTTTGCTACATTTTTGTTGATATACCTAGGATATACAATACGTTGGCGTATAATTTGTTGATAAGAATGTAGTCAATTATCGATATATGTGAGAGCCAATTGCAATGTCTCAAGTGTGTTTTTGATATTGAGAGATTGAGATTAGATCGAGACTGAACTTTGAATATATTTTTATTTTGAAAATTAGAAGGCTAATTCTTATGAAGAATAGAAAGCTGAAATTTCTTACGGCATCGCTGGTTAAATAAGGTGCAAATGCGAAAATAAATAAGGTGCGATGTTTTGGTATGCCTCCTTGTGTTGGATCAACACGTCAGCTGACAGATTTACTTTATCAAGTTTCTGATCCTATATATGATTTTTCATCAATTGATGAAAAATTTGATCACATAAACGATGAGCTAAAGTCATTTTTTTCTTATAAGCATGAGTTTGATTCGATTTTGATTTTGTAATGCTACTTTGTAACCCCAGACGCGCGCATTTGTGTGTGTGTGTGTGTGTTGTGTGTGTGTGTCTGTTGCATCGTAGCTCTTGAACGGATGGACCGATTTGGATTTAGTTTTTTTTTTTTTGAAAGGTATGTTAATCGCGAGTGTTCAATTCAAGAGTTGTTATTGTCGGGGGGATCTTGGATCATTCCGATAAAAATACGTAGTGCTCCACCAGTTAGGGTCCCCCGACATGACAAGGCTTGAATCGAAATATTACTAGGTTTATCAAAGTTATAGGGCTAACTAACTAACACAACCGAGTTTTTAATTTAATTTATATTGTTTAGATATAATATAAATATAAATATCTATAAAATTACTATCAGCTCATTTTTAAATTAGCCTTCATAAGTCCTTCCGATATATAATATCGACAAAAGATATCACCAATTAGTTAATTATATGTATAAACAAAACGTTAAAAATATTGTTATTTTTGTTACTACTACTACTGTTTGTTTGGCTTTGGTTTGCCAAACGACTAATGTCGTTGATATACTAATGGAGCTAATAACATACTACAAACAACATAGCTTAGATTCCTAAGAAATCATTTAAGATCAGATTTAACTCGTCTTCAGATAAAATATCACAACTTCTTTATAAAACAATCTTGTCCGAAAACAGTCAAATACATCTCGACTCTTAAAAATGACTATGGAAATAGCTCGGCAAACTGCTTGATTCGCACCATAACAATTTGACCATAAGTGCATAAAAACGGTTGTTGAATGGACTTAAAGTGTCCTCTTGAAAGGCTTTGTCTGGTCAACCGCTTTGTATTTTACAGCTTGTGATACTTGTACTTTTTGCTGAAGTATGTTACAAGTTATAAGATTCAGTTCTTAGTTTTGGTAGACTGAGAACTTTGGGTACCATGTGTGAGTTTTTGACAAGTATGTACATTTTATTTTATTCGGGTATCGATTATACCCGAGATGACGTCTTAAAGGATTTGTTGAAATTGTTGATGTTATCTGTTTTAAATTGTGCGAATGTTGATTAGAAATATTGTGAGTGTGTAAAAATAATGATCTATACCAATTTCCTACTAAAATATTCTAGAACACGTTATAGAACATAATAACGAATAAACACACTTTTTTGTTGTAAATACATAAATATTGTACATATAAAATACCTAAGCCCCAAGTCATATTCAAGCATACAAATATTCGCATAAACCGGGTATCAAACACACGTTCTCTGATATACGAGTAGTCAAACACTACCGCCATTTTAGATCGTCAAAAGCTAAAGAATATAACCGGTAACTTCCAATAACAGTAACATCATTCGCTCGTTACCGTTTCCACTACAATATCCAAAAGGGTACAAGGAGTTATTGCATAATATCGCGAGGGATGGCTTCCAGATAATACAGCGCTTTGTCAAGAAATTCTGGAGATTACTCACATGCTAGGATACAGCGCTGAAGGTGAAAATTATGCCGTAGACTGTTAAGGTGAAATTATATTTCGTTAAATGTTACATATGTGGCTAGATTATTTTGGCCCAAATATTTGTCATGCAAGCGCAAAACCATCCAGACTTCGTACTTATAAGCT
Source organism: Eilema griseolum (assembly GCA_963662185.1). Classification (NCBI taxonomy): domain Eukaryota; kingdom Metazoa; phylum Arthropoda; class Insecta; order Lepidoptera; family Erebidae; genus Eilema; species Eilema griseolum. The sequence continues at coordinate 3,925,234 of OY759245.1, forward strand.
AAACGTGCCACGTATGTTGTATTAATTGCTATTGTCCTGGTACTAGTGGCTTGTTTATGTCATTTGATGCATGTCAAGAATCTAGTGGACGAATACACGTATATACTACACGATGATGCATTATGCGTGCAAATAAATCAAACATGGACGAACAAATCCTTTGACGTCAATTTGAGCCCAAAACACTTTGTTGTCATCATTATCATTATCATGGGTACGTATTTTCCCGATTGCGTCCAAGGCCAAAGTGAACTCGGAGCTCAGGGTTCGCCTTCCGACTGTACCTCTTCCACTTCGCACAGCCTTAGGTGTCCACACTGTCCTCCTGCATGTCGTGACATGAAGCCACTTCATCTTGCGGCCTATCTCTCCTACCAGGACCCGTCAGAACAAATAACACATAACGAAGTGGGTGGGTGGGACCACCGCCTTACTATAAATTATCCTGATAGTTCTGGGTGTCATGAAATGCAAATGAGGTTGCGCAGATAAATGAACAACCCTCACAAGTACTACAAATCTGTCCAAGCAAAATTTACTAGTAATTTATCACAGAAATTTAAATTTGTTGTCAAAATTTATTCATGTACGCAAGACAAATTTTGGTGCCAGTGAATGTTTCAAATTACCTACACTATGACACTGTAATGGCATTTTTACAGGTTTGACATGTTTTGATTCAAAATTAATGACAAGATGAACAAGTAAAGCACTTAAATGGGCAGGCAGGCCGAACTCGACCTCATAGAAGTTACACTGATTAAATTAACGATATATTTGAGAATGGACAGATCAAACATCCTTGAAATTGGTTTATACTTGTGTAATATTATTATAATAAATCAATATGTTTGCATTTTATACGCTACTGTCTCGTTAGTCCGGTTATTTAAAAAAAAATGTTAACTTGTGGTTTGCACTTGCGTAAAGGAAATAGATTTGGATCCGACAGGTGTCGTTACAATCGGGCTCTGAGATTTTCCCGTCCAGACCGATCAGGACATAAATCAAACACAGTCTACGTGACAGTAATTGTTAATCTGCCTTTATACACATACAGAGCAAGGTGCTACATGATAAAAATCTTTTAGAATTTCTGAGAACATTTTTCTTAAGTTGTAATCAGGGAAGTTGTATTAAGTGATCTTAGTACTCTGTTTGAGAAGAATGAAAACACGTAGCGTACATCGGTGAAGTACCTAGTGTTTTCATATTTATATGAATGTTTGATTAGATTAGCCGCCAAAATAGTTTCATTACTTGCTTGGATCGTATCTTTTCTGTACATAAATTACTAAACATCACAAAGTCGGCCTGTATATTGGCACATCTCATTATCATCATCATTGTCTTTTCTATGTAATTCACCTCTAAGTGTTGTCAAATGCATATACTTACATGCGGTTCTTCAGTTGACTTCGATACATATATCAGGATAAAAATTCAAATCAACAACTTCTTTAATTATGTTAAGGAAATGATTGAAATCTTTTTGTTTTTCTCCAAGCACTAACATAAAAAATTGAAAACTGTAATGTTTTATAACTTACGTTACCAAAATATCAATTTTACTACCCAAAGAGAACAATGTAGGTCTACCGGCATGATAAATTAGCCGCGTGAGCCATGATCAACATTCACCAAGCATCCCGGGTATTACCAAAACAACAGTTTAACCTGTTCGAGGCGGTAGTAAAACTCACTAATTTTGCATAGATAAGAGTTTTCGTCGTTTTGTGGTAATTTACAACGTTCCCAGATTAGCTTCGTGTGCTTCAGATGGAATAAAAGGCTTGCATTATCTGAAAGATGGTCTCTAAATCAAGATTAGGTCTTGTGTGATGCAAAGATCTTGATTGGCGGTATCTGGGGGGTTAAATAAAAATAGTATGGTTTAATCGCAATGTCTTTTGTTTACTTAGATTCAGATGCGTACTGTTCCAATCTGTGTGATTTTAAAATATGATTCATTGAACTCTTCTCATGTTAATACGCAGATTAATTTTATGTTCTACAAGTGGTGAAAAGTGAAAAAAATTGGTTTTATAACTTACGTTACCAAAATATCAATTTTTGTACTCAAAGAGAGCAGGTCTACCGGCATTAAATTACTTAGTTTATTCAGGGATGTCACTGATTAATTGCATTTTAACAGAACATTTAACGGATTACAACAATGTCTCAGTAAGTGTATGTAATTTTGTTTTTAAACCAAGCACTTTTTGGAATTGCATCATAAATTCTATATATATATATATATATATAAAAAAAATTTATACATACAACCAACCAGTTAGGTAAGATAATGTTCACTTGTATGAATATAAAATAATATCACATAAGATAAGTTTGAGAATAAATAGATATGTTCATATACATCACCAATAAGATCGCTATCCCCCAATAAGGGTCTCGAGTCTGTAACTGCGGGTAGTCTCAAGACAGTACACACTTTAAAAGTCTTTAATAAACCCTTGTAACACTTCTAAGAACTTGTATTCATAGGAGAAATAACACTTTACAGAAGTTGGTTAACAATATTTGCAAGTTTCTAAGCACATTATCCGATCGAAGTTAGTAATTTGTTTAGTTGTTAACTTTGATTACATTTATATTGAAAGGTTTTTCTATTAAGTTGGATCAAGTTCTTTTATCCATATTGTAGTACATGTACCAACAGGTTTTTAAAAGTTTCCTGAGTGATCAATTTCCAATATATACGATGTATTTATTAGAGTTTGTTATTTTCGCCGTAATGTTTTTATCGTGATATATATGTGGTTGCGCCGAGGTAGAAGCTGTATTTCTTGACGCGGAAACACACTCTTTCTATACCCGTCTCCCCTCCCGCACTAACCATAGAATAGTGCTGGATATGGCTTCCGTCCGCCATTTGTGAAATATGGACACTCAGTCTCGCTTTGAACTAGCCAGCGTAAGGACGGACCGCGCTCGCGTCTCTCAAAAATGATTAATATTTGTTACATTTTTACCGCTTCATAGACCTTTACCGATCGGATTGTGCCTCTCGTGTGTTCCTCAAGTGATCTAGTGATGCTGACGGTAGCTCCTGAGCAAGGAAGAGAAGATCCGTGTACCGGCTGCGATGAAAACACGTGTGTCGTGAAGGTTAGTGCATCCTCTCCTAATTTCTCGGGTTGCATTCATTGCTTGGATCACTCCCGCGGCAACCCGACCACCTGTCTTTTGTGTGTAAAGCGTCAATGGAACAGTTAGCTACTTCCCGCAATACAGTCCATTACCGCACGTGGCCATGCGCCACCATTTTTGGTCCGGATCGAGCCGGATTCTTAGCCGTAGTTCGTATTTTGTTATTATTCTAATGGGAATAAGCGCATCGCACCTAAGTGCCTGGTTATTTTAGTAGAAAACCCCGCATCCAGACATTTAGGCTTAGAATTTGTTGTCCGTTCGCCGCTGGCTCGCATTGTACCTACCTAATACATAAATAGGTTAGGTATCATATCAACACTTAATCGTAGTTCACAATTTTCGCACCGCGCCTAAATATAGTTATTTTAGTAGAAAACCCCGCATCTAGGCATTTAGGCTTAGATCTTAGGTATACTAGACACCCTAGTGCATAGGCACAGTGTAATACCTAACGCATTTGGCTTTGTTTTATTTTTCAATTACGTTGCTCGCTCGCCGCTGGCTCGCGTCGTATTTGCCTGGTACCTGCGTGGGTAGACACGTGGTTGTACCTCATTCCAATTCATACGAAAGTATTTTGATTTGAATAGATATTACGCAATACTTAGTCCCTGAAATAATAGTTGAACCTAGACAGCGACCATCGCGTAGGTACGATCTTGTTGCTATGCGCGTTAGTTCAAGCTTGCACTGGCAGTTATAAGTACCTACCTACCTACGGTTATCGCTCGCGCCGCCTCGCTGCTCTGTACCGCTAAGATTAAGTCATTTCATATTTATTGTTTACCGCACTTTAGTTTGAGATTTAATTGTAAACATGTCCCCAAAGGTTGATAGGACCGGTAAGGTTCAATTGAAACTTTTAAACGCTAAAAAGGAAATGATTTACTCTCGCGTACAATCGATTTATGATAATGCACTTAAAACCTCTGATTTGGTCATCAGAGATTCGTTCTTGTGTTCTATAGAAAACTTAGATAGTCTACGCGCGGATTTCGAAACCTTAGTACATGACATCAACGTTTTAGAGTTGAATTTGAATCCCGATTACTCAGTGAGTTATCAGGCCTTGTCGTCGTTTGACGATTTGTATTGTCGTATCAAACGCGTCGCTAGGAGTTTGGAGAAACCGGCTGACCTACCCAACCCCACTCGCGACCGACCTAAGTTGCCACCAATTCAAATACCCGAATTTGATGGTAACATTCGCAATTGGTGTCTATTTATAGATAGTTTTGAGAATACAATAGATAAGAACGATTCGTTGACAGATCACGAAAAATTGCATTATCTCGTTGAAAAATTGACTGGTAAAGCTATAACCGTTTGCGCTGGAATTACGTTTAGTGCCGAGAATTATAATTTAATTTTAAATACTTTGAAAGCTAGGTATGAGGATAAAAGATCGGTAGCTAACGCCTATTTAGATCAGATGTTTGATTTGAAATCTATTACGGCATGTAACGATCAAAACTTAGAGAAATTTCTAGATACTTTCGCGTCAGCTGTTCGCGCCGTAAAGAACCTAAAGATCGATGACCTCTGCGACTTCGTATTTTTGTATATGGGTTTAAGGAAATTAGATTCCGAAACCATTCGTTTGTTTGAGTCGGATCATCGCGGCAATAAAATTCCTAAGTTCGAAGACTTAGAAAGTTTTGTTCGCGAGCATATAAAGGTATTGCAACGCTCTTCATCGAAACATGAAGGCGCGAAGATAGTTGTTGATTCTGCACGCAAAGTAGATGCGTCATCGAAGTCACTGAGGTCAACTCATACTTATGTTAGTACCGCACCAGCACATGTACAATCACCTGTTTGCTCTTTGTGTAGTACTCATCATTCGCAACTGTACAGGTGTCCTGGTTTTCTAAAGTTGTCGCCTAGTGATCGTTATAAATTTGTTCGCGCTAATAATTTTTGTTTTAATTGTCTCGGTACTAAACACCGCGTTGTTTTATGTAATAGTAGAAATAGTTGTCGCAAATGTCAAGCGAGACACCACACTTTGCTTCATTTTGAGAATAGTAATGCCGCATCCAATGTGAGCACGGTTGGCTCGTCGAGCGGTGACACACGGCGGCCTGCGCCGCAGCCGCAGCCCGCGCTCGCGCGCGCTCCGGCCCGCCCGGTGACCGCCGCGGATGACGTCACCTTGTGTTCGTTCTCCGCTAGTGCTGCACTCACTACTGTGTGTCTTGCGACCGCTCGCGTTGTTATTGTTGATGCATTAGGTAAGCCGCGCATTGTTCGAGCGCTGTTAGATGGCGCTTCGCAAAGTAATTTCATTACTCAAGATTGTTGTCGGCGTCTTGGTTTCAATGTTGATAAGCGTTCAACCCGCTCAGTGGTGAAGGGTTTTGGAAGCTTACAGTCAGCTGTTCGTGGCACCGTTAAAACAAGGTTTAGATCTCGTTTTAATAATAATATTTGGTTTGACATGGATTCGCTCGTTATAGATAGAATAGCTGAACAGTTGCCTACCGTCCCGGTTGACACGTCTTTATTAACGAAATTTAAAGACTTGCCTTTAGCAGATGAGACTTACGCTGTTCCTGGAGTCGTCGATATATTGATCGGCGCTTCAATTCTCCCGCACCTCCAGTTATCACGTAAGGTTCAAGGGGGACCGACGTACCCCGCTCCGCACGCACTGGAAACAGTTCTTGGTTTTGTTATAATTGGTTCCGCACCCGCTTCTATAGATAGTTTTGGTCACTCGACTGCTTCGTTCTGTTGCACCGTCGAGCCGCCGCTGGAGTCTACCATCCGCAAGTTTTCACTCGGTGGCTCCCGTGTATCCGCTGAAAAACGCTTTCTTTGTTTGGAACGAAAGATGCAGGCGTCCCCAAAGTCGAAGCGGGCCTATGATGAGGTTGTTAACGAATATTTAGATAAAGGTTACATCTCACCTGCGCCTGCGGACACTGGCGGGACCCAGCCTTCGTACATTATCCCGCACCGCGGAGTTATTAGAGAACATAAGCTTACTACTAAAACTCCGCGTAGTTTTGGATGGCAGTGCTAAGACTAGCACTTCCGTGTTGCTTAATGACATTTTGTATTGTGGTCGGAATCTTTAAGGTAATTTATTTGACATAATTGTAAATTTTCGCATTAATATTAGTAGAATTTTAGCTTTTAGGACTCAACAGTCGCTTTGTGTTGGGCCCACTCTTCGCCCCATCGTTGGGACACATTCGTCGCTAATAGAGTGGCAAAAATTCAATCTGAATTGGCGCCACATAATCTCTTTCACGTTGCTGGCACCGACAACCCAGCCGAGTGTCTCTCTCGTGGATTGCTTCCTTCGCAAATTTTAGATCACCCGTTATGGTTTAGTGGACCGTCCTGGATTCATGCCGCGTTAGATAAGTGGCCAGTTAGTCAATTCAATCCCACTACGGTTTCCGAACCACCCGAGGAGAAGAAGCACTCGCTTGTTGTATCGGTCCCACGTGAAGAGACCCTTATTTTGTTGTTGGCTAATCGCGTCTCGTCTTGGTCGAGACTGTTGCGTTGTGTTGTTTGTTCGCCTCTGCCCTCTGCCTAGCCAGCAGTAGGCACGAGCTCCAATCTAGGTTTATATTTTAGTTGTTATTTCCCAAACCTAGATTTAGATTAGACTTTATATTTGTTTCGCATTTGTCGTTTCGAAGGTAACCCTTCAAGCCGGGGGGAATGGTTGCGCCGAGGTAGAAGCTGTATTTCTTGACGCGGAAACACACTCTTTCTATACCCGTCTCCCCTCCCGCACTAACCATAGAATAGTGCTGGATATGGCTTCCGTCCGCCATTTGTGAAATATGGACACTCAGTCTCGCTTTGAACTAGCCAGCGTAAGGACGGACCGCGCTCGCGTCTCTCAAAAATGATTAATATTTGTTACATTTTTACCGCTTCATAGACCTTTACCGATCGGATTGTGCCTCTCGTGTGTTCCTCAAGTGATCTAGTGATGCTGACGGCAGCTCCTGAGCAAGGAAGAGAAGATCCGTGTACCGGCTGCGATGAAAACACGTGTGTCGTGAAGGTTAGTGCATCCTCTCCTAATTTCTCGGGTTGCATTCATTGCTTGGATCACTCCCGCGGCAACCCGACCACCTGTCTTTTGTGTGTAAAGCGTCAATGGAACAGTTAGCTACTTCCCGCAATACAGTCCATTACCGCACGTGGCCATGCGCCACCAATATGTATTTTTATACATACATTGCATTATAACTGTATGACAATAATCTTGCACTTTACGAGAATCAATGAGTAACGTTTGGACCACCAATGAGTGAAATAAATAGTTCTTGGACTAATTTATGATCATGATTATATTTATATAGTGATTACACAACAACTTCACATGTTTTGTAAAAAAATCGAAAGATTATTAACATATACATAAACTCACGCCTATATCCCCGAAAGGGTAGGCAGAGGTGCTAGCACCCACATTTCGCCAGTTTATGTTTAGGTCCCAATGTTATAGGTGGGCGAGCCTATTGCCATTAACCGGGCACTTATAAACCTGCGATAAATACACACGTAACTTCGAAAAGCCTCGAAAAGTCATTGGCATGTGTCATGGTCAAAGTCATGTCGAACCCGAGACCTCGTCTCAGCAGTCCATTATCCATACCACTAGGCTAGCGCGGTCTTATTAAAGATATTTATTTTACTTACTAAAGATTATTATTAAAGCAATATTTTATTATAAAATATATTATAAAAACACTTCTGAGTCAAAAAAATTCTGAATTTCTTTACTTCTCTCCTATCAAACCTTCATTACGTTTGATCATTTGGATTTCGCATTTTACCTTTTACCTTCACACAACAACAAATCTGTAAAATAAAATCCGTAATATCGACTTCCAAAGTAATACTTATATACTGTATCTTATTGGATTAATGTATTCGTATTCTTAAGTAACTGTACTTTGATCTTAATTGGCTCATCCATCAACAAACATTAATGTTTCAGGAAAACATCTGCAGCGCCTAATTGTACAAATGTTGTAATGTAATATATTTTAAGTGCTTCTAAATGAAAATACGTTACATTTTTTTATGTATTCACGGATGTATATATCTGATCTGTAAGCATTTAAATTGTGCTGATAAAATTTTTAATTCTGGGGGCCTATTGTCGTCTAGTGGGCATGTTTCAGACTCCATGATGCTAATGATTTTGACATTTATGATCTCATACTATTCGGTCACTATTACTAAATGTATTTTAATGGATTCTAACGCAAGTTATTATTATTTTAATCAACTAAGATATAGAATAAAAATTAATCAGTTCAGGCAAGATTCGAACAAGCGGTCTTACCCTTACAAGGGGAACGATCTGGCCACTAAGCCACAGAACTTTCGCCCGAAACCAACCAATTTCTTCTATGTATTATTATTTATTATTTACAATGAGCCTAAATGTTTTAATTGTTTTTCAGAAGTCATGTCACGGGGAGCTTAATAATAGCTAAAGAAATGACATCAAATAAATTGTGATAGAATTAATTAAAATGAGTTTATTTTAATGTAAATTTGTAAAGAGATCATGAAAATAACAGTTGTTTCGCTAAACAGTTTTCTTTCTTTTATGTACAAACCTGGGTAAGGTTCCTGACAGCAGGGGTAGTACCTCTCGTGCCTCTCCGCTGGTACTCCGAGGATGTCCCACTCTACTGATGGATAGTACTCTCGAAGGTCAATACCGACGTCTACCATATCACCTTTCTTTTGGTTGATGTGCTTCAAGTCAATCTGTGAAAAACTAGTATATTAGTAGTTGGTAATCAAGCACCTTACCTAAGTTGCTTCGAAGAAATCGTTTCAGCGATAAGGCCGCCCATTGTACATTGAACTGTATACATGCTACCTACTTGTCCTACTGTAAATCTGGTGGTGTACAATAAAGAATTATTTATCTATCTCTGATTACATTTTTTTTTATTACAATTGAAGGAGGTAGTACACGACGGTATTCCCATCCCAATTGAGCAGTCCGACTGGGAAAGTATCTCCTCCCTACAGAATACCACGGCTATAATAACCTCGTATTATGTTCACGGCGGTGAGTAGGGTAGCCAGAGCACATTATAGAGGTGTCGTGCTGTCAGCGGGAAGACCAAAAGCTTGTCCTGTTTGTGTGCAATGATGACATAGAAACTCTCAGTTTTTACAGGGTCGGCAGCACGGGAGGGACTCCCCTAGTGTTGCACACGTTCATAGGTCACGGTAACCATTTTTCATTAGGTGGGCTGTGTGCTTGTCTGTCACCTAAGTTATATAAAAAAGCCCGGGATGTTATATCTGTAAGTTTTGTATGATTGTGTGGTGATATCAGGCACAGTCAACGATGCAAGTTTATTAACACGAGCATTTACAAAAAATCATTTTTACGTAAAATAATATTTACAATTTTTTTTTTTTTATACTACTTAGGTGGCAGACTAGCACACGGCCCACCTGATGGGAAGCGGTTACCGTGGCCTATGGACGTATGCAACACCAGGGGTGTCACATTCGCGCTGCCGACCATGAAGAAACCTTCTGATGCCCCTCTTGAAGAACACCATATTGTAGGCGCTTGGGAAATCCGCAGCAGGGACGTCATTCCACAGCTTGAGTGTGCGTGGGATGAAGTTTCTTTCATACCGCACAGTGCGCACCGTCTCAGGTCGCAATGTGTGAGGATGAATTCCCTGCCTATGGCGAGAGGTGCGATGATAGAATATAGCTACGGGCATCATGTCAAACAATTCATCTGAGCACAAACCATTGTGTAGGCGGTAGAACACACACAGTGAGGCAAAATCCCTCCTAAGGCTAAGAGGTTCCACACTACCTGTGAGTATGGGATTGTCAACCAGCCTCAATGCCCGTCTTTGCACTGAGTCGAAGGGGTCAAGCTGGTATGCTGGTGCTCCAGCAAAAAGGTGACAGCAGTACTCCATGTGAGGCCAGAACTGTGCTTTATAAAGAAGGAGTTGCTGCCCCGCAGTGAAGTACTGCTTCGCCCTGTTAAGCACTCCGAGTTTTCTTGATGCCAACTTAACCTTATCCTGCAAATGACTTCGGTATTGGACGTCCCTGGAGATATCGACACCAAGGATCCCGATACTCGAGGAGATGGTAAGCGGTGTGCCCAGGAATTGCGGCGCTACAATGAATGGGGTTTTCTTAGCGGTGAATACACATACTTGTGTCTTAGTGGGGTTGAATTGGACTAGGTTTAGTCGTCCCCAATCGGATACTCCAGAGAGAGTAGTCTCAATTTCAGACACAAGTTGTTCGCGACTCTTCTCCACCTCGGACTGGGAGATATTTACACGGCCCGTGTAACACGTGTCTCCGGTACTGTCGTCCGCATAACAATGAATGGAGCCATCAGACAGCATGTCATTGATATGCAGCAGAAACAGCGTCGGAGACAACACGGAGCCTTGTGGGACACCAGCGTTTATGTTCATGCGGTCTGAGCAGCTGCCATCGACGACGGCTTGGATGCTTCTGTTGGACAAAAAGCTGGAGATCCATTCGCACAGCCCCTCGGGGAGTCCATAATATGGCAACTTCGCAAGAAGACCTTTGTGCCAGACCCGATCGAAGGCCTTCGCTATATCGAGGCTGACCGCTAGTGCCTCACCCCGACTCTCGATGGCCTGCGCCCACCGGTTTGTGAGATACACAAGAAGGTCACCGGTAGAGCGACGGTGGCGAAAGCCGTACTGTCGATCGCTCAGTAGATCGTTTCCCTCAAGGTATCTCAGGAGCTGTGTATTAATAACACGCTCCATTACCTTCGAGAGAAGGGAGGTGATAGCGATAGGCCTGTAATTGGTCGGATCGGTCCTGTGACCTTTTTTAGGTACAGGGTGCACGAATGCGGTCTTCCACGAGGTCGTGACCCGCCTTGCGGAGTATGAGAGGGCGAAAAGACGTGTAAGTACAGGGCACAGCTCGGGGGCGCAGTGTTTAAGCACCATCGCCGGTATACCGTACGGCCCACTCGACTTCCGAACATCTAGGGACTTAAGCTCACGCCGGACCGCCCGTTGCGTGATTTTAACTTCAGTCGTGGAAGCACCACAGCTGGGAATTATGGGTGGTTCGGCGTTCCCGTCGTTCATAGTCGAGTTTGACGCAAAGAGATTACCCAACAGATCGGCTTTCTCCTTAGCGCCATGGGCCAGACTACCATCGGATTTTTGCAGCGGTGGAAGGCAAGACTGGCAGAAGTTTCCCTCGGCAGCTTTGGCGAGCGACCAAAATGCTCGACTGCCAGATGGGTAGCGCGCAAGCCGCTCGCCAATTCTGCCGATGAACTCAAACTTAGCCCTGGCCGTACATTCAACTTTCGCTTCACTTCAGTGATATTTGGATCTTTATTGGCAAGAGCCGTGGTCCAAGCCCTGTATGCAGATTGCTTGTGGTCTCTTGCTTCTCTGCAGGGCCTGTTAAACCAAGGGCGTTTGCTCTCTCCTGTTGCGATCCAGCTGTTCGGAATATAGCATTCCATACCCGCTAGGAACGCATCAGCTACTGCTGTTGCACAGGAGCTGGGATCATTTGAAGTGAAGCAAAGCGAAGAATTCTCGCAGTCCACCCAGTCTGCCGACTTGTAGTGCCAGACATGCCGCCATTGAGGTGGCCGCGGTGGTTCAGGCCGCGTGAGAGTCACTTGCGCCCGAACGAGGCTGTGGTCCGAAGTACCAAGTGGTGCTTTCACAGTCACTGAGTATTCGTCCGGGCGTGAAGTCAGCAGAAGGTCCAGTATAGAGCTTCTATGGGTCTCTATTTCTGATGTTCTAGTAATAGAATGCACCAGTTGAGAGAATCCGTAGGTCAGAGCAAAGTCATGAGCAGCCCTTCCCGCAAAAGGAGGAGACCCCAGCCACTCTACGTGGTGAGAGTTGAAGTCCCCCAAGAATACTAAATCCGCGGTAGGGTATTGCTCAATTACCTTGTCCGCAGACCGCTGCAGATGCTCAAACAATTGCGCTGTACCCATGTCACCGCTATGAGAGCTGTAGAGGCACGCAAAGATATGGGTGTGGCCACCGTGATCTGTACGTACCCAAAGAGTTGACAGGTCCCTGTCTTCAAGGCCTTGAAGACGGCGGCAGCAAATATCATCCCGGACGTACAAGCATACCCCGGCGCGACTCAGGAAGTTATGCTCGAGTTTGTACCCGGGGTACATTAAGTAGGCTGTATCGGCCGGGCATGATATTTGCGTCTCCGTCAGAAAAAACAAGGTGGGCTGCGCGGTTTCTAAATAGAGATGGACCGCGTTGAGGTTGGTGTGTAGGCCCCTGATGTCACAGAAATCCACATGTACTGTGGACGATGGTGCCGCTGTGGTAACGTTTTTCTTCTTGTTTTTTCCTATCATGACCTATGTGGGGGGTGGGGGGGAGGAAGGTTTAGAGAGTTTCTGTGCTCCTAGTGCAGAAGACAAAGCTAGGCTTCGTACCACCATTGACAAGCTGGGGTTGTGTGAGTGGCTGGCGCGGCGGGCGGAAGGGCCCGCGGTCCCCTCCCAAATACTGTAGCCGAGTCCACTCCGGTTTCCTCCTCCGGCACGACTACAGCATCGGGCACTTTACACAGGCTGCTGGTTCAGCCTCCTGGGGCGGAGATTAAGTGATCCCCAGGTTCGGGAACCGTACAACCTGCGGGCGGCCAGCGGATAACCGTTTCACCGGGTCTCCCTGACCGCCGCGCCAACATTTCACGCCCCTACAAGTCAGTGGTGTCAATTTAAGCCTACGGTCTATCCACTGACAGCACAAAACCTCTCCAGTGAGCTCTGGCTACCCTACTCACCACCGGGAACACAACACAAGGTTATTATGGCCGCGGTATTCTGTAGGGCGGAGGTACTTCCCCAGACGGACTGCTCAATTTGAGACGGGAGATACCGTCGTGTCCTACCTCCACAAATATGCCGTCAGTGTAAAATACAAAGCAGGACAAGCCTTTGGTCTTCCCACTGACAGCACATAAACTCTCCAATGACCTCTGGCTGCCCTACTCATCATCGGGCACACAACACGAGGTTATTATGGCCGCGGTATTCTGTAGGGCGGAGGTATTTCCCTAGACGGACTGCTCAATTGGATGGAAATACCGTCGTATCCTACCTACTTCTGAAATTTAAATAATAAATGGTTTATAATCCCAGTAGGACACAGTTAAAATATTTCAAGCTTTATTTATTGTTTTATGAAAAGTTTAAGAGCTAATGTGTAATAAATTAGAATTAGTTAAGCTACTTTTGTAGCTGAGTGTACGATTACCGGCACAGAGTAAGTAAAATACATATTAATGTCTGAAAACTGTTGTAAATTCTATAATTCTACATTCAAAATTTTACAATTTGAATTTTAACATCTAATAACATTCTTAGAGCTTTCTTAAAGTGAATCTAACAAAACAAACGAAAAAGTAGACCTATAAATTTCTTTTTACTGCCATAAATTTAGAATAATTTCAATTAACTAATGGCTAAAAGATAATTTATATTACTCTTACTTGTACTTTATTAACATTTACACTGTAATTATTTTGTAACAGATACCTTTTAAAACATTTTATAAGGGTTTAATTTGCACTTATTAACCTTTAGAACGTTCACGCATTGGTTCTCTTTTTAATCAAGGAGGGCAATTTTAATTTCATTAACTAGTGTCTCCTACACTAGTAATGTATAGTATGCTTAGCAGGCTAGTTGAATTATGATTTGACCTGGAAAAAAATCCTAGCAACAATTTTCTTTCGGAATTCGTTGGCGGAGGTCTCTGGCAGTCATAAATTTCGTTTTGCGTGGCATTCGGTTCGTTACGTTATTCGTTATTTTAAATTTAAGTGTGAATTGTTGTTTACTATAGTTGCGGTAGTTGTTTACTATAGTATATGATAGCCGTTTGGCACTGGTTTTGCTCGTTTTCTCTTTTTAAAGTTTATTTTCTTCTGTGTCAGTATAGCCATTTTTTCTTATGTTATTCGTCTAACAGTTTGCTGTCGCACCTAAAAGAGAAAACGAGCAAAACCAGTTGTGTCAAAACGGCCATCATAGCGTGTCGCAACTTTAAGTGAGACGTGGATACCATCCATGCTTGCCCCTTTTTTAATTTAATTTGACTTAATAATAAAAATAATTGTAGTAGCAGAATTTTTAACATTACCTGATCACCATCATAGCTCCAAGAGCCAAACTTCAAGAAGCAAGTCTGTTGGTCGAAGGGGAAGTACCGCACATCAATTTCGCAGGAGGACTTGAAGATGGCAGGCGGAGTCCACAGCACCTTGCCGGAGTGATGAAGAACTGCTTTCGTCATCGTTGTGACGACGTACTCACCGTCAGCACTAATGGAAAAAAAATTGTTGATTATAGAATTAAATGTATATAATATGTATTATTATCCTATTGTTCTTGTGAAGATATTTGGATGATTGTTACTCAAGTGATCTCAAACGGTTGAACGCATCTGGCTGAAATTTAATACAGGGTAAGTTAAAGTTTGAAACAACGCATAGATCACTGGAATAGGTTCCCGATATAATATAATAGGCTGCGAGACCGGGAATAAAATTGCACGCATGTCAAATATATGTGAGCCGCGTGGTTCTCGGAAACTGCTTGGTCCCAACAGAGTAGAATTTGGACTACCCCATCTCTTCTCATGTGGTGTTATACAATTCTACTAAGGGATAGAGCTATTGAACATCAAACAGATATATACAGCCCGAACTCCACCTAAGATGTATGGCTCGAGTCATCAATAGCAAAACAATAAAATGTACAAAAATATAATAACAAAAAAATATTATGTACAAATAAATTGTGCTACATTGGTCCGAGGACAGTCATCGGAAGTGAGGTGCGCTCACGCCCACATTTCGACATTTTCGTTAGTAGCATTCATGCTGGAATCCGGGCGCCTCTAAATCGTACTGACGATAATTATTATAAATTGTTTATAGATTCAGATGTAATCACTTTGTCGCATAATAAGTTTATAAATTCTTTGTTAAAAAAAAACACTAATATTTATTAGGACTAAAATGTATGCTATGTAAAAAAATAATTAATGTTGACTTTTGAATAACCATAATATTACTTAATTACGTAATTACAACTATGTTATATTAATACCTTAGATTAATTATATTATGTAAATATTTGTTTTCCCGAATAAAATAAAAAACTTTTCTTAAAATAATCATTATTAAGAGTATTATTGCTAATAGTATGTATTGCTTTGTTAGGTAAGCACCTTACGAAATAGGATGATTTGGTGGGATTAATATGTTGTTGTGTGTATATATGATGAAGTTGCGTGTTCGGTTTGAGGTAAGGCACGTGCAATCTACATAGGTCCCCAATGGAATCTTAGAAGAGCTTCCATTGGGGACTTCTCCTTGTAGTGAACGGCAATCAGAAGGTGAAGAGAGATAAATGAAACTTAAGACTTGATATACTGTAATTGTATTTCGGTTGATAAATTACAAGGTTTACACTTGCTACTAATAACAATTAATTCGCGAAAAGGGTGAGGCTGTACACAAGTGAACGACGTTATGGGAGTAGCTGGCGACCTCTCTAGCACTCGCTCATTACGTGGTTTTATTTGGAATGTGCACAAATAAATAATAAATAAATAAACCTTTATTGCTGTTAATATTACAGTTTAGTTCACAAGTGACTAAATGAGTTGAAAATCGGTTTGGTTAAACTTTTTTAAATCAACAGCTTGTCCTTCGACAAAGGCCTCCTCCAAAGTTTTCCATCTATCTTTATCGTTCACTTTGCTTCTTTGCTGTCCTTTGGATACCACTCTGATATTGTTCTTGTCCATTTCTCTTTCTGCTCTCGTAAAATGTGTCCTGCCCATTTCCATTTTAATATTTTGCATACGTTTTTCGCGTCTTTAAATTTGGTTATGCTCTTTAGGTTTTTTAGTCTTACTCTATCTTTTCTCTTGACCCCAATCACACTCATTTTAGGTATGTGCATACGTTTGCACAAACGCTGCGTCCCTACAGAGTCTATCGCGGCCAGGGACGGTATACAGGCTTACGGTTAGTTGCCAGTCTTACATTTAATACTGTAGTTTCATCCTAACGATACAACACTGAGACGGCCCAAAACCGTCGTGGTATTGACTAAATAACATACGAAAGGTATTACCTCATCCCTCTTCAAGTAACTTTGACTATACTGCTTACTAATACTTGTACAACACAAGCTACTTTATTGATGATGTAATTACCTATTCAGTTGGATTTAAATCGGGACATCCCGGTTTATCTTACTTCTTATATCCTTGAGTAAAAACCCAAACATGCTATGATAATCCTATTTGCTATTAATATTGTAAATGTGAAAGTTGGTGAAGATGTTTGAGTGTTTGTTACTTAATACGCTTAAACGACTGAACGGATGTGGCTGAATTTTGATACAGGGATAGTTTAGTTAGAGTCTGGAATGACACATAGGAACTGTTACCTCCTGGGCAGCAGTTAGTTGTACATACATACATATAATCACTCCCTTATCCCCGGAGGGCTAAGTAGAAGTGAAATAACACCCACATTTCATCAATTATTGTATTTGGTCCCATGTAATAGGAGGTGTCTATTGTCGTATTCCGGGCACTATTGTTGACATGAGCCATGCATCTGAGTAAGAGTCTGGGCTGTATATATCTATCTGATGTTATACAGCCCGAATTTTTAACCCTCGTTTTCACCAGAAGACATGTCGTAAACTTGTTTGATATAAAACTTGTTGAACATTTGAAAACTACTAGTCAAAGCACAATACTTATTTTATACATGTATTGAGACTATCTCAGATATTTTTTCATTCACAAAGTATGTATAGTCAACAAGTTGTACATACATATATATAATTCGTGATCTCTGCCTACCACTATCGGAAACAGGCGTTGTTTCCGATAGTGGTAGTCAGAGATCACGGAGCTCCATTTGATCCACACTCATACACTCATACACCTGTTTCATTAGTCTTTCATTCTCTCAACAAGACGTAAGGAGGTAGGACACGGCGGTATTTCCGCCCAATTGAGCAGTCCGACTGGGGAAGTACCTCCGCCCTACAGAATACCGCCGTTTTAATAACTTCGTATTGTGTTCCCAGCGGTGAGTAGGGTAGCCAGAGCTCACTGGAGAATTTGTGCTGTTTCTGGGATGACGAAAGGCTTGTCCTGCTTTGTCCTCTACACTGACGGCACAGAGACTCTGTGTTTACAGGGTCGGCAGCGCGAGTGTGGCTTCTCTGGTGTTACACACGTCCATAGGCCACGGTAACCACTTTCCATCAGGTGGGCCGTGTGCTTGTCTGCCGCCACCAACGTGGTATAATTAAAAAGACCAAACCATTTTAACGTTCCTCTCTCAATTCTCATTACCACATCTTCTATCACTCCACATCGCTCTCTTATCACGCTATTTCTCACTCTATCTCTCAAGATCAATCTACACATACTTTGCAACAAGTTGTAAACATGTTTTAAACACATTTGTGTTCACACTGAAGCCTGTGACATATTGCAACTTGTCAAATATATGTTTTAACTAAGGTGAAAACGAGGGATTAGTCGCTTTGTACGACACCGCATGGGAAGAGACGGGTTGGTCCAAATTCTACTTTGCCGAGAACAATGCGGCTTAGTTGTACATATTCTTAACAAATAGTTTTAAGATAATAGTATTAATATTAAACATATTAACTTTTTCTATATATTAGTAAGGCTATAAGTCCAGAACATTAATTAATGAATACACCGTAAGGATTGAAGCATGTGGTTTGCTGATAAATGCGATAATAAGGAAGGGTTGGGACCAATATTTAATCAGATTGATTTGCTCACCGTGGTCATTGGGTACCCGAAAGCGGTAAATAAATTAATTTTTCTTTCGGATATTGATTTTTGTTTGTTTTGTTTTTATATAAGAATATTACATACATACATATAATCATGCCTTTATCCCCAGAGGATTAGGCAGAGGTGAATTAACACCCACATTTCACCAATCATTGAATTCGGTCCCACGTAACCTATTGCCGTCTTCCGGACACTATTATTGACTCAGGCAATGCATCTGAGGTTGAGTCTGAGCTGTATATATCTGATATTAAACAGCATATCCTTTAGTAGCTTTGTACGACACCGCATGGGAAGACATGGGGTGGTCCAAATTCTACTCTGCCGGGAACCATATTTTCTTTATATATATAAGCTACCAACGATTTTATTATATCTGTTTAGTCAGTACACTTGCTGATTAATGGAAGACTGCCACCTGGTTCCCCAACCCTGAGACAAAAACTTGGACCAAACACTCGACCAAATCAACAGGTCTCAGCTTGAATCTCGAAGGTCTTGGTGAGATGCTCACACACCTTATTTCCCATCAATCTATTCACTGCGTATGAATACAAGAAAATTTAGGAGCCTATAATGCCAATACTAACCCTTCTTTCATAATATTTAAGCCGCGTTCACACGGTCGACACGGCGTAAGATTAGTCGCACGTGAGTCTCATTCGCACGATGATTAATCGCTCACCAGCCTGTTTTGACGCGGCTTGATGTATCATTCGCGAACGTTTTCTTGTCGATATTCAACGCAATCAATTAACTTCGGAATACGTACACAATTTTGTGAATAAAGCGCGAGGAAGTTATGTTTATGGATACGTTTAATTTAAGCTCTGAGTTTGGCGCCATTTTCATTTTTGATACAGTTTAATCGTTTCACATGTATATGGCCCCACAAAGATCTTATTATTAAGTCAACATTACCTGCAAGTCGGTACACCGGTTGTGCAGTCTCTGCTTCTTGGGTTGGGAGGTCAGAAAACAGTCGCTTCCTTATCCGTGGTTGTATACATTTATACGTATACAACCACGGATTTCATCAAATATCTGTGTATACAACTATACTAAAAGGAAGGAAAAAGAAGTAAGATAAATCTGGATTCTCACCACCCATCAACAAACTCAAATGTCAAAACCAAATATAACATCAAGTTAAAAAACATAATAGAATTTAAATATAGTTGTGTGTAGTTTCTCATATAAAAATTCTAATATGCACATTACATATATCTCTTATACGAAAACCCCACAAATAGTAACATATAAAACCGTTTTATCGATTCAAAAAATTACATAATTAAGTAAATTATGTAAATAAAATCTTTGCTTTCTTCCCCAAATTTTGACAAACTGCAAATAATTTCAAACCTAACGCCAAAATGTTTGGCATAAGTCCATGTGGACACAAGCCTTGGGAAACTATCAAGATTCCTGTATCTCATAGAACGCATGATTTATGAACTAAAAGCAAGGGGTGATAGCGAGCGAGGGGAGGGAGGAACCAAGGGAGGACACCATGCATCATGCCTCAGATGGGAATATTGTACAGTATTGTCCATACCAACTGAGTCGGTAAATCTCAGGCTGTATTCTCGACTTTCGAGACTATTGGATCGGTACGAGTTTTTGGTGTAAGGATCCGGTGTGATATGAATATTAAGTTGGTTTTATATCTATTTGGAGTCTATAAAAGTTTAATAAGATTTTGCTCTCTGCGGCCGTAGACAAGTGCAGATAGAGAGGGAACGTGATGTTGGTTTCTTTTTTAAGTCGATTATGTTTTAAGCCGTTTCGTTTGATTACATAGTATGGGCTAAAAGGTACGTTTCCTGAATTTATTAAACAGAGATTTGATAAACTTTTTAAACTTTCGCGTACCATGATATACAATAATGTTTATGGGAATTAACACGATCATGGCATAAGTACCTACATACATTCGAATTGAATGATATTTTTTAAAGCATTTAGTATGATAACTATTCAAGCTGTGGAATGAACTCCCTGCTGTGGTCTTTCCATGCGCCTACAATATGGGGTTCTTCTAAAAGGGGCATTAGGTTTCTTCAGGGTCGGCAGCGCAAGTGTGACGCCCTTGGTGTGCACAAGCCCATAGGCCACGGTAACCCTTTCCTATCAGGTGGGCCGTGTGCTTGTCTGCCACCTAAGTGGTATAAAAAAAACGACGGGTTGCACTCCGGGAGTGTCGGCAGAAGAGAAAACTTGAATATTAACGTTGTGCATTTTTGATATTACGGCACGCTGTAACATTAACACACACGAACATTCGCGCAAGCGCCCTGCGCCGCCTGTCCTCTCTCCACCCGTCTTACGAATTTTCGCTCAGGTCACGTGTCCTGACGCGAGTTTAGAAATTTTTACCCATTCCAAAAAAAGTACACAGCGCCGCTAAAGAAGTTTTCACTTCAAAAAACTAGATAGAGATCGGTAAAATTTTGAATCAGTGCACGCGGGATTTGAACCTGCGATCTTTCCCTTACAGGGGGAATGCTCTCATCACTGAACCACCAGACAGATATATATAGGAAGACACCGTAAGACGGATATATGTAAGAAGATTTGGATGATTTCAGGCGGGGTTTGTTGGCTTAGTGGTCAGAGCATTCCCCCTGTAAGGTAAAGATTGCGGGTCACCCTCACACTGTGCAGAATATACCAGCAAGAACTAAGCGGTTCGACTCTTTTCTTTACCGCACCACCAAGACCTGGAATTCATTACCAGCACACGCGTTTCCTTCTTCCTACAGTCCAGAGGCCTTTAAGTGGGGCGTGAAAAATCATCTGATGAGGCCGCCAAGCTGAGTGCCACCATTGTAACACTTAGGTGACCCTCTTTCCTGAGACTTTGCCTTTAGCTTACCATCAGGCGAGGTGAAGCCAAGTTGGCGTGTCCTATATAAAAAAAAACCGCCTGAACTAATTCAATCATTTTCCTACCTTAATCGATAAATTTGAATGTCAGGCAAATCAAAGGTATGTATTTTATTTTTTATTTTCATAATAACCTCTCACCTGTATATATACAAAGGTAAAAGTACTTACTTAACAGAAATATCCAACAATCCTCAAGTGGTTTCCGGCATAGTGAAATTAAAGAGGTTATGCCATCTATTCCTCTGTCTGTTCAGCTAGGGAAAAATAGCCCAAATTGATATTAGGCTCATATTAGGACGTACACCTCTGCCTACCCTTCCGGTAGTATATGGACGTGCACTACACTCATTAAGAACTTGTGTCCAAACACACTAAGGACGAGTTCCGAACTTTAACAACATAACATGTTCGAACGAGCGACATCCGATATGGCGTTTAGAGAATTAATTTCTGTAGTACCTAAAGTTAGGTAACGTTTGGACGTTAAGGAATGCTCGTTAGGCAAACAGTTTGTTGCTAACTGTTTGCGTGATCAGTAAATGCAATATAGCGCTAATCCAATTTGCATTCAAAGGTTTAGAGTTCGCACAAGCCAAGACCTATGTAGGTACCTAGCAAAGAGACTCGTAGGCCAAGCCCCTAAGTATAAACTTTATATCATTAAAAATGAATGATTATTTCAAACGCACAATCAAGTCGATATATGTTTAATATGAGGTGAAGCTAGATTTACGGAAAGGATCCTGGGGTCTATGTTTCTGTGCGCTGTATTCTTTTTAATATGGGACACGTCAATTAGATTTGGCCTCGCTTGATGGTAAGCTGAAGCAAAGTCTCAGAAAAGAGTTTCACCATTACATACATATTACAATGGTGACACACAGCTTGACGGCCACATTATACGCTTTTTCACGCCCCGCTTAAAGGATCCGGGACTGTAGGAAGAAGGAAACACGTGAGCCGGTAATAAATTCCAGGCCTTAATGGTGCGACAAAGGAAAGAGTCTCCGAACCGAGCTCTTCCAATTAGTCCCACCCTCCCCTTTCCTACACAGGACAACGCAGGTCTTAGATGTCATCCGCACACGGTGCAAAACATCCGATCAAGAACCAAGCGGTTCGGAGACTCTTTCCTCTGTCGCACCATTAAGGCCTGGAATTCATTACCAGCTCACGTGTTTCCTTCTTCCTACAGTCCCGGGTCCTTTAAGCGGGGCGTGAAAAAGCATATGATGAGGCCGTCAAGCTGAGTGTCACCATTGTCACACGGTATGTGTAAGTAATGGTGACCCTCTTTTCTGGGACCTTGCCTTCAGCTTACCATCAGGCAAGGCGAAGTCCAATTGACGTGTCCTATATAAAAAAAAAAAAGAACCGTTTGGTTCATGATCGAATATTCTGCACCGTATGCGGGTGACATCTGCGGGTGAAATACTGGTGTCAAACTAAGTTCGGCAAATAATTTTAATAATATAACTTTTTAGGCTTATAAATTATATGTATTCAGCTAACCAATGTAAACGCTCTAATTGAGTTCAAGTGGAGTAGCATTTGGAGTGAGGTTTGAGAATATGAATATACGGTACTTTCGGCTTACCGAGAATAGTGCCTAACCAGCACCTAAAGTTGGCAGGCCAACATTTGCACATTAGCTCACACCAAATTGCATTGTTGTACTGGCCAAGCCGTGTGCCATAATTGTGTACAGCTTTACTGCTGGCAAGTTATTATTAAAATTATCATGTGAGTTATGACCGCTTAATTAATAATAGTATAAAGATAAGTCTTTATAGCTGTTAATGGTTACATAGATATGTAACAAACATTTTTTAAAAAATGTATGAAATCTTTTTCTGTTAGTTTCTATCTAAACGAAATTCTCAACATTCAGTTTCCTTTCTTAGTAGCTTGTCTTGTCGACAAAGACGGCTCACCTGATGGAAAGTGGTTACCGTGACCTATGAACGTGTGTAACACTAGTGGAGTCACATCCGTGCTGCCGACCCCGTAAGAACAGAGATTTTATGAGCCTTCAGTGCAGAACACAAAATCAGGACAAGCCTTTGGTCTTCCCACTGACAGCGCAAAATCTCTCCAGTGAGCTCTGGCTACCCTATTCGCTGCCGGGAACACAACACAAGGTTATTATAGCCGTGGTATTCGTAGGGATGTGGTATTCCCTAGTCGGAAAATTATATTGGAGTAAATTAGACAAAAGACAAAGCACTTTGTCAGTTTAAAAGTTATATGCACGTAGGTACTAGTACTCGTAGTACCTATTCTAGAATATTCTACACAGCGCTAGAATCAAAGTAAGCATATTATTTTTATGTTTTATATTGTAAAATGATAATCATACTCTTAGAATATTTCTTGTTAATACGTGCAATGCATTCACATTTACAGCAATATCAAAACTAAGACAAATATACATATTTATACATGATTTTTTTTGCGTCGAGCTAGAATCAAACACACGCTTTCCATTTGGATAGCAGTCACAATTGGGTATTTTTCTGTAGTTAAAATAAACGATTTAACTAAGCTTATTTAATTAAGAATGGTAAAAGAGCCGTAAAAGTTGCATCGGTCCTTATTTTATCGTTTTTATTTAGTTTTAATCAGTCACCCATCCTATAATAGTAAACGATTTGACAATTGAACATTATGACGTCACAATAAATTATTTCATACAAGTCACTCACCGTTTTTACGTTTAGTAAAAGTAACTAATTTGACTAGTCAGTCAAATACCCAATTATTTGTATTTTTTCACATTTATAATATTGGAAATAAATACTTACTTGTTATAAAGAACAATGTCAGGTAACCAGATGTGTTCTGAGGGCACATATAGTTCTTTTTGTCCTCCGTACTCCAGAGGGTCCCATTTGAATTTGTGGTCTTCCCATTCCTGCACACAAGAGATGGTAGCTATTGTAAAACTGATAAGATTGATTCATTAACAATCGCGGTCGCGGAGACAAACATTCGACAATATGTCTATCGATGTGGTACAGTATCACACTAATTTACTACTTTAGGACTACCGTTCATCACGATTTTGATCTTCTACATACAGCATGCAGCACGGCGCAGTCAGAAATGTTGCTAATATTGTCAAAAGTCGTTAAATCAAAAGATTCAGTATAAATTCTGTAACTTACGTGTTCAAGCCAGACGTTTGTTGTCAAAATCTGGTCTTTGAGATTCTGAAACAATTGAAAAATTAATTCAGTAAACAAGTTAACTAGTTTATATTCAGAAACAAAAGACATTCAATTTCACCAAATGGTCTTAAAACTCTTCGAAGTAATTTACAAAGATTGCTTCAAAGTTTTAAAGAGACGATGTTAGCGTTTTCACGTTTAAATTCTTGACCTGTAGAGACTCAGAAGGAAACTTTGCCTAAGCTGAAGATGTAGTGGCTATGCTAAAATCAAGCTATGGCGTTCTAATAAGGTTGAAGGATTTTTTTATTCCACTTAGGTGTTATTTGTGAATACGAGTATAATCCAACAAATTTTAATAATTGTAAATGCTCTAGTATTCATTAACTTGCATCGTTGACTGTGCCTGATATCACCACACAATCATACAAAGCTTATTGATTTAACATCCCGGGTTTTTTTTTACAACTTAGGTGACAGACAAGCACACGGCCCACCTGATGGAAAGTGGTTAGCGTGGCCTATAGACGCGAGCAACACTAGGGAGGACACTCGTGCTGCCGACCCTGTAAACACAGAGTTTCTGTGCCGTTAGTATAGAAAACAAAACAGGACAAGCTTTTGGTCTTCCCACTGACAGCACAATAACTCTCCAGTGAGCTCTGGTTACCAGCAGAGTAACCAGAGCTCACAGCCGGGAACACAATACGAGGTTATTATGGCCGCAATATTCTGTAGAGCGGCAGTACTTCTCCAGTTGGACAGCTCAATTGGACAACAAAATCTTTAATTGACAGATTTTACAGATGTCAATATATCTATCATTCTAAAATACGAACCATCGTATGCTTTTTTTATATAGAACACTATTCAAATCAATTAAGATACTAAATGCCTTTAAATTTCGTTCAACAAACTAAAGTAATGGCTAGGTATCAAAATACAAGTTAAAAATATTTTAAAAACAAAATATGATAGGCGTAACAATCCTTTGAGACTTGAAAGTAAATAGATTAATGTTTACTCTGAAATATAACCCAACATTTTATTAATAGGTTCAATATTTCAACATTAATTTGTCATGATAATATCATAAATATAATATATTATCGTAAAGGTGGAACCACACTTCGCTACGTATTATTTATCAAAAATTTTTTATACTACTTAGTTGGCAAACAAGCACACGGCCCACCTGATGGGAAGCGGTTACCGTGGCCTATGGTCGTATGCAACACCAGGGGTGTTGCATACGTCCATAGGCCTACCACTCGCGCTGCCGACCATGAAGAAACCTTCTGATGCCCCTCTTGAAGAACCCTATATTGTAGGCGCTTGGGAAAACCGCAGCAGGAAGGTCATTCCACAGCTTGAGTGTGCGTGGGATATCAATCAACCGCATATGGCGAAGTATTGAATCATCATTCATCTATTGTGCCTTATTCGCATGCATAACGCATAAATGTGCATATCCACTTGATCAAATTTTAAAAGCACATTAATTGATGGTATTTTTTTTTATACAACTTAGGTGGCAGACAAGCACACGATTCACCTGATGGAAAGTGGTTACCATAACCTATGAACGTGTGTAACACCAATGGAGTCACATCCATGCTGCCGACCCTGTAAGAACAGAGATTTTGTGCTGTCAGTGTAGAGGACAAGCTTTTGGTCATTCCACTGACAGCACAAAAACTCTCCAGTGAGCTCTGGCTACCCTACTCACCACCGGGAACACAACACGAAGTTATTATAACCGCGGTATTCTGTAGGGCGGAGGTATTTCCCTAGACGGACTGCTCGCCTGCTGCCGTGTCCTACCTCCTCAAAACATTTTGTAAGGTAATAGCATCAAATTGTATGTTGAGGATCCTTTTCTTCCTCAATACTGTTGCATAATGACAGCGGCTTATTCGTGTCCATTGGTACAAGTACGTAATCGGAGCAATAGTTTTAACAGTATTACAGAAATTTGGCTGGTTTCACATATTCAAAATGTGGATTACATGTTGTTCGTCATATAACAAATATTTTCACGAATACAGCCGCACAACAAATAACACGTATGTGTAACAAAGTGTGGCTCCGCCTTTACGCAAACACAGTTGACACAAATACTCCCCAACAAGCTCAAAGTTTGAATAGATTTTTGATCGCTCATCCAAGTTATGTAAATGGAGTGCGGCAAGTTGGAGTGGTGCCAACGGCCAGCCTATCACCCTGAATGGCTCTGTGGTGCAGAATACCAACTTTATACCGTTTGTCTCCTGATTTACGGCAATGTCGCAGTGATATCCGCTATTTCGTGCGAGGAGCTTAGTTTTTATGGTATACTAGCGTACCCGGCCCGGTTTTGCACGGAAAATTTACTGTTAACAATAGTTAATCGCGAAAAGTTTAGTCAGTGTTAGCAACAAGTACATTCATATAGTCATATAACT
Source organism: Eilema griseolum (assembly GCA_963662185.1). NCBI lineage: Eukaryota > Metazoa > Arthropoda > Insecta > Lepidoptera > Erebidae > Eilema > Eilema griseolum. The sequence continues at coordinate 3,951,829 of OY759245.1, forward strand.
GTAAATCCCAAAAGGTGTAAGCAGAGGTAGATTAAAACCCACCTTGCGCCAACTATGATTTTCGGTGCCACGTAATAGGGTGCGTAAGTGCCATCTAGCGGGCACATTGTAAAGGGTTGTATGTTTACAGTCGGACGGATAATAGCCCTATACCTTTATTACCTTCTGTGAGACACCCACAGGAAGAGGCTGACCCTATTCTACTTCACTTCAAGGCAGTATTATGATTGTGAAGTGGGTACACTTGCTTGTGTAGATTGTAATGTAGCTTGTCTAAGCCAAGTCGAACGGAGAACAGCCCTATCCCTTCATAACCTTCTGTGAGACACCCACAGGAAGAGGCTGACCCTATTCTACTTCACTACAAGGCAGTATTATGATTGTGAAGTGGGTACACTTGCTTGTGTTGATTAATATTTTTGCAATAAACGTTTATTATAATTATTAAAAAAAAATAGCTTGTCTAAGCTAAGTCGTGCAGAGAACAGCCCTATCTCTTTATAACCTTCTGTGAGACACCCACAGAATGAGATAGGGTAACCCTATTCTATTTCACGTACAAGGAAGGATTACAATATAGCTTGTCTAAGCTAAAATGAGATGTTCCCATTATCTAAGTACAAACGTTAATTGTTCCATGATCTTGATTAACAATAATTTGCTTGTCTGCGGAAAAGTGTTTTTTGCTGGAAGACCAAAGGCTTGTCCTGATTTTGTGTTCTGCAATGACGGCACAGAAAAGTTCGAACTGGGACGGCAGCACGGATGTGAACCCCTGCTGTTACACACGTTCATAGGTCACGGTATCCATTTTCCATCAAGTGGGCCGCGTGCTTGTCAGCCACCTAAGTTGTAAAAGAGGCAGGGGGGCGCGTAATTACGGCTGTGGCGATGCCACATGTACCCAGCGCCATCTAGCGACAGCAAGTAGAACTACTACGAATCCTACATCGCGCAAGCAAAGTTCTCGCGCTGAGACAACATGTATACTTCAACCCGACGACAATCGTTGGGCCGCGGCCCGCCAGGCGTGATCACCTTGCCTGGTCGAAGGATCCTCCCTTTGTGTTGGAGGAACATCACACCTCGTTCCTCCACACGGCTTATACAAATTATACAACATGGTTACTATTTTATTTTTATATAAGTAAAACGTAGTTGAATTCGACTACAATCGTATAATCTCTAATGAGAAGGAAATTCACACTTCCAACGTTCTCTTAGACCAAATTGTGCTAATATTTCAAGATCTAAATCTTTGTGTAGCTTCCCAAAGCCATGTTCACATATCCTACTTTAAGTAATCGTTATAAATGTTATTCTACCAAAGATTCTGAGTCATAGGGTATTACGAATAATGCGGATGGAGGTAAGATTTGGAAGCAGGAAAGGTATTCGACTATATGGTCCCGAAATGTGAGGGCTGTATAATTCTGGGCCACTATTTTGTAAGTCTTATGAAGTGAAAGGAATATTATCCTTTTAGAGGAAATTTTGTTTGTGTGTGTTTAAACATAAATGCTTTATAGAAGCTGTAGTTGCTAGTCTAGATATAAATATAATATAATGAAAACGCGGTGAGTGTGATGAGCTCTTTTGTGCCGGGAACGGTCAGGGGCGAGTTATTTGATTAACTTTATTGACTGAATTGTATTATGTACTCGTATAGTGACTTTATGTGTTTATGGTTTAGAACTGGTGATTATAGAAGCTGTAAAATTGCCATGTGTGATAATATAATGTTGTATGGGGTCCTACTAAAATCTTTGGGGACATAGTCAGACCCACCAGCAAGCAGGTTCACATTCAGACTATGCTTTATTTTAAGGTTTGGGGTTCAGGTGGAACTCACTTCCATCAAAGTCAATGGAGTAAGTGGGAGATATGGATTGACGACAGAAGAAATGAAAGCAAAATATATTAATACTTGACTATTTTTATAGAGCAAACGCGTCCCCTCATCTCGAAGTGAGAAACCTATAAGCTAATAAATTATAACAACGATTGTGTACGACCGTAAAATCTCTAATATTACTACACACAGAATGGATACTTGCCTCCCCCCGCTGTTGTGGAACCTACCCCTCGATGCTTTGTAAGCAAATTAACCGCGTTTAGTGCGACGTATCATTCAATACGCTTGTGTGTGTGTGTACATGTACACATGGCAAAGAAGATAAGTATACACTTTAACATATTCGCACTCTCGCTCGCACTCGCACGCACACACATACACGCACACATATCTTCATATTGTACTTTGTTTTTTTATTAGTTAACCACAAATTATTTAGACTATTTATACTGTTGATTGATGGCACTTGGTGGAATTTGTTGTTACACATATTGATAACTCACTTGTACTTTTCCACATTACTTTATTCCCTATATTTTGGGGAAAAATTTTATACTGGTGTACATAATTTTACAACTACCCACATGTGTAATATGTTTGAGTGTCGCAATGTTTCTAATAGGAATGTTCTTAAATGTCATTATAAACCTTTGAGGATGCCGTAAGGTGAAACCGGTCAGGTGTAATAAGCAATAAAGTAATGTGGAAAAGTACAAGTGAGTTATCAATATGTGTAACAAATTATTTAAATTGTGTTATTGTGTACCTAACTATACCCGAAATATGTGTTATTTTTAATTGTATAGTTATGTGCACGTAGGGAACGGCGCTGCTTATCCCATAACACAGGTTTTTTTAGCTTTTTTAGGCCCTCTTTTGGGAAGCAATGACTTAACTCCAAAAATATAACAAATATTTACTATGAGTATTTGTAGGAAGGGTTAGGCAGAGGTGAATTATAACCTACATTTCACCAATCATTATTTTCAGCCCCAAAGTAATAGGGGGTGAGCCTATTGTCGTCTTCCGGGCACTTGTTGACTCGAGTCTTGTATCTGTGCCCTGAGTATGGGCTGTATATATCTGTCTGATGTTAAACAGCCTTATCCCTTAGTCGATAATTAGTACGACACCGCATGGGAAGAGTGGTGGTCCAAATTCTACATTACCACGCACTGAAAAAATTATGTATTTATTTACGATTTGCAAATGGGTACCGCTTAGTTATATGTAAATAATTACTTTTTTTGATTAAAATTACAATACTTCATAATTTAATTCTTCTCAAATCCCCATACGAATATTTATTCATCTTACGTGATTCTGCATATAAATAGTTAAAATAAATAAAAATATGTACAATGCCATATTGTGTGTCAAGCACTCCATCTAGTGAATAATCACACCTTGGGGAGAGACCGATACAATGTACGAGTAAGTACTTAGCTAGTACCATTTTACCATTTTTCTAATCTCAAGGGCCCGGAGCAGTAATATCAACGATTATTTATAAATATAAAACCGCGGTAGCCTAGTGGTATGTATAATGGACGCTGCTGAGACGAGGTCTCGGGTTCGATACCAGGTTTTACCATGCCACACATCAATGACTTTTCGATGGTTTTCGAAGTTATATGTGTATTTATCGTAGGTTTATATAAGTGTCCGGTTAATGGCAATAGGTTCGCCACCTATTATATTGGGACCTAAACATAAAACTGGTGAAATGTGCCTACCCCTTCGGGGATATAGGCGTGAGTTTATGTTATGTATATATCTATATATTTAAGCAACATATATTCTCAGTAGTTGGACAATGTAGAATATTACTTCTGTTAGCTTTACACGAGAGCACCTTATAGTTGGTATACATGTTCGTCATATTTTGATATTTTAATTTGATATATTATTGCGTGGTGCCCGACAGAGTAGAATTTGGGCCACCCCATCTCTTCTCATGCGGTGTCGTACAAGGCGACTAAGGGAAAGGGCTGTTTAACATCAGACAAATATATACAGCACAGACTCAGCCTCAGATGCATGGCTCGAGTCGACAATAATACCCGGAAGACGGCAATAGACTAATCCCCTATTACGTGGGACCGAAATGAACGATTGGTGAAATGTGTGTGTTAATTCACCTCTGCCTAACCCTACGGGAATACATACATACATACATAAAATCACGCCTGTCTCCCATAGGGGTAGGCAGAGATCACGGATCTCCATTTGCTACGATCCTGACATACTACTCTCGCTTCATTCACTCTCATTACATTCTTCATGCATGCTCGTCGGTTTAGAGTACTCCTGACCTGCCCCTTTTCTAAAACTTCCCCGATTTGGTCCAGGTATGTGCGCCTAGGTCTTCCCCTTCCGACGGTACCATCCACACTCGCCTCATACACCTGTTTCGTTAGTCTTCTTTCATTCATTCTCTCAACATGACCAAACCATCTCAACATACGGGAATAACGGCGTGATTTTATGAATGAATTACTAATTTAATATTTTTCTTGCTATATATATGTTGCTACTTACGTAAACGTTTATAATTGAGATAAAGCCATTTTTGACGGATTCTGTTACCATCGTTGGGCTAAATGTAAATAATAAAACCTCTGCCTACAGCTTCGAGAATTAGCAGGTGTGAATACGTATAACCATTTTGTTTGTTGGCGGTAGTAGTTAAATTTGTACATGTTAATTTTTTCACTGAATTACTTATACTGTCATTTAAAATATTTATAGAATAACTGTAATAATCTTTCTGGGGACACTGGATGATATACAAAAGGCTATTTTGGTTACAGTTCTCCATCAAACTGTTAAAGTTTTAGCGATGATCTACTGTCCCTATCGTCGCTTAGTTTGATATTAATAGTTTACTTTACCTTCCTGTACAGTATATTAGACAGTTGTGAATTAACCAACACTCCTATTAATATTCTTATATGTAAAAGTCTGTGCAAAAGGTTTCAATGTTTGACTCTTTGTTATTTAATAATATTTTTTTTTTATACCACTTAGTTGGCAGACAAGCACACGGCCCACCTGATGGAAAGTGGTTACCGTGACCTATGGACGTCTGTAACACCAGAGGAGTCACAGTCGCACTGCCAACCCTGTAAGTACAGAGTTTCTGTGCCGTCAGCAGAAGACAAAGCAGGACAAGCCTTTAGTCTTCCCACTGACAGCACAAATTCTCCAGTGAGCTCTGGCTACCCTACTCACCGCTGGGAACACAACACGAAGTTATTATAACCGCGGTATTCTGTAGGGCGGAGGTACTACCCCAATCGGACTGCTCAATCGGGCGGAAATACCGCCGTGTCCTACCTCCTTTATTTAAACTATTTATTTAAAATATAATATAAAATATAAAAAAAAAAAAAAAAAATATATATAAAAAAAAAAAAAAACAGCTGAGCAGATTTGGCTGCAATTTCGTACAAGGATAAACGAAGAGTATTTAATTGTCCATTAAACACAATTAATTTCATTAAGCTAACATTCTTAGGTTATGAGACTTTTAGAATTCTTTTATGAGACCCGGATTTATTGCTCTCGAGTGTATTATAGTCTGCATTAACTCATTATGCTACTTTTTATCGTTAGAATAGTTTCGCTTGGTTAGAGACCGTCCTGGGCCAGTAGGGGTGCGAGGTATATGTCTTTAGATAATCTCATCTCCAGCAACTTGCAGATCACACAGTCAGCGTGCGTTTTAGTCGGTTGAAGTCCGACATAACCTCCTCCACTCTGGTGGTAGGGGTATTCGTGGGGATTATGCGCTCATAAAAAGACCCTTGGCTTCTGAAAACTGTTTCAGAGTTTCGAGTGAGTGGAGCTGCGGAAAACAACTATTTGTTTACATGTCCAAACATTGAACTGGCATACTGAAGTTAGTATATGTATGTACTTAAAACAAACTCCCTAATAAAATAATTAAAAATATAAATTGTGCCAGAAAGGGTATTATAAAATCCAAGAATACTTAGATGATAAATAAGCTGAGAAGATGATAAAAAAAAAGCTTGGAAGTGTGCTTTTTTATACAGGTGGCAGACAAGCACACGGCCTACTTGATGGATAGTGGTTACCGTGACCTATGAACGTGTGTAACACCAGTGGAGTCACATCCGTGTTGCCGACCCTGTAAGAACAGAGATTTTATGTGCCCTCAGTGCAGAACACAAAATCAGGACAAGCCTTTGGTCTTCCCACTGACAGCACAAGAACTCTCCAGTGAGATCTGGCTACCCTACTCAACACCGGGAACACAACACGAGGTTATTATAGCCGTGGTATTCTGTAGGATGGAGGTACTTCCCCAGTCGGACTGCTCAATTCGGACGGGAAAACCGTCGTGTCCTACCTCCTGATAAATGTGCTGTTCACTCAACTAATACTACTCAAGTAAATTATTGTATTTAGAATTAGTAAAAGTTTCTAAATAGACCTAAAAAATGCCCACTGAGTTTCTTCCTGGCGTCTTCTCAGGTCGGGGTTACGTTTCGAACTGGTGGTCTATTTGCTAAACTAGTCTTTCATATTTATTTTTACATTGACGTTTTGTAAGTGCAAATTTAGTGGTCTATGCAGAATAAATGATTTTTGACTTTGACTTTGATTATACATTGGCTGCACGTAATATGAAGTTATATTGGCTAATGAATATTCCACCTAGTGCCTTCCTAAGGAGATGACACGCAAATCACTTGTGGAATCATGCATGAAGTGGAATGAACAGTTCTGAATGCAAGTGTGTAATCTATCTCTGGTTCTTGCAATATTAGATTTTAGACTACAGAGTTAAGGTCTAAATTAATTTGTATATATTGTTGGTTATGCTATTTCGAAGATTTTGTTAAGGTTACAACTTTGTACGGAGTAAAGATGTTTTGGTATATTTTAAGTTTTGTAATATTGAAATTTGATTCTATATGCTTCAATGTGGAAAGACATAAAATAGATGAAACGTTAGCTTATTACAAAGTTCTAACTTAAACTTAGTATTTTGTTTTATTTTCTTTTAACATTATTTATGCTTGAAATATTGTATTCACGTGTATGTGGTTTTATTCACATGAATATAGATAAAAATGAACATATACATAATTAATATACAAAATGAATAAAAAATAAAGTAAATAAAAAAGAAACCGCGGTAGCCTAGTGGAATGGGTAATGTACTGCAGAGACGAGGTCTCGGGTTCGATCCCAGGTTTTACCATGGCACACATCAATGACATTTCGATGCTTTTCGAAGTTATGTGTGTATTTATCGCAGGTTTATAAATGCCCGGTTAATGGCAATAGGCTCGCCACCTATTGCATAAACATAAACTGGGACCTAAACATAAACTGGCGAAATGTGGGTTCTAGCACCTCTGCCTACCCCTTCAGGGATATAGGCGTGAGTTTATATTATGTATGTTATAAAATATACATTAAAATAAATGAAATTTTATTTTTTAAATTATTTGGGCTTATTCATATATACATTTATTCTTAACTACAAGTACAAAACAAGTAACCGTACTTATGTATGAATAATATGATCTAGGATTACATCTTTCATTGCTTAAGCATTTTTTTCTTTTTTTTTAATAATAAAGAATGTAGGAGGTAGGACACGACGCTATTTCCGTTCAATTGAGCAGTTCGACTGGGGAAGTACCTCCGCCCTACAGAATACCGCGGCCATAGTGACCACTTTCCATCGGGTGGGCCGTGTACTTGTCTGCCACCTAAGTGGTATAAAAAAATTAGAACCGAAATTACTAATATTCCATCTAGCTCCTCCAGCTAAGCTTAATTGCTTGTGTTAGGAGTGGGTTCACCTTGGTAGTGCCAGGTTCGAATCCGGGACTTTTCGATCGTACGGTCGACTCCTTAACCACTAAGTTACTGATGCTTTTAATTGACACAACCAACAGGTAAAAAATGGGTATAAAGTGACAACGTCAGAAGACAGTCCCGTCTCAGCATTCTTTTTTATAATCCAAATCTATTTGAATATAATTTATATGTAAACGCATTTAAAATAGGTTTGAAAAAGTTCTTACTACAGAGAGCATACTATAAAGTTTCAGATTTCTTAAATGATAACTTGTGACAAAAGAATTTATTTATTATTATTATTGATAACATTATAATTTGATTTGACTTACTTTTATTGACATGTATTTCATTGTCATTTTTTTTTATACTTTTTAATTGACATTTATTTGAGTTATTTAACTATATTTGTGCATTTTAATTTGAATATTGATATAACTGATATATTGTGGGGATTTTGTATTTGATATTTAGTAATGTTTATGTTACGTAAATTTTGTACGCCAGAACCGGCAGAATATGTGATCCGACACTATGTGTATAATTTAAACATCATTTTTTGTACCATATTCTACAAATAAAGAACTTTGACTTTGACTTTGATTTAATTGCTTTGAAAAGAAAATAGGTAAGTATAATAAAACTAAAATTTTGAACTTTTGAATCAATCAATTAGCCACTGCTTAACATAGGCCTCTCCTTAGGTGCGCGATTGCTCCCGATCCGCCTTAGGCATCCAGTGCATCCCAGTTACCTGTAGAAGTAGCGTATCTTGTATCGTAATTGTTCATTCAAGAATAAGTAGCTTGAAACTGTTTTGTCAAATAGCAACAGTTGTAAAGTTAATCTGTCATAAAACGAACAGACCAACAATTTACAGTTGCTATAAAAAATTGATGGATTTCATATTTAAGGTACATGCAAAAACAATATAAAATAGTGTAGGTATTTACTACGTACTAAACATCTGACAAGTTTTAATGGATATCATCCACTTACCATACATTTTTGGTCCTTCGAAACTTCAAAAACTGGTATGTGATGGAGGATACCTTTAATAGGTTCCCGGCAGAGTAGAATTTGGACCACCCCATCTCTTCCCATGAGGTGTCGTACAAGGCGTCTAAGGGATAGGGCTGTTTAACATCAGACAGATATATACAGCCAAGACTCAGCCTCAAATGCATGGCTCGAGTCGTCAATAGTGCCCGGAAGACGGCAATAAGCTCACCCCCTTTTACATGGGACCGAATTCAACGATTGGTGAAATGTGGGTGTTAATTCACTTATGCCTAACCCTCCGGGGATGGAGGCGTGATTGTGTGTATGTGTGTGTGTTAATAAGTCATACTCCCAGAGTGTAATACAATTTGAGGTATAAATTGCTAGTCTTTCAGTATACACAAATTTACTAACTTTCATATTATAATTATGAATTCATATTGCCTATTCTATTGAATATAATAAAGTCAGCTGGAAATATATCGAAGTTAGGTGTAATTTTTATATTTCTACAATTTCATTAAAGTCCTATACAAAGAAATATATCTCATAATATTTGCTACACAACATTTGTTACGGCTCTGCTCTAAGTATACAGTTCTTTCATCCAATATTTTTCCAGATAAAATAAATAGCCACATTTTGTCTTGCAAAATGTTTGGTAGGAAACGTTAAAAATGTGGCTTAATCTTTTTGGGTAGCTTTGGCTTTTAATCTCTTGGGAAATAAGGCGGCTACAAACGATACAGATTTATTTTACAAATTCTTAAATCACGTAAGATGCAGTATAATTTGGATTCAACATTCTTTGTATCTTCTAGATAAGAAATATGTTTGTTGTAGTATTAGTGCTTACCAGCTAATTGATCGGAGAAGTTGTTATATGACTTTATTTTCAATTATGTCTCCGGATCTATTCTCAACCAATTACAATCAAACATACAGCTGTTATTAAATCTGATCAAGTTCATTCTAACAGAAATGTATCGAGCGTTAGCTTTGGCAATATTGACATCCTCCAAGAATATACTCCACCTGTCAAAGGATTGATGACCGTTCGAGTAAACGAGTCGAGTGGTGACTGCGAAAAGGTAAATGGAAGGTGGTGCGCTTCCTAGCCAGATGGCTGATCTGAAAATTGTGCCTGGGACAGACTGGATGCAGAAGGTGGTGGATTGGAAGGAATGGTGTAAATTGATACTTTTTTTAATGATTGAAACTTATGTCCAGTATTTGACTGCAGTAGGCTATTTTTTTTTATACAACTTAGGTGGCGGACAAGCACACGGCCCAACTGATGGAAAGCGTGACCTATAAACGTGTGGAACACTAGGGGATAATTAACTGATTGCTTGACATCCTAAGAAGTGACCTTGTTCGCGATCGCTGAGTTGAACAAATCTTGACAAGAAGATACTTCATTTTAATCTAATATCATTAGTTCTATAATGTTAGTCAATTACACTGACAATACGAATATCTTTGAATTTTGTGAAATGATCCATCAGTAACTAGATATTTTACAACGCTCATTCAGGCCTCGTTTAACGTTTTACTACCGTCATTTCTGTAAAACGTGTCTTGCTTCCACAAAATTGTACTCGTCGCTTATATTATCAACAATTTCGTCCCCTTCGTGTTAGTTGTCAGCAATATTATATTCGAGTAAGTCTTCTATGAAATTTGAATATTTATAATGATTAGCTACAAGGCAACCTTCCTGACCATGCTACCTAGAAATAAAAGCGCCATCAAGAAAAAGTGACTAATTTTTAATTTATCTATAAGGCAGAATGCTTAAATTGCTAAACGATTTAGTTTTAGAAAGCCGTTGGAGTAAATAGACCAGCCTATAGAAAGACTGATACTTGAAATGACTTCGTAATAAAATGGCTATTAGAAAAAAAAAAACAAATCTATGAACACAAGGAAATATTGTATTTCATTCCTATTCTAAAGTGACATTATGGCCGTATAACAGGCACTATATACACTATTAGCCGTTTTGCCGAAAAGATTTTGCCAAAAATTTCACTACCCAAACAAAGTTTGGCTACCTTTTTTTATGCAATATAAATGCATGCAAATGCAAACCAATGCAATGTTTGGAATAATTTAAGTACGTACTTTTTCATTATTATTATTTTTATATCATTAAATTTATTTAAGGCTCCAATTTAATTACCTATTTTGATGGTAACTTTGAAACGGTTCCAAGTCGAATACTGCGCGCCCCGACTTGGAAAGGTTAGGTTAGAGGGCTAATACGCCTTCGTGGTTATTTTTTTTGTAACCTGATGGTTACAAAAAAAATAACCACGAAGGTGTTTGATAACACCAACATTAATTTCGATGGATCCAAATGTTGTTTTATTTTGCTTACAGTTATTTATGAATAGATTTTTTGCTACATAATAATATGACAAATAAAATAATGTGGAAAACATAGGTAACCCAACACTGTCACTGCGTCACTGCACTGATAAAATAAAAGTTCGCATGAGACACTCTGAACTTACGTTTTAGTCGGTTCGAGTCTGACATAACCTCCTCCACCGGCTCCGGTGGGGAGGTATCCGTGGGGATTTTGCGCACGTAAAAAAAAAAAAAAAAGTAGCCAGTATTTTTTAACAATAGATAAACGTATCTAATAAAGTCAAACAAGTTAGTAATTATTTTGAGCATTTTGCTTGGTAGGCTTTTTGGTCCTTAAGCATGTAAGACATAATGCTTTTTGCTTTATAGGCTTCTTTTTTTTTTTTATAGAACACGTCAATTGGACTTCGCCTTGCCTGATGGTAAGCTGAAGGCAAAGTCCCAGAAAAGAGGGTCACCATTACTCACACATACCGTGTGACAATGGTGACACTCAGCTTGACGGCCTCATCATATGCTTTTTCACGCCCCGCTTAAAGGACCCGAGACTGTAGGAAGAAGGAAACACGTGAGCTGGTAATGAGTTCCAGGCCTTAATGGTGCGACAGAAGAAAGAGTCTCCGAACCGCTTGGTTCTTGATCGGATGTTTTGCACCGTGTGCGGATGACATCTAAGACCTGCACGTGTTGTCCTGTGTAGGAAAGGGGAGGGTGGGACTAATTGGAAGAGCTCATCAGAACACTCCCCATGGTACAGACGGTAAAATACAGCCATGGACGCAACATCTCTACACAGCTGTAAAGGTTCTAGGGTGTTCGTGATCTCGGGTTTCCCAATGATGCGGACCGCACGTCGCTGCAACCTGTTGAGAGCATCTAGTAAGTACTTTGCTGAACCATCCCAGAGATGCGAGCAATATTCCACACAGGAGCGAATTTGTGTCTTGTATAGAAGACACCGCTGCTCCGGCGTGAAAAATCGTCTCACTCTGTTCAGGACTCCGAGTTTTCGTGAGGCTGTTTTGATGATACTTTCGATGTAATTTTTGTTATTCAGGTAGCAGCGAACATCCATACCTAGGATATTGAGATTGTCCTGCAGTGGCAGTGGCATGCTCTGAAGAGTGGGGAGGGGAAAGAAAGAAGATAATTTTGCTGTAAACGCACATGCTTGCGTCTTCTTGGCATTGAACTCAACCAGGTTCTCAGAGCCCCATTGAGAAATGTGATTCAGGATCCCGTCAAGCTCAGTGACAAGAAGCTGCCTTTTCTCTGCGATATCTGACTGCTTGGCCGCAGGATGTCCATGATAACTCCCATGTAAAGTGCTATCATCTGCATAACAATGAACATTGCCGGTAGACAGCATGTCGTTGATATGCAGAAGAAAGAAAGTGGGTGATAAGACGGACCCCTGGGGCACGCCAGCACTTACCTGCAGAAACTCCGAAGCTCGTCCGTCACAAAGGACGCGAATACGGCGCCCCTGCAGGAAGCTAGCAACCCAGTTGCACAGCCTAGAAGGCAGACCAAAGGCAGGTAGCTTGGAAAGAAGCGATTTGTGCCAGACTCTATCGAAAGCTTTGGCGATGTCAAGACTAATTGCCAGTGACTCGCCGTGCTTGTCCATAGCCTCACCCAAAAGATGGGTAACGTATGCTAGAAGATCACCCGTTGACCGTTTCGGTCTGAAGCCATATTGCCGGTCATTAATTAAGGAGTGATCCTCTAGGTGCCGCATGAGCTGTTATTACTGTTTAGATATACAAAATTTTAAACTTTTTGCTTTGTAGGGATTTAGCTTTTTAGACATGAAATTTAGGGATTTTGCTTCGTAGTCAATTTGATTTTTAGGTAACATGATCGGGACCCGAAGGCAATAAGCGACATGAACGGTTAAATTTAAAATATATTCAATGTGTATCAAATATATGTATATTAGACAGTAAAATATTTTTTGGTTTAACACTCGATATGCCTACATACTTTGACGTGCAAGTACAATATAGCGCGTCAAACAAATTATCTATCTTATTATAAACGAGTCATACCTTGACTAGAAAATTTTAAATTTCGAGTCTTGAAGAAGATTTTCAATTTTAACAAAATCATATCAATTACATCCAAGATCAAATATCATATGATTGTTAGATCCTGAGATGGTTTTTCGGTTTGAGCAAAGCGTATTGTTGTAACATTTTTAGCAGCCGGACGAAGTATCCGGTTGTTTTGCTTACATCATAACATCAATACATCATCATCCATCATCATTATTACATTTTTTATTACATACAATCCGTTAGACCCTTCCGGTACATGTATCTCAGCATGTAGCGCCAATCCCTATACATTAAGTCAGTATAGAGTAGTTAGATTTTGTGCTATTGTTGATAATGAACAATAAATTGATCTTATATTATATCTTTTTTTTTCGCTCCAATTCTATCTACCATGTCTTTTTTTATACCACTTATGTGGCAGACAGGCTCACGGCCCACCTGATGGAAAGTGGTTACCGTGGCCTATGGACGTGTGTAACACCAGAGGCCGACCCTGTAAGCACAGAGTTTCTGTGCCGTCAGTGTAGAGGACAAAGCAGGACAAGCCATTACTTATCCCACTGACAGCACAAATTCTCCAGTAAGCTCTGGCTACCCTACTCACCGCTGGGAAGACAACACGAAGTTATTACAACCGTGGTATTCTGTAGGACGGAGATACTTCCCCAGTCGGACTGCTCCATTGGGCGTAAATACCGCCATGTCCTACCTCCTATGTCCGTGTCTTATGAATACCGGAGTCTTCGGGAAAGTAATTAATATTCTTAGTATTAGATAATTCGTTTCTATCAATCAATATCGCAGTTCATTGCTTAACATATGCCTCTTCTAATGTTGAGAGGCTTTGGCCTACTGATTCTACACTGGTTAGAATTAATTTATTTCTATGCAAGGTACGTATGTATTACGTTTATTTCTGTTTTAAAAGAATTTTAACCTGTGTTCAGGGTGCTAAGTGGATAATTGAATACCTTTTGGTATTTTACCCTCTGTCATAATCATTATTATTAGAACAGTCAACTGTTGATTCATTGATCACTCTTCTAATTACTCTTATGAAAATCAAATAATGACGTTGTTTTTCTATACAGAGGGTTAGGCAGAGGTGAATTAACACCCACATTTCACCAATCATTGAAATCGGTCTCACGTAATAGGAGGTGATCCTATTGCTGTCTTCCTGGCACTATTGTTGACTCAAGCCATGCATCTGAGGTTGAGCCTGAGTCTGGGCTGTATATATCTGTCTGATGTTAAACAGCGCTAAACCTTAGTCGCCTTGTACGACTTGTAATGGGGTTGTCCAACCACGTGGTTGCTGGGAACCACGCGGTATATTCATCATATTATTTAACCAAACTTTATCCATAAAGTTTTATTTTGTTTGTAGTACTCTCATATAACATACCTTTCTTTTTATTTGTACCCAGATCCGTATAATAAAACCGTATGACCAAATTTGAAATGAGATCTTTATTGAGAACAAAACACGCTCTCTATATTCCCAGTATTTTTAATAAAACAAGATCCAAACAACATTTACACCGGTTTTATCTAGTACTCAGCATTCTCGCACGTATTAAACTTTCATGTAAACCAAAAATACTTCGAACGAGAAGATCTAACCAATTTCGAAAACATTTCTGGCACGCAAACTCTCCTCTGAACGGCTGAGTCATAAAAACGATATAAAACTGGTTTGAACCGGCCAGGAGCCGAGGACTGACGAGAATTGCCGAGAAAATCCGAGGAACATCCCAATCGAGAACGGCTTACGTGGCGGACTGCATAGCAATTAAGAGTCCCCATCGTGGCCTGTAAATGTCAATTTTATTTCAATTAAGGACCCTTTGCTACTGATGTCGTTAGCGACTAGGTTATGCGCAAATAAAAATGCCTTTGGTCCAGCTTCGAATGTTCGTAACTACGGTATAGATTACTCATTTAATTTATAAGTATCACCATAATAGTTTATGAATATAGACTTTTTGATTCCCGTCTGAACAGAATAGGTTCCTGGTAGATAAACGTGTTTCATTGTCAACCAATACTTACATACAGGTGCTAATGGTTGTTATTTTTTTCATATTCAGCACATCAAGTGACCACACTCCGTTGGGTGGTAAGAAATTCGAAAGAAGTCCAGATGATATGGACCACCATTCCAGAGCAGACAATCGCAGAATAGTGTGGCAAATCGTAGTAGAGGCTTATCTTGTTTTCGAGTTGATATTCCAATTTATTAATTCCAAAGAGGTTTTTTATCATTTTATTTACATCGTTTTATCTCCGAATCTCGTTATACTCCGAGCCCTAGGGAATATGATACACTTTTTGCTGAAAAAAATTATTAACTATGATTCTATGAAACTAGATGCCGCATATAAAAGCAGTTATTTACCAATTTTTTATAACTCGAGAGGTATTTTGTTGCTTTTTAAATTTATAATCTTTAAAATAAGTGCATTGAGATAGTAGTTTGAATAATCTAGCCTTATTCTCTTGTGCTATCTATTTTTATTGGGTGTATTTGGCTAATAATTTCTAATTTCAATGAACGTGTTGTAGTGTAGATCAAAGCAATATCACGTAGCACACCCGTAGCGATAGTTTTTACCGTTATCTTTCCGCTCGGTAAATTAGAAAGTGTACCAGCTTGCACATAATGTTGATTTGGGCCATATATATTCGAAGGACCCCATATACCACAATCGATCCCATACATCACAGCTCATACACCACAGCTATTCATCTATTACAAAAAAATCCATCAGGATTCTAGCCCTGTGAGATGATCCGAATAGCTTACAAATATAAACATACGACAAATTTTCTAAACACTTAAAACAATTCATCGTTTGAGACAACCAGCGCTTTGAGCCCATACTTTACATTCCACCAGCAAACATTGAAGTTAACGCAAGGAATCTGCCCACGTAACTTCTGCGTAATTTAAATGATAATAGTTTTACCTTTTATCCTATTATAGCCAGCTCCTTTTGTTATGGTGCGGGAAAATAATTTTTATAGTTTTTGTTGACCATTTAAGAATAAGTTTAAGTATTTATCTTACATAATATGGTACAATGGAATTGTAAAAATGGAGTACGAATTTGTAATACTTACTTTTCAAAAACATGATATTCATTTCTATTTAAAAATACGAAATACGATTCTTGCGAGAAATCCTGTAAATACGCTTATATAACGAGGTCATGGCCAAAACCTAAATCATTAAA
The DNA here is from genome assembly GCA_963662185.1 of Eilema griseolum. NCBI lineage: Eukaryota > Metazoa > Arthropoda > Insecta > Lepidoptera > Erebidae > Eilema > Eilema griseolum. The sequence continues at coordinate 3,968,205 of OY759245.1, forward strand.
GCATTTCTTATATTTCTTACCAGTTCAAAAAATCCCATTTCAGTTCTTTGTCTCCCACTACTAAAAAACACCATTACATGAAGAAGTAATAAAACTGTTAAAGAAAAACATCTCGTTCCTCGTAAACCTTGTAACTTGGTACCACATCACTAATTAGTCATGTACCCTAGTTTACATGCTAACGAACTTCCTTGAGTTGTGAATGTGTGCTTAAATTAGAAGCAGATGGACAGAGTAACTTATGTGTGGATAAGTGTAATTTTCATAGAACGTGCATCGCATATACGGTGTAACGTAACGCGTAGCAAATTCGTAGCACACCCGTAGCGATAGTGTTTAGTTTACTACGAATTTACGCAGCTGAGAGTTGTGAATGTATGCTGAATGCAAACAATATATATTAACGAATGCAAGTAAATAATCATGTATAGTGATTCGTCCGGATCAAACTCACAAGGCGTTTGTATACCACTAAGGTGGCAAACAGGCAATAAATAGCTAGCCGATGGTTTTTTTTACGTGCGAAAATATCCCACCGGATACCCCTCGCCGAAGCCGGTGGGAGAGGTTATGTCTGACTTGAACCGACTAACGCACGGCACCTGACCCAGAGCCATCTCTCTCGATCTGGCCCACCTCGGGTGCGAGGACTATAGGGCCCTCAACTTGTCCCCGGAAACTGCCTGCTTCTGCTAGGGTAAAAGGCAGCTCCATCCGTCACTCCCAATCCTGCTAGCCATTGGTATGTAAAAGTTTGGTTTATCACATCCACCTGACCACCTAAATCTGTGTCAGGGCCTTATCCGTCAGTCATTCTGCGTTTCTACCGACTTGCAGTATCCAGGCGTGGTTACTGTTAGAATGGGTGACAGCCTAGTATTATATTTCACTTAAGCACACTTCCGTACTTTGCAGGGCAAGTTAAAAAGTCAGTCAGTTCCCTTATACCACTTAGGTGGCAAACAAGCACATGAACCACCCGATGGAAAGTGGTTACCGTGGCCTATGAACGTGTGCAACTCCAGAAGAGTCAAACTCACGCTGCCATCCCTGTAAGCACAGAGACCTGTAAGTCAAGACGTACCCTTTTCAAATGTTGAAGTAGTCACCAGAGGAGTCACCCTCGCGCTGCCGACCCTGTAAGCACAGATTTTCTGTGTCGTCAGTGTAGAAGACAAAGCAGGGCAAGCCTTTAGTCTTCCCACTGACAGCACAAACTCTCCAGCGAGCTCTGGCTACCCTACTCACGGCTGGGAACACAACACGATATTATTATGACTGCGGTATTCTGTAGGGCGGAGGTACTTCCCCAGTCGGACTGCTCATTTGGACGGAAATACCGCCGTGTCCTACCTCCTACAATTTATTTTTCTTGAATGATAGGATCTTCAACCCACGCACACTCAAGCCGTGGAAATAGCTATCTGAAGGACTTTAGGTTTCTTCAGTATCGGCAGCGTGAGTGTGATGCCGCTGGTATTGTATATGTCCATAGGCCGCGGTAACCACTTTCCATCAAGTAGGCAGTGCGTTCGCTGCCACCTAAGTAGTATAATAAAATCTATTCGTCTATTGATGGTGGTCTACTGAATGGTAACCCTCATTACAGATGGTTTCTTTTCCTCTTAGCGTGAATCCCAGTCGCATCCGAAACTTCCACCTCGGAGTCTAGGGTCCGCTTAACCAGTCTACCTGCAGATTTGACTGAACTTCGAAATTTTTCGTGAAGCGACTGCCATTTGACCTCTACAACCCAAAGGCGATATCGTAACATTGCACTTAGACCAGTTATAATTTTTATTATTATTATTTCTCTTTATTAAAGTAAACATCTTATTAATTATATTTTTAAGAACATCTATTTCAAAAAAACAGTGCTTCACCGGTATCGGGTACAAGGACCAAGCTACCGGTGGTTAGGGCTCCAGAGAAAGAACTTCCTCACCATGTGCGCCATATCGAGAAGTACATTCTTCTGCATCTGGCCCTTGACCCAATCGTCTAACCCGAGCCTCTTCAGGTGTCGGTCAAGGCTCTTTGCTATTAATCCATTGACTGACACGACTATCGGTACAATGATTGCTGAGTCAACATTTCACATGTCAACAATCTCCTGGGCCAAGTCCAAGTACTTAACCTGTTTATCTTTCTCAGCTTTCACGAGATTCTCGTGCTGAGGAATGGTGATATTGCTTATTATTATTATCATTATTATTGTAGGTTAACAGGCAGGCAGTCGTAAACAACTGATAATGCCTATATCCAGTTTCCATTTTCATTCTTTCTTTTTCTCTAGTTTGAGGTAAAATGTATTAAGTCTGTTTTTGAACAGACCAATGTAAATACAAATTTATCGAACCGCATATTCTTCGAACCCGCACCTCTAGCGTAGCGGTCGCGTTCTCTACCACCACGCCACAGAGGCTGCTTCCATTTCAGATGCTGAAGGTCCTAAAATGATGGTCCTCGAGACACGTGCTTATTGATTGAATGATGCATACATAATAACGTGAATATTGTTTTTACTAGTAAGTAATCTATATCTACATTTGAATTGGTCTTGAAGTAGAACTGCCACCTGTAGAGAGGGAAGTAAGACCTTTTGCATTCTCATAATAGAGAAAAATACTGGCATTTTTACTTAGGTACAATTTTCAATAAAAAATATATATAATACTATCGGAAGTGTACGCGAATATCACACATTGAAATAAAACTATAATACTGCTAAAATAAATCACAATAGAATTCGTTAAAATAGTTTTATAATATAGTTTTATTAAAAAAAAGCTATTGTGAATCCATCAATCTCTGCATATCGTTACAATAAAAATAAAATAAATCTGTATATACATGACAGAGTTATGCGCGAATTAAAAAAATAAACATCTGAATTTAGAACCTCCTCCTTTTTTGAAGACGCTTCAAAAGTAACCTAAAGCTCTTAATAGTTTAATTTTATTTAAGGTACGATCACCTTGTTTTTTTGTGAAAATACGATGAGAAATAATTCAAGTACTTACCAAATCGATCAGTTGTGACAGCCTCAAGCCAAGTTTCACTAGCACTGTGTTATTGTTCTTGTCAACAGGCCGTATCAGCCTATTATAGTTACTTAATAAGTCGTCGTACAATCTCTTCGCGTCAGGGTTACAATAACAAAACCCAAAAATAAACAAAAATACAGCAATAAATGGCCAGGACATTTCGCAACAACACTCAAAATTATTGTCACCATGCACCACTGATGCCGAACAATTAGGTTAGGTTTAAAACAAGAATTAAATTCAAAAACTTAAGTATTCTCAACTCAAAAATAATATTTAGGTACGTATTGTAATACTGTTTATGCGTATTGATGAAAAACAATAGATAAATATTGCAATTTTAGTCAATGTAATTTTGACAGCTCCGCCCGAGAGGCTGTAGCGATCGAGGCGCCCCTACTGGCGGGAAAACGCGCAACCATGGCGTCACTGCGCCGACTCGAAATAAAATTTTATTGGTGGAATGAAATATTTGGTATCGGCGAAACGAGGACTCATTGACGTTTAATAATAAACTTTCCTTCATAATGGCAGTTTGAAACTTTGTATTCCTTTGTTTTACACATCGAAGCAAATACATTTTCACAAATTATTAACTGCTGGGACATGTCCTGGATTTCAAAAGATATTTGTGAAACTAACATTAAAATAGTATTATATACGATGAATAATTGGCAAGACTAATATTTTATTATAAGAAATACGAATATTTGTCTAGAAAAGATTATTATTTATAGCGTTGGTATCCCGGATCGATGTGATATACGCATGCGTGCTGCCCCATTCATGTCCATCTACATACATATTTAGTGCTTACATAGCAATAATAGATGGCGCTGCTACCAATTTAATTTCGAAAATTAGGAGGAATGCGTGGTTTTAGGTATGTAGGAAGTAATACAATCTACATAATTTGTAAGATAAAATGGGTTGACTTATTTGTACATTGAGAAGCAAAGACACAAACATGAAATTATTTATCGAGGAATTGAATTAATTCTACGAAATTATATTTTGAATTCTTTTTAGTCAACTTACGTGGCAGACAAGCACACGGCCCACCTGATGGAAAGCGTATACTGTGAGCTACGAATGTGTGCAACACCAAGGGAGTCACACCCGTGCTGCCAACCCTATAAGATTAGAGTTCCTGTGCCGTCAGTGCAGAAGACACAATCAGGATAAGCTTTTGGTCTTCCCACTGACAGCACAAAAACTCTCTAATGTATTCTGGCTACCCTATTCAGGACCAGGAACACAACCACAAGGTTATGGACTTCTGTTGGGTGGAGGTACTTCCCCAATCAGACTGCCCAATTGGGACGGGAGGACCGTCGTGTCCTACCTAAGACTGAATGTGCTAAGTAAGGCATATAATCTTTCCTTCTCATCAAAATGTTATATCCACCAGGATCACAGCAATAAGGGAATATCTGTAACGAACCAGTCGCCCTCAAAATTAGAAATTTTTAGTAGAACCGTATAAAATACGTAGTGACTGAAAGTGAGATCGGTTGTAATACGAGTACGTACCGCGTTTCGAGCACGAAAAAGGTTTGTCGGTAATGTGAACATAAAACGCTGGAGTTTGGAAACTTAAACGAAAAAGTTCTCACATTTTTCAAATGCAGAATCGTCGTTACGTTTTTTTTTCTCGTCGCAATTGACTTGACAGTGAGTTTATAGACTCGCAGGGTTAAGTGTGTTTTCGAATTCGATATTATGTTTTGATTGCGTAGTAAATATAGGGTTAACGTTTATTTGTTGTGAAGGAGGGGATCAAGGCGATGATGTAGGGTCCTCCGTGCCTTATATTTCGACAGCTTCTCCATATAAATCGTTCAAAGGAAAATAGGTATATCATGATTTATTTGTAATTTTTTATGATATTGTTCCAGGCTTTGTGACTAAATTGTGGTGTGATTTAAACATATGAGATTTTTATTATATTTATGAGATGTGGTAACAATATTTTTCTTTAGGCAATTTCATAATGATAAATAAAACGAGGCGGTGATTCCCGCTCCGGCTCGTTTCTGGCGCAGAGGATGGCCATCACGATTCAGCGAGGCAACACTGCCAGTGTCATGGGCACCTTTGCGCCGGGAACGATACGGGGCGGGTTATTTGATTTGACATAACAAATGATAAAATCAATGATTGTAGATAATGATTGGACATTTGTATTGTAATTAATTTAATTTGTACTTATTTGTAATAAAAATATTGAAATTTTGAATGTAATAGAATTAGGTACTATTATTTACATTTAATGTAATAAATAAATAAAAACTATATTTTAGACCTCGACCTATAAAAATGTTAGTTAAACACTTAAAAGCTATCTTAGTAACAAAATATGATCATAAAATAAAAACAAAGTCAATTGGCAGCCTACGTGGCGTGGCGGTAGTGAACTACCACTATGCAGGAGGCATGAGTTTGATCCCCGCTCAGTGCAAATATGCATGCAAATTTGCATAAATATGTATTTACATTGGTCTGTGTGGTGACGGAGAAAGAATACAAGTATCAACACCCCAACTCATCCGAAGGGTGTCGTAAGAGGCGTCTAAAGGAAACATACGCAGACCGTATCACTGCGAGAGAAGGAAAACTCGAAATAAAAACCTGTACTAACCCGTCTGGCCAGCGTGGAAACAGTAGGCCAAAGCCGCCCAACATTGGGAGAGGGCTTTTTTTTTTTTTACGTGCGCTAAATCCCCACGGATACCTCCCCACCGGAGCCGGTGGAGGAGGTTATGTCGGATTCGAACCGACTAAAACGCACGCCGCCTGTGGGTCGTTTTGGTTGCCGAAGGTGAGGTTGACAGGCATATCCCTCGCACCCCGACCGACCCAGGGCCATCTCTCGCGATCTGTCCCTTGTCTCGGGTGTGGGGACTACAGAGTCCCCAACTCGACCCCGGAAACGGGGAGGCGCGCCAGGCGCGCCACTGCCGCGGCCTGCTTCTGCCAGGGTGACAGGCGGCTCCACCTGTCACCCCCAGGCCGGCGCTCATGGGGGGCGGAGGTCGTTCATCGACCTCCGACGCCCGAGTTGCCTTCGTACGCGGGCAGCTTGGCTTGCGATCCTTCGTCGCTCGCGCTGCCGCTCCCGCCCCGCCTCCTCCTTCACGAGCATTACTTGCTCGCAGAAGGAGGCGCCGGCCGCCCACGCATCCGCGCAGCGGACCATCGCCGCGAGCAAGGTACATTGGGAGAGGGTTAGTTGATTGATTGACATTGGTCTAGTTGTGCCTCGGAGAGCACGTTCAGCCGTCGTTCCCGGTTATCATACCAACATCTAGTGCAGTCCTTACAGCTGCAATGCTTCGATATTTCGCCTTTGAGTTGTGGAGATCAGATGGCAGTTGCTTCAAGGAAAATATCGAAGTTTAGCTAAATCCGGTAATGCAAACAGATAATAAATAAATGAATGGAAATGTATAATACAATAAACATATAGACATTGGGTGAATGGGTAAATTTAGAGTAGATATAATTATTTAAAAATATATGAGCGAACACCTAGAAACTGCTCTAGAAGTTTGGCGAAGTTTATTATTATTGTTATTATTTTTTATACAACTTAGGTGACAGACAAGCACACGGTCCACCTAGTGGGAAGTGCTTACCGTGGCCAATGGACGTGTGCGACACCAGGGACGTTGAACAGGCGCTGCCGACCCTGTAGAAACCTTCTAATGCCCCTCTTGTAAAACCCCATATTGTAGGTACTTGGGAAAACTTGGACAATTAATTGTATATGTAATAATAAACAAATTCAAGTACGATGGTTTATTAGATTGGTGAATAGCATGTACTAGTGTAGTAGTTGGTGGTTTTCATTTCTAAAAATTAAGGAAGTAAGTAGGTACATAAATACTCAGAGCCTCAACTGAAGCATGTTTACAGGTCATAGTCTTCTTACGGACTATAACTGAGCAATTAAAGACGGCTGTCGCAGTTTTAACAATTTATTCATTTTGAGAGGAAAATTAGAACCGCATTACGGGGAATCCCGAGGTAAGTAACACCTTTGAGCCCTTGCAAATGCGTAGAGAAGTTGTTTCCTTGGCTGTTTTAACTCTACCATGTGTACTCTACGTGAGTGTTCTGATGAGCTCTTTCAATTAGTCCCGCCCTCGTCTTTCCTACACAAGATAACACGTTCAGAGCTTAGATGTCACCAACACATGGTGCAGAGTATCCGATCAAGAACCAAGGGGTTCGGAGACTCTTTCCTTAGTCGCACCATTAAGGCCTGGCATTACCACCAGCTGACGTGTTTCCTTCTTCCTTCAGACCCGGGTCCTTTAAGCAAGGCGTGAAAAAGTATCTGATGAGGCAGCCAAGCTGACTGCCACCATTGTATCATGCAAAGTATCTGGATACCCTTATTTCTGCAACTTTGCCTTTGCCTTTAGCTTACTATAAGGTGAAATCAAATTGGCGTGTCCTATATAAAATAGGTACAGTCCTATACAAAGCAGGTGGTCTTAGACTATTATCTGATTAATATATAAAAAAGGGCCTTAAGGCAATTAGAACCACAATATTAACTAAAAATAGATCATCAAGAGATTCCTGTTCCTGAACTGTCAGTGTCAAAACTGGATATCCTAGTGCTGCAATGCGGACAACTATTTTCCGGTTGTACATTTTGAATTATGTATAACATGTATGGATATTTTATTCGCGGGTCGGGAGTTGGTATACCGTTGACAGTTGCAGTTGTGTGAATACTTAATACATTGCAGATCTTTTAACAGAACCTGGTAACTAGGTACTACAGACGTTTCGCTATACTAAAGTTGCCGAATGTTCTGCAAAATTGCCACCTTGTTGGTCGTTTGCTTCAATATTTTATCTATTAGTATATACTTCTTGTATTTCTTTGGTTATTCGATGAGGTTATTGTTGCAGTGTATGTTGAGTGTCTCCGTGTGGTGCCAGAGAAAGAATATAAGTATATGAGTATCACTGCCTCATCTCATCCGAAGGGTGTCGTAAGAGGCGACTAACGAATAAATACGCAGACGGCATTACTGCGAGAGAAAAAACCTCGTTATAAAACCCTGTACCAAACCGTCTGGCCAGTGTGGAAACAGTAGGACAAAGTCTTCGAACATTGCAAGAGACCTATGATCCTGAGACCTATGACCTACGATAGGCTAATTGATGTATGTTGAGTATTTAACAGAAATATTGGTTAATAATCTTAAAAATATACTTACTTTTTAATGCTTACTTACGGACCACTTCAAACCCCGGTATTGACCTCCCCGTTTCCGGGGACGAGCTGAGGACTCTGTGGTACCCACATCCGAAGAGGGCTAGATGAAGAAAGGTGACTCTAGGTCGACTGTGGAGCGAGGGATATGCCTGTCAACCTCACCTTCGGCAATCAACCAACCCGTTTTATTGCAAGTTTATAATAATTTGGCACGACTTAATATTATTGAAGAGACAGTAGTGGCCTTCTTCAGTTTATGAGAATATTGATTTTATTACAATATAGAGAAAGTAAAGGTACTTACTGAACTATGTTAGTTATGTAACATTTTGAAATAAAATAAGAAAACACTAACATAAAGTGTCACTCATAAAATACGAAAATTTTGCCACTTTAACTGGCAGAACACGATCTTGGCGATAGCATCATATGTCTGAGTGTCGGGACAGCACGCGATATTCTCGCTGGGAGTTAAATCGTTCTGAAATATTAAACCCTAGTCCACGGCAGCGGAATGTTGTAAATGCTTCATACCTAACTAGGCTAGATCATCACTCGAAAACCTTTTAGACAACGTAAGGTAGATTGAATATGATATCATAAGCTGTACAGTTTGCACAGTGTACAAGGTACAGTTGTCAACAGATATATTATAACAGACAAAGCAATCCAATACTTCTGCACAGTTAAAATATCAAAAAGTACCATACACTATAATTCAATAAATAAATATTCTACAACATTCTACACAACGCTATCTAGACCCATGGTAAGCATAGCATAACTAGCTTGTGTTATGGAATCTATAATGCGGATAGACATACTTAGATCCTTTTTTTTGTAAATACATACATATAATACATAGAAACACCCAGACCAATGCCAATATACGTATTAGTGCATACAAATATTTGCACTGAGCAGGAATTGAACCCGCGTCTCCTGCGTAGCAGTCAAACGTTCTACAGCTATGCCACAGATGCCTAATATCTGAATCCGAATAATATCTGAGAATAGAAACATGAACTGTTCCGACACATTGTTTTTTCCTGAATATTGTCTATTGTATATGTAATAATAAGACAGCTATATTTCATATGTTTAGGTTTTTAAGTAAAACTCTCTCTCATCTTGATGTGACCTTTTACATGAACATAACGCTGTCATTTACAGCAGAGATAACATAACATAAACTCACGCCTATATCCCCGAAGGGGTGGGCAGAGGTGCTAGTACCCATATTTCGACAGTTTATATATAAGTCTCAATGTAATAGGTGGCGAGCCTATTGCCATTAACCGGACACTTATAAACCTGCGATAAATACACACATAACTTCGAAAAGCATCGAAAAGTCATTGGTGTGTGCGATGGTAAAACCTAGGATCGGACCAGAGACCTCGTCTCAGCAGTCCATTATCCATACCACTAGGCTACCGCGGTCATGTATATATGACCTCTCTACTGAAAATGGACAGCGTTATGTATTATTACACAAGTCTGTCATAGATCCCAAACTTGTCATTATATTATCGTACACGTCAAACAGTTTCCAATAAATAGGGTTATGATTGCTTCTATTTACACAGGATGAGTCAAAATGTCCACCGAGCACCTCCGTTCCTTAGGGATTCGGCTTCATTAGATCCCGCGCTAACTTTGTGTGTCCCTGTTTACTCGTGGAGAATTTTATTACGTGACGAACATAGGAAAAAGGGCGTTATGTTTACACGTGTAATTTATTAACTAACTTTAGCCAAGGTTCGGATTATGTGTGATATTTTTAAGGGATTTATTATTAGGTTAATTTTGGTGGGTGTGAAGGACGGTGTGATTCCTTAAGGCACTGAAGGTGTTCGAATACATCTATATAGTTATATTCAAAATGTTAGTTGTTTGCGCTTCAAGAAATAAAAATATCTGCATCGATTAGTCACCTGTCACTCATAAGCAGAGTTCACTGGAGAGTTTTTCTGCTGTCAGTGTGGGAAGACCAAAGACTTGTCCTGCTTTGTCTTCGGCACTGACGGCACAAAATCTCTCTGTGCTTACAGGGTTGGCAGCGCGAGTGTGATTTCCTGGTTGTAGCACACGTCCATAGGCCACGGTAACGATTTTTCATCAGGTGGGCCATGTGCTTGTCTGCCACCTAAGTGGTATAAAAATGAAATCATTTCTTGATTATTATTGTTTTTATTAAATTAATTATTTATTTCTTGATTACCACTATACGTCGCTTTTATTTGAACTACTTAGTTTAAACGATATTACTCTTGAATTATATGCAACTGAATGTCTTCGCTACCTTGATAGAAATAAATAAATTTATTCTTATTTGCATCCTAGGACCTATAATAAAAGATATTTAAGTTATGCTTATTTTAGGTCTAGATAATGCTGTTTTTAGTGTCGTAAAATATTGCTATATTAAAAAAAAATCTACAATTGTCGGAACTGGAATAACCATGGCAAAATGCAACTACGTAAAGTACGTATAAGACAAATTTTATGGTGTGCAAAGATCTGGCTTCACCTCACTAGAGCTAAAAATGCGAAGGGTATCTCAGACTCGAACAGGCATAAACCACAGTACTTCGTCACATCACCCTGTGTATCTGAGGAATCTAGCGTGCCATAGAAATAATATTCTAGAGATTTACAAGCTGAGTTCGCCTAGCAATAAACAATATATATTGTAATAAATAACATTTGAGTATCAATTAGAGTTATATTCGGATATTAGATAAGATATCAGCCTCAATATCGTCGTATAATAACGTCCTCAAAATGATGTCGAGCGACTCATATTTAATGTAAGGTACACCGGTATACATACGCGTCACGTATTATGACCTGGCGACACAACGTCAATATACTTATTTATGCTCTCGTATTCATTCGTGAAACGCTATATGTAAAATTATTCAGGTTTTAATCTTTACTGACTATAGTTGCCGACTATAAACGTGGGTAATACCTTAGATACGGTGACTGTGCCTATTGAAAAAAAAAAATTAAAAAATACTACTGGTTGTTCGTTTTGCTTAGCCAATATTTTAATTTTTGTATTTAGATTAAGTAGACTAAGTGTATGTTTGTAAATAGACCAAAAAATAATACCCGCTGATTTTCTTGCCGGAGTCTTCTCAGGTCGGGGCCGCGTTTCAAACCGTTGGTCTATTTACTAAACTGATTTTCATGTTCCTTTTTTATTGAAGTTTTGTAAGTGCCGATCTAATGGTCTATACGAAATAAATTACTTTTGAGTTTCTGACTTTTTGAATAGATAATATTTTAGTTTAATACCTACACACACACACACACAAACTCACGCCTATATCCCCGAAGGGGTAGGCAGAGGTGCTCGCACCCACATTTCGCCAGTTTATGTTTAGGTCCCAATGTAATAGGTGGCGAGCCTATTGCCTACATTCAGTGCATTATTATTGTACTAATTATGTTCCTAGTAATATGCCATTATTGTTTGATATTAACTTAAGTATGCATCAAATGTAATGCTGTACTAAAGCTTGCATAAACTAAATCTAAATTTACCCATTATATTTTATATATTCTAATGGTCTACAGACATGTGTATAAATTAGTAAAAAGTACTTTAGCTTTGTGAAATGTAAACTACATTATTTGTTATGTAGCCTCTAGGATTTAATTTACACTGGAGTTGTTACTTCCTACGTTTATTTTCATGCCATAAAGACTTTGCAAAATCAAATCAATACCTTAGATATATAATAAAGAGATGAATGATGAGAGAAAAGATGAAAATTAAGTTTGGTGGAATAATAAGTGCCCGAGGTGCCCTGAGTACAATAAGGCCCCGCATCATATTCAAAGAAGAAGAATCAAAGAATCAATTTCATTTATTCAGTTTAGGCACATAAAGAGCAAATATGAACGTCAAAATTTTACAATTATGTAGGTGTGTCAAGAAATAATGTAAAAATATTAAATAATGTAAAAATAAATAAAATAAAAATAAATAAAAATGATTCTTTCGCTGGTTCGGTAGATTAGTTCTACTGAGAAGATACCAGCAAGAAACTCAGCGAACTACATTAGAACTAGATTATTTTTCTTTTTTAAATTTGTTTTGGTTTACAATTTATTTTGTGCGAGCAAGCAAGAGACTTATGTTGACCACGCATTAACATCATTAAGGTACTCATCCACTTTATAGTAACCTTCTTGAGTTTCAGTTCATTCAGTAGATGTAGTCGAAGGCAACTAAGGCTGTCCCCATCCGACAGTAAATATGAGAGCTAATGACTAAGGCTCGTATTCCAGAATGACCTCAGTTGAATCTCGATAAAACTGAGGACAGATTGTATAGATATTTGTCAAATCAGTCAATTCGGTCAGTGTCATTTTAGAATACGGGCCTAAGTATCTGCTTAGTGGCAATGGGCTCACCGTCAATTACGTGGGACTTAAAATCATGGCTGAGAACTGATGTTATTATAGGAAATCTACTCCTTAGGGGATTCATAGGCGTGAATTTGAGTATTTATGCATAGACCTACGTATATCACTCGTCATTCGAGCGCCATTTGTAAAATATAATAAATAATTGTGAAGTAATTGATTCATTTTTATTTATTCCCGAATCAGAAATCAAATCTCATAAACGTACGTACTTCATATTTTTTAAGTACAGGTAAATTAGGTATCTACTTCAGAACAGAGCCATTATTCTACTTGACAGTGAGTTTTAATCGCAGTAATTACGTGACTAGAAGGTCGATTTCAATTGGTTAACATAAAATATAGAGTGTAATCAATTTTCAGTCAATTAACCATTGTAGTCCACAGCTGAACATAGGCCTGTCCCAATTGATTTGATTAAAAAAGAAAATGTTGGAAGGCTTTGGCCTACTGTTTCCACATTGCCCAGACGGGTTGGTACAGGGTTGTATTTGGAGTAAGAAAATGTTGGAAGGCTTTGGCCTACTGTTTCCACATTGCCCAGACGGGTTGGTACAGGGTTGTATTTGGAGTAAGAAAATGTTGGAAGGCTTTGGCCTACTGTTTCCACACTGACCAGTTGGGTTGGTACAGGGTTGCATTTCGAGTTTTCCTTCTCTCGCAGTGATTATAATCTGCGTATTTTTCCGTTAGTTACTTACGATATCCGTCGGATGATTTGGGGTGATGACATTTGTATTCTTTCTCCGTCACCACAATAAAGTACAATAAAGTGTAAAACTAAAATAAACGCATCTAGTTACGTTACGTTTGGGCAAGCCTAATAAGGACCCAGAACGTGGCTTGGGAACAAAACTATTCTTAGAACTAGTGTTTAGCTTACCTAAGTAGTTAGTGACCTACATCGCTAGCAGTGTAAGCATATTTTAGTTTACAAGTTAGGAAAGTTAGATTATAAACATAAATTAATAGTAACCTAGACTGACTACTAGGTTGCCTGCAGGTATTCGTGGTAAAACACATAGGTTTGTATGCTGATGCTACATTATACGGTTAGGTTTTATTAATATGGGTTAAAACACTCAAGGGCGGTCCTTAAATCACGTGATGTTTTTAGCAATATTTTAACCCCCCACCGCCATCGTGATACGTGGTGAGGTTTCAGACGACCTCATCCTCCCATACCCACAATCACTTGTATTTTTTGCTGAGGGTTATTAAAAGAATCCACCAGAATATTTCATTTTTCGCGCTTGATTTTCAAAAACATAACCCCCCCCCCCCCCCCTCTCTGGTGATATTTCGTGATAAAGAAAATAGCCATTTCAAATGACCACGATGAATGAGATGATGTAACGCCGGGTGGTTCCCGACAGAGTACAACTTGAACCACCTGATCTTGTCCCATGCGGTGTCGCACAACGCGACTAAGGGATATATACATCCTCAGCCTCAGATGCATGGCTTGAGTCAACAATAGTGCCCGGAAAATGGCAAAAGGCTCAGCACCTATTACGTGGGACCGAATACAATGATGTGAATGATGTGAGGTAAAATGTGGGTGTTAATTCACCTCTGCCTAACCCTCCGGGGATAAATGCTTGATTATATATATGTATGTAAATGACTTAAAACACTTCCTTCACTTTGAAAAATAAAATCTTTAAATGGTCTAGCTTTGTAGTTAATTGTCTTACGTCACTGGTCCCAAGTTTGTTCGTAGACTTCAGAAACGCCTTAAAATACCTACTTGAATTTCACTGTTTCTAATCCCACACAACTCTGCACATTCTGTCCTGCCTCCTCCTGACAAGGGTGTGCTATTTATCATAATATTATATCACAACCGTTGTCAAGGTGCCGACTATACTCTTATTAGTTTTTGGCCCCTGTTTTATGCATGAAAAAGTATAATAAACGTATGTTGTCGATTTATTTAGATTATGTAGGCAACCTTCAGGGATGAAAGGAAATGCTCCCGGTGGGTTTGAGTTTGAATTATGGAATCCTTTTCCATTAAAACCGTTTTTGTTTCGTTGATCATTTGAATCATTTTCAATCAGTTGCTAATGGATAAATTATGTAACAGACACAATTGTTCAATTTAAAGATTTCGTGTTTTCAAAATACGGAACGGAGATTCTTATGTTTATGTTTCCCTCACGTTCTCTTTTTAAAATTAAGTACAAATGCACTTAATTATTGAACACATCAGAAAACCTATTCTTAGGCAAGATTTTCAATATTTTTGGGAATTAATGGATAAGTAAATCTATTCTAACATTATAAAGCGTTTGTTTGTTTATTTGTTTGAATGCGCTAATCTCAGGAACTACAGGTATGAACCGAAAAATATTTTTCTATTGAATAGTCTTTTTGTCGATGAAGGTTATAGGCTCTATAACATCAAAAAAAAACAAAAAAAAAGTTGGAACTGAATTAATATTCAGCGCGGGCAGCGGCTTATGGCATAGCTAGTTTTATTTATTTATTTATTTTACACTTTATTGTACACCAGGTAAGTAAAGAATACATGATTCTAAAAAAATAAGGAAACAGTATAATGGGCGGCTTTATCGCTTTAAGCGATTTCTTCCAGGCAACCTTTGGATGGTGACTATAGCTGCAGGATTGAGTAGTAATTGTTTTGGCATACTTTGATAATCTAAATGTAATAAGTACAATAAGTTTTATATAATTCTTGATACCGACAGCCCTGGGAAACGATTACCGCGACTTAAGGATGTGTGCAAAACCAGGGGAGTTACACTTATCTGTTGAAACTGTTAATAAATAAATATATATTCTACAACATTCTACATAACGCTATCTAGACCCATGGTAAGCATAGCTTAACTAGCTTTTGTAATGCAATCTAGGATGCGGATAAACATACATATTTTTTTTGTAAATACATACAAATTATACATAGAAACACCCAGGCCAATTCAAATATACATACCCATGCATATAAATATTTACACTGAGTGGAAATCGAACCCTTCCAATATCCTTCTTGAAGAACGGAACCTATTATCGTTAGAGAATATTTAAATCAAAATGGCAAAATTCCCATATATATAATTAGAAGAGCAAAAGGAGAAAGTACATCACTTTGCCGCCCTTTTATACTACTTAAAAGATCTTATTTTTAAAGATAACCTACATAGAAGAGAAGACTAGCACAATAAACTAAAAATACCTACATATATAACGCACAAAATGAAACAAAACACACCTACGCTCATTTAAATAAGGCGGAATTACACTTGCGAGCAGGCGTAAAATAAAATTATCCATACAAAAAAGTGTAGCACATAGGAGCCACCTGGCTCATGAATAACGCACGAGTTTGTTAAGGAGCTAAGGGGTTCTACACATTTGTCGGAATAAGACACACGTGTGTTTTTGGGTTTAATTAGTGAGCAACCTAGATATCTACTTGTGTGCGTTTGATGTGATTTTAGGCTATATATTGTTTGGGCGTATGGGGTTTCACCAAGATGTCTAAGACAATTTCACTCTGGTAGCCCTGCTGATTGTTGAACGAGCGTCTAGCTAGGCTTATTCGCATACTAGAAACTAATAGGTCATTACATATGAATTTGCCGTTTTTTTTTAAGAAATTGGAGGAAACCCAATTTTCAGTATTAACATTTTTGCATTTTTTTTAGGAGTGACAAATCTAAATTTTATGTTTTTTTGTGTATGAATGAGACAACATTAAGCTAACAAACAGTTTTATTACATTTTTGAAAAGTGACAGTTGTAAAAAAGTACTACGAAATTTATCATCAAAATGTATAGCATTTGGGAAGTACTGTTTTTGAAGATAGAATTTAATTTATCAAGCGGCCAAAAAAAACAAAATTTAATACAGAATCGTAATTGAAATCAAGTTGAATAAATTGCAATCAACTTTCAAACAAAATAAAAATAATGGAAATAGCTGTTAAATTACAGGAATAAAGATTCATGAGAATCTGTTAGAAAATTTCAGCAATTTTATAGGTAAAAACGACCGATCAACTAAGCTTAATTTGGTTTAGATGGCGCTGTGTGTACATATCCTAGAATATTGTCAAAGTTTTGAGACGATTTAAGATTTAAACCTATTCCCGTTTCTGAAGTAACCTCACTCACGTCACACGTGTTTCCTTCTTCCTACAGTCCCGGGTCCTTTAAGCGTGGCGTGTAACAGCATATGATGAGGCCGTCAAGCTGATTGTCACCATTGTAACATGTTATATGTAAGTAATGGTGACCCTCTTTTCTGTGACTTTACCTTCAGTTTACCATCAATGCCAAGTCTAATTGACGTCTTCTGTGTAAATGAGGTGAGGCGAAGTCTACCGTAGTCTACAAAGACCTATTGCAAGGGATAATAAATAGCATGCGTTTATCTATCTCTTGAGCTAGAGATCCGTTCAGCCGTTTGACCGTAATTAAGAAACAAACATCCAAACATCTTTATAAACTTTCACATTTGTAATATTAGTAGGAGGAGTAAAGGGCAACTACATTGAAATATTTGCAAAAAGCCCTCGTATTTCGTTCAGTACCTAACCCTTCATAACCGGAAATTGAACCCGCTCAACTACTTCAAAATAGTCGTTCATCTACTTGAAATGGGATTCGTCAAGTACTTAATAACACGCATCATATATCATGTACCAATTTATTCACGTTGTACCCAAAGGAGCAAGCAGAAGTGAATCTAGATTCATATTTCGGCGTTCTTCGATTCCATGTAATTGGGTGTTAGCTTATGACCATGAACTGGGTTCTTTACGTTACTTAGTTTACTGTCTGTTTTAACTTTCCACCCTCCCTTTCCTCACCTCCTCCTCTCCTCCCTCCTACACAGGACAACACGTGTAGAGCTTAGTTGTCACCCGCACACGGTTTGGAATGTCTGATCAAGAACCAAGAGGTTTGGTGACTCTTTCCTTTGTCGTGCCATTAAGGTCAGGAATTCATTACCAGTTCACGTGTTTCCTTCTTCCTACAGTCCCGGGTCCTTTAAGCGGGGCGTGAAAAAGCATATGATGAGGCCGTCAAGATGAGTGTCGTTATTGTTACATGGTATATGTAAGTATTGGTGCCCCTCTTTTCTGAGTCTTTGCCTTTAGCTTATCATCAGGTAAGGCAAAGACTAATTGTAATGTTCTGTATAAAAAAAAAAATGTTTATGGTGGCGCTTGGCAGCGTGCGGTAATGGACTGTATTGCGGGAAGTAGCTAACTGTTCCATTGACGCTTTACACACAAAAGACAGGTGGTCGGGTTGCCGCGGGAGTAATCCAAGCAATGAATGCAACCCGAGAAATTAGGAGAGGATGCACTAACCTTCACGACACACGTGTTTTCATCGCAGCCGGTACACGGATCTTCTCTTCCTTGCTCAGGAGCTGCCGTCAGCATCACTAGATCACTTGAGGAACACACGAGAGGCACAATCCGATCGGTAAAGGTCTATGAAGCGGTAAAAATGTAACAAATATTAATCATTTTTGAGAGACGCGAGCGCGATCCGTCATTACGCTGGCTAGTTCAAAGCGAGACTGAGTGTCTATATTTCACAAATGGCGGACGGAAGCTACATCTATGGTTAGTGCGGAAGAGGAGACGGGTATAAAAGGAGTGTGTTTCCGTGTCAAAAATACAGTTTCTACTTCGGCGCAACCATTCCCCCCGGCTTGAAGGGTTACCTTCGAAACGAAAATGTGGAACAAATCTAATGTCTAATCTAAATCTAGGTTTGTGAAATAACAACTAAAATATAAACATAGATTGGAACTCGTGCCTACTGCTGGCTAGGCAGAGGGCAGAGGCGAACAACCGGGCGCAGATACGATCCGGTTGCAGTTTTAACCCGTACAACACGAGTTATCCCGCGGGCATCGGGAAAAATTTCCTCTACTACTCCCAGAGGCCAATGTAAAGGAGGAGCATTCTCAGTCATAAGGACTACCACCGTACCTACAGTAATTGGGTTGGATGGAGTATTCCATTTTTGACGTGACTGCAGCGTGTGCAAATAATCGGTTCTCCAACGATTCCAAAACGATTGGACCAACTTATCTAAAAGAGCGTGACGAGTTAGAAGGTGCATTCTATCGTCATCAACATCTATTGCGGGCAAATATTTTAGAGGAGTCGTATTCAAGAAGTGAGCTGGCGTCAGAGCTAATGGCTCTGACGGATCGCTAGATAGAGTCCGACACAGCGGACGCGTGTTCATCACTGCCTCTACTTGAGCGAGTACGGTACTCAACTCCTCGAACGAGAGAATCTGCTCGCCTATGACGCGAAACAGATGCGACTTAAGGCTTTTAATATTCGCTTCCCAATTACCACCAAAATGACTAGCGGCAGGCGTGTTAAAGTACCATTCAATGCGATTTTCGGCTAAGATGTGAGCGAATTCACTTTGGTAGTACTTAGACCGTAAGAATGTGCGCAATTCCGAGATACTACGTCGGGCCCCTACATAGTTTGTACCGTTGTCCGAATACATGCGCTTAACCGGACCCCGACGCGACAAAAAACGTTTAAAAGCGGACATAAAATTTTGCGTACTTAAATCACCGGTCAACTCTATATGAACCGCGCGAGTTGTCATACAAATGAACAAACAAACGTAAGCTTTCGTGGAGCGAATGCCACGACCACGAGCAATGGTGACTTTGAAAGGCCCAGCAAAGTCTGTGCCGGTGTGTACGAAAGGTTTTGCGGATTGAACAACACGACAAGAGCGATGATCGGCCATTTCAGGCGCGATAAAACGCGGGCGGAGCTTAAAACAAGGTACACATCTGTGTACTCTAGCGCGAACCAAATTACGAGCGGAAATCATCCAGTATTTCTGTCTCAAAATAGACATCAACAAATCGGGACCAGCGTGACAATTCACCTTATGATGATAATCTACTAACAAATCTAATACGTGGTCCTTACGCGGGAGAACTACTGGATGCCTTTGTTCAAATCCTAAACTTGAATTTCTCAAACGACCACCTACTCGAATGAGTCCATCCTCCAAAAATGGTTTCAAGTGTCGGAAAGAACGACTACAAGGTTTGTTAAATTCTAAATTTTTAAATTCAGAAGCAAAATAACCTTTCTGCAACTCGCGAAGTATGACCAATTCAGCCTTATCTAAATCAGCGGCGGTTATATGACCGCGTGTAGATAGAATTCTCAAAAATCGGCCCACATAAACAACACAACGCAACAGTCTCGACCAAGACGAGACGCGACTAGCCAACAACAAAATAAGGGACTCTTCACGCGGGACCGATACAACAAGCGAGTGCTTCTTTTCCTCGGGTGGTTCGGAAACCGTAGTGGGATTGAATTGAATAACTGGCCACCCATCCAACGCGGCATGAATCCAGGACGGTCCACCAAACCACAACGGGTGATCCAAAATTTGCGAAGGAAGCAATCCACGAGAGAGACAATCGGCTGGGTTGTCGGTGCCAGCAACGTGAAAGAGATTATGTGGCGCCAATTCAGATTGAATTTTTGCCACTCTATTAGCGACGAATGTGTCCCAACGATGGGGCGAAGAGTGGGCCCAACACAAAGCGACTGTTGAGTCCGAAAAAGCTAAAATTCTACTAATATTAATGCGACTACTACAAGCATTGGCGATAGAGGTGATCAATCTAACTAACAATAGTAAAGCGCATAGCTCGAGGCGTGCCAGAGAGACGACCTTACGGGGAGAGACCTTTGATTTCGCGCTTATAAGGCTAATTGAAACCTTACCTACATTCGAGACATGAAAGTAGACTACTCCTCCATACGCCCTCTCACTAGCGTCCGCGAAGCCTACTACCGTAACAACACTATGTTGCGATATACCTACATGACGCGGAATTTGTATTTGGTCAAGCACAGAAAGTTCTTTTCTAAAGCGAGCCCACAACTTAGCAATGTTGTCGGGCGCGGTGTCGTCCCAATCACAATTGGAAAGCCAAAGCTCCTTTATAAGTAGTTTGGCGTACAAAACGACAGGAGCTACGAATCCCATTACGTCCCATATCCGTGCCACACACGACAGGATAATGCGTTTAGTACAAGTTTGCGGGGTCGAACTAATTTTCAAACTAAACGTATCAGATGCGGGCGACCAGCTTAAACCAAGCACCTTGTGCGTATCACTTTCATCGAATTCCTTAACCGAAGACAATCGGTGCGACGGTGGAATCGACTCTAACGCAGTTTGCGAGTTGCTCGTCCATTTCACGAGATCAAATTGACCAGCCTTCATGAGACTTATAACTTGAGCGGCCGTCTCGACAGCCTCTGCCTCGCCATCTACACTATACACGAAGTCATCCATGTATAAGCCAGTCTCAATGGTGGCTCTCGCTTTCGGAAATGCATCGCCCTCGTCAGCGGCCAGCTGCTTGACGGTGCGAAGTGCGTGAAAAGGGCTAGATTTAAGCCCGAAGCAAACACGATTAAACTCGTAAACCATTAAAGGTTCTTGCGGTGAAAATCTATACAAAAATCGTTGAAACCTACGATCGGGTTTGCGCACTTCAAGGCACAAAAACATTTGTCGAATATCTGCAGAGAGTGCAACAGCGAATAAGCGAAAATTTACAATTATGTCAAATAAATTACCTTGAAGATTTTGACCACAATACAAAATGTCATTAAGCGACACGGAAGTGCTAGTCTTAGCACTGCCATCTAAAACTACGCGGAGTTTAGTAGTAAGCTTATCTTCTCTAATAACTCCGTGGTGCGGGATAACGTACGAAGGCTGGGTCTCGTCAGTGTCCGCAGGCGCAGGTGAGATGTAACCTTTATCTAAATATTCGTTAACAACCTCATCATAGGCTTGCTTTAACTTTGGAGACGCCTGCATCTTTCGTTCTAAACAAAGAAAGCGTCTTTCAGCGGATGCACGGGAGTCCCCGAGCGAAAAAATATCTCCCTTGAAAGGGAGCGCGACCACATAACGACCCTGCTCATCACGAGTAGTCGTGCGACAATAAATCTCCTCAGCCATCTTGTCATCGGGGCTTAGGATTGGTGGGACATTGACCTCTTCAATCTCCCAAAACTTGCGGATGGTAGACTCCAGTGGCGGCTCGACGGTGCAACAGAACGAGGCAGTCGAGTGACTAAAACTATCTATAGAAGCGGGTGCGGAACCAATTATAACAAAACCCAGAACTGTTTCCAGGGCGTGCGGAGCGGGGTACGTCGGTCCCCCTTTGACCTTACGTGATAACTGGAGGTGCGGGAGAATCGAAGCGCCGATCAATATATCGACGACTCCAGGAACAGCGTAAGTCTCATCAGCTAAAGGCAAGTCTTTAAATTTCGTTAATAAAGACGTGTCAACTGGGACGGTAGGCAACTGTTCAGTTATTTTATCTGTAACGAGCGAATCCATGTCAAACCAAATATTATTATTAAAACGAGATCCAAACCTTGTTTTAATGGTGCCATGAACAGCTGACTGCAAACCCCCAAACCCTTTCACCACTGAATGGGTTGAACGCTTATCAACATTGAAACCAAGACGTTGACAACAATCTTGAGTAATAAAATTACTTTGCGAAGCGCCATCTAATAGCGCTCGAACAAGGTGCGGTTTACCTAATGTATCAACAATAACAACGCGAGCGGTCGCGAGACACACAGTGGTGAGTGCAGCACTAGCGGAGAACGAACACAAGGTGACGTCATCCGCAGCGGTCACCGGGCGGGCCGGAGCGCGCGCGGGCGCGGGGTGCGGCTGCGGCGCAGGCTGCCGTGTGTCACCGCTCGACGGGCCAACTGTACTCACATTGGATGCGGCATTACTATTCTCAAAATGAAGCAAAGTGTGGTGTCTCGCTTGACATTTGCGACAACCATTTCCACTATTACATAAAACAACGCGGTGTTTAGTACCGAGACAATTAAAACAAAAATTATTAGCGCGAACAAATTTATAACGATCACTAGGCGACAATTTTAGGAAACCAGGACACTTGTACAGTTGCGAATGATGAGTACTACACAAAGAGCAAACAGATGATTGTACACGTGCTGGTGCGGTATTAACATAAGTATGGGTTGACCTCGGTGACCTCGATGAGGCATCTATTTTGCGTTCAGAAGTAACAACCTTCTTCGCGCCTTCATGTTTCGATGAAGAGCGTTGCAATACCTTTATATGCTCGCGAACAAAACTTTCTAAGTCTTCGAACTTAGGAATTTTACTGCCGCGATGATCCGACTCAAACAAACGAATGGTTTCGGAATCTAATTTCTTTAAACCCATATACAAAAATACGAAGTCGCAGAGGTCATCGATCTTCAAGTTCTTTACGGCGCGAACAGCTGACGCGAAAGTATCTAGAAATTTCTCTAAGTTTTGATCGTTACATGCCGTAATAGATTTCAAATCAGACATCTGATCTAAATAGGCGTTAGCTACCGATCTTTTATCCTCATACTTAGCTTTCAAAGTATTTAAAATTAAATTATAATTCCCGGCACTAAACGTAATTCCAGCGCAAGCGGTTATAGCTTTACCAGTCAATTTTTCAACGAGATAATGCAATTTTTCGTGATCTGTCAACGAATCGTTCTTATCTATCGTATTCTCAAAACTATCTATAAATAGACACCAATTGCGAATGTTACCGTCAAATTCGGGTATTTGAATTGGTGGCAACTTAGGTCGGTCGCGAGTGGGGTTGGGTAGGTCAGCCGGTTTCTCCAAACTCCTAGCGACGCGTTTGATACGACAATACAAATCGTCAAACGACGACAAGGCTTGATAACTCACTGAGTAATCGGGATCCAAATTCAACTCTAAAACATTGATGTCATGTACTAAGGTTTCGAAATCCGCGCGTAGACTATCTAAGTTTTCTATAGAACACAAGAACGAATCTCTGATGACCAAATCAGAGGTTTTAAGTGCATTATCATAGATCGATTGTACGCGAGAGTAAATCATTTCTTTTTTAGCGTATAAAAGTTTCAATTGAACCTTACCGGTCTTATCAACCTTTGGGGACATGTTTACAATTAAATCTCAAACTAAAGTGCGGTAAATAACAAATATGAAATGACTTAATCTTAGCGGTACAGAGCAGCGAGGCGGCGCGAGCGATAACCGTAGGTAGGTAGGTACCTACAACTGTGAATGCACGCTTGAACAAACGCGCATAGCAACAAGGTCGTACCTACGCGATGGTCGCTGTCTAGGTTCAACTATTATTTCCGAGATTAAGTATTGCGTAATATCTATTCAAATTAAAATACTTTCGTATGAATTGGGATGAGATGCGAGCGAGGTAGGTACAGCCACGTGTCTACCCACGCAGGTACTAGGCAAATACGACGCGAGCCGAGAACAACGTAATTGAAAAAAAAACAAAACAAAGCCAAATGCGTTAGGTATTACACTGTGCCTATGCACTAGGGTGTCTAGTATACCTAAGATCTAAGCCTAAATGTCTGGATGCGGGGTTTTCTACTAAAATAACCAGGCACTTAGGTGCGATGCGAAAATTGTGAACTACGATTAAGTGTTGATATGATACCTAACCTATTTATGTATTAGGTAGGTACAATGCGAGCCAGCGGCGAACGGACAACAAATCTAATCCTAAGTGTCTGGATGCGGGGTTTTCTACTAAAATAACCAGGCACTTAGGTGCGGTGCGCTCATTCCCATTAGAATAATAACAAAATACGAACTACGGCGAAGAATCCGGCTCGAAGGACCAAAAATGGTGGCGCTTGGCAGCGTGCGGTAATGGACTGTATTGCGGGAAGTAGCTAACTGTTCCATTGACGCTTTACACACAAAAGACAGGTGGTCGGGTTGCCGCGGGAGTAATCCAAGCAATGAATGCAACCCGAGAAATTAGGAGAGGATGCACTAACCTTCACGACACACGTGTTTTCATCGCAGCCGGTACACGGATCTTCTCTTCCTTGCTCAGGAGCTGCCGTCAGCATCACTAGATCACTTGAGGAACACACGAGAGGCACAATCCGATCGGTAAAGGTCTATGAAGCGGTAAAAATGTAACAAATATTAATCATTTTTGAGAGACGCGAGCGCGATCCGTCATTACGCTGGCTAGTTCAAAGCGAGACTGAGTGTCTATATTTCACAAATGGCGGACGGAAGCTACATCTATGGTTAGTGCGGAAGAGGAGACGGGTATAAAAGGAGTGTGTTTCCGTGTCAAAAATACTGTTTCTACTTCGGCGCAACCAGTTTACGAATCGTCAAAATAATTTCATCCCGTTAGATGATAAGAAATTATAAAAAAAATGTACAGTTCAATGCTGCAAATAATGGTCCGCAGCTTGATCGTTTAGAAAGATACTTTTTCACGATCTGCTTATAGAACCATTGATTGTAAGAAGATGGAAATACGTATAAAAAAACATAACATAAACTCACGCCTATATCCCCGAAGGGGTAGGTAGAGGTGCTAGCACCCACATTTCGCCAGT
Source organism: Eilema griseolum (assembly GCA_963662185.1). Taxonomy (NCBI): domain Eukaryota; kingdom Metazoa; phylum Arthropoda; class Insecta; order Lepidoptera; family Erebidae; genus Eilema; species Eilema griseolum. Next base: position 3,993,431 of record OY759245.1, read on the forward strand.
TTATGTTTAGGTCCCAATGTAATAGCCTTTTGCCATTAACCGGGCACTTATAAACCTGCGATAATTACACACATACTTTGAAAAGCATCGAAAAGTCATTGGTGTGTGCGCCATGGTAAAACCTGGGCTCGAACCCAAGACCTCGTCTCAGCAGTCCATTACCCATACCACTAGGCTATAGCGGTCGTATAAAAAATATGTAGCACATTTCTCGTTTGAAGTAAAATACTTAAAGCCAAAATTAATGTTAGAACCGTAGAGGAGGTTTACAGTTTATTTTTAAAATAAGAACATTAGTAACTGAGATTACTACGAGTTCACTAATATTATAATTTATAAAATACAATTTTAAGTTCCTACAATTTTGAGAAAACGTCGTTTTTAGTTTGGCTAGTAATATTCCTTCTAACCCCTCCAGTTAAGCTTAATTACTTGTGTTAGGAATGGGTTCACGTCGGTATTGTAATGGCCAGGATTCGATCCCGGGACCTTTCGATCGTAAGCTCCTTAATCATTAAGCTCCCGACTACGAGTAAATGGTAACACTGGTTGGCTAAGCCATTTACTTTTTTTTTATATACCACTTAGGTGGCAGACAAGCACACGGCCCACCTGATGGAAAGTGGTTACCCTGGCCTATGGACGCTTGTAACACCAGAGAAGTCACAGTCGCACTGCCAACCCTGGAAATATAGAGTTTCTGTGCCGTCAGTGTAGAAGACAAAGCAGGACAAGCCTGTGTCGTGCGGTCCATGGCCCTGTACGGGTGTCCCGTGTGGGCGGACACCCTGAGTGATCGGCACATGCTCCTGCTGCAGCGTCCGCAGCGGAAGTTGGCGTGCCGCATCATAAGGGGGTACCGCACGATATCATTCAACGCGGCGAGTCTCCTCGCCGGATCGCCACCATGGATCCTGGAAGCGAGATGCCTTTCGGCGCTATACCGGTTCCGAAAGGCGGCGCGGGAGCGGGGTCACGATCCCGAGCCCGAAGAAATTCGGGCCGTGAGATCCCGGCTCCACAGGGAAATGGTGGCGGAATGGGAGATACGACTTGGGCGACCAGGCGCAGGGCACGCCATAGTAACGGCGGTAAGACCCATCATGGGGGAGTGGCTAGAGAGGCCACACGGCAGCCTCTCGTACCGTCTGACGCAGATGATCACCGAGCACGGATGCTTCGGAAAGTATCTGCGTCGGATGCAGAAAGAGCCAACGTCCGAGTGCCATCACTGCGACGCGAGCGAGGACTCAGGTCCGCACACGCTCACCGAGTGTCCGGCGTGGGAGACGCCGAGGCGGGAGCTTGTGGCGGCCCTGGGAGTGAGGGTTCTCACGCTCTCCACCTTGCTCGCGGTGATGGTTCGCTGCGCGGATGCGTGGGCGGCCGGCGCCTCCTTCTGCGAGCAAGTAATGCTCGTGAAGGAGGAGGCGGGGCGGGAGCGGCAGCGGGAGCGACGAAGGATCGCAAGACAAGCTGCCCGCGTACGAAGGCAACTCGGGCGTCGGAGGTCGATGAACGACCTCCGCCCCCTATGAGCGCCGGCCTGGGGGTGACAGGTAAAGCCGCCTGTCACCCTGGCAGAAGCGGGCCGCGGCGGTGGCGCGTGTGGCGCGCCTCCCCGTTTCCGGGGACGAGTTGGGGACTCTGTAGTCCCCACACCCGAGAAGAGGGCCAGATCGTGAGAGATGGCCCTGGGTCGGCCGGGGTGCGAGGGATATGCCTGTCAACCTCACCTTCGGCAACCAAAACGTCCCACAGGCGGCGTGCGTTTTAGTCGGTTCGAGTCCGACATAACCTTCTCCACCGGCTCCGGTGGGGAGGTATCCGTGGGGATTTTGCGCACGTAAAAAAAAAAAGCCTTTAGTCTTCCCACCGACAGCGTAAATTCTCCAGTGAGCTCTAGCAACCGTACTCACCGCCGAGAACACAATATTTACCACACAATTTCGACATACTTAACATAAGGGGTAGGACTCGGCGGTATTTCCGTCCCGTATTGAGCAGTCCGACTGGGGAAGTACCTCCGCCCTACAGAACCGCGACCATAATAACCTCGTGTTGTGTTCCTGGCGGTGAGTAGGGCAGCCAGAGCTTCCTGGAGGGTTTTGGTGCTGTCAGTGGGAAGACCAAAAGCTTGTCTTGCTTTGTCTTATACACTGACGGCACAGAAACTCTCAATGCTTACAGGGTTGGCAGCGCGAGTGTGACTCTCTTGGTTTTACACACGTCCATAGGCCACGGTAACTACTTTCCATCTGGTGGGACGTGTGCTTGTCTGCCACCTAAGTGGTTTAAAAAAACGTACTTAAATACATACATACATATAATCACGCCTTTATCCCCGGAGGGTTAGGCAGAGGTGAATTAACACCCACATTTACATTCGGTCCCACGTAATAGGCTATATTGATGTGTTAAATTGAAACACATTAATATAGCTAAATATAATTTATAAGTCGCATTGTATGTACAAAGCCTTAACATGCCTAATTACGGCTAAGGAGCGGTTCGATCTTCGACTTGTAGAATCAAGTTTAGGAAAATTCCAAGTTAGTAATTGGCGAAACTTTTCCGCGCCAGTGTATTTAAGATGTTTACTGTGCTCACTTTGCGTGTTACATTTTATTGGCACTTGCATAATGTAGACAGCGCTGAACTCAACTTGATACTTTGGCAGCTGAACGTTGAAAGGCTTCACAATTTTAACGATCTAAATTTTTATTTTAAGAGCCTTTTAGGTATGTAAATATTGAAATAAGTAGGTACTTGATCCAGATTAGCCATTGTTAATTATAATTAACTCAAAAGACGCTGTAGATTTCGTCGAGAGAGACGTATAGTTATTGTTATGTATTTTAATTTCAAGTCGTGATTGATAAATTGATATATAGATTGACACCTGTAATACGCGTATTGCGGATAATATATAATGTTACGTGATTGGAATCAAAATATATGCCGGTAACTATATAAGATCCGTTATTACAGTATTTTCACTAATATTAAGTAAGGTTAGGTATGAAGGTAACAGGGGCAACAAGCCTTTCTTCCTGATTTACCGCATCCAATAACTTAGCTGTTGAAGGTGGTAAATCAGATTAGGTATAGCGCACATTGATAGTAAAATAACCAACTAATGGGCTTACTATGAAGTCTTAAAACAGTTCTATAATTGAACAGCTGTCATTCACTAAATGCATAAATAACATTGTAATTTCATATTAATATATATAATTACAAAGTTACATTTGCAGTTGATAGTACGACAGCAGTTAAATTATTGACCTGTTTTAAGCGTTCATGGTACGGGCCCTGTACTCGTCTGTAATAGACTTGATTTACACATTGTACAGTCACTAACAATAGCAGTACAGATAGTTACAGACTCGATACGTGTACTAAATACACGGCATGAGTCTAATATTGCGTATAGGTACCTACATATGGTAAGATAGGACATCAATTATGAACGTTATTAAGTCAAGTCATGAAGGGTAATTGTACTCCTTAATCTGAACATTATGTGTTCAATATAGCTGTAATTAACTTATCTTGTTCATGTAGAAACTATTATTGTAATGAATACGTGGAGTATCAGGGATTAACCCTGATACTTCTACAATAACCATCCAAATTAAAACGTATTCATTACAATAATAGTTCTACAATAACCATCAAAGCACCAATAAATTACCTATTTTTGTGTGTTATAATATTTGTGTGTTATAGTATATGTATATCACTATATTATGTTAATAATACTTTGTGTAAAGTCGTATATTAATTTTATTTTACTTAAATATCTCTCTCTTTCTTTTGTTTTTAATAATCTATCTATTTTAGTTTAGCCGATAGCTACACCATATTTTTAATTTTATAACATTACTGTCCATCCCAAGGTTGCCTGGAAGAAATCGCTTCAACGATAAGGCCGCCTATATTACATTGAACTGTATACACGCAACCTACTTGTCCTACTGTAAATCTGTTGGTGTACAAAAAAGAATTAACTATCTATCTATATATCTATTTATTTTTGGTTTAGGCAAGAAAAAAAATATTTTCCACAGGCTTGGGGAAGACGCGCGGGTATGTGGGGGCTCTCACCACTCTAAAACAACCTACAGTGTGCCATGCGCCGTGACTTACTGAGTGAACCGTCGGAAACACTACGCACTTATCGACGGATCATCCAAGCGCTGATCCGCAAGGTGCAGGCCGTTTTATCTGGTTGGGTGATGTTCAGACACTCCAGGACATCACCCCGTCACGGGAGGCTCTACAGCGGGTGGAGAGCTAACTCCTCTAATATGGCCCAAGCCAAGCCAAGCTTAGCGGTGAACCGGTACACAGATACTGGTCATTGGATGAGGCTCTGGCTTTCCCGACGAGAACGCGACAGTGAATTATATATACATACATGTAATCACGCCTTTATCCCCGGACGGTTAGGCAGAAGTGAATTAACAACCACATTTTACCGATCATTGTATTCGGGCCCATATAATAGGGGGTTAGCATATTGCCGTATTCCGGGTACTATTGTTGACTCGAGCAATGCATCTGCGGCTGAGTCTGAACTGTATATATCTGTCCGATGTTAAACAGCCCTATCTCATAGTCGCCTTGTACGACACCGCATGGGAAGAGATGGGGTGGCCCAAATTCTACTCTACCGGGAACCACATGGCGAAGTAATATATACACATATAACATACTTAACTACGCTAATTTTCTTGGAATGAATATCAATTTGAATCAAGTCGATTATTTATATGATGAATTGTTGCAGTTCACTGTTGGGCATAGACCTCTCTCAATGTAAAGACGCTTTGGCCTATTATTTCAACGTTATCCAGACGGGTTGGTACACGGCTTTTTTTATACCACTTAGGTGGCAGACAAGCGCACGGCCCACCTGATGGAAAGTGGTTACCGTGGCCTATGGAAGTGTGTAACACCAGAGAAGCCACACTCGCGCTGCCAACCCTGTAAGTACAGAGTTTCTGTGCCGTCAGTGTAGAGGACAAAGCAGGACAAGCCTTTAGTCATCCCACTGACAGCACAAATTCTCCAGTGAGCTCTGGCGACCCTACTCACCGCCAGGAACATAACACGAATTTTTCGAATTTTCGCAGTTATATCGTCGCCACTTACGACCTTCTTCGTGCTAGATGGGGTGGTGATACTAAACTTGTGTTCTTTCCCCGTCACCACACGGACATTAATTGTTTACTTTATGTTACAATCAACAACATAACTACAACGAACAATGAACAATTATTATATTTGACAGAATTAGTGGCGTATTTGCTAATTACGTATCACATTAGGTGTCCTATCAGCTAGACGAGTTTAGACGACCGCTGAAACTTAATATAGGTATATTAATTATAAATGGTGCTGAAGGCAATTTGTGTAATACGCATGTAGCATTTTGTAGTTCATTGTTCGTGTTGTTGACAGCTGGTTTAATTAGAATAGATATTAGACTTAGTTTTTTTGGTTTGTTGTATCGGAGTAGGGGCCCTTTCAAAATCTACGGGCCACTATACATATATGGCAGGAGAGGCTGATGATTGACAGATGAGGCCCTAGTGTAGGTTTTCCTTTAACGATTAAAGTCTGAAAGTCAAATCAAGAGAAAGAGTATGAGAGTGAACCCCAAGCTTGTAGCTTTGGATGTAATCGGAACTAATGTTACGATGATGATACATTGCATTAATAATACAACATTTAACAAATAATGCAATTTACATTTAATTAATTCTTCAGCAATTTTCATCTTCCTACAGTCCCGGGTCCAGGCATTCAATGAGATGGTCTCGTTGACGGCCACCATAGTAAGAGCGTTTTCCCATTATATGATCCGATATCGGCTTTAGCTCCGGTATCCGGAATCCGATAGCCGACTGGAAGTAAAATGTATAAAATATACGTATCTGTGTCCGGCACGATATCGAATATCGGAGCTGACACCGCTGTGTTCGCCTGATTTTGGATATCAATGTCTATCAAAAACCACAACAGCAAAATATTAAAAAAAAAATGTCATGTCATATTCAATGGTAGACATTTCTAATGTCTATTTTTGGCAAAAAAAAATAATGACTCCTAATCGGAGTTTTTACTACGCGTTCGTATTTTAAAACATAATTATAAATTCGTCGACCATAGTGTGGGTTGTGCGTTTTTATTTTGTATGCCTGGTTTTTAAGATTTTATTGTGGCGCATAACTGTTTTTTGTCTCTAATAAATAAATAAAAATAACAAGTCTGTGGTTGAGCTTATGGTTTTTTTATCTGTGCTATCGAGTATATGGACGTGTCCTTCCACCGATTTTATGGGATATAATATGTGAAAACAGCACATGGTGTGGCTATAACATATCAGTTATCGTCGTCCGACACAGATATCGGACCGGATGGTGTAATGGTGACTCTCTTCCCTGAGATTTTGCCTTCAGCCTACCATCAAACGAAAATGGTCCTATTAATAAACAAAATATCATTCCTTCAGTGTGAAAACGTATCCGTTTGACGGGGATAGATCAAAAAGGAGTATTATATCTACACTAGCGATTGCTCCGTGCTCGTGGATGCCGGTTATCGCGACAAACTCAAGTTCTATTTAAACCAAATTTCATCAAAATCGGTTCAGCGGTTTGGGCCTGAAAGTGTAACACACAGACAGACAGAGTTACTTACGCATTTACGATATTAGTATAGATTTTACTAGTTTAAAAAATATGTATACAGCTTCTGCCTACCTCTGCAGGTATACACAAGCGTGAGTGTATAATAACATGATAAAACTGTTCGCATAGATCTCGTTTAGCTAATTTTGGATATCCGAAAGTATCTATAGTATTCGCAAAGCAACAGGTGTAAATAGAAATATCTGTCATATGAATAGCTTTAGGGGTTTAGATAGCTATCATTTGATACTACCGTGGGGGTGCGGACAAATAGTAAAATTAATAACTTTATAGTTAGTAAAATTGCTAAAAAGCTTCGTAACCAAGTGATTACTGAGGTTATTGCATGATAAATAATACGATGACGGATGTAGTAACGGAGAAAGAATACAAGTGTCACCATGCCATCTAATCCGAAGGGTGTCGTAAGAGGCGACAATCGGAAATATATGCAGATGATATCTCTGCAAGAGATGGAAAACTCGAAATAAAACTCTGTTTCATTCCGTCTGGTCAGCAAACCAGAACACCTGTACCACTAGACAAGTGGCAGTTCGTTTGTTAGCGTGCTGTAGAATATAACGACAAATGTATGGGATTGGACGTTTATGACATACGTTGACGACTGTCATATATGTCAAATCTCATACATGCGTTATTCTATTCTACAATACGCCAGCCAATGAATTATCACTTTTCTAGGTGGGCTGTTAAGATAAAGATGAGATAAATACTCTTTATTGCACACTAAAAATAGGATACATACACAGAAGACAGTACATGGTAGTGAATTGTACAATAGGCGGTTTTATCGCGGTCTGCAATCTCTTCCAGACAACCAGGAAAGACAAGTATTTGGACAATATTGCTAGAACAGGTAGTTTACGGTGTACACTAAATGATTAATTCTTAATATTTTTTATTAATTTGCATTTCGTATCTACTTACTTAAAAATACCTACATACACATACTTATCTACAATTAATCAAGGGGCCTGCCAACTACATCTTCGGTAACCAAATCTGACATAAGCTCCTCCACCGGCGGGGAGATTCCGAAGGGAGTTTCGCACAATAAAAAAGTGGACTGTTAATTGACGGATAAAACTTTGGCGCTGGCTCTTTGAATTAAAGGATCAAACAGCAAGGTTTCTATAGGTTCAGCTGTACGAGTAACACGCTCCTGGTGTTGCACTTGTCATTGGATGCGGTAACCACTTTCCATCAGGTAGGCCATCCATCCAAAAAAGCTCTCCCTAGAATTAGCGTCCCTATCTTGACGGTCTCGACAGATGTTTTGTTACATCCCGTTTAAAGGTTCCGAGATTGTAGGACTCGGGGCTCCAAATGCAAACTAAATTTCTATTTACTTGTAAAGAAATTTTTTTATTTTTTTATATAGTACACGTCAATTGAACTTCGCCTTGCCTGATGGTAAGCTGAAGGCAAAGTCCCAGAAAAGAGGGTCACCATTACTTACACATACCGTGTGACAATGGTGACACTCAGCTTGACGGCCTCATTATATGCTTTTTCACGCCCCGCTTAAAGGACCCGGGACTGTAGGAAGAAGGAAACACGTGAGCTAGTAATGAATTCCAGGTCTTAATGGTGCGAGAGAGGAAAGAGTCACCGAACCGCTTGGTTCTTGATCGGATGTTTTGCACCGTGTGCGGATGACATCTAAGACCTGCACGTGTTGTCCTGTGTAGGAAAGGGTAGGGTGGGACTAATTGGAAGAGCTTATCAGAACACTCCCCATGGTACAGACGGTAAAATACAGCCATGGACGCAACATCTCTACGCAGCTGTAAAGGTTCTAGGGTGTTCGTGATCTCGGGATTCCCAATGATGCGGACCGCACGTCGCTGCAATGCGGAATAAGACTGTAAAATATGTATCTAAGTCGCAAAAATCAAGAGATTATCCGATTACAGTGTAGGTAGTCACAACCGGTTGTTAATTTCCCGTAATTTATACTTCATTACAAAACTGCATCAAACGAATGTGTTATGAAAGCGGAAAATCGTGTGTATTTGTCACAGGCCGAGTGAATACCGGTTAATGTTGATACAATTTCAGGTTGAATTTTGCCGCTATGAAATGAAATTAAAAAGCTGAGGGCTGTGGCGAATAATTTCAGAATACTGTTCAAAAGTTTATGTGATATATTGCAGGTGTGAGTGACCAGCTTGTTGCATTTTGTAGTTTTTGTATTTACCTAAGATTTTTAAAGATACTTAGATACTAACTGCAAATTCTTAATATCATAAATTTAATGTCAACCGTGGCTCTGCCCACTGAAACTGTTCCCCGGGGTGAAAATGCATAATTGTTCTATTCCATACTATAATATAATATCGCTGTGCCAAATATCATCCGTTAGTAGTTCTTTGCGTGAAAGAGTGATAAACATCCTTAATATTAATTTTTCAATTACTTTTTTATATAATACTTAGGTGTTTGTCTGGCAAGCATACGGCCCACCTGATGAGAAATGGTTACCGTGGCCTATGGACGTATGTAACACCAGAGGAGTCACACTACTACCGACCCTGAAACAACCTTCTAGTGCCCTTCTTGAAGGACCCATATTGTAATCGCATGTAACAAAAAAAAGACAAATAATGTTAAAGCTTCGTAATATGAACAATTTTCGATTACAAAGTTATTACAATTTGCAACAAAAACGTTGCATTTAATCGCATTTGGAGCAGGTACACATTGTATTGCGAATAAATTGAGACGTAAATGTAATCTTAGATGCAGTAAATTTTGACGACTTCATGTACTACTTTGTTAGTCAAATGTACAGTGAAAAAGCTCTTTAAACTCTATTGTTATTTTATGAGTTCCAAATCAATACAACCTGTAAGCCAGTACACCTGTTGATTGACGGTTGAGGCTCTGGTGTTAGTAACATTTTCTCCCAGGGTTGGTAGATAGTAATCATCTATTTGAACTTGCAGAAGACAAATATAATGGCGAAGACGCAGTTTTTCGACGCGAAAGCTTTGATTGCACCCGGGAGCTATACTACAATGATGATGGTAGACCTCGAGAAGAACAAGTAGGCAGCAGGATAGACACTGTTCGCTGATCACCATGAACTCAGCGGTAAGCGGTCGGGCAAACCAATGAGAGCGAAAGAGAGGTGAAGAGCGGGTGTCTCTTTCCCTCACATTTTTTTTTTTTTTTTTTTTTACGTGCGCAAAATCCCCACGGATACCTCCCCACCGGACCCGGTGGAGGAGGTTATGTCGGACTCGAACCGACTAAAACGCACGCCGCCTGTGGGTCGTTTCGGTTGCCGAAGGTGAGGTTGACAGGCATATCCCTCGCACCCCGGCCGACCCAGGGCCATCTCTCACGATCTGGCCCTCTTCTCGGGTGTGGGGACCACAGAGTCCCCAACTCGTCCCCGGAAACGGGGAGGCGCGCCACGCGCGCCGCCGCCGCGGCCTGCTTCTGCAAGGGTGACAGGCGGCTTCACCTGTCACCCCCAGGCCGGCGCTCATGGGGGGCGGAGGTCGTTCATCGACCTCCGACGCCCGAGTTGCCTTCGTGCGCGGGCAGCTTGTCTAGCGATCCTTCGTCGCTCCCGCTGCCGTTCCCGCCTCCCTCACATTAGTTTGTCATACCGCTTGCACCGCCGAGCCGCTCGCCGCTGAGTTCGCGGCCAAGGCCTCATTATATTAGATTTTACTGTCCATTCTTATCGCCCGTAAGTCTCGCCAGTTAGTTGCATTCTCTTGATGATTATATATATGGAATGGCAGTACTGACACGCCACGTGTGCATTTAAACCGAGCGACCGCAATGCGGGTTCCGTACTGGTGCTCAAAACAACCAGAGACGGTTACGTTGATTTATGCTCGTTACGAGGGTACTAGGTCCTGTTGTCTATAGTCTGTTATAATTAAATTTATTATAACAAGGTTTGGGTATTGTGTACTTTTACTGAATATTTACACTAGAAATTAGAGATCCCTTAAGATTTTGAGATTGATCATGAATTAAAACATCTTTAGGTATAGACACTATGAACACACTATAATGTTATGTTATTATTATGAAATGCATACACATACATACATATAATCACGCCTTTATCTCCAAAGGGTTAGGCAGAGGTGAATTTATGTATGAGGGGTGAGTTTATTGCCGTCTTCTAGGCACTATATTGTTGACTCGAGTCTTGTATCTGTCCCTGAGTTGTATATATCTGCCTGATATTAAATAGCCCTATTCCTTAGTCGCCTTGTACCCGGTATGGAATGGAGTGGACCAAATTCTACTCTGCCGTCTATGAAATGATAAATGCTAAAACTACGGTCAATGCAGAACCAGTATGACAAACTTGTTAGATAATTTTTTCACACCCTATTTAAAAGATCCGGGATTGTAAGAAGACATGTCTAAAATACATGTAAAAATGTACATATAGTATTTAAGGTTAGGCAAAGAAAATAAGTCTAATTGACATGTATATATATGTGTATACATGTCCTCCGAAGGATGTAGTGGTGCCAACTCGGCTATCTGTTTTCTGAGTTTGGAAACAGACCCCGACAGAGATCCACCTCGAAAATCGACTTCACACTGAAGCTTGGCCTTTTGTAATGAAAGGAACTTAATGGTGTACTTAATTAAAAATGTATATATAATCTACAAACATCTTCACTCAACTTCGCCTGCTAGTTAGTACATGTGCTGAACAACAGACGAGAGTTTAAATACAGAACCATTTGAATGCAACAGATGACTTCATATATTGATTAACAAATTGTTATTCATGTCCGCAATTTCAATAATAGCATTTGAAACGGAAACATAAAAACTCGAAGCAGCGTCTTCAGTAGAGAATAAGTCAATTTGTTAAGGATAGGAGTCGGTGGCTCGCGTAATGGGGCTTCGGAAGCAGGCACCGAAGCAACTGCATTCTGCATCTCTCTGTACAAATTTAGCTCAGTTTGCTCTTGTATATTAATTTTCGAAATTTTCATAGTTGCGCTTTTTGTAGCTTATGTTTGTACCTTTTCCGGAATATTGTTTGTAGATTTTTTTTGAGACATAGGTGCTTTTAAGTTTGATTAATTTATGAGGGTAGACGATAAATTTAATTCCAAGTAGTCAGTTACGGCCGCTTTCTATATGCAATCTCAATCAATATTCTGTGATCCAAGATTGATAATTTAAACCGTTTCTGGATTTCAATATTTCAATGAACAATGTTTTGATCGATATGCCGATTCTTTTTTTAATCGATCTTTAAGAGGATGGATCAACAGTTTCAAATTAAAAATAATCTAAGAACGATCGAATATTGGAAGCAGCCTTAATCTATTTTGAACTCGCTTTTATGGGAGCTACTGATGTTTAATATCCTACCTCTTGAGTTAAAAAATATAGTGTACATAAGTTAAATAAGTGGGACTGTAGGTGGGATTTGTCATATACTGGCATTCTTATAACATAGGTTTCAGAGATAACGACTAAAGAGGGCCAAAAATATCTCCCTAATGTTTCTAATCTCAAGTCTGGGTTATGTTCTTACAATTTATCTCTGTTATATTTGGTTTGGTGTAGGAATATTACAAACATACATATAGTCACGCCTTTATCCCCGGAGGGTTAGGCAGAGGTGAAATAACAGGAATATTATGAACTGTAAATTTTATTTTATTATTACTCTAGAAAAATAAGCTTTATTTATACCATATTCTGTACTTATAGGATTGGTAGCGCAAGTGTAGCTCCTTTGATGTTGCATACGTATATAAGCCATGGTGACCACTCTCCATCGGGTGAGCCGTGTGTTTTTCTGCCACTTAAGTGAAATAAAATAAACTAAACATAAATAAAATCAAGAAAATTATGTTGCGGCCAAGTAAAAACTTATAATCTAAATAGACAGTAGCATATAGTGTTTGTGCCTCTGGCCCAAAGAATTTAGCAGACCTCATTTACAAGGCGGTACACCTGCTGATTACTGGACGAGGCTCTAAGACAGGCTTTTTTCTCATGATTGAGGGTCATAGACCCAGACAAATTGATGAGTAACAGCTTAGCATTTAAATATTATTTCATTTAAGTTTTGGACGGCCCATATTTTTGTTTTATTCCATTAAGGTGACAGGCAAGCACCCGGCCCATGGCTTATGGATGTAAGGGAGTCACACTCACGCTGCCAACCATGTAAGCACAAAGTACAATTATATTGCCATCGACACGATAAGGAAGAGTTGTATAATTACATAATAAAACTCCAATTTATTCACGAGTACGATTTGACTTTCATTAAGGAGCTTATAGTAAAACCATATACTAAATTCAAACTCGTATCTACCAAGACCAATAATTGAAGGTAATTCGTAGAACAACGCATTAATGTATGCGTTGTTCGCGGACGGGAGGGAATTACACGAATTTCTCAAGATCCAAGATTATGTCGTCGCAAACATAGCATGACATCGGCCTTAGAGGGCGAAGATAAATTATCCTTAAGGACAATTTAACCTACTGCAGCATTGAGCACAATATTTATAGCGTTTTCCGAAATTTCTTGGTTATTTTCCGCCGCATATTTGACGATATAATTTTGTACAATAATGTTTACGGGAATTAAGGAGATCATGGTATAATATACATTCGAATTACCTAATGTTCTGACCGGGTTAGATTAACCGGATCTGACTGAATTAAAATTCCCAATTCAGCAGTCCGACTGGGGAATTACTCCCCCCTACAGAATACCATTGCTATAATAACCTCGAGTTGTTTTTCCGGCGGTGTCAGAGCTTACTGTAGAGTTTTTGTACTGTCATTGGGAAGACTAAAGGCTAGTCCTGATTGTTTATTCTGCACTGACTGCACACAAACTCTCTGTTCTTACAGGATCGGTAACACGGGTGTAACTCCCCTGGTGTTGCACACATTCATAGGTCAAGGTAACCACTTTCCATCAGGTGAGCCACGTGCTTGTCTGCCTCCTAAGTTGTATAAAAAAAACTGTTGTCACAGGTTGACTGGATCAGTGGTATATACGCCTGCCGTCACTTCGTCGTCGAGTCCGTGAGGCAGACGGATTCCACTCACCATTTCTCGATAGTTTTGTTTTACCTTGAACGGGGGAATGCTCGCATCAGCGCGCAGCAGCGTCCGAAATACCAAGACGGTATGCGGTTTAACTCAATTGTGGTGGTAGCCAGGAGATTACCGTACGAAAAAAGAGGTCAGACTTGTCGTTCCCGGAATAACCTGCTAAAATAATGTGCCAAAAAACGAATTTGGAAGATTTAACGTCAAACCCTCGTATTGGTTGATGAGAAGCGAAAACTCTTCCAAAGTCGTATGACTAAAGACTAATCAGTAACCATGACACATCCTACCTATTCATTACGTGAAAATGTAGTTTTCCTATATTAATAAAATCGACAACTAATACAAATTCATAGCTTTAACGTATGTGCGTCCGTTCGTAAGGACCTGTTTATCATAATTTCAGGCAATACCGGGTTCTGTCAAACAATAGACGATATTATTGGGTTCATAGCACCACATGTATTATGTATGAGCCTTCTGAACGCACTTCTCAGATCTTCAACACTATATGATGTGACAATATTTTTTGAAGTTATCGGACTAGTCTTGGAAGATTTATATATTTCATGAATATGCACATTTTGCGCAAAAAAATCGCAATGATATTTGTTACACTACACAATTACATAATTAGTTCAACTTTTATAAGGTGCATAGGGTGGTGAACCTTCACGCACGGCGGTAGAGCTTCTTTAGAAGAGACGTGCTACATACGTACGTACGTATTATGGGAAAATACGACCAAGGCGAGATTTGTCCTACTGAAAGCTGCCTTTCAACGCAAGAAGCGGGCTAGTTCTCCAAGGCTGGAGATGACAGATGCAGCTGCCTATCATCGGGGTGCTAGAGAAATGCATTATTAACTCCTTTCGATGCGACAGTGCGACAATTTCGATACGATGCGAAAATCCAGTCCATAACATAGGGATAAGACATACAAGTCAAATGAAACAAAAAGCCTTTCCAATAGGATGTTAGACACGACGGTATTCCCGTTCCAACTGAGCAGTCCGATTTGGCAAGTTCCTCTACCCTACAGAATATCACGGCTATAATAACCTCGTGTTGTGTTCCCGGCGGTGAGTAGGGTAGCCAGAGCTCACTGGAGAGTTTTTGTGCTGTTAGTGGGAAGACCAAAGGCTTGTCCTGATTTTCTGCACTGATGGCACAGAAAATCTCTGTTCTTACAGGGCAGGCAGCACGGGTGTGATTCCCCTGGCGTTACATACGTTCATAGGTACCCACAATGTAACATATTTTTGTTCTGCAGATTTAATTTTGATATTGTTATACCTAGATTAAGTACTTGTCTACCTGATGTATAGAATTAGTATTAACTTATTCTGTTCGAATACAACGACTCGACGACGAACGTAGTGTACGGACAAACCTTAGCGTTTTTTTTTTAATATACTACAACATTCTACACAACGCTATCTAGACCCATGGTAAGCATATCTTAACTAGCTTGTGTTATGGAATCTAGAATGAGATAAACATACTTAGATACTCTTTTTTTGTAAATACATACATATCAAACATACATATTTTTTGTTACACTACTAAGGCATTAGATCCAATGTATATTTTATGGTTAAATAATAATAATTAAAAAAAACACTATCCACCATCATGGGCCGTATGCTTGTCTGCCAACTACGAGTCAATTATATTAAAAAAATAAGTGTACATAAATCACCATTATAGCTTCACCACAGTCGGTAAAATGAGTAAATAAATAACCATGAGCTATCACGCAAAACAGTCTCCAATTTCAAGTAAACCTAATCAGTACCCAAAGCCAAAATCCATCGTATACCCTTTTCAACTTCGGTAACAGAATATCCGTCATTTGTAGGCTTCTTAGGGTCAGTTACAATTGCTTTAGGCTGGCCATTAGATAGTTTTGGTCGTAATTTATATATCTAACATGTTAGCTATATATCCCAGAGATAGCTCTCTCAATATATATATATATATATCTATATTATTTTTCTGTGCGTATGTTTATCATCTAACTTCTCTTAAACGGCTGATTTGATATGAAATTACGTGAGTATCTCGCTTAAAGAATCCAGGATTGTGTGAAGGAATCTGCACAAGCTTTCAAATATTATGATCATTACCCTCTGAGCGTTTTCCGGGGACGAGTTGGGGACTCTGTAGTCCCCACACCCGAGAAGAGGGCCAGATCGCAAGAGATGGCCGGGGTGCGAGGGATATGCCTGTCAACCTCACCTTCAGCAACCAAAGCGACCCATAGGTGGCGTGCGTTTTAGTCGGTTCGAGTCCAACATAACCTCTTCCACCGGCTCCGGTGAGGGGGGTACCCGCGGGGATTTTGAGCACGCATCAAAAAAACCCTCTGAGCATTTTAATTAATCAGTTGGGGTCGGCTTTCCAATCTAATTGTGGTATTTTCCGTGAAGCGACTGCCGCCTGACCTCCACAAGCAATATTAGTAAGATAGGATAGTAGAATAATGAATAACCGCGGTAGCCTAGTGGTATGGGTAATTGACTGCTGAGATGAGGTCTCAGGTTCGATCCCAGGTTTTACCATGGCACACACCAATGACTTTTCGAGTAATTAATTAAGTAATTAAGTATTTATCGCAGGTTTTAATGGCTATAGGCTCGCCACCTATTACATTGGGACCTAAACATAAACTTGCGAAATATGGGTGCTAGCAACTCTACCTACCCCTTCGGGGATGTAGCCGTGAGTTTATGTTATGTTAGGATAGGATAGTGTAATAGTGAGTAAGATCGTTGAAGCCAGTGCTTTATTTTTTAGATATTGTACTATTTTAAATAAGTTAACAAAATAAATCGCACTTTCTGCTACAACAACGTTCACGTCCAACAGTGCTATTCCACTACAATTCACTCATTCATTAGTATTTTCCTGAGTTAACTAGTTAAGGCAAGCAGAGAGATAAGACTACGTTGATTGCTCTTAATTAACTCAGGCGTTGAGCCTGATACGGTCTTTATTCTATTATTTAATATTAATGATTACATAGGTATTTAGTTTTACTAAAATTATACATCGTGTTTATTTTTGATAAATGTACATGTACCTAAATATAATGTCGGGAACAGACCGATGGACCATAGGCGTAAGAATTTAAATGATTGGGATTGATTGAATGACATTTTAAAGCATTTAGTTTGCTAACTATTCAAATCAATTAAGAGAAAATTGAATAAGTTCAGGCGGGATTGGAATGGTTCCAATAATTCGTACGAATGTCGGTAGATGGCTCTTACCGTCGCCACAAGACGGATATATGTATAAAAGAAATTGAATAGTTTCGGGTGAAGGTGATGTGGCTTAGTAGTCAGAGAATTGCCCCTGTAAGGGAAAGATCGCGGGTTCAATTCCCACCTGAACCGTTCCAATTTTTTCTATATCATAATCGATTGAGATTGATTTGTGAACTGGGACTGTTAATACATACATATGATACATTAACTAATGCCCACGAGTGTACTCGCATGTAATAGTCATAGTCATAGTCACAAACCTTCACACGCACTAAAATGGGAAGTGAACCCGTATCCATAAAGTAGCAGTAGCATAGAAGATACACTAACGCCAAGCCACAGATATCAGTTATTTTGATTTCGAATTTCAGTTAAAAGTATCAAATATTTCCCAATATTCGGTGAACGGTGGTCACCACTTGATACTACTCGTTACGGCTCACGAATTGTATGCTCGGAGAATCGATGCCACCGAATATAAACACGATAACCAATGGACGTTTCCGCGAGTTTTTACGGGATCAGACTTCTGAAACTTCGCCGAATATTATATTTATCAGAATGATCGAGTACGTATAATACGATTGATTGATATGATTATAGTTTTGTTTACCGTATATATATTGCAACTTGGGGAAATTAACGAAGTACTATCGATTATTTATTGGTAATTTGGGATTTTTTTTCACATTTAGCGTTTGTAACTTACGAGTCTAAATAGAACATGCTCAATATTTTTAAGTTCCAAATTTATTTTACATTGAAATGTACCTAATAACAAATTTATTCATTTAAGTTTTTTTTAATACCACATAGGTGGCAGACTAGCACACGCTCCACCTGATGGAAATTGGCTACCGTGGCCTATGGATGTATGCAACGCAACACCAGGGCCGTTACACTCGTGCTGTCGACCCTGTAAGCACAGAGCTAGTAGAGATCAAAAGGAAACCTTCTAATGTTTTTAAGGCGTGTCATTTTAGCACTCCTTTCTGATTACACACATACATACATATAATCATGCCTATATCCCCGGAGGGTTAGGCAGAGGTGAATTTTATTAACACCCACTTTTCACCAATAATTGTATTTGAACCCACGTAATATGGGGTGAGCCTATTGACGTATTCCGGGTACTATTGTTGACTCGATCCATAGCATCTATTCAAATTCCATTATAATATCCTATAGGTGTATGAGGTAAGTCTGGTGGAATTTAAAATCATTGTGATAATGAATATGTAGACATTTCTCACTCTATGCTAGCTAACGAACCCAGTGGTGGGCAAACTTGCATAATAGGAGGTCAGAAAGTTAAAGAAATTTCAAGGGACGGCCAGAATTATAGAAAAAAAGGCATCTTGTAACCTTCCCCCGAAAGACGCCGGAGATGAGATTGGCCAATATTGTAATTGACAATTCAATTTTTATTCGAAGGCATGGTAGGCGTGTGAGATATATAATTGCTTTTGATTTGCCATAATATTGTCGAATGTAGGTTCGAGCTGTGACGAAGTAAGAAAGAAATTTTTAAATTAAATTAAACAAACCCAAATCTCATCTATAGATTAGGTCAATTTTTATCTCTCAATCATTTCACTACACTTATTACGCCCAACGACTCCTAACACAATAGTGAACAAAGCGACTAGTCTAGCTGGCTTCTTTGCCCATGCTCTTATTATTTTAATAAGTAGAATCTACTTTATACTTCTGGACCATCAAAATATAATTATAGCAGGCCATATACTATTCATTTTGAAAGACCGTCGCCGGGCCAGATTAAATACTTTCGCGCCCGGAACTGGCCCGAAGGCTGTACTTTGCCCATCACTGATCTAACCTAATACCTTTTGGATCTACGTAAAAGATGAAGCTTATTACCGTCAACTGGGTTTAAAATATGAGAAAATTATAAAAAGTGAAAGGTAAAGTAGCTACCGCTTTTACGACAGGATTTGGGACTGTACCCGGAAAACGTTGTACACTAATACGTATTATGTAAATGTGCATGTTATCCCTGTATCATAAGGGCTTTACAAACATACAATGTGACCAAAACAAAACATGTCCCAACTCAACACAATTATATGTGTATTACACTTGTAGTTGTAGCATTTGGGGGTTGGATCCATGATTCTTGACACAGTGGTACATGGGGAAGAGGCCACTAAAAGTAGTGTATTATAAGATCTAAGAAAAATATTGTGTAATTGTTTATGGGTTTCTTTTGATGTTTTATATCACTTTATTACTTTGATGGTGCAGTGACAGTTAAAATACCTGGTTGTATGTACTACCTCATCCCATCCGGCCACGTTATTTTCGGCAGAATAAAATTTAGGCCACCCCATCTCTTCCCATCCGGTGTCGTACAAGGCGACTAAGGGATATGGCTGTTTAACTATAGACAGAGATATACAGCCCTGACTCAGCCACAGCTGCATGGCTTGAGTCAACAATAGTGCCCGGAAGACGGCAATAGGCTCACCCCCTATTACGTGGGACCGAATACAATGATTGGTGAAATGTGGGTGTTAATTTCCTCTGCCTAACCCTCCGGGAATAAAGGCGTGATTGTATTTATGTTTGTAAGTGTTTACAGATTCAATTTACAGACTAAGTTTGGGTGGCCAATGTTATGACCAAAATATATGCATTGTACACGATGTGCCTGTACATAGGATAGGCAGAAGCCTAAGTTATATTTATCGCCGTCAATCAGACTTAAACATTTAGACCAACACAAGTAGGTATAGCTGTTGAATGCTCAAACTCTACACTACTGTGGCCCTTACAGACATTAAATCTAAAAACACAACGTAAATAATAATAGTTCCAAGCATTTATGTTCCAGAAGAGTTTGTTTCAAAAATTGCAAATTAAATTAGGTAACATAAGTTAGCGAGCAAACAATATTTTTAATTAGATTTATGACTAAATTAAAAAGAATAAAATTTCCCCTTAATGTAAAACTTCTGAAGGCGTTCGCTCGAGAGTCTTTTCTAACGGTACGAACTCGAACATTCATCTGTTGTAAAATAAAAAAGTTTCCCTTGGCGTATTAATCTGAAAGCAAATCAGATTCATACCCCGAGAGGCTGAGCCACATCTGGCCAGTTAAAAGTTGCCAGTAAACTGGTATGAATACACCGCATTACTTTGTTAACAATGTGCCGCAAGGAATCAGCTGGAGCGATAAAATAGTTTAGTAAAAACAACGCATGTGTGGAAATGGTCAGTAACATTGTAGCTTAGAGCACCAAAACGTACCTACTCTGGAAGAAATCAGCTTCAGTGGTTAAATGTTAGGAAACCAGAAGTTTTATTCGCATTTTGCCACTGCCGGCGAGAGAAGTAAAATAGGAGAATGGGAAATAGAAAAGAAAGAAAGATAGAGTCTTTTACTTGTGCGTTCGAGAGAGTAGAAAACAGACAAAAATATGAATATAGAAGAAACAAAGGAAAGTGCATAATAACCTCGTGTTGTGTTCCCAGCGGTGAGTAGGGTAGTCAGAGCTCACAGGAGAGTTTTTGTGCTGTCAGTAGAAATACCAAAAGCTTATCCTCTTTTGTCTTTTGCACTGACGGCACAGAAACTCTTCGGCTTACAGGGTTGGCAGACCGATTGTGACTCCCTTGGCGTTGCACACGTCCATAAGCCACGATAAACACTTTCCATCAGGTGGGCCGTGTGCTTGTCTGCCAATCAAGTGGTATTAAAAAAGTTAAAGGTTTTACTAGCATTTGCAGGAAAAAAGAGATATCAAAGAACTTTCATCATACACACAATTCCTACATAAATTATGAGTCATGGCGGTGCGTACCGAACTGTATGCCAGCGTTTGTTTGTTGTTTTTTTTGTTTGTTTTACTTAAGTACCTTCTAATGAAAAATGAAGTAATGTTTAGTACTTAATTTTATTGATTTTATATCGTGTTTTGTGTGTGTGTGTGTGTCTAAAAAACGCATTTTATTTATTTCTTTCTTTCTTTCATAATTTTAATTTTAAAGCAGTTAAAATGCTACCAATTCAAATCGATTAAGACCCATTTGAGTCGTTTCACTTATTCCTCTTTAAATCGATTCATTATAAATTATTATTAACGTGTACCTAGTTTATGCATCATAAACATGTTTGTTTCAAAAAACGCTTCCCGCTTATAACTTACTCTAACGACAAAATGTATCTAAGTCCGAGACTTCATACTTTGTACTCGTGGCATCATTTCGCGTTGTTAGTGCGCGAGGGAAATATGAAAATATCTTGTTATTATAAACTTAGTTTGGATATATTTAACCGTGAAATACAGCTGACTTGACATGGAAAATAATTTGGAAGCTTTACTGTAATAGTTTTGAATTTATATAAAGTTTTGTGGTAAGGTATCTGCATATTTGGACGTTTTGTGGCGTTTTAAATTCTGTTGTGAATTTTTGATCAATACGTATGTCCACAGGCAGGTGTTTTTGATAATTACGTACGTCCACAAGTGGGTGCTTGTGATCACTACGTACATCCACAGGCAGGTGTTCTTGGGGCCTCATTAAGATTTTCGGGATCCAAGCTGACTTGGGCTCCAAAAATCTGATGCACCTGCTGATTGGTTCAGACAAAACTCTGGAGCAGGCTTTCCTCTCAGGCTTGAAAGGTCAGATGGTAGTCGATTCCATAAAAATCGTATAAACTAAATCATAAAATGCTTAGTACGCAGTCAAGAATGGATTATACGTGATAAGACTAGTACATACGTCCATACGCTTCTAACGCTTTCATATCTTTACATTTAACTGTAGCACATCATATCCCAAAATAGCTTTATCTCTCAACTACCTAACTTAAATAAAATGGCAGTTAACGAAGATTACAACGTTTTACGATACAGCCTGTTTGTTGTTATATTTATTAAGCACTCATTTTATCGACATTTTGTATACAATAATGTAGGTAATTGTCCCTTTTCAAGATTTACGGAGCGTTAAAGTTTTAATCAGAGCGGAAAAAGTCAAATATTTCTAGTTACTTTCATTTCTTCGCTGAAATCTTAGCTTAGTTAGAGTTTTTTCGTAAATATAAATCGTACCAATGTAAATTTATTTGATAGTGTTAATTAATGTGTAAGGATTATTGGCAATTTACATGACTGTTCATGCAAATAATGTTTCTAAAACGCATCATTCACAATCAGCCCATATAATATATGGGTCAGTGTAATTCAGGCGGAAATTTGTTCGAGCCGTTATTAAATGGTAATTAAATATATACCTTATTCCATTAAGAGAATACTTAAAATAGTAAGCAACTAATTTTATCAGATAAGCTTAAATGCTGTATATTATTTCCAGTTTGTTAAATTAGAATAAGGTTGATATTTAATTGCCATTTATAAACTGCTCGAGTATTTGACCAACAGATTTAAATTAACCGCGTGGTTTTCGGCAGTGTAGAATTTGGGTCACACCATCTCTTCCCATACGGTGTCGTATGAGACGACTAAGGGATACGGCTGTTTAACATCAGACAGATTCAGTCCAGACTCAGCCTCAGATGCATGGCTCGAGTCAACAATAGTGCCCGGAATACGGCAATAAGCTCACCCCCTATTACATGGAATCGAATTCAAAGATCGGTGAAATGTGAGTGTAAATTCACCTCTGCCTAACCATCCGGGGATAAATGCGTGATTATATGTATGTATGTATTTGAATTAACCGTAGCACAACATGATACAAGTTCTTTAATATGTAGTTCGTTTAATTGATTCGTAACTTCAACAAAACATGATATTGCCGGCAATTTGTAATGTTAAACATTTAAATAAAAATATTTTATTGAAATTAACACGTTTCGAATATTTTTCAGTAGCTGTAGGCTTCTTGTGAACATGACCACTGACAAGTAACCGAAACGTCGGGATTAATGTTAATAATTAAATAACACAAAATAAATAGCGACAGCCTCCATTAAAATTATTTTAAAACGTTTACTGTTATTACACACTGCACAGTTTTCTTACACAACCTTCACTGCATACGTATATCCTATCGCTAGCTCTACTGGGAACATAATGGTGATCCATTTTGCTCGGTTGACACACCACAAAAAGTGCCTTAGGTCCTTGTCGTCTAGCGTAAAATATAGTCTTTCAAATGTGGCATGCTGTATTGCTTTTATGAAATAGTTCAGGGTTGATAAAAAGCTTTCCGTAATAAGTTTTTGTCCTATATTTTTATATCTTATATAATTATGTATGTACTTTATAAAAAAATCTACGTTTGTTTATTTAATCCCTTTTCTTACACTTCTTCATTATGGAAATTGGTTACCGTGGCTTATGGCCAGAGAAGTCACACTCGCGCTGCCGACCCTGTATGTACAGAGTTTCTGTGCCGTCAATGTAGAAGACAAAGCAGGACAAGCTTTTAGTCTTCCCACTGATAGCACAGACTCTCCAGTGAGCTCTAGGGTACCCTACTCACCGCTGGCAATACAACACGAAGTTATAATGGCCGCGGTATTCTGTAGGGCGAAGGTACTTCCCCAGTCGGACTGCCCAATTGGACGGAAATACTGCCGTGTCTTACCTCCTAGTCTTTTAAAGTAATCATTTGAGAATATATATGGATGGAATGTTAATAATAAATCATTCTATCCACAGACACTGTTCACTTATTTATAATCTCGTACACTATAAAAATGGATATCATAGCATTATAACCTTCAAATATAAAATCAATCCAATCTACAACAACTCGGCCATTTGTTAAAACTTGCCACTTTAAAATTTCATAGTACGAAACAGTTTTTGACATTCAAGAAAAATGGCTCCCTAGCTGCAGTCTCTTGAGACATAGCTTATTCAAAACACGACACTACAAAACGTTATGAAACAAGTTGACTAAGTATTTATCAGGTTAGGAGACTCGAAACTTGTATGCTTTCTTGCGGCACGAGCACAAAGTTCAGGATAAACTGTTTAGCGACATAGCTGAAACGTCTTCAGAAAATTGTGTTAGTCGGCCATCTTGCGCGCCAACGGCTTGTAAATGTCGAAAATTTTGATAGGTACAGTCGGTATCAGATCGATGTTGACTAGAAAAGAACTAAAAATAATCTTAATACCTTAGTTTTCCCCCGTCCTGTTGACTGATTGTAATGATATTTGAAACAAACCTTTAGTTAAGATGATAATGCAATTTAAATTAAGAAAACAGTTTGATTTGCTCTTAATACCTAGGTAGTAAGATCATTTTGAAACTTTGCTAGTAAAGAGCGATCTGATACTGACTGTACCAGTGCTGCGATGTAAAATAGAGCCAGGAACGTTTAGAGAAGATTGTTTGTGTAGTTGAATCGCAGAAGTTCGGTCTGATTTGTTGGCAGTCAGTTTATCTTAGGTTTAGCTTGTTGTTATCATAGCTGTCATATTATTGGGTTGATTGTCAGTTTTGATAATATCATGGAAACGGATTACTGCGCATATGCCCGTAGTTTGTATAAATAAGTAGTAGTGCAAGAGAAGTTAATTTCAATTGTATTGTACCTATGTAGTCAATTTCAACCTGTCTATTTCATTCGTTATCATTGCACCTCTACTATCAGAGGTGCAATGAGCAAATATATGTAACAGGCAGTGAGGCCGTCAAGCTGAGTGCCACTATTGTAACATCGATGTCTGTAATGGTGACCTTCTTTCCTGGAACTAGAACTTTTTCTTCGGCCTACCATCAGGCAAAGTAAAGTCATGTGATGTGTTAAAATAATAGGTCATGGACAGGACCGTCAGGACATTTGAAATTGTCGTTTTTTGAAGAAATTGGAGGAAATCCTATTTTCAGTACTAACATTTTTGCATTTATTTTAGGAATGACAAATCTAAATATGCATGCAGAAAGAATGTTATGAGAGTGAATGAAGCGAGAACAGTATGTCAGGATCGTAGCAAATGGAGATCCGTGATCTCTGCCTACCCCTATGGGAAACAGCCGTGATTTTATGTATGTATATAAAACTAAATATTATAGTTTTTTTTGTGTATGGATGAGATAACATTAAGCTATCAAACACATTTATTACATTTTGGAAGTGACAGCTGTAAACAAGTAGTAATACGAAATTTATCTTCTTTAATTTCAAGTGGTCAAGTGGCCTAGTGGTATGGGTAATGGACTGCTGAGACGAGGTCTCGGGTTCGATCCCAGGTTTTACCATGGCACACACCAATGACTTTTCGACGCTTTTCAAAGTTATGTGTGTATTTATCGCGGGTTTATAACTGTCCGGTTAATGGCAATAGGCACGCCACCTATTACATTGGGACCTAAACATAAACTGGCGAAATGTGGGTGCTAGCACCTCTGTCTACCCCTTCGGGGATATAGGCGTGAGTTTATGTTATGTTATGTATGGTCAATAAAAAAAAATTAATACAGAGTTGTAAAATCTTAAAATCAACTTTCAAACAAAATATAAATAATGGAAATATCTATTAAATTACAGGAATAATGAACTCATGAATCCATAAGAAAATTTTACCAATATCATAGGCAAAGTAACCTAATATCAAGCGACTTGACCTTTCGGCAATGAGTCTTTTTGATATTGGTACATATTTCCTACTACGTATTATAAATATGAAACCTTGTATTAGTGGTTCGACAAATGGTTTCAGCTTGATGATCTAAACAGATACCTTTTCACACCACAACAATATACTATAAAAAACTGAGCCAGTTAATCCCGAGCCAATCAAGATACTAGACAATTTGCAAACACAGCTTCCAACAGACCCTTAACCAATTACAAATGAGTAATAGTATCAGCAATTCTTTTGCCAAGTAGTGTTTGCCAATTGTAATAATGTGTCCTAGTGTCCTATCTCCATACCTCCAGTCTTAATTTGCAGTGTTTATAATTTCTATCCCTCTTTCTCTGAATCTTTACCGCTATTTAATTCAATATCCAACAGGCAAGTCAACGAGAGTTATTGGATCCACTTTCAAAGAACTCGAGGCATCTTGGAATTCTTTGAAAGCAGATCAATTCGCATTGTACGTTAAAGTAAACAGTTTATCTTCGATTTTTTCCAAGATGCGATCATCATCTGTCATCTGACTTCTACAACGCACTGATATAGAAGTCCTGTAGTTACACCAGGCTATCGGCTTTTTTTAGGAAAATGAGTAGTAGAAAAAGTAGATCCTGGGCTCCAAAGCTTTGGTTCAACTAAATAGTGAGCAAGTCTAGATGTATGTGAGTCTTTGCAGTTTGTAATACAATTTCGGTCAAAAAGCATGCCTCAAGACTATAAATATAACATACTGCATATCTTAAATTTATGGAAATATAGTAATGTTCTTTTAGACTAGCTGTTGTTCGCGGCTTTGCACGTGCGATATACTGATTCCGTTTCCGCGACCAACATAATTCGAAATATATATATAATTTGTGGGTAACGTAGTGTGTTACAATATTACATGCCCACAGCAACATTCTATCATCACACCGCTCGCCGTAGGCTGGGAGTTCATCCCCACACGTTGCAACCTGAAATGGTACGCACTGTGCGGTATGAAAGAAACTTCATCCCACGCACACTCAAGCTGTAGAATGAACTCCCTGCTGCGGTCTTCCCATGCGCCTACAATATGGGGTTGTTCAAAAGGGGCATTAGGAAGTTTCTTCAGGGTCGGCAGCGCGAGTGTGACGGCCCTGGTGTTGCACGAGTCCATAGGCCACTGTAACCACTTCCCATCCCTTCCCATTCCCGGTGGGCCGTGTGCTTGTCTGCCACCTAAGTGGTATAAAAAAAAACATGTATAAACCTGTCACTTTACATTATTCTATGTATATTGTATATTGTTTATCTAAATAAAATAAATGAATGAAGTCTATCTTTGTGCTAGGTTTTATCCATATTTGTTCAGCTGCTTCTGCATGAGAGAGTATAACCACACAGACAGATTAAACGAGTAAACAATATGTATAAAGGTTATTAATAATTATGAATTATGGTATACACATATTGATAACTCACTTGTACTTTTCCACATTACTTTTATATTACTTAACAACAAATTCCACCAAGTGCCATCAATGTACAGTATAAATAATTATGGTATAAATAAATCGATATTAAATTAATGACACATGTACCTACTAACCATATTCTTAGTAAATAAACTAACCATATTTTAAATTTAATTTGTACACCATGTTAAATGGTAGGACATAGTGCACTGATATTAATCTTAAGATCTTTTGTAACACCTATGTTTAACAAATAATAAATAAATGATAAAATGATAAATGATAAACACTTACAAATACATCCATTATCATTAAATTTCATATTACAATATTTGTAGGATAATATTGTTATATTTATACTTTATTGTACATATAAATTACATTTATACAAAAAGATGAGATGTAATGTACAAAGGCGAGCTTAACTCAAAGTTGAGTTCTCTTCCAGCCAACTCTTGAGTGCAGAGAGGAGTTGCTATACGAGAAACAAAGTCTTTTTTTTGTATTTTTGTTTGTGAACTTTTTTAATATTTATATATTCAAGCACCCCAATTGTAAACATAATATCCAATCTAAATATTTTAATATAAAATAAATAAACTTGTAAATCATTTTTGTTTTTTTTTACTATCAACTCCCAGTAAGAGTCCATGTTCTCGTTGTACAAATGAAAAAACGAAGATTTGGGAACTTTTCTCATACATTATTAAAATAGGTATGTCAGTCTTGTCGCTTTCTTGTTGACAAAATACAACTCTCCTCACAAATATCAGCAATAGAATGCGCTCAAAAACTCTCTTAAAGCTCAGAAATAAGGATTATTTTTGAAAAGCAATAAGTAAGGTATAATTTTGTAAAGGTTTATTCGAATTACAGCGCCCAAGCGCTCAAGAGATCAATAATACGTTCAAAAAGTTGATTTGATTCACGAGTACTGAGAGGAGTTGAATTACAGACAGACACAACAGGCTTTGTTCAGCTCCATGGACAATAGGGTGTGTTTTGTTAAAGTTTATATAAATCGGTACTATTGTGATCCAAGAAATCTTAATATTTTACTTACTATTTTTGCTTAGATCCGTCCATACTAATTCTCTGATCTTTTGAAATTCAGTTGGTGTCGTCTTTCCAGTATAACTGTGATGCGGCTGAACGTTTATATTTTCCGGAACCGAAAATCATAGTTGGCGAATTGTGGGTGTTAATATATCTCTGCCTACCTCTTTGGGAATTTATGTAAGAAAGAATGGAGCCTTTTGCCTCTAATAAAATGCCAATGGTTAAACCGTGTAACGTTACTGGCCCCTCCAGTAGGCAGTGCCCTGTGCTTCCGCTGTCTCGTCTGGACCATGCTCTCAGATAATGAGTTTAAAACTTAAAACAGATCAGAGAATGAATGGTAGCCTCAAATATCTGACGAGCACTCTCTTTCTTCTGCATGTTTTCCTACCTGCATTCCACCGGTAGCATACATTGCTATGCAGACAATAGCACCTTACACGGGAGGTATTACGGATATCCTGCGGCCAAACAGTCTGATATTGCGGAAAAAAGACAGCTTCTTGTCACTGAACTGGACCTCCTTTCTGGACCACATTTCTCAATGGGGCTCTGAGAACCTGGTCGAGTTCAATGCCAAGAAGACGCGGGCTTATGCGTTCACAGCAAAGGTATTTTATTTCCTTCCCCTTCCCACTCTTCGGAACACGCAACTTCCACTGCAGGACAATCTCAATATCCTAGGCATGCATATTCGCTGCAAACTGAAGAACAGAAACTACATCGAGAGCATCATCATAACAGCATCGCGGAAACTCGGACTACTGAACAAAGCGAGAAATTTTTTTTCATGCCGGGACAGCGGTATCATCTATATAAGACACAAATTCGCTCCTGCGTGGAATACTGCTCGATTCTCTGGGATGGCTCCGCGAAATACCTATTAGATGCTCTCGACAAGTTGCAGCAAAGCGCGGTCTAAATTATTGGGAATCCTGAGGTCACGAACACCCTCGAGCCTTAGCAGATGCGTAGAGATATTGCTTCCTTGGCTGTATTTTACCGTCTCTACGATGGTGAGTGTTTTGATGAGCTCTTCTATCTAATCTCACCCTCTCCTTTACTCCATAGGACAACACGTGCAGGGCTTAGATGTCACCGTGATAGGCTTATCTTAGACTGTCTATAGTTTAGAATTAATAAATATTTTAGATACACTGTGCAGAATATACGAGCAAGAACCAAGCAGTTCGGAGACTCTTTTTTTGCCGCACCACCAAGACCTGGAATTCATTACCAGCACACGTGTTTCCTTCTTCCTACAGTCCCGGGTCCTTTAAGCGGGGCGTCAAAAAGCATCTGATGAGGCCGCCAAGCTGAGTGCCACCATTGTAACATTACTTACTGTCTGTAATGGTAACCCTCTTTCCTGAGACTTTGCCTTTAGCTTACCATCATTCGAGGTGTAGTCAAGTTGGCGTGTCCTAAATAAAAAAAATTAAAAAAGGGTCCAGTTGATACCCCGAGAAACATGACGTGTCTCTCTCATCTGCCACTAAAACCGCCAAACACTTTCCAAACCATTTACAAAACTATTTCTATTTACTTTTACATAAGTTTATCGACTTGTCTAGAATACAGAATAGTTCTCAATATACTCTAGAGGATTGTGCTATGCATATTTCAAGAAGGTGAAACACCTTTAAGAGTGCCATTTTGTTTGAATGCAGACAACGACGATATTGCATGTAGCGTCAGTTGTGTTGTGAAACTAGTTGCGAATTGTATTAGTTTGTTTTAGTGTTTTTGTATGTATTACTTTTTACTCCGTTTCATGAACATCTACGTACCAATTATGTATAGTATCCAACTTCTGAATTGGCTCATTAAGGAGAAGAGTGAAAGAGAGGCAATGCTTCAGAAAGGGTCAACCTATTACCATTCCAATTATATACATTGAAAATTCTATTCTTAGTTATTCTCTAAAGTCTGGAGTAATCGAATAATCATTCATCCAGTTGCATCTGAACCGCGGAGTTAGAGATCCGATATCGCTCCGATATCCGAAATCCGATAGCCGAAAGGAAGCTTTCATATTATACGGTCCAATATCGGATATCGGAGCTGACATCGCTGTGTTCATCCGATATCGGATATCAATGTCAATCAGTCACCATAGCAGAAAACAAATGGCATGTCAAATTCAATGGTAGAGATTTCTAAGGAGTCTATGGTTGAGCTTATGGTTAAAAAAAATTGAGTCTGTGCTTTCGAAATTCTGGACGTAACGTACCGATTTTATTGGATACTAGCTGACAAGCCCCAACTCCACTCATGGCATATTTTTAAATCACATATCACCATAATTATTATTTATTCATAAACAATTATTTACATAATATACACGGAAATTATAGAAATAAAAATATATATATAAAAAAGAATATATATCTAAATAATCCTGCAGGTTCAGGCGTCAAAGAATTCCTCGCCATCGATGTCAACCGGGAAGGTGGCCAGAAGGCTAGCGGCATTGCCACGTTGAATGGCAATACCAATTCTTTGCACAAAGAATAAACCAGCCCTCTGATCACGGGTAGCGGCAATTAAACGTTTACAAATGTCTCTAAACAAAAGACGGGCACTTGGACCCCATGATCCCAGCGTCTCGACCCCGAACGGCTCAAATATGTAATTACCACTTATATTACTATACTTGCGCCGTTTGAGGGTCTCTGCCGACGCAGCAGCAGCGCAGGCGCAGTTTGCAGTCCCAGGAAGGTGTGAAGGCGCAAGGGTGTCAGCACATGTTGCATCCCACACCAAATGCCTTCCCATCTTCCAAGGCACCAATGACATTCCATCTGGCCTCTTGCCATCGTCGCGCGCCAAGCCAGTGGGTTCTAATATGGCTGGAACGCCAGCGGTGACAAGAGCCCGACGGATTATGTCATTGATATACCCGTGCCGCGACAGCCGTCCTGCGCTCCTGCTGCAAGAGAGACCATGATGTCCAAGGCTACCAAATTCTTCCCCACAGCGACATCGATGCGGAGAAACGCAAGGAGCACCTAAACGAAGGCAAGCAGCGATACGGAAGGTGTTATCGTCCAACATGGTACCAATGTTAGGCGACGGTAGGGCCTGAAGCCAAACACCGGATTCCCATTCCCCCACAGCCAAAAGGCGAGCACGCTCCGCAACATTGGTAGAACTAGAAATTAGATGTTTTCTTACCATGTTGCAGAGCGGCACGTCCCATTGTCTCTGGGAAGCGGGGTTGGCTGGCAAATCAGCGTTTGGGCAAAACATTTTCCAAGCATTAAAAGCTTCGGCCATGCCTGGCACTTCTGAATTAGTTAGGCTAGGGGTTAAGATTTTTTTAACTAAATCATCCGTGCCATGCACCGAAGATAAAAATGCTGGCAGACTTACGTCAGTAATTTTGCGAACGCCGAGCCCGCCTAGACGCACAGGCATGGATGCCTGAAGCCAGACTCGGTCGTTCATATCCACATTTAGAATTTTGCATAGTGTGTTTCGAATCACACTATCCATTTTACCTAAAAAAGTCGAATATTTGAACAGTTGGGTTGAGCGGAGAACATGTGTAAATTTAGGAACAAAAAGACAATACCGAATTATAGTGAAAGCAGAATGGATGTTAATTTGTTGTAATCGGTCCGAAACTTCACAGAAATTTCGAATCTTTTCTTCTACGAAGGAGTCATATGCTTCCTCTAGGATTGGGGACCCAAGGAGGCGGAGAGAATCTTTTTGAACAATTTTTAAATCTGGAACCAAATCGTTGAATTTTGATAATGTTGAAAGGATGTCTATGTTATCATCATGAAAAATTTCACATTTAGTTGCATTTAAATGTAAACCAATGGATCTATATTCATCTTTTAAAAAAGCCAAATCTTCTAAAACTGTTTTAACATCTCCTCCTAGGGTCCCGTCGTCTAGATACCACACGTTAAATTTAGAATTTAGCTGCCGTATCACGGGATGTATAGCAAGGCTAAAAATGAGTGGCCCAAGAGGGTCACCTTGTTGACACCCAACTGATGATTCTAAAACGTTGTCCTTGTATAGTAATTTTGAGGGGTACCTATAACATTGCCAAAGAAATTTATAAATTTTAGGGGTTTCCAATTTCACTTGCGTCAACAATGTGTCCCTATTCACTGAGTTGAAGGCATTCTTCAAGTCAACTTTAAGAATGACTTCTCCTCTATTGCAGCCAAGGTACGTTGACAGGGCATGTACGGCAGCCTCGCAGTCCCCTTTAGAGCCAAAGCCAAGTTGCAGGGGCTGGAACTGGTTGGTTAATGTGTTATTATATGCTTTACAGCATAATTTGGCCGCCATACGCCTGTACGTGCACCCTACGGCAATGGGACGAATACCACCGTCTTTCTTACGCCATAAAGCAAATCAACGATGGCATCGCACACATTGCCGGAGAGCATTAGGTTGATTAAGGCCGTTAGCTCCTTCAAAAGTGCATCGCCGGCTTCCCCAGGGCTCAGCAAGTCTTTGAGGTGTTGCGGGGTTAAACCATCTAGGCCGCCAACAGATCCGCTCTTGAAGGAACCAACGGCAGCTAGAACGTCCTTAGCTGAAACAGTGAGAAAATCATCGTCTTTATTTGGAGGATCAGGGAAGGAAAGGTCAGCGGCTGGTGCTGGATGCTTGCTCTTCAGTTCTGCAAGAGTATCTGGCGAGCAAGCAGCCACCACATATCACCTATTTGAGCCCGTATTTCTTTCGTTTTCAAGTAATGTATGGGAATTTACCGCATGTTGACATTTATGTTCACTGTTCCTCTCGCTTAAGTAGGAGCGTGATGATATATAGCCTAAATCCTCACTGACAAGCGGACTATTTAACGCAAAAGATTTTTTTCAATTCAAACAAACTCTTTAGCTTTATAATATTAGTGGGTATGTATATGTGAAAACAGCACATTGGATTGGACTATCGGATACCGTCTATCGTCGTCCGACATCAATATCGGACCGGATAATGTGGAAACTGTCTTAGCTGTCCGCTTTTCTGGTTTTTCTCCTACCTTTAGCGCGATTTTTGGTAAAATTTAATATAAAAAATAAAACATGTTATTACATTCAGAAATGTTATCACAACAATTTATTATAAACATAACATGTATGGCCTAGCACATAAATTTCATTTTAACCCTATAAGTACCCACTTGTTTCAACACTAGAACCTTTGATATAACATTTAGTTGACTGTTTTGAGCCAAATTGGTTATCGACCACGCTTCGCTTAGTGTGCTTGTAAAAACTGTATTTCAAACACAGGGTAGCTCTCACAAAACAATCAACAGATTTGCCGCAGCGTTGCAGTGAATATAATTTAAGCCTGCCGTCTACTAGAGCGTACTTTGAGAGCACTTAATGGTACACTAGTTTTAAACTGTGAATGTGTTTTTTTTTGTGAATCAAAACAGTAGGAGATAATAAATTTTTATAGAAATATTTTTAGTCGTAAGAAATATGAATAACTTTCAGTCGATGAGCATAATACCTTCCTACCTTATCTTCATCAATCAGAGCGCAAGCATGCAAATTACATAGCATGACTATTGGTTATAATTAATTGTATATGTTATAATAAATTGTTTCTAATATTACTTGATTAATCAACACATTCATTTATTCAATACTTTTATGTAAATTGGTCTAATTATGAATTTCGAGGAGAAAAACATATTATTGTTATACTTATTACCAATTAAAGCATGAATTCTAATAAAACAAAATGCACGGTAATCAGTAAACGGAAAAAAAACCTTTTTCTCCTGGTAGAATAAATGTATATCAAATATTATGTCTACTTGTGGATTTTAATCAACTGGAACCATTTTTTTTTTTGTTTTCCGATAGGACGCTTGATGGACACAAGAATCTGATACTTAGGTTATAATTATCTCGTAGTATTTTGTTACGATATAGTGTATAACAACCACCAGAGTGTCGTCTCGAACGATTTTTGAATGCATCGTGTGCACAGCCATATCAATTACTAGTGCGGCCGGCCCCCGCGGAATATTCCAAACTGACCGGACTCAGAGCGATTTTAAATTGAATTTTTGAGAATTACGACGACAATTTTCAGAGTATTTTGAAATATACGGGACTGAATACGGATAATAAACGCTACTAGTTGTAAGTACTTTTGGTATTATGGTTGACTACTGTCTAAATTATTTTTAGTGTATATATTTAACGAGCTAGTAACCCAATTAATAATTTTGACTCTATTTAAATGCGAAAGACTCCTCAGACGTCCCTCTGCCGTCTGGCGGGGGCGGTTATGTCAGACCCGAGCCGACTAAAACCGCACGCCCTTTTGAGTCTTCAGATGCCGGGGTGTGGGATTGCCTAAGGAATTGCCTTAGGCAATGAAGATGCCAGTGTGAAGAGCGTGCAGGCCTGGGGGTGACTGGTGGAGCCGCCTGTCACCCTGGCAGAAGCAGGCCGCGGCGGCGGCGCGCCTGGCGCTCCTCCCCGTTTTCCGAGGACGAGTTAGGGACTCTGTAGTCCCCACACACTCGAGAAGAGGGCCAGATCGTGAGAGA
Source organism: Eilema griseolum (assembly GCA_963662185.1). Lineage (NCBI taxonomy): Eukaryota > Metazoa > Arthropoda > Insecta > Lepidoptera > Erebidae > Eilema > Eilema griseolum. Next base: position 4,028,144 of record OY759245.1, read on the forward strand.
TGGCCCTGGGTCGGCTGCACCTGCTGTGACCCTGGTGTATATCTTTCGCTTCTTCTACTTTCATAATTGTTTTCGTACATGCTCGTCGATTTCAGGTACTTTATTTTATACAGTACTTATTTATAATCACAAAATTAAGAATATAATCGTGTCTGTCGATGTTTACATGCCCGTGTGTTTCCATATATCCACCTCCAATTTTCGTGGTATGAAGTACGTAGGTACGTAGCTTAGATACTAGGTATGTAGGTACGTATATTTGAAATTACGGCGCCGGCGATCCGGTGTTTGGAAAAATGGTTTTACAAATGCATCTCTACTTTGTATTTACTACAATGTTGGCAGCTTCTAAAGTTCCATTTTCAGATTGTAATCTAATTGAACCTAAAGAAAAACGCCGTTTTCTCAAATGTTGATATTTTAATTTGATATCGCGAACATATATAAACATATCTGCTGTGTGTTCAGCCCCTCTACGCAAGTGGCAATACGTATGTAAAATAGAATAGAACAGAACAGACTGTGACTCCTCTGGTGTTACAAACGTCCATAGGCCACGGTAACCACTTTCCATCAGGTGGGCCGTGTGCTTGTCTGCCTCCTAAGGGGAAAAAAAAACAGAACAGAACAGAATAGAACAGAACAGAACAGAACAGAACAGAACAGAACAGAACAGAAAAGAACAGAACAGAATAGAACAAAACAGAACAGAACAGAACAGAACTGAACTGAACAGAACGATTCATAAACGTCCACTGTCATAAACGTCAAAATACGTATCCATCCCACATATTTATCATCCTATTCTACAATACGCCGGTCAACGAAGTGCCACTTATCTACGTGGGCTGTATACGTATGTTTCAGTGCGTAAAGAAAGCAATACAAATACAGCTAAACGTGAAAAGCCGTCGATAAATGTGTTTTCACCCTAAAATGATATTCTCCACTCATTTCTTCTTTTGTGAAAAACAAACAAAATAGTTGAGGAACTTCCATTTGATTGTAAACATAAAAGTAAATTTCCAACAATATTTTGTTTGGAATTTGTTTGTACAAAGCTTTGTTTGAAGTGAACAGTTACTTGGGGAGCCGAGCGATTTGAAAGATTCTTTTATGGCACCTTCAAAATGGAAAGGATACGAAGTGATCAATCAAGTTGAGTATCGATGTATTATTTATTATCATTGTTGCCATATTTTTTAAAGATTGGTGATTGTTTATAAAAAATCAAATTACTGCTTGATTTGTATAAATATTTAAAACAAGCTGTAAGTACCTTTGAGGTTGTATTCGGTGAATAGTAAGGTGATAGTTATCGAAACAATGACAAAGCATATTTATTTATTTGATACATGTTGCAGTATAGTAGGATAATGAAACTATAGGATGTTGTAAAAAAGAAAAATAATCTAGTTCTAATATAGTTCGCTGAGTTTCTTGCTGGTATCTTCTCAGTAGAACTTATCTACCGAATCAGCGAAAGAATCATTTTCCAATGGTTTATTTTTACATTATTTAATATTTCTTGATTTCTTGACATACCTAATTGTAAAAATTTTGACGTTCATATGTGCTCTTTGTGTGCCTAAACTGAATAAATGAAATTGATTCTTCGATTCTTTGTTTCTTTGCGGGTTATATGGCAAAATGAGACGTCAGTTCAGATTGAAATCCAAGCTTATTCTTTTAACAGGGGCACTTAGCAGGAGAAAGAATACACGTATCACCATCCCATCTCATCAGAAGGTTTTTTATATTACTTAGGTGGCAGACAAGCACACGGCCCACCTGATGGAAAGTGGTTACCGTGGCCTATGGAGATGTGTAGCACCAGAGGAGTCACACTCGCTCTGCCGACTCTGTAAGCATAGAGCTTCTGTGCCATCAGTGAAGAAGACAAAGCAGGGCAAGTCTTCCCACTGATAGCACCAATTCTCCAGTGAGCTCTGTCTACCCTACTCACCGCTGGGAACACAACACGAAGTTGTTTTGGCCGCGGTATTCTGTAGGGCAGAGGTACTTCCCCAGTAGGACTGCTCAATTGGACGGAAACACCACCGTGTCCGACCTTTCGTAAGCAAGTACCTGTCGTAAGAGGCGACTAACAGAAAAATACGCAGACGATTTCACTATACACTAAGGAAAACTTGAAATAAAACCCTGTACCAAAACATCTGGCCAGGGTGGAAACAGAAGGCTCATGCTTCCCAACATTGGGAGAGGCCTAGTCCAGCAGTTGAGTGCAACGGGCTAATAGAGTAGATCTTAGTCGCGTAATGCTAAGCAATCATTTTTGTTTACAAGAGTAAATTAGCATTACGCGTAACGTTAAATAAAAAATAATATACATATATCGTATTAAAGCAGGTCTTAACGTAACCTAATCTACGAGTAAATAAAAAAAAATATAAAAAATAATAAAGTCACGTCTATATTAAATTTACATATTATTATATAAAACATCTAAGAGCTAATATACAACTTATAGCTAAGAACAATTAAAATGCGTCGTAGAATTGCTCCGCATCGCATGCCTCTTGTGGTAGCGTTCCCAGAAGACTGGCAGCATTGCCACGCTGTATGGTACCTAGACGATGGGACTCTAGGGGGAGATGTGGAGACAGTTTTACAAGATTTGGCATTTATTAAAAATGAATTTAGATTAATTGGTTTAGAACTAAATGACAGCAAATGCGAGATTTTTTTAAACGACGTTTCGGACAAAATTTCTACTATCTCTAAATTCAATTCCATAGCTCCCACCATCAAAATTTTAGAAAAAGTCTCTTTACCTCTCCTCGGGTCCCCAATCCTAGAAGATGCCTATACCTCATTTATAGAGGAAAAAATTCAAAATTTTAGTGACATTTCGGATCGCCTACTCAAAATTAATATACACTCGACTTTCACTATTCTTCGGTATTGCCTATTCGTTCCAAAATTCACCCATGCCCTACGATCAACGCCATTTTTTAAACATATAACAATTTTGAAAAAAATGGACGAAATTATAGAAAATACCCTCACCAAAATTTTAAATGTGGCCTTGGCTGACCGAGCTTTACTACAAGCGACTCTACCGATTCGCTTGGGTGGGCTCGGTATTCGCAAAATTTCAGATGTCAGCTTACCAGCGTTCTTGTCTTCAGTCCACAGTACCGAAGAATTAACTAGGAAAATCCTTGCACCTACACTAGTTAATTCTGAAGTATTGTGTAAGACTGATGCAGTGAACGCTTGGAAAATTGCATGTCCAAACACCGATCTCCCAAGGAACCTCTTCTCACAGCGTCAGTGGGACGGGCCGCTCTGCAGCTTAGTTGGAAAAAAATTACTAAATACATGTTCCAATGCTGCTGAGCGTGCCCGTTTACTGGCGGTTGGAGTGTGGGAATCGGGTCTTTGGCTACAAGCTCTTCCGTCATCTAACGTAGGGACTATGTTAGATGACACTACCTTCCGCATCGCAATTTGTCTCCGTTTAGGTGCGCCGTGTGTTTCTTCGCATCAATGCCGTTGTGGAGAAGCCGTTGACAGACTCGGACACCATGGTCTGTCGTGCTGCAGGAGCGCAGGGCGAATTCCACGGCACGCCAGCCTCAATGACATAATCCGCCGTGCTCTTGTCACCGCTGGTGTACCAGCTGTACTAGAACCAAACGGTTTAGCGCGTGACGATGGCAAGAGACCGGATGGCATATCGTTAATGCTATGGAAGATGGGTAGGACTCTGGTTTGGGACGCCACATGCGTTGATACCATGGCTCCTACCCATATAACTAGCACGGCTGGCTGTGCTGGTGCTGCTGCTGCTTCTGCAGAGGCTCTCAAGCGGCGCAAATACTCCAATCTCATCGGAGATTATGAATTTGTGCCGTTTGGAGTCGAGACTTTGGGGTCATGGGGTCCGAGCGCTCGCAACCTTTTCCGTGAGATTGCGAAGCGTATGGTCGACGCTTCTCGTGACCAGAAGGCTGGCCTCTTTTTAGGTCAGAGAATAAGCATTGCCATACAACGTGGCAATGCTGCCAGTCTTCTGTGAACGCTACCACAAGAGGCATGCGATGCGGAGCAATTCTACGACGCATTTTAATTGTTCTTAGCTATAAGTTGTATAATAGTTATTTTATTTTTATTGTATTTAATATTTATAAATTATTTCTGTATAGATTACTTACTACTTACTTATTAACTTCTACCATCAAATATATTTTAATGCTGTTTAAATATAATTATATTCAGAGCTAATTAAAGGTTTTCAATTTTAGTTTCAGAGTAATAAAATTTATTGAGAGCAAAGGTTAGCAAAAATAATATCACCTATAGGGCTTAATTTTTTTTTATCTAGGATACTCCAATTTGACTTCACCTCACCTGATGGTAAGGTAAACACAAATTCTCGGCTTGGCAGCCTCATCAGATGCTTTTTCAACTTACTCACCAAAAGAGATTCTCACTTTGGCAACCTATACTTTTCAGGAACGGGAATTTATTTTATGGCGGCATCTTAAAAGCACTTAATAATAAGCATACAGATGCTTATTATTAAGTGCTTTTAAGATGCCGCCATGAAAGACTAACAGTAGTTCACCAGACTGTGATGTAAGCAAAATGCAGGAAGATACATATAAAATCATAGCATAGAACGTATGTTCATTGTATATGTGAGAACAAGTTGTAGGAAAAGGACTTCTTGCAATCCTTCCCATAGTAAAGTACTTAAAACGTGATAAACAACAGAGGGGCTTTTGTTGATCGCTTTTTTAATACTTTTGAGTAAACAAAAACATAAAATAAATTAAGGTACAATTTTACTAAAATATTAAATAGATTATTTAAAATTAAGTCTGACTATTAGTCTAACCATGTAGCAAAATAAAGTAAATCTTTACGAGTTTTTACATTTATTAACTCTACTCTTGACTTTACACTTACTGAATTTACACTTATTAACTCTTCTACTGGTGACACTCGCTCCAGATCGATCCTAGGGCAGAGGCTGGCCATCGCAATTCAGCGTGGAAACGCAGCAAGTGTGATGGGTACCTTTGCACCAGGAGTGATCAGGGGCGGGTTAATCGATTAATATTGACATATTACTTAATTAGTAGTAAGGTGACATTTATATATTATGTATATAAACTTAATAAATATTTTTGACTTATTAACTATATTATCGTTACTATATATAATTTATATTTAATCATAGCATAATCTGCTAACCACTTCTAAGAAGAAGAAACCTCCCTTTATATCTCCGGTACCACCGAAAGAGAAAGATTATTTCATACCTTTGGTATTAATGAATTCTTATACACATCCATACGAAACCCAATAAAGTCTGATAACCCTAAATATTTAAATTTTAAATACACTGCGGGCCAATAAGAAATGCCGTAACTCAACACTCACGCGTAACTATTATTTCGATTCTCGAATCGAACGATCGGGCCATTAAATTTCTTACTTATACTTTGCATACTTTCATGCAATAACAACCTTTGTCTGAGATCATTTCAATAATATCCCAAGTTTAATAGCAACATTTCAGGCTCGAGGCAGTAATAAAATTTAACGTGTCGTTGCGAGTTTTGTGACTTCAGCAAAATTTATCGCCGAAACTTTTTCAAGCGATCCATTTGTTAATCTCGGGGTGCGTATTTGGTAACGTTTGAAAAATGCGACGATATGTTTAGCTTGCTAACGAACGTGTAAAAAGTTTGGGGGTCTAGTTTTTTATGGTCTCACTTGTAATTCGAAAATACGATACTGTTGTGTGATTTATGGTAACGTTTGTCGTGTTTTCTTGTGTTACTGTCCGGGTGGAATTTTACACTAAAATTAAAACTATCCTCCCTTAATGCCATTGATTTGATATTAAGTATGAAGTAGCCTTTCTCATCAATAAGTAGGTGTACGAGTTTGCAGGATAGTTTGGACCCCAAAGATCTTAAAATACATACATGCGGTCACCCTATTTTTCCGGCAGGGTAGGCAGAGACAATAATTTTCCTCCTGCTACGATAATGGTTTCTTCTACTTTCATAATAGTTTTCATACATGCTCGTCGGTTTTGGGTATTCTTAACATATCCTTTATTTAAAATGCCTTCTTTCTGTCGATCTGGGTTGTCCATTCACCCTTGCTTCATAAACGCTTCATCCTTTTCACGTCTCCGAACCATCTAAGCTTCTAAGATCTTGACGGACTTCAAAAACAGCTCATCTAGACGATGACCTCAAAATTTAGATACTATCTCAAAGTCACCTGTACAATTTAAGACCCATTTATAGATGAGATCTAAACTTTGAAGACATACCGGCTACCCTCTTTCTGCCAAATTGAAGACCCTCCTGACTTATGTCGATTCTCCACTGAGAATCTGAAGTCTGCTCTACCACATAACACTGTGTTTGCTTTATTGACGTCTCCTCTTTTAAGGTACTTTAACACACTATAAACCACATGAGTAGATACTTATAAACATTTTGGTTACCGTTCAACATCATTTGTTTGTATGGAACATTTTACACTTGTACTTTCACAAGTTATTTCAATCAGTTTAAAAACTGAGTTGTTGGCGGAATCATTGGAATCGCCATAGAAGAAAAAAATGTGGCGTAGCGGTAGAATGTTCGACTGCTACACAGGGGACGCGGTTTCGATTCCCGCTTAGTGCAAATATTTGTTTGCATGAATATGTATATTTGCATTGTTCGGGTGTTTCTATGTATAATATGTATGTTATTAGAAAAGAAAAAAATATAAGTATATTAATCAGCATTCTAGATTCCATAACACAAGCTAGTTAAGCTATGCTTACCGTGCATCTATTTAGCGTTGTGAAGAATGTGGTAGAATATTTATTTATTATTATTTATGTAGTCATCTAAATAATATGTACAAGCATATGAGAATTCAAAATGTAATTAACAGAACATTAAAAGTGTTCATAAAATTACCCGTCATTTCCGTATAATACACCTTGAAACCGCTGAATATGTATAAAGTGTTAATCTGTATACATTTACTTAGCATAAAATGCGAGTGTTGTACGCATCGGGTGCTAACTTTGATGAGTTGGGAACTTTCTACGTTAGAAGTACTTATATGTGAAGTTAAAATAACGGATGAGGTGAAAGATCTTGTTATCGTCCGAGCAATAAAATATTTCAAATATCATTTAAGGAGATAATTCTGAGATTTTTATAGTAACTATACGATTACACAAGCCATTTAGATAAAAAAGTGTGTCATAATTCCTGATTGAGACGAACTAAACCCCTTGCCCCGTCTCCTATGGTGATGTGGTGAGTTTTCAGACTACTTCTCCCCCTCCTACCCAAAATCACGTGTATTTTGTGATATAGTATATTTAAAAAAAAACAGAATTAGTATTCATTTTTTCGCGCGTAATTTAGACACAATAAATGCACATAATATCTCACTATAACCACACTGGTAATATTTCGTGATTTTTTTCCGAACTCGCTCCCCACTTTTGAGCCTTACGTGATTAATGGATAGCCCCTAGTAACGAGTACTGGGATACTTTACATTTCAATCCAAACCAAGGACAAATTGTAGAAAAGTTTTCACTATGCCCAATGATATTTTATTAAATACTTCTTTTTATATTATGACTATGCCCTTGCCCATAAACTGGCGAAATGTGGGTGCTAGCACCTCTGCCTACCCCTTCGGGGATATAGGCGTGTGTTTATGTGTATGTGTGTATGTTATGCCCTTGAAGTTGTAAAAGGTAAACAAACAAAATTCAAGTAAGGGCTTAGTCACAAATCTATGTTTTAGCTATCACTCAGATTCTTGATAATATTATTACGTACAGGTATAACTTACTACAGTCATGTACAGAATAATGATCATTATAATCAAATTTTATAATTTATATTACATAAATTTAGATCTATAAAATGAAAAAAAAAAGCAAATAAACTAAATCTAATGTAATAAACTAAAATAATGTTCAGGCGTTGAAAAATTACTACAGTATTAATATTTTCAACGGGGACATCGTTCTCAGACTACACTCTACACGCACACACATCCTCATGCAGGCAACCTGACACACACACACACACACACACACCTTCACACACAAAATACTATAAAGCTGCATTCTTCGATAATACAAAATTACTATTTTTATCGAGATCTGATTTTAATATTGCACTACTTCTAAATTCATTTCACTAGCTGACCCATCCCGGATTCGCCCGTAGAATATTTTGAAACCTCATATCACTCTTTTCAGCCTGTATTTTTTTAGTCTTCAAATAAATGTGTAAAAATCTTCCCGATTGACATTTGTGATCACTACTCCGTTCTATTGTGTAGTAGCGTGATGATATATAGCCTAAAACCTTCGCCGATAAACGAATTGAAAAAATATTTTTTATTGGTATTTCCTGAGATTAGCGCGGTCAAACAAATACACTTTTCAGGTTTATAATATAAGCATAGATTGCTATCATTAGATAATATTATATCGTACAATCGGCCGACAACACATGCGTTCACCCTTCTCGAATGTTGTGTATATGTATATGTGAAATTGTATAAAACTGTCACCACCGATAATAAAGAGGCGAAGTTTTAGGAAACAATCTCAATAAATGGGGATTTGTTTTCAAGTAATCGTTTGTCAAACAGATAAGTATACGTATACGTATAACAAAGATGGTGGCGAACTTTTTCTGATTTAAGTTTAGAATTTGTATGTTTTTTTTTATCAAAGTTTGAATTACGTGGTTGATAGCAGTTGCAAAGAGGATAAAAACACTACGTTTTAAGCAGTTGAGTTGATGGTATTAAACTCAGCATGTTGCTTCGTGAGACTTAGAAATAAATAAAATTCAATATTTAATTTCCATGGTGTATGAAGCCTCATCAAGATGGTACGTGCGTAATACGCTTCGGATACCTCCTCCCCTCGGAGTCCGCAGGTGGTAATATTGGACTGAAACCGCATGGCCGTCTCGGGCCTTTAGTTGCCGGGGTGAGGTAGCCTCTCACATATCCCTCGCGTACCCCGACTGACTCAGAGCCATAGAAGGCCGTTTGGGTGTGGGACTACGGGAGCAAGGCGGATTGTGGGACCCTTTCAACTTCACGTCCAAGCCGGTATACCTACTGATTATTAGATATCGCTCTGGTGCAGGCTTTTCTCTTGAGGCACTATTATTTATTCTGTGCTTGAGGGCAGACGACATAAATTGAAATATATATATATAATACTACATTAATATACAGTACAGTACAGTATTATATACATATATAATACTGTACTGTACTGTACAAAACTAAGTGTAAGTAAGCTTTGACGAGACTCAAATTCAGTTTCTCAATTCTAAAACCAGCCTATTACGTGGGAGCTAATACAATTATTGGTGAAATGATAATCACCTAAGACTATTTCTCTGGAGATAAAGGCGTGATTATATGTATGTTTTTTATATATAGGACACGTCAATTTGACTCCTCGACACCTCTGACACCTCGGTTGACGGTAAGTAAAAGGCAAAGTCTCCTGGAAGAGGGTCACTATTCCAGACACATAGTATGTTACAATGGTGGCACTCATTTTGACGGCCTCATCAGATGCATTTTCACGCCTCGCTTAAAGAACCCAGGACTGTACGAAGAAGGAAACAGCTGGTAAGGAATTCCAGGTCTTAATGGTGCGGCAAAGGAAAAAGTTTCCGAACCATTTGGTTCTTGATATGTGTACAACCAGCAAGTATTCATAAATGTACGTTTTTAAGATATAATATTTCTCATAATAGATAATAAGTCGGCGGACATATCGCAAACCGCTAACTTGTGACAGTTTAGTAAATATAACACGACGTTGCTCGCATTTAAGTAGCTACTTTACAATTTTAATGACGTACCGAATTTCAGTAATGGCCAGCGTTCGATTCTGCTCATCCATTATGTACAAAGTACTCGTGTATCGGCGGAGTTAAAATATAAGTTGGGTCAATCCTATCTATTACTGTTATAGTTTGACAGTTGCAAATCTTTGAAGCTATATTTGAAAATTTTAGTAACTGCTGGTCCATTTAAACGGCACGCTTTCTTAAGGGAGTTAAGGACAAGACTTGACGAATAAGAACTCAGTATAAGAACATATGGTTATCATATCATATATGGATACTTAAATGATTACTGCTACCAACAGATTCAACAAATAACAAATAATAATAGGGTTGATGAATTAGAACAAAATACGAGCAAAAGATCCACTTGACGAATCGAAACAATTTTCAGACTTGACCAAACGAACCTAAATCATAATTTTCAATTTTTACACTATTTTATGAGTAGTGTATGTATGCAAATATTTTTTATTTTATTCCTACTTATATTGTACTACTCATTACAGCTATCTTTATGAACACACATACATGGATCATTAGAAACAAACATGCACTGCTTCATAATATATTGCTGATCATCATGAGTTTTCATCAAATTAGATTACCATTCAAATAATTATAGACATAGGTTCTTTGTAGAGTTAATTTAATGACTTAGTGATCACGCAACCTATGCCATACTGATATTAAGCTATTAATGGGTAAGTGTTAGGTGACTTTGTAGATATCATAATAACCATAGATTTAAAAATCAGATCCTATTAGCAACCCAGACTGCACGTAATACGCACTTGATTTCACCAGTTTACTCTTCCATTTATAAAAATGTATTAATTAATAATTAAAAAAATAAAACTGTCAATCTGTGACGAATTTAACTACAAAAGTTTTTTAACCAAAGTGTTAACAACCAAACAGCATCGGCAGTAAAAAAAGCCCTGCAGTATATCCCCGTGTCAGTATCTGAGCCCGCATTACCGTACCGTCGAGCTGGCTTGGCAAAGCACCCCGTGCCATTGGCGTTCGGCCAATGAAATCTCCTTCACTATAATGCGGCCCTAGTACACATTTATACATTCCCATATTAAAAATAAATTTTATTACTAGCATGTTTGTTGAAGTAGGTCAGTTTAGTTACTATTTAGAGTATTGTGAGCTAAGGTTTTAATGTTATATTTGTTTATGCTAAATGAAACTATTTGGTTTATTAAATTAAGTAGTAGGTAGTTGGTTTCACTACCAAACCATGAGAAATGGAGATCACCTCGGACGGACGCGTAGTAGGATGCTAGCAAATTGCTCTTTTATTAAACAAACAGCGGATACAAAGAATAAGTTTCATTCAAAGTTCAGTTTCAATTCAATCTGTCTACGAATATTTTTGAACGTGAGCAATACCTTCCTAGGGCTTCACACTCGTACTGACCACCTTATGATATCCTTCTTAAAGTATGCCATTTTATATTAGTAGTGAGAAGAGGGTTATTGTCGCGATACAAGATTTGAGCTCAATTGAAGTAGATTTTTTTAGTTTTTGAAGCATAAGCTTAGCCTATAACATTTTTATCTATATAGATGTATAGAATAGATATATTTACATTCGATTTTTGGAAACGAAAACTATTGAATATATAAAAACCCTAGCTCTATTTCTTCAATAGTTTTCTTTCACAAACATTGAATGTCTGAACGCAAGAACAAAACGTTGGGCAAATCTTAATTCACCCGATATTACGGCCTCGAGGCCACTTTTCTAAAAACCAATAAATATAATAGCATTGGATATCCGACGAAATGAAAAGCAATCGGGTGATTCCTATTTCGTCCAATATATCGTATCCGCCTTAAATTTTTTGGCGTACTTCGATTTATTTGAGACTAGTGAGGTGGAGACGATCTGGTTCAGGAAGCGATTTTGGGTTAACTGTAGATTAGAGGGTTAGGTTTATTTTGTTCCAATTTGCTAACTATATTGTAGAAAGTGTACCTAACTACGGTATTTTAAATTGATTAAAGTACTTTTTTAAAATTACATACATACATACATACATACATAATATCACGCCTTTATCCCCGGAGGGTTAGGCAGAGGTGAATTAACTAATAACTGTATTCGTTCCCACGTAATAGGTGGTGAGCCTATTGCCGTATATCGGACATTATAGTTGACTCGAGCCCCGCATTTGAGGCTGAGTCTGGGCTGTATATATCTGTCTGATGTTAAACAGCCCTATTCCTTAGTCGCCTTGCACGACGCCGCATGGAAAGAGATGGGGTGGCCCAAATTCAACTCTGCCGGAAACCACAACCAAATTATATTTTAATAAATGAATGTATCTTCTTATTAACGAAGAAAACCTTGGATACGACCGGGACTAACGTCAACAAGATGATAATGATTGCATAAGTAACTAATCTTTAAAATTAAAAGTGATTGTTAGATCAGGTGCTTATTTAAAGAAATACGCGTAAAAAATACATCTAGGTATCAGTCTGGAACTTTTTTATTAATAGGTAGATATTTCAGGTAGGTAACCTTCTTCATCCTAACGCTAATAGCAGTCGTATTTTCTTTTTGGCTGAACTTCAATATTTTCCGTGAAGCGACTGCCACCTGACTTCTACTACAAAAAGGTGATATTGAAACTTTGCAGTAAGACCAGTTGTTGAGACTTTTAAGGGCTCCAACTAACCGTGACGACTGTTATAGATGTATGTGCTTAACGTGCTCTACGAGGCACGACCAGGACACCTCAAATGCCTATATTCAAGGATAAAAACATTTGCACTGAACGGGGATCGAACCCGCACGTCCTGCGAAGCAGCTGCATTCACTACCGCCACGGAGTTAGCACGGCTGCTATGCAGGAATCAGAGGCTATCACTCTCTCTGAATTAATAAATATCTATTTCTTTCTTTTCTCACTTTTTCTTTTATTTCAGTTCTTTTTTAACTTTTGTTTCCTAAGGTATCTGTTTTCTATAGAAAAATATATTGGAAAATAATATGGCAAAGATATATCGTTGAACAAATAAGTGGTATAAAAAAAGAAAACAAAAGAACATACGGGACTATAAAATATATTGCCATGAATAGCGGAGGTTCTCAATTTTCGAGTTCCTGTGAAAGTTAGGCAATCATTTACATTTTTTTTTCAGAAGAAAAATAAAGTGTTTACGGGTCTTTTACATAATAAACTTGTTCGAAAGAGATCTTAGAGAGATTATATTCATATCATTGGTAGTTACAACATAGAATTAATAAACTGACATAGCAGTAAGGGATAATCTGTGTATCAATAATTTCACTACCTTGGGCAGTGGAGAAGAAAAAGTAGATCCTGGACTCCAAAGTGAAGGTTTTTGGGATGCAATCGGGACAACGTCAAACTGATGATAACATTCTTATGATCGTTCTGCATATAGAACAATATTTTTGACAGTAATGGTTGGGAAAGTGAAAACTGAAACTGCTGATATAAATCTGCAAGATGCCAAGTGTTCAAAAAGGTTTAATTAAAATTTAAAGAATTTATTTTCAAAAAGACACACACAGTCATTTCCATGAGAAGATAACAATAAATAAGTACTAAAATAGGCCACTGAGAATTCAGAGAGGAAAGGGGAGAATTCACCGAGGTTTCGCGACTTCAATCTCAAAAGTATATTTTTCTGATTAGGTTTCAATTTAGTATCTAGTCTAACAGTTGAGATTTAAAAGTGCGAAACGAGCTTTTATTTTTCATTTCAAACTGAAGATTAAAGAAGAAGCAGCACAAGTACCATACACCTGTGCTCCTTCGTAACTGCGGTTTGACCTCCAAACAATGAAATTGATAATGGATGGGCTCCAAAGACCTTGGAAGGATCCCAAAAACACATTTCTTGACATCCGTGTCAATACAAGGGGAACATGTTACAAGGGGAAGAGATGGACGGACTGTATAAAAGATCATAAAGCTAGGAAGTAGAAGAAGCAACCATGTTGCGCTGACCCTAAATAAATACAGCATGAGAGAAAGAGGATGTTGATGGTGACTGATAAAAAATGAATACCCTTATCATTCGCTAGGACTGACACAATATGATACCAGCGTTCTCAAAGCTGTATACAAGTCCGTGTTTCATCCGAAGCTACTTTTAAAACCACTCCAATCGAATGAGATATTTCTCGTGGATCCGGACACCATAAAAACGGTAATGGAAATATCAAGTTACCGCTGCAACGGAGACGAATTGATTTCACAAATCAAATAACTGGCTCTCAAGGCGGCCTCTTACCTACCCACTTTGTTGAAAGCGCGGGTATTTAGAAATTCGATTTATTAGCACCTGATTTTCATTCAATTTTGGAACTACTGTGCATGGAATAAGAAATACACAATATAAATACTGTTTGGTATCTACAGCCGTAAACTAATAACTGTAAGTAAAGTTAAAAAAAAAGCATTTTGAATAAAGAACTTCTTGTTGGAACGCTGTCAACTTATTAAAAAAATAGATGAATACGGAACACTAAAATGAAAAAGTCGACCAAGTGTTATTAATAGATTACATATAATCACACCTTTATCCCCGGAGGGTTAAGCAAGTTTGAATTAACACCCACAATGCATCAATCATTGTATTCGGTCCCACGTAATAGGGGGTGAGCCTATTACCATATTCCGGGCACTATAGTTGACTCGAGCCATGCACCTGAGGCTGAGTCTGTGCTGTATATATCTGTCTGATGTTAAACAGCCCTATCCTTTAGTTGCCTTGACCGCATGAGAAGAGATGGGGTGGCCCAAATTCTACTCCGCCGAGAACCACGCGACAATTTTTGTTATAGCAATCACGTTATATTTCAGATACACTCTGGTAACAATCTGTCTATCACCAGGCTGTATCTCAGACAGTGCAATCTTAGTAATAGGGTTTCGTTTCGCACTTTGGGTACGAGACTTTAAAATCATAGACAGGACAGAGAGGCAGGATACGACAATATTCCTGTCCCAATTGATCAGTCCGACTGGGGAAGTACCTACGCTCTACAGAATACCACGGCTAAAATAACCTCGCTATATTTCCGGCCGTGAGTAGGGTAGCCAGAGCTCACGGGAGAATTTTAGTGCTGTCAGTAGCCAGACCGAAGGCTTGTCCTAATTTATCTTCTGCACTGGCGGCACAGGAGCTCTCTGTTCTTACAAGGCCGGCAGCACGAGTGTGAATCCCCTGGTGTTGCACACGTTTATAGACCATGGTAAAGACTTTCCTTCTGTGTGCTTGTCTGCCACCTAAGTGGTATAAAAACACTCTCGTGCTAAAATACCTAGTGTTCAAAAAAAAGAATTCAAACAAAATACAGAAAGGATAAAAATCATAGTAAGTATGTGTGAAGTAAAATCAGTTTATAAAAATAAGGAAACAGATATACAAGAAATACGTGACTCAAAAAAGGATGTACTAACAAGAGTTGAAAAGGGTACCTATGCTGAGTTGTTTTGGGCAAAGTCGAGTGCCGAACAAAAACATGTGAGGCCAATGTAAGTGGGCAGAACGGTCAAAGGCAACCTTGAAGAACGTACACAAAATATTTTGAAAAAGCTGACGAATTATAAAAATAGGATTAATTAGGTTAATCTTAGAACGAATAGGAACACTATTTTATTTGTCATAAAGACGGAAATTCTTTAGCAACATGTTTTCATATCTCTGCAATTCCGAGTCCTTTGAACGATGCATGTGAGAGTGTCTCACGGGTCGGTGGGACTAATCTTAGTAGCATTTTTCGGTATCTACATTAGTGGTATATATTATTTAGACGATTTTTTTTGCCTGTCAGTTGGAGTGAATTCAGGACTCAGAACAATGGTACAAAAAAAATAACTAAAAGAAGTTTGCATGGCATACTTATTTCTGAAACAAATAAAATTAATCCTTATTTATTACATAGTTTCATTAGAATTCTCGCAAACCTTTCATCTAAACCTAACTGCGTATGTTAGGAGTACCTACCTTGACCCAGGATCATCTAGGGTGCGAAGGAAATGTCTTATATGACCAGACCAGGTTTTAGTCAGTTCAAGTATGATATAGCTACCCCGCCGCGCCGGCCGGGAAGGGATACCCATACCCATTCCTCTGAATCGTAATTCCAACTTAACCCTTCACTACTGCTGATACAGTGTAAACAAACTAATGCCATTTTATATTAGTTTCTATCAAAATTAGCTTCACAAATTACAAGTAAATTGACTGCCGCTATCTCAAGGGACTGTCTGTTGTTTGTGACTGTTTGAATATTAATATGTCAAGAGCCATTTTATAGTTTTCAGTTTTCAAATACAAGGAGCCAAGCTAAAAGCCCAGTGGGTGACAGAATCCAATCTACGACGGCAGCAAAAGATAGTGTGACCACGTGATTGGCTTATCTTAGACTGTCTATAGTTTAGAATTAATAAATATTTTAGATATCACCCTCACACTGTGCAGAATATAAAAGCAAGAACCAAGCGGTTCGGAGACTCTTTTTTTTACCGTACCACCATTCATTACCAGCTCACGTGTCTCATTCTTCCTACAGTCCCGGATCCTTTCAGAGGGGCGTGAAAAAGCATTTGATGAGGCCGCCAAGCTGAATGCCACTATTGTAACATTAGTTAGTGTCTGTAATGGTGACCCTCTTTCCTGAGACTTTGCCTTTAGCTATCATCAGGCGAGGTAAAGTCGAATTGACGTGTCCTAGATATAAAAAAAATAACAAAATATTTTAGGCTGTCAATTTTTATAGGCTTTGATACAAATTGACATAAATAATCTATTATTAACTATGCATATTGCTTTTAAGATTGGATTATCATACTTTTTTTGACTAACTTATATATTTACTTACCTCATATATAATATAGTTTTACTGAATGAATGCTTTACCGCTACGCCACGGAGGCAGTCTCAGCCTCCGTGGCGTAGCGGTAAAGCATTCGACTGCTATGCAGGGGGCACGGGTTCGATTCCCGCTCAGTGCAAATATTTGTATGCATGAATGTGTATATTTGTATTGGTCTGGGTGTTTCTATGTATAATATGTATGAATTTACAAAAAAAAGTATCTGAGTATGTTTATCCGCATTCTATATTCCATAACACAAGCTAGTTAAGCTATGCTTACCATGGGTCTAGATAGCGTTGTGTAGAATGTTGTAGAATATTTATTATTATTTACCAACCCACGCCTTGAATTTTCCAAGTAGAGAAGTAGAGACGATAGTTTTATTACAGCTTGCTCAACATGAAATATTGTCTGATGCTTCAAATGTGTCCCATTGAAATTACTCTAAAATTAAGTCACCCTACACAGCAACCCGCTAATATTTGACAGTCTATCGATGATACTAACGAGATCCGAATACCGTGTGAGAAGTAATGGAATATAACCTTTATTGAATTGTAATAAGGAATAATCTGATTAACAGGTTAATGGATTTCTGTTTGACGTTGAACACACATTTCAGAGGTGGGATTTTGAATATTGATATTAAGATGAGTTTCTTGGGCATAATTTATACGGTTTTCCACCTATTTTGTAACATATACACTGAGTATAAGTCTGTTCATTAGTTTATTAAGTACTTTTTTTTATTTTTTGGTAGTGCGATTGTAACGTCTCTGATATGCAAATGCAAATGTTAATTTGGTAACCCCTCCCCATCAGATGGTAGAAGGAGGTAGGACACAACGGTATTTCCGTCCAATTGAACAGTCCGACTGGAGAAGTACCTCCATCATGTTCCCGGCGGTAAGTAGGGTAGCCAGAGCTCACTGGAGAGCTTTTGTACTGTCAGTGAAGACCAAAAGTTTATTCTGCTTTGTCTTTTACACTGACGGCAAAGAAACTCTTGTGCTTACAGGGTTGGCAGCGCGATTGTGACTCCTTTGGTGTTGTACACGTCTATGGTCCAGTTGGGCCGTGCGCTTGTCTGCCAAACCAGTAGTATAAAAAAAAAGATGGTGTCTGCCAAAATTCCAAGAATAAGTCTAATTTTAGCTGATGTGGCGACGCGACTCCCTAGCATCGTACGTGTACTCTCTTCTAAATCAGTTCTGCGATTGGTTGCCGCATTTGTGAGACTTTTCTGGAAATCATCGTCATAACGACAATCCATTATCAAGTATCCATTAAGTGTATGACTAAGTTACGCAGTACGCAGTGCAGTGCAGATACGCGCAGTAAAAGAACCCGAAAGAGGGTAGAGCGATATAATCACTCCTAGGAAAAAACTTTTTCTTTGTTCACCGCCGCTACTCCAGTTCCTCCGTGATCATGGTGCTTGCAACAGCGCCAAAATATCGAAAACTCAAAACAATGAAACATGGTAAATATCACGTTTATTTTGATACTGATGTGAGTGACCGTGATAGTTTAAATACCTATATTATGACTAAGATATTAGCATAAACTTTGATTTTAAGATTTCGCTGGTATTTTGGGCACTAAGACATCAGCGATTATGAAATATGATTACAAATTTAACTTATTTTGTAATCGCTGATGTTTAATTTTGTAATGATTAGTAAATATCCTGTTATTAAATGAAATTTTGAAGCATTTAGTATGCTAACTCAACAAATCGATTAAGATATAGAAAAAAAATCGATCGAAAGGGAAAGATAGCGGGTTCGAATGCCGTCTGAACCAATTAAATTTTTTCTTTATCTTAATCGAGCATGTTAATTCAACAAGTTTTGTACTACTGGTAACTTAAGTTTCCGTTTAAATGGTTTACGGCTTCTGTGGCGTCGCAGTAGACGTTCAACTGCTACGCAGGAGGCACGGGTTCGATTCCGGCTCTGTGCAAATATTTGTATGCTCGAATATGTATATATGGTGTTTCTATGTATAATATGTATGTATTTACAAAAATAAGTTTCTAAGTATGTTTATTCCATAACACAAGCTAGTTAAGCTATGCTTACCATTGGTCTATATAGCATAGTGTAGAATGTAGTAATATTTATAAAGAAAAGTCAATTTATAATTACTAATTCGATTAAGAAAAATTTTAATACGAGAAACTGCAAAATTTACTATACAAACGACCTATGCAGTTTTTTTTTATATAGTACACGTCAATTGGACTTCGCCTTGCCTGATGGTAAGCTGAAGGCAAAGTCCCAGAAATCTCAGACGGATAGTACCACATACATTAATAGTGTCATTACATCTAGCTTTGCATTTTTTTTATATTATTACACTATTTTGGGGTGGTTTGTGGGCACCTACCCTTTTGCTACACATAATATAATATAATCTTATAGCAAAAAGTTTTGACGTAAAATTGTTGAACTAACAGTTTTGATCATAAAACATGACTTTTATTATTCACCTCTACGAGTTTCTTTTAAGTCTTAAATAACAAAAATATGTGTGGCTCAACTAATTTTGTGCGGAAATATGAAGGTCTAGCTGTTGCTCGCGGCTCCACTCGCGTGAGTGTTAGTTATCGCGATCAAATATAGTCAATTCTCAAAGTCTAAGTTACCACTATAACAAATTTCATAAAAATCGGTTCAGTAGCTTAGGCTTGAAAGTATAAAATATAGACAGAGTTACACTAAGGTGGCAGAAAAGCACTGATTTTTTTCAACATAAATAAATAAAAATTAAAACTTCTAAAACTATAACATAAAATAATGAAGATACGAGAAAAAATCCAGATTTTTTGAATTACTGATCTGTTAGAAGTTGGTGCCTACCTACTTTGTCTGTTGTGCCTGAACTATTATGATGACAAGGAACTAATCATGCCGAATTTAATGGAAGACCAAGAGCTTGTCCTACTTTGTGTTTACACTGACGGCACAGAATCTCTCTGTGCTTACAGGGTTGGCCGCGCGAGTGTGATTCTCTTGGTTTCGCACACGCCCATAGACCACGATAATGACTTTCCATCAGTTGGGCCGTGTGTTTATCTGCCACCTAAGTGGTATAAAAAAAAAAAACTTAGGTGACAGACAATGTATGAAACATAAATGTGACTGAATTTTTTCAACAAAAAAAAACTACGTTTAAAAAACTAAAAACCTTGAAATAACATAAAAAAGATAAGAGAAAAAATGCAGAATTTTCAATTTACTGATTACTGTTAGAAGTCGCTGCTTACTTTGTCTGTTGTGTCCGATGCCTATTATGGTGTGATCAATTGAAACAACATGGCGTCTCGGGCTAGGGACAAACTATATCCAAATTTTTATGGGACCAAATAGCAATTATTTAGCATCGAACTAAAAAAGAATCACGCATTTTTTATGCAGGTGTACATGCATAAAAATGTAAATCGAATTGAGGAACTCCTTTTTGGCAGTCGGTTAAAAAGATCTGTCTGTTGAAATTGAAACACGATATAACAGAAGTTTCAATAACATCAGTTTGCAGCTCCGCTTCCTCGAAACCAATTTACTTATTTCTCTTAAGAAATACCGATTTATCTTGAGAGATTCCTTCCAATTCGAATTTGATTCACAATTAACTTTAAATTGAGACTGATCGAACAATAAGTTATTTAGTCAAATTTATATTTTGAGAGGTACAATTTTGGTTAAGTTAATTAATAAATAAATTTGAATATAATCTATGTGTTTATTTTATTTTCAGAAAATGTATTTGTAAACTCTTCACTCGTACTTCGGTTAACCACACTTTCTTTAGCATTTATTATTTATTTTATTTTTAACTTTATGCACTATATTATATTACACTATATTATATATATATAATATATAGGCGGACTTATTGCCACAGGCATTCTCTACCAGTCAATCAAATGTGGTGCAGAAAAAAACTCAGTAGGTGCTTTATTGAGTGTAATATTATAGAGAGAATGTACCGTATACAGGAACAAGAATTCTATAAAGTAATAAATAGGTACACTAGCGACCCGACCCAGCTTAGCACGGGTGCAATTCTGATACTAAAAACCCTACATTTTTAAATCTGTAATAGCTTCGAAAATATTCATTTAAATCGTATGCTGTTAAAGGCTAAATAGATATACATTAAATCAATAACGTATGTAAGGTATTTAATTGGATAAGAATTAATGCTGTATTGGTTAAAATCGCTTCAAAAATTAGTCATTATTTGTCGTAAAAAGTAAATGTCAAAAAAAAATTATAATGGGATATTCATAAGAGATAGACAAATACCATTGCGGAGATTTCTGTGGACCTTTTCAATGTGTACAAAAAATCTTGCCTTCTAAAAAAACCGTATCAAAATCTGTTGCGTAGTTTTAAAAATTTAAGCATACATAGGGATATAGGGACAGAGAAAGCGACTTTGTTTTATACTAGGTATGTAGTGATACATACCTACCATAAAGTATGTAGTACCTTACGTACGTTTGTACTCATGGCAGTAAGACCATTGGTATGCATGTCCCTTACGTCGCCAAGCATTGTCACATAACAATTCAAACTCTCCTTATACGTAAGCAAAGAAAGCGGCTACTAAGGTTACTAAACATAACTAAGGTACATCAAGTAATCTTCGATACAATGACGAATATCCTAGCAAGCGCTTTTCAATAGGCTTGGATATTTCAGACACTGTAACAATATCACAGGCTTATTTTACAAGTACTTCAATATCGATCAGAGCTTACCCCTAACAGGTTGAACAGATTATCAAGCGTATAGAACCCCTTAAACCCAAAAACATGTTAGGCATATTAGATAGCTATTAAATTCACGTTTTAATCCTTTGGTCTTAGTGGGTGTGTGTACGGAGTTTTGCTTATCGTGTTTTGTTTAATATAACCAAAGATTCAACGGTATTTTGACTAAATGAGATATCTTTTAAATTGGATAGTATGTTTTTTTTAATGCGTATACCCTTACAACTGGTGCCGGTGGGGGAGTTTACGTTGGACTTGAACCGACTAAAACACACGCCAACTGTGTGGGCCGCAGGTTGCTGGCCCGACCCCGGCTGGCCCATGTCCCTGTTTTATGAGACGGCCCTCTTCGGGTGTGGGGACCATGGAGTCCCCATCTCCGGGTATGGGGAGGTACACATCGCGACTGTTTCTGTTAGGGTCACCCCCAGGACCGTGCTCATGGGGGACGGAGGTAACTTTGCAACCTCCGACACCTGAACCACCTCCGCCAATTGAATAGTATCAGTAAAATATCAGTGAAATCTGTAATCTGGGTAACTATTTTCAACTATAAAAATGTCTAGTATATCTGTCAGATATGGATTTTTCTTATTTGTTGAAGAACTGGTAAAATATATTTTTTTTATATACAACTTAGGTGGCAGACAAGCGCACGGCCCACCTGATGGAAAGTGATTACCATAACCTATGAACGTGTGTAACACCAGTGGAGTCACATCCGTGTTACCGACCCCGTAAGAACAGAGATTTTGTGCCATCAGTGCAGAGGACAAAGCAGGACAAGCCTTTGGTCATCCTACTGACAGCACAAAATCTCTCCAGTGACCTCTGGCTACCCTATTCACCGCCGGGAACACAACATGAAGTTACAATAACCGTTATTATAAATAATTACTACTCTCACCCATTATCAGACTATCGTTTAGGACTAACTAGATATATAATGCAGAAAGACATTCCATCATCAAATCTTTCACTCATACACTCATTATTTTATTCATTAATTCTTAACTATATTTTATTGGATATGGTAAAGAATAGTTATCATAAGTGTGTATGTACATAAAAAATATTCCTATGAATTCCTTCCTCTTTTATAGTTAATTAAAAATACACTATTATAAACTTTTTATTCCATAGTTGGTTACAATATTGAACTAAGCGGCTCCTATCAATTAGCTCGGAAGAAACCTAAGTGAATGAACGGCTGTCGGTATAGTCGATTGTAGCCTTAACTTGTACAAAACGACGCAGTTCAATTTGTGTCAGTACTTTTTACCAGACTTTACCGTAGTCGGCTGAGCCAAAGATGGGGTGTAACTTTGAAATCACAATTATTTCACGGTAAATCTAAAAGCACATACTTTATGGTCATAATATTAATCTTACGGCGGTAGTCTAGTGGTATGGGTAATGGACTGCTGAGATGAGGTCTCGAGTTCGATCCCAGGTTTTACCATGGCACACACCAATGATTTTTCGATTCTTTTCGAAGTTTCGTGTGTATCAGGTTTACAGGTGCCCAGTTAATGACAATAGGCTCGCCACTTTTATTTATTTATTTATTATTTTATTATAGGCATGAGTTTATGTTATGTTGTTATTAATCATAGGACTGGTGCGCACTAGTGTAACGGTCACCGTGTGCATTTAAATGCGTACAATTGTCACTTATCTATGTGCACACACCTTCACATTCATACTGTCAAAAATCCGTTATGTGCGCCCTTAGTCTTTCCAGCTATCGCTTCTCGACCTCGCATGTTTTGGGTATTTATGGTGAAATCATTGATAAGTACCTCATCTTCCAAGACGCCAAACCAGCCTTTCCTGGGTTTATCTCTCTTTTGTTGCCCGGTGGAGGCGGCATAGATACGAATCCACCTAGCCTGGAGGTGGCCATACTAAGTACATTCTTAGTGCATTTAAAAAAATTATAACTTATCCTACTAGCTAGAAGATGACGGAGGATGAGGTCAATGTCACTGAGATTTGGGCTGGAATCATATAAATATTTTAATTTGCTGCCAATTGCACGAGAAGATAAATAAGTAGACCTTAACAAGATTTTCCAATAAAAATCTCACACGCACACGGTCATTCATCGTTTTTCAATCGAATGGACGAGGTGGGGTGTCCATAGATACCCGACCATACATCCAGTAGAATATAACTGACCAAATATAACATATTTTATATAAATCAAGCAAAATTGTTTCACAGTGCACGGACCACATCTCTAGAACATACATACATACAAAATATAATCACGCCTTTATCCCAGGAGAGTTAGGCAGAGGTGAATTAACACCCACATTTCACTAATCATTGCATTGGGTCCCACGTAATAGGGGGTGAGCCTATTGCTGTATTCAGGGCACTATTGTTGACTCGATCCATGCATCTGAGGTAGAGTCAGAGCGGAATCTGTCTGATGTTTAACAACCCTATCTCTTAGTCGCCTTGTACGACACCGCATGGGAAGAGATGGGGTTGCCCAAATTCTACTCTGCCGGTACAACATATTTGTATAAATCAAGCAAAATTGTTACACTGTTCACGGTTGTGTGAGGGTGATTAAATTTCTAAAACTTGTTGAATAATGCGTCGACAGAACAATGTCGATTATTTCAAATAATGCAGCCATACAAATACGCGTGAATTTCTGTTTTCCTTGTACCTTAATGAGCAAAAAGTATGAATAGACGGATTAAATGATTAATTGTATTGTTTGAGTTTTGATTTCAATTTTATAAACCATTTATTTTCTATTGTCAGCTTCTCAACATCAAACGGGTGCTTTTAGGGGTCCCGTATCCGAAAAATAATCGACAAAATTCTCTTTTTAACACTCTATAGCAACCAGGAGATATTCGACAGCCTCTGTAGTGTGGTGGAGACGCGGGTTCGATCTCCGCTCAGTGCAAATTGTTGTATGCATGAATATGGGTATTTGCATTGGTCTGGTTAAGACTTGATCCCGGTTGCCGTACAAAGATCTATCGCAGTCTTTACGGGTAGTTAAAGCCCTAAATAATCAGTTCTATAACTTGTCTAGCTGAAATGCTTTGTTATAATATCGCCTTTGGGTTGTCAGATGGCAGTCATTTCACGGTAAATATCGAATTTCAGCTAAGTCTTCAGTAAGACTGATACAACGGACCCCTAACCCAAGATAAAAGCTTCGGATGCAACTGGGATTTACACTAAGATGACGAGGAGTAACCAGGAGATATAGCCTATTGATTCATAGTAAGTACGAGTAGGCTATATCGCATATAACGCAATAGTTAGACAGCAGAAATTTTGGCAAAACATCTAAAATGTAGTACTTAGTCTGTTACAGGGTGTTTTTAAGGCTCAGCTAAGGTCTACAGGATCCAAGTCAATGCGTCTGGCAATCAGTAGGTGTACCAACCTGCTGGTGAGGTTATTAAGGCTTATACCATATCAATCATTTTCTTTCTTTAGTTAATTCTTAATTGTGCACAGGAAAATAATACATCAACAGGCAATCACAAATACATCCTGGTGTACAAAGGCGATCTTAACTCAAAATTGAGTTTTCTCCCAGCAAACCTTTCCATTTCTATTGTTTTATATCACTCAGGTGACAGACATGCGCACGGCCCACCTGCTGGAAAGTGGCTACCGTGGCCTATGGACGTGTGCAACACCAAGGGCGACACACTCGCGCTGCCAACCGTGTAAGTACAGAGTTTCTGTCCCGACAAGAAGTTTCTGTGTGTAGAAGTAGCAGGACAAGCTTTTGGTCTTCCCACTGTCAGAACAAAAACTCTCCAGCGAGCTCCGGCTTGTTATTATGGCCTCGGTATTCTGTAAGGCGGAGGTACTTACCCAGTTGGACTACTCAATTGAATGGAAATACCGTTGTGCTACCTCTTTAACTTAAATGAGTGAGTTGTTAATAGTAATAAAACAGTTTGTAAATACTGCGTATCAATACATACAATCCAATACATCAAATACCTCAGAATTATATATTCTACAATCACCTCGATAACCGCCGCTGTGTCGTGAGAACAGAAATTCCCAATGGGAATCAAAATCACACTTCGATTCCCACAGAGTATTTCCACTTATGTATTTATTACCCAGTGATTCACAGGTAATTATTTTGAGTCTGAGGGTAATTTGTGTCCATTAATTCTATGTTTGTAAAGTCCTCACGACACGAATACTGTTACAGTGGGGCTACTATGTAATGAGCATCCGAAAATTTGGGCACGTATGAAATACGAACGAAACAATAATTTAATACGATGAAGTGACTTCAGATGTTATAGGTAAGAACTAGGCTTAATGGAGTATCACGTGCCGTCTCCACTCGATCGAGGCATGAATGCATTTCGTAGTAGGTACTAATTATACGAATTTGGATTTATACAATGTAGGAAGCCTATAGATTAGAATCAAAGTGTTATATCACTAATTTTGGTAAGATAAAGTTTCCCTTTGACAAAACAAATGGTGCAGGATCTTTGTATTAGGCTCATAACTTATATAATACTTTGACAGTTATTTATATAGGTAGAATGCCGTGTGGTTCCCGGTAGATGCCGCGTGGTTCCCGGTAGAGTAGGATTCGGACCACCCCATCCATGCGGTGTCGTACAAGGCGACTAAGGGGTAGTGCTGTTTACCATTAGACATTTATATACAACCCTGACTCAGCCTCAGATGCTTGGCTTGAGTCAACAAGTGCTCTGAAAACGGCAATAGGCTCACCCCCTATTACGTGGGACCGAATACAATGATTGGTGAAATGTGGGTGATAATTCACCTTTGCCTAACCCTCCGGGGATAAAAGCGATAATATATTGATATATATATGTATATTTTTGGTTCTACTATCGAATTTTACTATCACCAGGGCACGCCTCCAGCTTGCTACTATCAATTTTGTAACAAAAACATCTAATATACTACAACAATCGAGAATCGAACCTTGAGAAACAAGTCAACATAAACGTATTGACAACAGGGGAATCACACTCAAGCTGCCAACTCTGTAAGCACAGAGTTTCTATGCCGTCAGCGTAGAAAAAGCAAGACAAGCCTTTGGTCTTCTCATTGAGAGCACAAATACCCTCCAGTGAGCTCCGACTACCTTACTCACCACCGGGAAAACAACATAAGGTTATTATGGTCGTGGTATTCTGTAGCACGGCGGCACTTCCCCAGCTGGACTGCTTAAGTATGCCACGAGAATACGAGACCAACGAGGTGGTTGTACCAATAATGTGACTGTAAAACAAAATGTTTCATCCACAATAAAAACCAGTAGTTTAAGTTACGCTAATGTGATCATAAGCCACTAGCTATAAAAGTGCAAGTTGAAAATAAACCTACTGGATAGAAGTCTCAAATAACATCACAATGTGCAATAAACCTTTACTGCACAGGCTTATAAAAGTTAGACGAACCACGTGGCTTCATAAAAATAATATTCACAATCATTTCAACCTTTTAAGTGCATATGGTAAATTTGTCAATGAATTATAAACTTTATTGGTATGTACTTGTAACTTGTCCGAAAAGTATTTTCAATAGTCAACTTTTACAAGTTTCGAGAGTCAGGTGGCGCCACCAACCCCACGTGTCGAACGTCGAAACATTTGCACGTATAAAATAATTTTACATAATCAAGTGCGAAATCTGGCTGCTAACGCTGCAGCACGATATGCTTATTATACAAAATAGTCCAGTTATCCTTAATTAAATGTAATTATTATAGGTTAGTGTCTTTGTTCGGCGAGTGGAGACGGCCTTATTGACTGGGCGGCGCCGGTAGCGCGCGCTCGGCCGCATTCGGTGTCTCCGCTCGGCCTCACTCGGGAAACTTCGCTCTCACTCGTAACGTTTCACTAGAAATTTAAGGGCTGCGTTAGGGGTATTCCGACAGGCGCGCTGCGTCTGCGGAACGGCCATGGCACCCGCACGCCGTTACATAATATACCGACACCGATATATGACTCAAAACAATTCTAATATAATTTTACCTATCAAAAACTGAATATCATGACATCATAAATGCAATGAGCGAACCATCCTCGACCCGTGGTCAAAGAGAAAACGCCGTCTAAAGCACGGCCAATTGTCGTCACGACAAAAAGACGATAGTAGCAATTTCCCTTTGCCGACAACCCTTTGCGAGGCGAGAGGCTGAGCGCGCTCCGGGCACATGGCGGGCGGGGTAGAGCGGGAGGGTGTCCTCAGGGGTGCGGGGCGGGGCGCGGGGAGGCTTTCCCGGGCCGCCCCGCCTCAGTGGCGGCCTGCAGTGGCAACGACGCGCGTGTCGCCTCCGACACTTCCGCCCCGCGCACCTAATCCGCTCATTTAGCAAGCAAGCGCCGCATACGGTGTGGTGGCGGTGGCAGCCCTGCGGCGCCGAGCCCCCGGGGCCGATGCTCTGAGCCGGGCGCCTCCGCCCGAGCTCCTTCGATCCGCGTCCAACCGGCATGTGATATCGCGCCGCGCCACTCGACAAAATGATTGTGTGTTCAATTGTTTACGTTAACGATAGTTGATAACCGGGAGGCCGACGCTGGCATGCTAATGTGAGTATACAGAACGGCTACGTTCCCTTTTCACGGCAGCAAACACTGCGCTCCGTACTCGCACACAACTCCGAGCTTACGTGAATAAATAAGCTTGCATATAAAACCCCCTGCAAGATAAAAGCAAGTTAATGTATCGCTCCGAAACGTTTTTCTGCAATGCGACAATGTGCGAGCGTTACGAGAAAGTTTTCATACATTATTAACGTACGAGTGTCATGGCCTTGCTGGACGAATTTTAGTATAGTGACAATGTTGTGAATTGTCAACAGTCGGACTGTTCGGCGTGGGGATACGTGGACTGGTTGCGCGGGGCTCGGAGCACGTGGACGCGCGTGCGGGCGCGAGGTGTCGCGCGCGGGCAGCTGGTCGCGCGAGCTGGCGGCGAGGCGCCATGCGGCGGTAGCGCGGCGGCGCGGCCGGGCGGCGGGCGACCACTCGTACGCTCTCGGCTATGTGCCCCCTCTGCGCTACATTGTAAGTACCACCACGACACTCACCACGCGCCGTCCCACCACGCGCCGTTCCACCACGCGCCGTCACACCACTAGCCGTAAACACGAACCCATAACTTTATTGCCCATCGGCCGCCTACACTTCTTTACGATTACATCTCCCGACGTAACTTGTTACAGACGTCGTACATAAATTTCATGCGTAAGCTCGTTGCGTTACCCGAGAACGAGAAAGTAGGTTAAGTCAAAAATTACAAATTTCAGCGAAGTTCTCAACCGACACAAGTTTAAATTATGGAAATAAGACTTTGGAAAGATACTTTAGCTGTATGTTCAAGAAGCCGGATTTGGTTGTATAATTAGGTTTACATATTAGTTTGAGAATCACATTTATTTGAGAACTAATTTAGCAGATATACTGTTAAAATGATATTTATCAATAAATTATGTAAGAATATATTTTTCAAGAATCTAGTGATAAATATTCAAAATACCAATTACATAAGTATTTTTCACTCTATCACTCTAAAAACCCGGTCTAAATTAATTTTCAAACTTTAATCATACAGACTTAAAGTCAGAAGAGTCCAAATTTTTATTCGAAAATCATTTTTAATAACACTACTATCATTACTTAAAACCAAGTACATATATGAACACTATAACAGATAGTCTAAATAAACATTACTCGTGATCGTACTACGTAGCGCTATACGCATAGAATACGTACACATTTCGTTGGAACGAGCGTGATACAAATTTAATCTCCCGATATGCAGATCAGAGCTACCTACTCACTTACTCCAAATCTTGTTCCATAATATACAGAGCAGTATAGGTATCTAACTTTGTATAATATGGATCGAGACTTCTATGTAAATATTACCCACTTATTATATAGAAAAGTTAATACACACACAAAACTAACACAGTTATTATTTTAACGACAATAATCACCTTATTGCATAAATGAAATAAATTGCCATAAAAATCTATTTTAGTTCATAAAACTTATCGTGGTTTAGATATAAAAATAACACATTTTTTATATAGGACACGTCAATTAAACTTCACCTCGACTGATGGTAAGCAGTAGACAAAGTCTCAGAAAAGAGGATCATCTTTACCTACACATACCATATAACAATGGTGACACTCAGCTTGACTGATTCATCATATGCTTTTTCACGGCCCGCTTAAAAATCCCGGGATTTTTTATAATTTACCTTAAACATACACGATAAAGTTTTATACTGGAAAAAAAAACTGCGAAAACCCTTTCATATCATTCCAATAAAACTTATAGATACGCCATGAATAGTAAAAGTACTCCAAAATTAAATTTCCCAGGAATAAGTCTCTTGAGACAAATACTCTGAAGACTTAATTTTACAAAGTTTAAGTGAGGACGATAAAACTATCTCCAGGACTAAGAGTCTTTTAAAATTACAATAATGCCCCTAAGACAAATGGTAATTCTGTATGATTTCAGATTGACATGGTCATTCACATTACTAGTGCATACACCATGTTTATTATTTTTGCTGTGCAACCGATATTTCGACGCTGTTACAAGCGCCAGCAAAAATAATAAACATGGTAAATTTCCCGTCGAGTTTTACACTAGTAAAATGGTAATTTGTTAGTGGAATAGAATTGAGTAGAATAATTAATGTATGGGACTATATAATTGTTGGATGTAACACCTTACGTAACTCATATTTGCAAAGAATAAATGAATTTGAATTTGGGATTGACATATGTTTACGACTGTCAAAATACGTGCCATACGCGATTGTGTTATTTGTTTAGAGGGGCAGAGATGTTATCA
This sequence comes from Eilema griseolum, assembly GCA_963662185.1. Taxonomy (NCBI): domain Eukaryota; kingdom Metazoa; phylum Arthropoda; class Insecta; order Lepidoptera; family Erebidae; genus Eilema; species Eilema griseolum. Next base: position 4,058,576 of record OY759245.1, read on the forward strand.
ACAATTTTAGCTATACAGCAAAAATATTTCTCTTTTTATTATATTTTTTCTTAAGATATCTTATCTAAAGAAAAAACAAATAGCACCAACAAATAACAGTACATGTACGAAACAACAATATGAAAATTGTACAAATGGCGGCCTTATCACTAAGCGATTTCTTCCAGGCAATGGATGGAAATGTTTTAATTGTCTAATCAAAATTAAAGTTTCTTCAGCTAAATCGTTTCAATTTCATCAAGCTGAAGTATGAATCTGTATAGAAAATATTAAACCTGAATATGGTAATATAGTAGAAAACGAATTTATTCGTTTGATGCAAGCTTTAGAGCGGATTATTGCACGCTTTATTTCACGGATGGTTTCGTGATAAAGCCGAAATAAACCGCGTTATAAAGTGTTGCTGAATTACTATTACTAGTAAATTCATTCACAAATAGACATCAATTAGATCGATCGAAATTCGATCAAAGTTTGATAATAATTTAGCGAAATGAATATTAATTTTCCTTTAATCCGGGATTCCCAACAATAAGTCTAAATTTTTTCATTATAAAAACATTTTATTGACCACATGGTACTCTTATATAATTATAAACCAAGGGTCCATCCCGAGATCGCCTGGTATACTTTATTTTATGATGATGACCCTCTTAGGACATTCAGAAAATCCGCCTTAAAAAGATGTTTACCACATATAAGCGTTATCAACTGACAAAATTACATATTTGTAGTCCCATTGATTTCGGCTATGCGTTGATAAATCAGGCAGGACACGTTATTATACAATATAAGAAGATATTAAGATAATAAATTTAGAACGATTAGCCAAATGAACACATTTTCCGAACGACAATGTCTGCTAATTAGTTCGGATAATCGTTGCTCTAGTGGAGTTTCCTAATTTCTCTAGATCACGAAGGTTTCGATCACTGATATCCTAAATTAATTACATTGCCTAAAACTTACCCCAGATAAATATATATTTTTTATCTTTCATTTTTTTACGAAATACGCTATAAGACAGTAATCAAATCAACCTTATAACGAATGTTTTTATTGCAACAAATAAATGAGAGAAAAAAAAATGCTCATGTTGAATAAAATATTTTTTATACAATATATCTGAGGTAAGATATCATTTACACCGAGTATTTGACAGTCATCTACTGTAGTTTAAGTCCATCGAATGGGTGGTGTGGTAATTTCAAACTACCCGCAAAGTTTTTAGACTTCATTCTGTTACCAATTTCTTCTTCAAGCACGAGATGTTTAGAACAATACTGTGACACGGTTCTTGGAATAAATTTCGAATTTGAAAAGGGAAGTAGAATCTCGAAAAATGAGTCAATGACTGGTACTAAGAATTCGTTGATGAAATTGGTTCCAGAACTTAATGATTGCACTTCTAAACAAAATGTAAACTTATGCCATGAATCTAGCTATATATATTCGATAAATTTACGCCTTGTGTGGTACAGTGATTGTGGCAGAGTGAGAAAGAGCTCCCAAATGCCATAGTTTTTGTTCAAAGTTGCTTGTCGTCACGTGTGCACCAATGCTTGTCATCTTTCCACAATATCGGGTCCTTGTATGACACAAACACGGGCCAATATAGGACAACCTTTCTTGTGTTTTTCTTCACCGTAAATCAACATTTCAGTAATAAGCAGTCTTATCAACATTTCAAGAAGACAACAGCTGACGAGACCTTCACGGCCACCATTCTGCCATTACTAGTATCAGCAATGATAAACTTCATTACAACTCATCATAAATAAACAGAAGAAGGAGGTAGGACACGGTGGAATTTCCGCCCAATTGAGCAGTCTGACTGGGGAAGTACCTCCGCCCTACAGAATACCGCGGCTATAATAACTTGGTGTTGTGTTTCCAGCGGTGAGTAGGGTAACCAGAGCTCACTGGAGAATTTGTGCTGTCAGTGGGAAGTCAAAAGGCTTGACCTGCTTTTTCTTCTACTGACGGCACAGAAACTCTGTACTTACAGGGTTGGCAGCGCGACTGTGGCTCCTCTGGTGTTACAAACGTCCATAGGCCACGGTAACTACTTTCCATCAGGTGGGCCGGGTGCTTGTCTGCCAACTAAGTGGTATAAAAAAAAACAGAGCTAATCTGTATTGCTTTAACATAGTTTTAATATACACGAGCACGCAAATTAACGACACCTTATTACTTTCCACCTGTATCAGTTTCAAGATATTGTTTCTTAGAACAAGACAATGAAGGCACAAAACCCACGAAATTCAAGCCACATTGTAATTAGTATGAGCCCCTAATTTCGCCTAACAAGGTTTCCACATACCGGTACAGACACAAGGTAGATAGGTATATAGGCAACTGGTCGTAAAATTTTAGTTTTGAACTTTGCTCGTAGAAACATTGCTTATGTAACTGATTTGCTTTTATTATTTACTGGGAATACAAATATACATACATATAATCATGTGAGGTGAATTAACACCCACATTTCAGCAATCATTGTATTCGGTCCCACGTAATAGCGGGTGAGCCTATTGCTGTTTTCCAGACACCATCGTTGACTCGAGCCATGCATCTGAGGCGGAGTCTGGGATGTATGTATCCGTCTGATGTTAAACAGCCCTATCGCTTAGCCGCCTTGTACGACACCGCATGGAAAGAGATGGGGTGGTCCAAATTCTACTCTGCCGGGAACCACGCGACTTTACTGGGAATATATTTTTTAGAATTGCATTTCTTCACTATCTTCTGCATAGGTACTAAAACGTATTGATTTATAATTATGTCATAATATGTTAAAATTAAGGGAGCAAATGAGGAAAAAGAGTAGCGGTACGATCGAAATAGTGAAAGGGTACATAGGGAATAAATTACACTACCTCCAATACACTATTATTACAATAACCAATTTAGGAAGAACAAAATGCACTTAATCTAAGATTTTAGAAATAGGATATGTATAACACAAATATTTAAAATAAAATACCACTATATATGATGAATACATAAGATAGTTTCTCCTTTAAATTGTAATTACTAAATTAAAGTTTAAACAAATACAGCTGAAAACCACTAAAATATTAACATTATCAACATCGAAGCACAAAATATTTAATTAATTCAAAACTCCCTTGGAGCGCCGCTAACTTGTTACACGAATATCTAAAAAAGCTTCTTCGCAAAACGGCAATGAATAAAATTGTTATACCAAGAACCCCGAGAATACTTTCTAAACATTAAAGTATGAAACATAGAGAATATCAAAGCGGTGGTTATTTTAACGATGATTGATTAATATGTGCATGCATGTATACCGGTTCGCATGCACGTACTTGCACGTACCCCGTGAGGTTGTTCCTCTCAATGTGTTTATCTAGTTCAATAATTATTTATGCATATTGTAGAACTAGTTCATCATATTGTATGAAACGGAGTGCAAAGAAACAAAATGGTTAGATAAATTTTGAATTTACGTGAATATATGGGTTTTATGAATGTAGAAAAAAAATTCTTAATGTCGATGTTATAAAATGAATGTTTAAATTTTTTATTTCTAAAAATCATTTAATAAACTGTTCACCCCGTTTTACGATCTTATTTCTTCATAAGCTTCCTATATGGTTAAAATGAATGTAATAATCATTAATGACTTTTTCACTTCTATGCAAGCTAATCAAATCCTATTACTGGAATTAGAGACTCCTGGGATGTTTTTAAGTAAAAAAAAAATAATTACACATCTTTTCATACTGCTAATAGTAGGCACTTCTAGCAGTATTAAAAGATTTGATTAGTTTCCATGTTAGTGAAGATACAAAAGACGAAGACTATGATAATAATGAGAATATATGATCAAAAACCAGATAAACCGTGACAACTAAAGCGTGTATGTTATCAGTCTGTACATATTAACAACTAAGGTTCCCATTATATTTAGATTCTATTTAAATACCACATTAAATACATGTTTGTGAAATAAATATGGAATTTGGATTCTACAATAATGCAACAGAATCTTAATACCATAGCCAATTAAGCTCTTATCACCCTTCGATTTTCAACGTTGCGTCCGGTTGAATTAGTAAAAAAAATTCTCTCCCCTAAAAGGGACTTTTTAGGGCTACTTATTGCGGCTCTTTTAACAGCTCTGCAGATTTTGCTATCCACAAATTTACTGCAAGTTTCCCCTACAAATACAAAGGCATCTTTTCTTGCTGCATATTCGAAATTTTTAAGATTATTAATCCACACGGACACGATAAATCTATTTTACGTAATACTTGGCTCCTGGTTCGGTATTTTCAAGTGTTTTCTCTACCCCAAAACGCATGTCTACTTCTTGATATCTTGTAAGAATAGTTTAAAACCAAAGTATTAATATTTTACCAATACAAACAGTATATATTCTATAATCTGTGTAGTGACGGCGAAAGAATACAAGTATCATCACTCCATCTCATCCGTAGGGTATCGTAAGTGGTGACTAACGAAAAAAAAAACACAGACGATATCCCTGGGAGAAAACTCGAAATAAAACCCTGTACTAATCCATTAGCATAGAAACAGTAGGCCAAAGCCTCCCAACATTGGGAGAGGGCTAAATCCAGCAGTGAACTGCGATAGGCTAATTCATTCAATCATTCTACTCTATAGATGTATCAGATAGGAAGAATGCTCAATTAAACCGGAGCAGCTCGCGATAAACCGGTCAATTTTCTTTCGAACTGCCATGTCAAAAATGGGTACCGAAAACAGACTATAAATCGGACTATTCTTAAATTATTATAAATAGTCCGATTTATATCCTATTCCGAATACACATGTAATGCCCAGGGAACGCACGGAAAGAATAGGAATACGTTCTTTTTCCTTTATCGCTCTTCTAGTTGTAGTCATTTAATAAAAGTAGCAGACTATGTTCCTATACAATATTAAGTAAATTGGCATCAGTCACTATGAGAGTTTAAAAAAAAAGATATACTTTAATTTATTTATTTTATCGCTCAGTTTTCCCCCTTCTTTAGCATAGCAGTAAAGAGCATTCGAATGCTACCTCAGAGTTCTTTGCATTGGTCTGGGTGTTTATATTTGTAAGACTATATGTAACTTCTTACGAAAAAACAATGTATATAAGTCTATTTATACTGTTGATTGCTAGCACTTGGTGGAATTTGTTGTTACACATATTGAGAAACTAACTTGTACTTTTCCACAATATTTTAATATATATTAGACCTGACCGGTTAGGAAGCCGTGAGGCGAAACCGGTATGAATGTGTTTTTTCCACCGTTTTTGGAAACTCATTTGTCAAGCTGTACTTAGTTTGGTATCAAATCTGTTTAAATATGTCCTAGACTATGCCAAAATTAGTCAATCCTGAAATAAAATTTAGTAACCTGCGAAACGTTGAAGAAAAAACTGTCAATGGTTTCAAAACCTGAAGAATACGAGACGCCAAACGTAGAGACAGAAAAACGCTGCTGCAACTATGGAGAGTAAGAGCCATCTCACCTGCCTGAGAAAACAAGTTAGTGTTTCAAATGTGTTGGATTTGGGCACGTAGCTCCGGAGTGGTTAGGGCATTTAGGAGCTAGGCGTTCAAGTCCACCTCATATGATATCAGCATTACGAAGCGGAGTTGCAGAAGCTACGGTGAACATCAGTTGATGATCAAATGAGGTATGCAGTGAAGAAAAGTCTTAAGATTAATGTTGACTGCATTTTGTCAGATGTCACGTGATTATGTTACGAATATGGTAGTGGGAAGACGTTAGGTTTAATGAAATTATTGTATTTGTGTCATTAGTTTTTGATACGTATTCAAATTTGCAAGTTAGTAAAATCGTCCAGCTCAAACTGTTTGAAATTACCTTGACAGACAGGTGAAACCAGTTGAAGTGTAATAATATTGTATGCTGAAAAAATACTATATATTTATATTATATTCACTACTTTAAAAATACAAAAACTACACATGTCACTAGCGGTGGTATCACGGGAATTGAATAATACCCTTGACACTTAACTACCAGTGGTGTTATTAGGTAGTATCAAAGGTCCGCATACACTTTATAAACTAAAATTCAAGAGATTTTTAAGAAAAATAAGTTTGTTTTATATTCACACATAAATAAGCACGCTTTAGAAATTGTGTTATAAGTTTTTAGATGACGATTTTTAGGTTATTACTAAAATAAATTATGTATTGTACAAAAGTATGGAGTAGATGGCACCAAACATCAAAAATTGGCAAAAAAAAAAGGAGAAATATATTTCGGTAAATGTTATAACTATAAAAGCACCCCACATTTTTTTCAAAAGGAACGTCAAAATGAAATGTTACGTCCTGTTGCACAGGTCCAGGTAATTATTCTTGCGTGACAAAGAATCGCAGGCCAACAGGTTAGCGATGACTTACAAAAAAAAATTAAAAAATATTTTTCAATTTTTTTTAGCAAGATATCGTCACCATTACTGTATCTATTTCACATTTATACCATACTAGCTTTTGGGCATGACTCCGACCGCGTGGATTTTGGTTATCGTGACCAAACATAGCCCATGTCCTTACTCAAGGTCTAATATAAACCTATCTATCAAATTTCATCAAATTGGTCAAGTGGTTAAGGCGTAAAAGCGTAACATACAGACAGACAGAGTTACTTTCGCATTTATAAAATAAGTATAGAAGTATCTGATCGCTAAAAATGAAATTTATTTGAACTGTACGAGTAATGAACTCCAAATGAACACATATTTTTAAGGTCTAAAAGTTACTAAAAAACGGCCAGCCTTTTCATTTTTGGTAGTTTTAGTTTTCGAAATAAAAATGCACTTAAGGCACAACGGCGAAATAGATTATTATAAACACCTCAACAAAGTCTAGGGAACAAGATGACCCCAATTATTTTTTTTCGTGTAAATCTTGTTTTGCAAATAACTGGCAGCAAATAAATAAAAATAGAATAAAGTAGATTACAGAGTTGTTCGAAATTTGTAAATAAATTTAAATAAGTAATGATTTTCGAATACGGAGAGAAAACTTTTAAAAGTGTTTGATTGTGCAGTTTCTCTGAGGCAAAATAAAAAATATTTTTTTTGATTGTAAATAACGTTTATTATCAATAATACGTCTTTTACGTATGGTTTGTGCATTTTTGTGACTGTAGTCATCATGTCACGTCGTCATTTAAGTCGCGAAGAGATGTTAAGGGCTGTTGGTATGCTGCAAGCTGGACGAACTCATCGCGACGTAGCGGATGCTGTCAACACCCAACCAAGCGTAATTTTCAGATTATGGGCACGCTACAGGTCTACAGGGGATGTTGCCGAACGTCACAGGGGACGAAATAGGGTTACTACCCCGCGACAAGATCGTTTCTTGCAAAATTCCGCAAGGCGGCAACCCACGATTACTGCTCGTCAGTTGGTCGCAGGCCTCCAGTTTCAGCATCAAGTGGTTATTAGCGATCAAACTGTCAGAACAAGACTACACGAAGCCAATCTTTATGCTCGCAGACCGCTTAGGGTTCCAGCTCTTCGACGTGGAAATCGAGGTCGTCGCTTATTGTGGGTTAACGCACATTTACAGTGGACCGACCATCAATGGGCACGGGTTCTGTTTTCCGACGAATCTTGCTTCGGTTTTCATCCTGATTCGAGAAGAGTGCGTATATGGCGAGTTCCTGGACGTCGGAGTCGTCTCCAGAATACGCAAGAACTTCATCCTTACCAAGGTGGAACAATCATGGTATGGGCTGGAATTCGCCTTGGTGGAAGGACCGACCTCGTTTGGATACGGGGCAATTTGAATGCAAACCAATACATTCAGGAGGTTATACACCCCATGGTAATCCCTCACCGACAGCAGTTCGGTCAAGATTTTATGTTCATGCAAGATAATGCACGGTCACACACCGCGAGGGTAGTGGTCAATGCGTTAAGCGAGCACAATATGACGACGTTGGAATGGCCTGCTCAGTCTGCCGACCTCAATCCCATAGAGCATGCCTGGGATTTGCTTGGGAGAAGAGCTTTCAGTGATTCTTTGGAAAATCTGAACACTGAAGAACAACTTTTTTTATAACTTCGCAGTGTATGGAGCCATATTCCACAGACGATGATTGACAATCTCATACTAAGTATGCCACGCCGTTGTCGAGCTCTTGCTAATGTTTTAGGAGGTCCTACAGATTATTAAAAACGTTTAAAGTACGGTTAATTACTGTATTTCTTACTACCTCGTTATTTTTGTGCCTAATCATAGAAGGTTGTAATACTCAATATTGGCACTATTCAACTCTTTCTTAAAAAAAAAAAATTTGGTATGAAAATGTTTTTATTAAAATTAAAATTAAAAACGGTATAAAAATACCCTTCTATTGATATAAAACACTCACTATCACAAGAAAGGGTTTTTAAATAAAAACTAGAAATGTCCTTGTTCCCTAGACTTTGTTGATGTGTGTATTTTCAATAAAGTCTTTTATTATTATATTTTCAATAAAGTCTTATATTATTATATTTTCAATAAACAAAAATGTAAAAAGAACTTTCTAGAAAATTTATCTACAAGGTTTCAATATATTGTGTGCACACCATGTTTCTCTAAACTCAAAGACTTACAAAGCGAGGCATTTCAATCGTCAAATAACAAGATGGATATTGAATGAAAAATGTTATTTGTTTTTAATATTGACGCCAGGGTGAGGTTGCTCTGTAAATGTCAAAAGTAGACAACGATGCGTGGCTGATGCCGTGGGGAAATCAAGATCATTCAGTTTTCATAGCGAACAATTTTCGGTATGAAGGTATCATATATCATATACAAATAGTTTATCATATAAATTTCTATCACAATTTTTAAAATTTACGAATGTACCTTTGCCCATGGTACATTTAGACACCAGAAGCTGAGAGGCACCATGAGTGTAACATGCTACGTGTTTATAATGTTGACCCTCTTTCCTGAGACTTTGTCTTTAACTTACCATCTGGCGAGGTGAAGTCAAATTGGCACGTCCTATATATAAAAAAAATAGATCTAAATTTCACAATCGAATTGCGAATTGGGCCAAAGCTAAACAGTAATTTTGTTTGATTATATATTTCCTTATGACTACGAACGGCGAAAACGATCTAGATAAGTATTTGATATTATATTTTTAATTATTAAATAAATATGATAGATTTTTTATACTTTTTTAGCAAATTAAATATTCTTTATTTGTTCTCGCTAAAAATATTGAGAAATGCGAGACAATAATTCAGAGACAGCCATTCAGTACCTATACACTTTAATTTTTGTTTTATAACATAACATAAACATAATCTCACGCCTATATCCCCGAAGGGGTAGGCAGAGGTGCTAGCACTCAAATTTCGCCAGTTTATGTTTAGGTCCCAATGTAATAGGTGACGAGCCTATTGCCATTAACCGGGCGCTTATAAACCTACGATAAATTCACATATAACTTCGAAAAGCATCGAAAAGTCATTAATGTGTGTTATGATAAAACCTGGGATCGAACCCGAGACCTCGTCTCAGCAGTCCATTACCCTTACCACTAGGCTACCGCGGTTTTACACCATTTGCTTTTATTATCTTTACAACATATAGATTTTTTAAATCTACAAAATAATAACAAGGCGCAAGTAAAGTCAGCGTCTGCGTTCATGGACGTGACTCAGTCTCATGTTTTTAACCAACTTTATAATAGAGAGAGGATTTTCTCAATTCACTGGATTTTTTTCTAACGTTAGTTATAATAGAGGTATCATTCACTCTCAATATTGTATCCCTAAGGAGTTTAGACGACCCTTCTCACCAACAGTAACACAACGCTATGCAAATAGTTTTATTTGGCTGTGGTTTCTGTAAATTCTCAAAAGGCCTTACCTTAGATTAGTAAATATTTCACTCAATAAAAAAAATCTGTCTCTCTTTTATTACGTTACAAAGTTTATTTAAGTAAAATGAGAGGATTTGCTGAAATTCTAATAGGGCGTCACATTTATTCATACATAATGTTAATACACAAAGTAGTCAATTTCTCCTCGTGGTTTCCGGCAGAGTAGAACATTCACGCAGTGTCGTACAAGGCGACTAAATGATAGGGCTGTTTAATATCAGACAGATATATACTGCCCAGACTCAGCCTCAAGCCTCAGGCTTGAGTCAACAATAGTGCCCGGAAGACGGCAATAGCCTCATCCCCTAATACGTAGGACCGAATACAATGATTAGTGAAATTTGTTTATTAATTCACCTCTGTCTTACCTTACGGAGATAAAAGTGTGATTAAATGTATATTTCAGACCTTCAGGTCAAGGAGCAAGGGTTGTTCTGTGTCCATTTGTATTATACTATCGCACTTCCTAGGGATTTACTTCCTAAAGCTCTCGAGTCTCCTCATAAAAGGTCCAGTGACCAAACACTTCAGCGTTTCTATTAATGTGTCAATTATACAATCAAAAAACATGAAGTATTTATTAACTGTTCTAGCATGGCTTTTCTTTTTAATTGCTTCACAATTAAAAATACAATCACTCAAAAGAAAAACATAGTAATTAAAAGTACGTATTTTGATTGTGAAGCGTTATAATGAGAAAAAAATAATGGTTGACTTAAATACGCTATCACAACAAACACTTTAGATGTTTCGTGCTCGAAATTAGGAACGGTGGATTCCATCCCATCATTCTCAAGGACAATTTGTATAACATCTTTTTAGACAAAATATTTATTGAAGTAAATTACATCGGCGAATTAAAAACAATTCGTTTTCATGAGGTAAAGTAAATGTTATGTTTAGCGTGGCGAGGCGTTCCTCTATTTTTTTTTTATTCATTAAATTGTGTTACAATTGTGTCTGAATGTAAATAAAAAACAAAGTTAATTAAAATGAAAAGAAATGGTGATAGATCTACATTTATATAAATCTATACCTATTAACATATCTACTACTATATATACTATCAGTGCATTAAGAAAGCTACTTGTCATATGTGAGAAGTATGCGGACAAACATGGGCTGGAATACAACACCAAAAAGTCCGAATTCATGGTCTTTGGAGCCGTGGGCACCAAGCGTCCGGATATCATACCGGAGGTGACTATGTGTGGAGTACCACTTAGTCAGGTTGATACCTTCAAATATCTTGGACACTATGTTGCTCATGACCTCAGGGACGATGCAGATATTGAGCGGGAACGTAGGGCATTGGCAGTAAGGGCGAATATGCTGGCTCGCAGGTTCGCTCGGTGCACGGACAGTGTAAAAGTAATGCTTTTTAAGGCGTACTGCACATCCCTGTACTCGAGTGCGATGTGGGTCAGCTATACCCAGCGCTCCCTTATGGCCCTACGTATACAATACAATAAAGCTTTCAGGGCGCTGGTGCGGCTGCCGCGCTTCTGTAGTGCATCGGCTATGTTCGCTCACGCACGTACCGATGGTTTCGCAGCGTTGTGGCGAAAAAAAATGACGTCGATGCTGTATGGAATGCGCGGCAGTGGCAACAGTATGCTCAGTGTACTTGTGGACAGGGCTATGAGTGCCACATATTAAGGCACGTCTATAAAATGCACCAATCTTTTGTGAAATATAAATACTAACATAGATTTAAATACTTACTAACAAAAAAATGGATTTTAATTATCTGGTAAATAAATGAATTATTATTATTATTATATTAACACTAGCCGATACCCGTGATTTCTCCCTTGTGGGTGTCGGTTATAATTTTTGCTCAATCTCTGGTCCTACTTAACCAATTGCTAATCAAACCTGTAGATTTTAGGACTGACTAAGACATTTTTATTAAAATAAACGCCACGATACGTTAAATAATATTTACGACCTTCGCGAACCTCAATAATTCTAATATATAATATATTTATTAGAAAGAAATAAATTAGAAATAATAATAATAAAAAAAATTAATTAAAAAAATATATTTTGTGAACAGAATTGTTAATACTAATATTATAAAGGGCCCCTGGTGTTGCATACGTCCATAGACCTCGATTACCACTTTCCATCAAATGGGCCGTGTGCTTGTTTGCCACGTAATTTGTATAAAAAAATAGTTTTTACGAATTTTAGTGCAGAAATAGATGATATAAACGCGAAAAAATAAACAGCAATTTAACATAATCCTAACATTTTTTTTAAATATCTTCTCTTACAATTCACAATTTTATAACAGTATAGTTATGAGCAACCGTGAGGTTACGACTTCGAACCTCACCCTTTACATAACCTATTCCACATAAACAAATTTTATTTTGGTTCAAGGGTTCGGCCGGCAAAGTACCACCCACTCACTTAGCCTCAAGTTACAGTAGCAGTATGTTGCTTTTCAGACGGTTTGTAAAAGTACCCTTAGGGAATAATCTCACTGTCCACCCTACTTTATCTCTTCTGCAGGTGTAAGGGTACAAGTGACGCAATAGGTATTGAAACCGGTTATGGGTATATACCAGATGGATCAAGCTGTGGTCATGCTAATGAATATAATACAAAATAGGTTGATAAGATAATGAATAAATAAATATTCCACGAAATGTCGTGGTTTTTTTTTATAGAATTTTTGTGTAAAATGCTACACAACGCTATCTAGACCCATGGTAAGCACAGCTTAACTAGCTTGTGTTATGGGATCTAGAATGCGGATAAACATACTTAGATACTATTTTTTGTAAATACATACACCTACATGGGTAGTTGGGGTACCGACGCCAAGAATCTGGTGAGCGAATTAGGGCGCAGGTTGAGGGACAAAACCGGTGACTCCCGCTCCGGCTCGTACCTGGGGCAACGGTTGGCCATAGCTGTTCAACGGGGCAATGCCGCCAGTGTCATGGGTACCTTTGCACCAGGTACGATGAGGGGCGGGTTAATAGATTAGACTGTCACTCTGACTGTACAAAAATGTGGACAATATTTTAATTGTATAATGTAATAATTAATTTTTATATATTGGCGTACTCTAATTTCTAAATTATTGTAAATCTAATTTTAAGTGAACTTTATGTTTTTATGAGAAATAAATACATACATATTATATATAGAAACACCCAGACCAATGCAAATATACATATTCATGCATACAAATATTTGCACTGAGCGGGAATCGAAGCCGCGCCCCCTGCATAGCAGTCGAATGCTCTACCGCTACGCCACGGAGGTCATCGAATGAATACTATACTTAGTTGTAATGTAGGTATAACCTTCAGTAGCTTAATAGTTTGTGAACAGTGTAATGATAGAAGATAGATATCTCTGCCTATTCTAGTAGCAAAAATATGTAAGTATTATATTTGAGTTCCCTTTACATCACGCTCGAATTTCAGCTATCAGAATGTAACGAACGTAAATAAATATCACATTATTGGGTAACTAAAATGAAATTTCGATAACTCAAAGCCACGTAAAAAAATAATGAACACCCGATTTTTAGTTACAAAACCTTTCAACAATCCGTTAGGAAAAGAACCTTATTGCTATGTGGTTACGGTGTATTCTCTTAAGCGCGGTGTTTGCCACAGATCGACAGTAATACAGCCTCCTCAGGCCCTCGGCTTGCGTCCGTCGTTGGAGCCCAATGGACCTCTTCCTTTATTTGAATATTTATTATATCATCCCCCTTTACCCCAAAACGTTCCAAATCCTCCCCCTTAGTGTTGTGACAACGAGTTTTTCCTTTGCGTTTCATTTGGCTTATCGTGGCAATGTTTACAATAAAACGAAGCTTTTTTTTCTTTGAAACGCTTTCCTTGGAAGTTAAAATTTTGAATTGGATATTTGACTGACTAGTCAAATTAGTTACATTTTACTTAACGTCAAAACGGTAAGTTATAATAAATATTTTAAAGTCAAATCATTTGCTATTATAAGTCGGGTGGATAATTAAATATGAATAAAAATATGACATAAAAACCGAAGCCATTTTTTCGATATTTTACCTTTCTTAATTTAAAAAGCTTAGTCAAAAAATATATTTTAACAATAGAAAAATACCCAATTACCACAATAATGTAAGATAGCAGAGTGTTTTGATATGTACCTATAGGTCGTTCAAGGCATCTTAGTGTTAGCTAAATAATCTCCATTTTTTATTTGATTTACTCCTAAAAACTTTTCGCTTTTCTCCTCCAGTCCTTCTTCTACTCCATTTCCTCCGTGAGCATGGCGCTACAGTGCGGAAACATCGGAAACTCAGAAGAATACAGCATGGCATAACTATCCCGATTACTTTTATAAATACTAACATGAGTGACCATGACAGCTTAAAAAAATAGAAGTTACCTACATTCTAGATTTCATGCATCAATATAGTTGAGCTATGTAAACGTTGGGTCTAGATAGCATTGTTTGCGAAAGTAAAAAAAAAACACCAAAATTGTCATCTACTTCAAAATAAATGTATTCAAAAAACTATTTTCATTTAGGTCACAAATAACATGTCATCGGAATATTATAGTAGTTGAAAAGTTAACCCAAATCCACTACGTATAAATAAATTCGCCAACACTCCCAACTTTAAGCAGGTTGTCAACCGATAATCAATTCTCATTTAACCATTTAGTACAATATCGCATTGAGTTCGTATCGACATTCCTATTTTAGATTCGGTTTTGGCAGCTTCCTAATTAATAATTCAAATGATGCTGTTTGCAGCTATTATGCTAATATGAAAGTAATAGGGAATAAAATGCCGGCAAGAATTGGAAACGTTTAACATTTTATTACCAGTTTTTTAGGTTTACAGGATCTTGAGGCGCAAGTAATATAACTATGTCAGGCATTTTTATCAGGGTTGAAAGGTCAGACGGCAGTCGATTTCAGAAAGCAGACTACCAATAATAACAAGTGGGTCTGGGGCTGCAAAGTACTAGCTCTGGGACGCAACTAGGATATCGCTATAATGATAATTAATGTCCTGGCCTTAGATATATAAAATATCTTGACAACAAATTACTGATCTTTCGATTTCGATTTGGTCCTCCTCGGGTGTTCACAGAGTCCCCAACTTGTTCCTGGAAATGGTTCTGCCAGGTTGACAGGCGGCTCCACCCGCCCTTCACCCCCAGGCCTGCACAAATTTCTGTCTTGTGCTTATACAGATACGTAGACCATCTCAGCATGCTACGAAAATCTGTAGCACTTGTAGCTCGACTACGACAGCTCTACGGTGGTTACGGCAAGCTCAGGCGAAACTTAAAAATCAGCGAACTTATTACTTATCCACTTTAAGTTCAGTTTTAATTAAAGATACACCGGAAACTGCAAGCTATGTCTGTTTATCTCACTCCATCCCATGGTTGTTATGCAACAAAACTGTACCAAATTGTGTATTTCTGTATCCATTATTCCTGTACATAGAATATAGAGATATATTATTATTATTATTTTTCTTTATTAAAATATACAACTTATAAATAATATAAAAAACATCTATTTATAAATATAAAAAAGTACTCCACCGGTATCGGGTACAGGGACCAAGCTACCGGTGGTTAGGGCTCCAGAGAAAGGAACTGCCGTACAATGGGCGCCGTATCAAGAAGCACAGCCTTCTGCATCTGGTACTTGACCCAACCATCTAACCCGAGCCTCTTTAGGTGTTGGTCAAGGCTCTTTATTATTATCATTATTATAATTTCTAGAACTACTACTCTTGGTTCGTCCACTTCATGTATCACTTGAATGTTTTAGGTTGTTATCTAAATCAGTCAAGTGATACACGAACACAAATCAGTTTGTATCGACAATCTACTTAAATATATATGATCACACAAAACAGGAATTTGAATTGGCATTAATTCGATTTGGTAGAACAGGCGTTCGACTAATGATATTAACACTGACACATGTCGAACTTGTCAGTGTATACCCCTCAGAGCCTCTGATTCGAATAGCTAACAAACGTACTGAATATTAGGTTATTTATTTATTTTGGCAATAGATTAGTACTTTATGCGAAATATATCGCATTGTTTTGAATTTATTTTGAGATGACGCAGCAGCGTACTTTTTGTAAGTTAATAATTTTAATTGTAAATACTATACTTTGTTATTGTTATTTAAATTTTTATTATTATTTGCAATGATCATTCAATAAAATACTTATAGACTAATTATTAATTACTTAATTATATTGAGTATTATAATTTAACTATTTATATTCTCCTTATCTAAACTCGACACTCATTTAAAAATATACAAACAATAACAAACAATTAAAATAAAACTGAAACTAAAAAATCTATTAAACAACTTATAGCAAAAAAATTATTAAAATGCCTCGTAGAATTCTCCCGCATTGCACGCCTCTTGTGGTAGTATTGCCAAAAGACTGGCAGCACTGCAACTTCGTATGGCAATGCTTATTCTGTGACCTAAACAGAGACCAGTCTTCACGAGAATTTCGCAATCTCCCTTTGAGAATGATCCCAAATTTTCGACTCCAAACGGCACAAAATTCATAATCTCCGATGGGATTGCTGTATTTGTGCCGCATTTAAAAAAAATATAATTTGGTTCTTTCTGTTCAATTGTAATGTGCATAATGCAACAAATTTTGAAAATAAAAATGAAAATGTGCGAAATTATTATATTTTTGGAGGCCATATCTCTGGTACTCCCACATTGCACAATGCCACTAAAATTTTATTTCAAGTGAGAGGATGCTATGTCCTTGATAAAAGAAAAGATTTTTTCGTTGAACATTCCTCTAAAATAAAAGCCTGGAATAAAACCACTGCTACCCACGAAAATCCACAATAGCACACTACAATTAAGGACTGTGTGTGTTCTGAACATTTTTCAATTGCCCTGCATCCTCCATTCAGTTGTGCTTCCCACCCGAAGCCGAGTCCTCAAATTCCAGTACTTGGTTCCGTTTCGCATTACCCCCGTTCGTCTACACGAGCCATTGACTTGCTCATTCACATTTCCTCTCGTGACTATTTATTTGAAATATATAGGACAACATTCAGTAGGTAGTATTTTGAAATCGGTTGCAAATATTTTTTTATTCCACTTATGTGGTAGACAAGAACATAGCCCACCTATGAGGAGTGGTTACCGTGGCCTATAGACGTATGCAACACCAGAAGCGTTATACTCGTGCTACCGACCTCAGGGTCCTTCTAATGCCCTATTTGAAGAACCCCATATTGTAATCGTTTGGGAAAACCACAGCAGGGAGTTTATTCCACATCTGGTACGTGTGTGGGATGAAGCTCCTTTAATACCGCACCGTGTGCACCATTTCCTTATTTGTTATAACCATATGAATAGGAGGAGGATTGGGTGCCCCAGCGCACATTGGAAAAGGCTTATGTCCTGCAGTGGACTGCAGTAAGCTAATTGATTGATTGATATCAATGACTTGAATGTAACTACATAGAATTGCCGTACGGAACAAAATATTTTTCATTGTGAGTACTTGCGTTAACTTTTTTGTAGATATCATACAAACAGACGTGCTATGATGATATAGATAGATAAATAGGTGACAAAATCCGTTATCTCTTTTTCTCTCGTTAAAGTTCGAAATTCAAAATTCGTTGCCGCCTCACCTGGGATAAAGTAATTTTGTAAATACATTTTGTTTTCAAATACTAATAAAAAAAATAACAACTCATGAATACTTACTTTGTTTCCAAAAAAAACAATAAACAAAGACATGAACAAAAATGTATTCGTGTATTAAATTGGGCCAATACAATTTAAAACGAAAAAAAATTGATGTTGACAATGGTAATTCGAAGCGAAGGAAACTTAATACAAATTAATTATGGACTCATCGTTCATTTGGAGACTTTTTAAATTTCCTGTTGAGATGAAAGAATTGAAAATGAGAGGAAAAAGATATTATCGTGGAAGTGAGTTTCATATCGTGATGTTACGTGATTGGGAAAGATGGTGAGTGATTTAGTGTTATCAATATAGAAACCTGACTCAATTACGAGTAGTTTGAACCGTAAAATGTTTTACAATCTGGGCTTGTAAACATAATAATATTGTATAGGTGAAATTGCATTGATCCCTTTTCAATTTATTATCAGAGGATTACATGACATTGCAGTTATTTTAATAACAATATGAGAAATAATTATATTTCTAGTTACAAATATGTACTTCAGAGTATTTTTTTTTCAGTCACATTAATGGTTTATATTAATCTCATATGTCCATTACTGAACGATTCCATTGCCGTTAGCGCTAATACAATATCACTTTGTCTGGAGGCCCTGGTCCATTTACAAAACTTCGATATCAATTGTGTGTATAGAGGTCAAATCGAATCAAAACTAACCCTCTAAACCTCAAAACTACGGAGCATCTACACACTATCGGTGTTACAAACTGCCCCCTTTGCAAGGGGTGTTTCATAGCTGAGGAAGCGCCCACCCACATAATACGGAAATGTGAGGCAGTAGCCCCTCAACGCTCACAAATCCTAGGCACAGTGATGTCGCTCCGCGAAGCCTGTGAAGTCCCCAGTATGTTTCTGCATTTCTGGGTGGAGCTAGACTGGCTACTCTAGCCATTACTCTGCACGCACAATGGCCCAAAAAAGGAAGTTCAGTGCGGATAAAAGAGTCCCATTTCATTCTATTCCAACCTCAACATCACTGAGATTCTATTAATTTACTTCTTAACTACCTCCAATGTTAGCTTAACTAACACACTAATTAAGAGAACCTCTAAGAAGCTCAAACCCATCAGCCAGTTACACAAATCAATTGATTCCAACAATCCTTAAGCCACAATATCAGCCTTATCTACAATCGCGGGGCCTTGCCGAGAATCTACGGCCTTAATTGGTGCGAATGAACGAAACTTCCGCTTAACGGTTTACGATTTCCGTTTTCAAATGAACACGGATACGTCATTTCCTACGAGCTGATTGGCTTGATCGCGGTAACGACTTATCCGGTATTAATTTGTTTTGAGGCAGATCTGTCATAAATGGTGCAGAGCGTTTATAGTTTTATCGGCTCGCGTTCACGAATGATTTTGGAATCATGTTGATTGTAATGGCATCCATTTAGCAATATTTTTTTTATATAGGACACGTCATTTTTTTATACCACTTAGGTGTCAGACAAGCACACACAAGCAAATGTGGCCTATGGACGTATGCCACACCAGAGGAGTTAGTTACACTCGTGCTGCTAACCCTGAAAAAACCATTTAATGCCCTTCTTGAAGGAATCCATATTGTAGTCGCTTAGGACCAAATCGACTTCACCTTGCCTGATGGTAAGCTAAAGAGAGAGTCTCCTGAAAGAGGGTTATCATTACAGACATAGCATTTTACATTGGTGGCACTTAGTTTGACGGCCTCATCAGATTCCTTTTTACGCTCCGCTTAAAGGACCCTGGACAGTAGGAAGAAGGAAACGCGTGAGTTGGTTAGGAATTCTAGGTCTTAATAGTGCCACAAAGGAAAGAGTCTCCAAATCGCTTGGTTCTTCATGGGATATTCTGCTATCATGATTCCAATTTTACGATAATACTTCGGGTATTAGTATCTTGTATTTGGATTTCTACGAAGATTTTGAAGTCCAAGTCAACCTAACATATTAGCCAGTTCTCCTGTTCATGAAACGCAAATAAGGCTTTCAGGCAAGCTTGTCCCTGGGGGTGAGCAGGTAGGTGAAGTAAGGCAACTACGATTATTCAATATCATTTTTGCTAAATACGACACAGTAACACCTGTAAAAATGTACTTGTTTTCAAATTTCGTTTTCAAAGCGCCGGTAGCTTAGTGGTTAAGGGCTTGGCCTTATGATCGTAAGGTCCTGGGTTCGAATTCTGGCCATTACACTACCGACGTGAACCCATACCTAACACAAGTAATTTAGCTTAGCTGGAGGGGTTAGAGGGAATATTAGTAATTATGGTTCTAATATTCTTTATTTAGAAAAAAAAATGACAGCCAGATTCCCAGGACAATATGTACAGTCTATTAGGTAAAAACTGTTAAATTAAATAAGTAATAATTTAGGTGACATTCAATTACTAGTCCATTAGACTCAGCCTCAAACGCATGGCTCGAGTGAACAATTAAATAGTGCCCGAATTACGGCAATAGGCTCACCCCTTATTACGTGGGACCGAATATAATAATTGTTGAAATGTGGGTATTAATCTACCTTTACCTAACCCTCTTGTGCTTGGGCTTGACGTGTTAGTCAAAAAGCTAGATCTTAATTGAAAAAAAGCTACTGAATATGATAGTTCACTAGAGCTGGGTGATCTGAGTGGACTACACCGAAAAAAAGAACGTAAAAATCTCCCTTCTTTATCGATCAATATAAGAGGAAAAGAGAAAATATACAGGCTTTAAGTGGACGCGTCTTTAAAAATGAACGCGTAATACGCATATTTATGTTCTCAAATTAAGGTGAATGTGTTTATAGAACTCGCTTTACCAAATTGGGTTGTTTTATTTTAATTAACGAAGAATTCGTTTCTCATTACATAAATGTAAAACGATCGTATACTTTTTTATGGTTGGGTCTGTTAGACCTACCTGTCTTGAAATATTAGCTGGGAGATTTTAAATAAATGTTTAAGGATGAGATTCATTCTTTGAGTACTGAATATCTTTTACTTAATAAAAGCGTGGGATGTTAGATGATGATTTTTGTAAGAATACTACGCTTTTTTAACAATGAAACAAATTTATTGTGGTCGCTCTATTTTCTAATCTCAAGTAGGAAGCATTTATTTATATTAATTGAAAAACGAACTAAGGGCTTTTGTGTTGGACAATAGTGAGAGTAAAATGTGTGAAATAGATTCCCTCTAATTCTCGAGACGCGTACATATAAATATTAAAATAAATACATATATATTTTGTAAGGCAAAGACATATCAATTTGTAGTGTTTTTTATAGGCTGATTGTAAACAACATTTATTGAACGCTTATCTCGCCAACAAGCGTAATAGCTTGGCGAGTACTTAGATTTAAGAAACATATTGTAACAAATTATGGAAATAAATAATAATAAAAAAAATTATAAAAAAAAATATTTTTTGAAACCTGTATTTTATTTTATTTATTAGTTAGGACAAATATATAACGAGGACACAAAAAGGCTATGTATATATAGATGAGCAGGGTAGCGATTTTTATTCTAGCCTTTTTAACAGATTTTTTCGTATTATGTCGCTATAAAAATAGTTTATTTCAATGCGTTATACTACTGGTAACAAAGTTAGCAATAGTAAAAATTTGTACCATTTTAATTCGATGATACACAACGATTATACAGCCAGCAGTGTGCACTTCAAGATACTTTGATGAGCTTATGAAGTCTTTGGATGCAAAAGCCAACTACAAACAGCTTTGTGTTGCTCAAATTGTTCTGCGAATTTGTGTTGCTTCGGTGGTATAAATATGTGTATATGTATAGTTATTTTGTACTAGTATTATGGTGTTATGTTTGGTTGTACTGTAGGTTAGAATTTTCTCTTGGTGCCTGTCCCCCCAATGAATCAAGTTGTCTGATTAATGTTCATTTTAAGGGTTCCATATCCCAAAAGGAAAAATACGAAACCCTTATACATTCATTTCGTTGTTCGTCAGCCCGTGTGTCTGTCTGTCAAGACCTTTTTCTCAGAAATGCGTATGGTATCAAATTTAAATTCATACCACATACCTGCTGAGCTGCCTATCAGCCTGGCAGAAGCAGGCCGTGGTGGGGGGCCGTTTTCGGGGACGAGTTGGGCGCTCTGTGGTCCCCACGCCTGAGGAGGGCCAAATCGAGAAAGCTGGCCCTGGGTCGGTTGGGGTTGTGAGTGGTACATACTGAGGTTGACAGGCATCTGTCAACCTCGCCTTCTGTAGTCAACAAAGAACCGCAGGTGTCGTGCATTTTAGTCGGTTCGAGTCCGTCATAACCTTTTCCACCGTCTCTGACGAGAGGGTAATCCCGCAATAATGCAGGTAAAAAAACTATCTTGTACGACACTGCATGGGAAAAGATGGGCTAGTCCGAAATCCTCTTCGTCTTCGTTATCACCAGCTTCATAAATGTAATCTTTTATTCCCAGCAGGTAACAATCTAATCTAATTTCTAAATATTCTAATGTATAAATACCATTCCGCGTATAAAATGACTCTATTGACAATTTTTAGCGCACATTCGAATCAAAGAGCACTCTTGTTTGACAGTCTATTCAAACTAGTATTATTTACAAACGATAGCCAATAAAACGCGACAGAATTGAACTTCGAAATTCAACACGAACGTGGCTCTAACACCATACATTTTCCATTCTCTCCACACATCCCACACATCGGTAAATGAAACCGTGCGCCCGGACAATCGTTTCCAATTTTATTTTCATTAAAACTCTGTTTATCTTTCGGCCTGTACTCCGTCGGGCTTATCTCCAGGATAACCTGTTTCAATGGAATTTCATTTCTGACACATGTAAACTCTGTGAAGAGTTCAATAACTGCAATTATTTTAAATATTGATAAGGAAATTGTTATTTTCGTAGGTATGTGAAATGATTTCATTGGTTATTTGGCAACAGGTTGAATATTGTTGAAGTTGAAAGTATCGGTGAATTTACATGTAAATCTCCAAATACATACTAACATTTATACTTTCAAAAGAGGTGGGCAGTGTTCTATAGTACTGAATAACACTCTCATTTCGCAAACTATATTTTCGCTTCACTTAATACGAAAATGAGTCGCGTATATGAATTTACCGATTTTTTACTAAAATTTCAAGTAGACTGCTTAAACATTCATGTTCTATTGAAAATATTTAATGACTGAATATCATATAGGTACTGATTTTGTATGCCATATTTTATGTCTTATTGGGTAAATTCAAAAAAAAATATCAACAGCGCCATTTGAATGAATTAGAAAAGTTTTTTCCCTCTAATCCACTCAACGCTAACATCAATATACTTTGTAAAAGTAATTAAACCGGGCAAAAAATAAACTCATTGAAGTCCGTAAAAGTACTAGTACTGTACAATTGCTAGGTTTATCTTAAATTAAACTGAGAATGTTTCAGGAAGCGGGGCAAGAGAAGTGCTCAAATTGTAGAGATTTTCATTTTAAACAAAGAATGAACCGAAATAAAATGTTTAAGGCTGATAACACTCGGGCGTTTGTAAAATTTGTTTTGATGAGAATACTTTTAAAGCGTACTTTGAATGTACAAGACTATTCACTATTTAACGAAACAAAACGAATGTGTTCGCTGTAGTTGTGATGATAACAAACTAGCACGAAATTTGTATGTTCCACAGTTGTTGTCGCCGTTCCTGCCTACCTCGTAACTATTTGTAATCTGTAACCTAGTTGTTTCTCGGATACAACTGAGATGTAATACAGTCCTGTTATACTATTTCTATACTGGGGTTGAATTCTCTAGATCTGTGATAAAAAAACATGGATAAAAAACGGGCAAGGGCGAGTTGAAAACTGAGGGTTCCGTACACAACTTATCATTTTACTATACGTGTTTAAACTGTTTATAATATTGACTAATGATGGTGTAACTTGCTACACATATTTACTAAAACACTTGTTCTTTTCAACACACCACTTTTAATGTTTTAACCAATGATGTATCATAAACTATAGATATGTTGTCCGTACTCTAAAATGACGTCGAAGTAATGATGATGTTCGTCATCATTTTACGCACCAATCAGAGACGCTACAGTATGCTACGTAAAAAAATGAATTCTTGAATAATTAATTCGGAGTAATAATAATAAAATTCATACAATTTATTAACTACACTTATAAGTTTAAATGTAATCCTGTACTAAATATAATGTACTTTTATGTCCGTCTCCGTCCACAATCGAAAGAACTCGTTCATCGACCCTAGACAAGTAGCAATTCGCTGGCCGGCGTGTTGTAGAATAGAATGACAAATTGGATTTGACATATTTGACAGTCGTCAACGTATGTCATAAATGTCAAATCCCATACATACGTCATTCTATTCTACAATACACCGGTCAACGCATTGCCACTTGTTTAAATAACCAGTCCAGTCATCCCCATCACTGCAATCGATGTCGCTAGTTGCGTGAAGTACAAATCACAGGTACTTAAGTTGGTCTGAGGCTCGGACAAGTGCTCGACGCCATCTACTCAGTCTCAACAGAATAATTATATCGATATCTACTCAAATAAATAATAATCAACAAAGTCTAGGGAACAAGGACATTTCTAGTTTTTATTTAAAAACCCTTTCTTGTAATAGTGAGTGTTTTATATCAACAGAAGGGTATTTTTATACCGTTTTTAATTTTAATTTTAATAAAAACATTCTCATATCAATTTTTTTTTTTTTTAAGAAAGAATTGAATGATGCCAATATTGAGGATTACAACCTTCTATGATTAGGCACAAAAATAACGAGGTAGTAAGAAATACAGTAATTAACCGTACTTTAAACGTTTTTAATAATCTGTAGGACCTCCTAAAGCATTAGCAACAGCTCGACAACAGCGTGGCATACTTAGTATGAGATTGTCAATCATCGTCTGTGGAATATGGCTCCATACACTGCGAAGGTGTAAAAAAAGTTGTTCTTCAGTGTTCAGATTTTCCAAAGAATCACTGAAAGCTCTTCTCTCAAGCAAATCCCAGGCATGCTCTATGGGATTGAGGTCGGCAGACTGAGCAGGCCATTCCAACGTCGTAATATTGTGCTCGCTAAACGCATTGACCACTACCCTCGCGGTGTGTGACCGTGCATTATCTTGCATGAACATAAAATCTTGACCGATCTGCTGTCGATGAGGGATTACCATGGGGTGTATAACCTCCTGAATGTATTGGTTTGCATTCAAATTGCCCCGTATCCAAACGAGGTCGGTCCTTCCACCAAGGCGAATTCCAGCCGATACCATGATTGTTCCACCTTGGTAAGGATGAACTTCTTGCGTATTCTGGAGACGACTCCTACGTCCAGGAACTCGCCATATACGCACTCTTCTCGAATCAGGATGAAAACCGAAGCGAGATTCGTCGGAAAACAGAACCCGTGCCCATTGATGGTCGGTCCACTGTAAATGTGCGTTAGCCCACAATAAGCGACGACCTCGATTTCCACGTCGAAGAGCTGGAACCCTAAGCGGTCTACGAGCATGAAGATTGACTTCGTGTAGTCTTCTCCTGACAGTTTGATCGCTAATAACCACTTGATGCTGAGACTGGAGGCCTGCGACCAACTGACGAGCAGTAATCGTGGGTTGCCGCCTTGCGGAATTTTGCAAGAAACGATCTTGTCGCGGGGTAGTAACCCTATTTCGTCCCCTGTGACGTTCGGCAACATCCCCTGTAGACCTGTAGCGTGCCCATAATCTGCAAATTACGCTTGGTTGGGTGTTGACAGCATCCGCTACGTCGCGTTGAGTTCGTCCAGCTTGCAGCATACCAACAGCCCTTAACATCTCTTCGCGACTTAAATGACGACGTAACATGATGACTACAGTCACAAAAATGCACAAACCATACGTAAAAGACGTATTATTGATAATAAACGTTATTTACAATCAAAGAAAATAATTTTTATTTTGCCTCAGAGAAACTGCACAATCAAACACTTTTAAAAGTTTTCCCTCCATATTCGAAAATCATTACTTAATTAAATTTATTTTTAATTTCGAACAACTCTGTAATCTACTTTATTCTATTTTGATTTATTTGCTCCCAGTTTTTTGCAAAACAAGATTTACACGAAAAAAAAAATTGGGGTCATCTTGTTCCCTAGACTTTGTTGAGGTGTTTATTAAAAAAATATCGATCGAATTTAACCGTGATGGAATTTAGAACCTTTTTTTTATTTGACTGCACCTCGCCCCATCAAACTGAAGGCAAAGTCTCAGAAAAAAGGATCACCATTATAGACACGTATTAGTGTTATAATGTTGGCACTCAACTTGGTGGTCAAATCAGATTCTTTTTTCACGCACTGCTTAAAGAACCCAGGACTGTAGGAAGAAGGAAGGGTTTTTAAGTTGATTAAAAATAAAGTTTATAGATTTAAATACTAACCATTTTAATTTCGAATTCTAGTCAATTTATTGTGAAAATGGTCACAATACAATGTAGTAATAAGAATATAAAGTTTCTCCATTCTCCATATCAAGGCATACAATAGACAACATTTTATATAAAGTGTAATGTACTTATATATCTAAACAAAATGTCAGAAGTATAATGAACAAATTGAGGGCGAGACCATGTCAACGTGAGTGAGTTGTAAAAGATGTAAAGTTGTAATTATCGTTAAAGTCATAAGCTAATACCATTATACAGTATAATAAATTAAAGGTTTAAAGGTCTAGAAATTCAGTCGCACTATTATAGGTTTTGTCTATCAGAAATAATTTTGTCTCATATTAAATTCTTTTTTTTTTTACGTGCGCAAAATCCCCACGGATACCTCCCCACCGGAGTCGGTGGAGGAGGCTATGTCAGACTTGAACCGACTAAAACGCACGCCGCCTGTGGGTCGTTTTGGTTGGCGAAGGTGAGGTTGACAGGTCCCTCCCCTAGCATATCCCTCGCACCCCGGCCGACCCAGGGCCATCGCTCACGATCTAGCCCTCTTCTTGCGTGTGGAGACTACAGAGTCCCCAACTCGTCCCCAAAAACGGGGAGGCGCGCCAGGCGCGCCACCGCCGCGGCCTGCTTCTGCCAGGGTGAGAGGCGGCTCCACCTGTCACCCCCAGGCCGGCGCTCATGGGGGGTCATATTTAATACTTACATACACACATATAACTTAGCTGCGGTAGCCTAGTGGTATGGGTAAGGGACTGCTGAGACGAGGTCTCGGGTTCGATCCCAGGTTTTACCATGGCACACACCAATGACTTTTCGATACTTTTCGAAGTTATATGTGTATTTATCGCAGGTTTATAAGTACCCGGTTAAAGTGCAACAGGCTTGCCACCTATTACATTGGGACCTAAACATAAACTGGCGAAATGTGAATGCTAGCACCTCTGCCTACCCCTTCGGGGATATAATCACGCCTTTCTTCCCGGAAGGTTAGGCAGATGTGAATTAACACCCACATTGGCACCACCATTCGGTCCCACGGAATAGGGGGTGAGCCTATAGCCGTTTCTCCGGCACTATTGTTGCCTCTTCTCAGTCCCTTAGGCGCCTTGTACGACACCGCATAGGAAGAGATGGTGTGGTTCAAATTCTACTCTGTCGGAAGCCACTCAGCTACACGTTTAATTTTTTTTTAAACTCTTATACGCTAAGCTAGTTAATTTAATCCATTGGTTACCCCAATTTGTTCATCGATGATCCTTAATTTGTTATCACGTCACACAGTTCAAAACCTAACAAAACCACACTTGACAACAATATTGTGACAAGTTACCATCCACGGTTTGACGTCATTTGCCAGTTACAATGGCTGTCCCAAATCATCTATTTGTCACCCTCTTTGTTAACGATACCCTTTTGATATCTCGAACAGGTGGGTCAGGTGGAACTACTGTTTGTTGATGTTTGTATTACTCGTGAAGTCAGTGGTGTGGATTTTTTTGTGGAGTGAATTGAATAAACTTAGTTTGTTTTCCTAAAGGTAAACATAGGTTATCATAGGTAATGGAAACTTGTGACATTTAGGGTAAATACAATGACATCTATACAGAGGTAATAGTGGCGAGCTGTTCAAAAAAAAAATTGTGTCGCGGATCAAAATTATAGTGACAAAATAAAATTACTAAACATAAAACAGCTATACATATAATACACGACCTGCATTTTAGTAAAAAAAATTACAACTAATTCGATCTAAACTAATATACAGTTTATCTAAGAGGGAATTAATTCACTTGCTAAGAAACAGAGACAATATTCAGTTAATTCGTCCACGTACTAACTATGGTAAAAAACGATATTATTTGATAGAGCACAGCTTTATAATAAACTACCTAACAACATTAAAAATATTGATAATTTGAATGTGTATTAGGGTAAATTCAAAAACTATGTACAACAAATGTAATCATTTAAAGTAGGCAAAATAAAGGAAAACATTTATTGTAAATTTCTAAATTATTTAATTAATCTCATTTTAAGTGAACTGTATGTTTTTATGAGAAATAAATGTCTTTAAACCTAACCTAACAATGCCGTGTATGAAATGTAAGTCGCCACTTCAACTTCAATAATGTCAAATCGTGTAATAGTAAATTCAACGATTCCAAGAAGTGGCTAAAATTGGAACCACAATTGTCACGGCCAAATGCATACTGTTTTATTGCAAATCAAAGACCACTTAAGTGAAATTTAAATAAAATTATTGAAGGAAAAGTAGTGGCCTCCTTCAGTTCACGGAATTGTTTGTTTTGCAATACTTGACATTTTCTAGCCGAATTTTGGATCCCAAAAATGGAGCCTAGAACTAAATAAATTTACTAATGAATTTTTGACACTGAAGAAATGGCATCTGTATTAAAATTTGCTGAATTATGAGGCAAACCCAGAAAAAAAATCCTAGTAGCAATTTTCTTACGGAATTCATTGAGAGTCACTGCAGTATAAATTTCGATTTGGATGGTATTCGGTCTGTTGCATTCTACACCATCTTAAATTTAAGAGATACATTTTATTTACTGAATTAATTACTAAAAATTAAACCTACCATTTTGTAATTCATAACATTAGCTTAGGCTTGATATTTTTCGAATTAAAAGATTATAAGATTTAAAAAGAGTAAACTAAGATTTTCCCTTAACTTCAAGATGGCAGAATGGCAAAATTTAGACTGCCAGTGACCTCCCTCAACGAATTCAGAAAAAAAATTGCTACTAGGATTTTTTTAATTGAAATCCTACCTCTCTTTAAGTACAATAAGTTGGTACCTTGTTAGTGATCTTTTGCGATAGTATTTTTTTTGTTGGAGCAGTTAGTTTAAATTGTCGTAAAAGTCACCCTCATTTAAATTCTCATAACTTTTTACTTGCATTCTCTCCTTTATCCTTACAAATAAAAGCAATACGACCACCTTCTTTGTCTATACAGCAATCAACAGTATTGCTGATGCTATTCGTAATATTGGTATGGTTTGACCTCGTTCAGTAACTACTGCGCCCATATTTTGTGTTAGGAGTATCTTAACAACGTAGCTTATGGTCGAATGGGTAGTAAATATGATAAACAGGATATATTCATACAAATGTTAACAAACAAAGTAAAATTATGTGTGGAGATAGGGAGGGATGTGTGATTGTGTGTACGTCATGGATGTGGTTTATTGCTGTCCTTTTGTCGTCTGTTTTATTTATAACTAGCTTTTACACTTGACTGCGTTCAGGTATTTGAATAAATATGAATCACTCAATTAATTGGTATTAAACTTGAGAACGGCTTTCGAATGGATTCTTTTTTTTTAATAATGGAAAACTCACAACTAAGTACTATATACATTTAAGTACTATACTGTCCTACGAACCTCAAAAACAATATCTCAAAAAAAGCGATACTTTATTTTTTATACCATCAGATAGCTTGAAAAAGTGCGCATCTAATGAGTTCGCTCTTTGAACGTTATCTTGTTCAAAATATATGAAGAAGCCAAAAGATTTCCCTATCTCAGTTTTAATTTAAATCACTAAGGGTATTACAGGTAAATCAATATAACGAAGGCAACCAGCGGTATATTTGAATACTTTCTGACTCACCGCTATTTACTTACATACTTACTTCACATATTTTCATTTTGACCAATATTTCACGAATTTAAAAAAGTTAGTTAGTTATTTCTGTTGTTAATAATCTTATATGGGTTTTTTTTAATCATGTTATTTTTTTAACTTTGAAATAGATGAAGTTATTCCGATGGAAAACCTTTTTTTTTTCTTGCAAAACATCCCCACATCCTTTAGGAGAGGTTATGTTCGACGCGAACCGACTAAAACGCACGGCACCTGTGGGTTGTTTTTTGTTGCCAAAGGTGAGATTGACAGGTATATCCCTCGCCGATGGTAAACCCTTAACACTCACGTTTACTACATGCATTTAAGTTATTCAATAAACTAATAAATATACGAGTCGCTATTCCCTCTGAATTTAAAATAACACCGTGATAAAGCGCTGTTTTAAAACCGATTATTTTTCAGGGGAATGACCAACCCAAATAAATGTAACAGAGTATTTAAAATGGTAGTCTATATAATTTTAGAAACAATGACATTAATAGAGTAGAGGGACAATAAATGTTTTAAAAATGTGCCCGCAAAGTGCACAGGCTGGTAATTCCGAATATAAACTTTAACGTTTAAGGTCGTATCGTAAAAATGAATGTGTTGTTACCTTTCCAAATATTCTGTTCGACCCCAGAAAATTAACATAAACAGAACGCCTACACTGCAAAGATTACGTGCAAATATGATGAGTAAGCACAATTATCATCTTCAGAATTAAAGGGTATGAGAGGTTAAGCGGCGGTCAACGCGGGCCAGAAATCGATAGGTTGCCCTCTAAAATTCTCGTATGCAAAGGCGTGTAGAACGAGAGAAAGAGATGGGTAATTAGAAAAGCAGAGTCGAAAAGAGAAGGAAATACAAGCATGCTATGTGAGGTTATTTTGGATTAGATAACTTCAAATTCGGTTTAAATAATTAACTTTCTTAAATAAAGAAATTTCTTCAAGGGAAGATTCAATATTATTTACTGCAATTTGTCGAGTCATTATGGGGTTATTCATTTCTATGTATCTAGATTACTTACAACTCAGAATTAACGCGTTAGAACTCATTCATTATATTATTTAAATATTTTATTTTTAAACATTATGCACAGTGAATTCTACAAAGGAGGACTTAATGCCGAAGGTTTTATCAAAGAGTCTACCTTAGGGTGATGCAGAGATACATTGAGGTAGGTGCAGAAAGACAGACAGAAGACTGAACTATTAACCATAAGGATAAGACTCTAATTTGTGTACAATAATAATATATACATTATACATAAACACTATAATACATACGAAATCCATACATACACAATTACATATATTAGTAATGAATATATAGTCATTATTATGGTCAATACCTTATAAAAGTGTCTTAATTAACTCTAGTCGTTGAAATTAATCTATTAGTGAGATTAGAAACATCTGGGATGAATGTATATTTCATTTCGATAATAGATTAATTTAATAACTTCAAGTTAGTGCTCTTGCACACGATCCTATCGTAACAAAGATGACATTTTCTAAACCAGCCATAAGGACATCGTGGGCATTATTAAGGCTTCCCTGACCCGCTTACTCACTTATCTTACAACATGTCATTGTAGGTCACGGTCTACCTATATTTACATCATGTAAATCAGATCAGTCATTAAGTCATCATGTTGAAACAGTGTTATTTTTATACCATTTAGGTGGCAGGTAAGCACACAGCCCACCTAATGGGAAGTGGTTACCGTGGCCTATGAACGTATGCAACACCAGGGGTGTCACACTCGCGCTACCGACCATTAAGAAACCTTCTGATGCCCCTCTTAAGAACCCCATATTTACTGCTTAAAAGTAATCACATAAAGCATTTCTGGTTTATACCATGAATTTAGGACACTATTATTTATTAAGTGGTTTGTACACATGTTACGATAAATATAATAATCAAATAAAATGTCAAATTTTGTGTTTCCTAATCATCTAGAAGTGGCTAGGATAAATAAATGAGTCAATTTTGAAATTCCAATATCTCTAGAAAGAAGATGAAGTGACAATATGTAAAATGGCTTCCGCGAATATAAAAAATGCTAGAATTTTTTTTACGAAATGCCTTCCAAGCTGACATGTGCCGAGATCTAAAAAAAATCATCAATTTTATCGAAATTTCGGCTCTAAAAGCTTTTATTTTAACTGTGAAAAAATGAAACGGACAGTGTGTTACAATTTTTATAGGTTTAGATAACTACACATAGCATACACTAACTAAAAGGTTTTAGTAAGCCGCTTCCGCGCTTAAGCTAAGAGTATTTCGTTATGACTGGGCCGCCACGGCGTAGTAATGTTTGAGATATTAAAAAAAATATTACAACCTAAATTACTAATTTTCCCTCTAACCCCTTCAACGTAGTGTAATGACCAGGGTTCGAACCCGGGATCTCACAATCGTTAGGCCGACTCCTTAACCACTAAGTTATTGATAAGACCGTGAAGTGTGATATGCTCTAAATAGAGGATTACCAATCAATTTAGACTACATTTAGATTATTACCATAAGAAAATTGAAAGCGAAAGATTTAATGCGACTCCATGCAACGCAGATGTGAATGTTAGGGCGGATGTATGGTCTGATGAAAAAGAATAGAAAAAGAAATGAATACCTTACAGGAAGTTTGGTAGTCAATTAATTGAATTAAAAGGCAATCACGGCATGAATGATATAAACGTTTAAGAAAAAAGTTAAAGTTAGGTTAAGTAAATGTTAAAGTAATTTTGTTAAAAGCTTAAAAATACGAATGTATGGTTTAGAAGTAGAGCTAGCCACAAAAAAGATGTAAATGAGGACAATAATGAGAAGTCTGACGTGAAATTAATCGAAAGGCTTCTTCAAGACTAGAATGAAAAGATTACATATAGACAGCGCGCTCTACAGTCGACAACATCACTTACCAATAGATGAGATAGGGATCAAATGTAAGCACAATTTATTTATATAGCGGAACCATGAAAAGTACGCACAAGAATGACAAGAAAGACGATGTTTCATTTAGATTTTAAAGAAATTCCTAAAGAAATAATCGAATCCTGAAATGTCTACTGTTCGAAATTCGAAGTATAGAAGATCATCTCTGACATACGAAACTTATCCTTAATCTGAGACATCCACACTGTATGTAGATATATTTGGATACTTGTAAAGCGAACTGAGAGTTTCAGATAGTACAAGTAACTATGCGAATAAACATTAATAATTTAAGGTTATATCAGATACATTGGGTCTCGGACGATGCTGGCGCTGTTTTCTGTAACAAGACTGTTGGTTTAAGTTATGAGTAGTAGCGTGATTATATATTGAGTAGAAATTTACTCATTTGACGAGAAATTAGGTAGTTCAAGAATCGAAACATAATTTTTATTCTTTTATTTTCTACTCACAGCGGTTCATCAAGCAGGGTTTTTTAAAAAGGATATTTCTACTTTTTAACGAATTCTATCGCTATAGTATAATTTTTTATATATTATTATTTACATTTAGCCTGATGTTTAGGCAACTTTTCACCAGCTATGGTAGCGGGGTGCATAATGATGGTAGTGACTAAGGTCCTGATCGTTCCTACGCAAATTAAGTGTATTTATTGATTAAGAAAAGATTCTATTATGTGATAAAAAACAATTTGAATTGTAACAACATAAAACTAATGTGCAATTTAACACGCATTTTCTTTTAAACTAAAATGCGCGATAAAATTGCCTTTAAAAAGTATCAGAAAAGAGTAAGCAAATTGGATGGAAACTATTACACAAGCCAAATTGCGAGTGAAAATTTCAGCACATAAATATTAATTTTATCAGCAATACAACTGAAATTCCAAACACTGTTGCCAAAATAGGTGATATACTCAATTCTTATGACTTACACCACACCCTACAGTGGCGTACGGTCACGAACTACAGCGCCCCCTCCCCTCGACAATGGGCGCCAGAAAATGGCTACAATAAACTGATGGGGGTTGGAAAGCGGATATATTTTGTCTTAGACAGTTTTCGTGTACAGTTTAAATGCATAATACGGTTGGTACTTACTTAAAATTGGACTCTCCTAACATTATAAATAGTATATTTGTGAATATGTTTGAATGTTTAGTACTTAATCACACTCCAATTAATACCACATTCTATTTCTATACAGGACAATACGTGGAACCGTATAAGGTGTACCATTAAACCAATGGCGTGAAGCAAAATTTTCATGATAATTTACTTATACGAGTGATACTGTATAACATTATGCATGGATCTATAGAGGTGGAGTTGTAATCTTGGCTGTTTATCCTCCTTTGGTCTTCCAGATGATTTTCCATTTTTTTGTTATATCAGTTAGGTGGCAGTAGTTTATTTGAAATTTATTTTTCAAAACTGTATTTTTTTTGCGAATGATAATAGGTCCTCACAATTGTGAGAACTCATCCCTCAAGCTCAATGGGGCAGACAAAACATACTATACCGTAATATCGGGTGAATAAGAATCAAATGGTGACTATAACAGGAATAAGTAGTTTTTTTTATACCTTTTTGGAGGTAGTTATTTTCTCTTATGTAAAAATAATCGATTCAATGCAATAATGAAGAATTATCAAATATCAAATTAAATTTTTAAAATTTTCGTAGAAGTAATTATCTTATATAATCTAACAGCCGTTTTGTCTCTATTCACTCATTGATCCTTATTCAAATCGTTTTACTCGTTATGCAAATATGTCACAGTACTATATCTATCTTTAAATCTGATCATAAAACACAAAAATTCACCTAGAACAACCCAGTAGTTTTCGTATAATTTTCAAACAAATAAAGAAAAACTGCAGTTTATTAATATACTGGTAATATCTATTCGACGACCCATTTGCATTAATATTTTCGCCCGCATAGCTGTTTCTAAAACAAGTTTTTTTTTTTTTTTTTTTTTTTTTTTTTTTTTTATTTACTTACAAAATATAACAATTATTACACACATTGGCACATCCTAAAACCACTGGGGGTTTGTCTGGTGCGCCATTAAACAAGCACAACACACAATTAAAAACAAACAGATATTACATTTCTTTGCTTATTAAAAAAAAAAAAAAAATAATAACATAAACCTAGCGTTAAAGCAGCGAGCGGGCGGTTGCATCGATTGAGCAAAACCGGTTTTGCACGAGGCATCTACAGGCTGTTCAAAAAATTTATATCATATCATATAAAAAGTTTATATCACGGTAGCTAAACACACAGTACTAACCTACTTTCAACCTTACAACTAGTCATAAAACAATTCTATTCCTACCCTAACTCCTCGACTGATGTGCTCCCACGCCAAGAAAAAATAGAAAAAAAAGAAAACACATTCGCTCATTTATTTACGAGTGCGCCTTTGGCTCGCCTGCCCCAGGCCATTAGCAGGACTACTATATCTGTCTCTTTCTATCTACAGACAGCTTATATTAAGCTGTTTCGCCAAGATTTTTCCAGTACTATTACTCGGTGGGTTAAAACACTTAAACTTTGAACCAGAGAAAATTGTACGTATGTTTTTATCAGTGTGTTAGGGATTTTTATCGGATGTTCAATTGTTTTTTGTGAAATTTAGGGGCTGTGGGTAGAGGTTACATCGATAGGTGTTTTACCCGCTGTTATAAATAGGTTTGCGGTATAAAAGAATGGTTTAAAATTACCACCGACGTTCACACACGTTGTGGGTAATATAAATGAAAATCCAATTAGTTTCATGTAAAATTATTCAACGATATAACTATCATTATTATATTTACTGTCGATAATAGGCTTACGATTAGTAATATATAATATATAATATAATATATTCTACAACATTCTACACAACGCTATCTAGACCCATGGTAAGCATAGTTTTACTAGCTTGTGTTATGGAATCTAGAATACGGATAAACATACTTAAGTACTTTTTTTTTGTAAATACATACATATATTATTTATAGAAACACCCAGACCAATGCAAATATCCATAGTCATGCATACAAATATTTGCACTAGTAAGCCGGCTGACACACCAGCTTATTAATTATATTATTAAATTATTGTCTTCCTTAAGTAGCTGTATGTTGCATTTTGTACGATTAATTTTTATGAATCACGACATGTAACACAAGTCAACATTCACAAAATTTGAATCATTTCCATCATCAACCTTTTTAAGAATCCAATAATAATCAAACAAACAAAATTGGGTTAGCATTCGATGACAGAAAACATAATTGCTGTACTTGGCTAAAATGGCGTAAGAAGATTTAAAATACCATTGGAATCAGAAAAAAAATACTGCGTTGAACGAACTGGTTCTTATTTTGATACGAAAATATAACTTACATCGTTACTATCACGAAAACTATCCCTATACATTATGCTGTAAGTACGCAAAAATCTTGTCTTGGACATCTTTTTCTACTTACAGCTAGCTATATTGTTTCTTGAATTGAATTGAATTGATGTAAGGACTCGCCATACTACTGTCCAACATTTACAAGATTCTTACGTTTCGAAAATAAAAAAACTAAATTGCTATAAGTGTCAAATAATCTGTTAAAATAGACTGGTTATACTGTTAAATTAGTGGTACTTGGTTGCATTTGTTGTTACACATATTGAAAATACACTAGTACTTTTTCCACAGTATTTTTTATTAGACCTGACCGGTTTCACCACATGAAATATGGCTGACGGTCGTAATGTTTAAGAAGTAAACGTTTGAGAATGCCGTAAGGCGAAACCGGTCAGGTATAATAAAAAATATTGTGGCAAAAGTACAAGTGTGTGTACAATATGTGTTAATGAAGACTTTAGCAATTATTTGGTGATTTAAAGGCTACTACTATAAAAAATTAAATATGTACAAAACATCTGCCTGTTTAATTTTTTTTTCAAGATTTTAAAAGGCTTTTGGCTCTGTCAGATAGTTTCCATAGCATAAGCTTGCTAGCTTCTACTATGGAAACAGCTTGTGCCTACTTATTTTGACTCTAGATGGCGTTGTGTAGAATGTCGTAAAATATTTATTTATTATTATTTTGGACTTCATCTCAGCTTACCGTCAGACGATGTAATGTTTTTGAGGGACCAAAATTTCAGTAGTGTGTAGTGTGCTTGTTTGCTTACTTAGCAATACATAAAAAAATAACTATGAAAGATGGTCTTGATCCTTCCTTTTGTTTCACTAATTAGTCTACTTTTCCTAAGAATTAATTGGGGTCAGAAGTTTTTGAGTCGGCTACTGGTCTAGGAAGATAACAGGCTTTTTCAACTTTTAAATTATTTTCTAAGGAAAATGCTATTGAAAATTATTCGCTGAAGAATAATTTTACAGTAAAAATTATTTTCTACTCAAGTTAAGGATGATTGTGGAGATAGACGAGTATATGAAAATGTATTAAATTGATGTTTTGCCCCCAAAAGATCTTCGGGGCAGCTAAGTATCAACCACTTTCATTCTGTAAACGCTCAGAAAAATATTATGTAATAAGATCTTTTCCATTCAATTTTTGACTTTTAAGTCTTATTCCATATCAATAAGGTCTAAAATTAAATGGCATTTTTTGCCGTGTCAGTGGTATGATAATGTATGACAATTAGCATAATCAGGGTCCTACTTAGGGACGGACCAGGCTCTGCTCTGACTTATAGTTCCCTATTGGGAAGTCACTTCGAAGTAAACTGAATAAGTAGGTAAGCCACGTTAGTGTTCTGTGAATTCTGAAAGTGACTGTGCCATTTTTTTATTTCCTCAATAGTAAATAAAATCCAACAATTAGCCTACCGTAGTCCACCTCTCCGAATGTTGCCACGCTGGCCAGACGGGTTGTTACAGTGGTTTCTTTTAGGTTTTTCTTCTCTCTGTGAAATGGGTTGGTAAAACTTGTATTCTGTATTATATTGACATACTGAGTGTGGTGTGTCGCCAGCCTAACCGTTCATAATAAAAGTAATGATGGGTAGCCGTACAAAAAATGTTCTCCGCATACCTCTCGACGCTCGCAAGCTAGTCAAGTCATGACCACGGGTGCTGCAACGCATCCGAAACGTCGGCAGAAATAGTAAGTTCCGTGATTTAGTCGCAAAAAGTCCCGAACCATTGTATAATTATGAACTTGTATTCTTAGTCACTATACAGATAAATATTATATTAAAAAAAAATCACAAGCAGTGGAAGGTTAGTAACAGCCATATTTTTTCAAACGGTAAGCTATTTTTGGCGAACGTGACTTTTTCAGGTCAGGTTCATGCTTACG
Organism: Eilema griseolum; assembly: GCA_963662185.1. Lineage (NCBI taxonomy): Eukaryota > Metazoa > Arthropoda > Insecta > Lepidoptera > Erebidae > Eilema > Eilema griseolum. The sequence continues at coordinate 4,096,606 of OY759245.1, forward strand.
TAGATCCACGTTCCACCTAATACTTATAAATAAAAACGCTTAGCAAGCTTTTTTGATTTTTACAAACAATATTGTATAACTGATATGTATACAGTTTTTTTGTTTCTGTTACTATGTATGGATAACGGATTGGTCTTTATATGGGATCATGATAATGGATTGTGATATCATTGTCTAATCGCACTTTAAGTTAGCAAAAATAGCATATTATAAGACTATGGAAATATTCTTATATTCTTGGGAACTCAATCGTGTAGTGATAGTGTATGTAGGACACAACTAAGATCTTTGGGCTTTAAACTAATCTCTAAAGATCTCTAGAGCGGGTTTTCCTCTCGGTTTTGTGCGGACGGAGTCGCTTCCATAAAAGTTGTAAATGTAAAAAAAAAAGAATAAAAATGGAACTCAAGCTTCGAGATGCTCTCTACCAAGATAATAATGAAGAAAATATCAGTCAACGAAACAAATATAAAACAACAATTATACCTAACCACATATTTCCATACACTAAATTCATCATATTATTGTCTACCAAACGCCAACGTTTTGGGATTCATGTTTCATGATTTCAAAAGCGACACAAGAAATAAGAGACCAATAAAAATAAGAAAAATTACCTTCAAGACAATGTCTGTACGTCTGTGTGTACCGAAAAAAGGCTCGAGCGGCCAGATCAAAGGATTTCGTTGGCAAAAATAAATCTAAGATTTATCGAGATAAAATGTAGCGGCGTGTTAAGTAATGAGTGAATGGCGATTTATTTAAATTTTTGTTTTTAAAGACTATTTGTAATATGGATCAGTTGAGAGAAGGTTACATTTTCCTATAGTAGGCGTACTTGAATACTAAAATAATGACCACCACGAGGTGAGCTCCTAAGCGATCAAGTTTTGGGCTGTGATTATTTACAAACTGGAGCTATTAAATATCGTGATGTAAATCTCGGCACTTATAGTACGTCATAGTTAGCCCACAGAAAGAATTATTACGTGACCTATGTAATTTATTAAGGGAAAAGATAGTGAGATTAATAGGTAATAGAAAGAAAGGCTATTTTTTTTAATGAAATGAATTTATGCAAATACATAATACTTTATTACCCATCTAAAAAGTTATTCTTAACAAGATTGTTTTCAGCTTTCAATGAATATTAATAAATGTTTATAGCAAGGTGACATCTTTAGGGTAAACTAAAGCTTATTATAAAATTTTCGCGCATGAATAAAGACGACCAAATTTCGTTAAACAAAGAAAATATTTAGATTGATTTTCTTTGATAAGTCTATCACTAACAATAAACTAAACAGATTGTATGAAATTATCTATAGTTTATTTGCTTTTCTTGAAACCTTGATCCTTTTTTTTTAAAAAGATCAAGGTTTCATCAGAGACATACTTCACCCATTATGAAGGACCATCTGACCTATCGTAACCTACTCTCTTATTATCGACGGATAGTAGTTGTATGCTTCGTTTCTTGTGTATCCCACGTGGATCGTGTCACAGAATTGATAATGTGCTAGATCGCTCGCTTAGAGTAAATTTCATCACCAGTAGTATTTTTTAATCCAAACTATCCCGTTAACCCAATAAATTCCAATGAGTTAAATCTTACAAATAAATTTAGTTCATCATATTCACTATTATTTAAACTTCCGAAATCCAACTATTTAAATGAAAATAAAACCGTTTTTTTTATCGCTGAAAGCTTATAACTTAATCTTCTTCGGATTTCCTGTTTGTGTGTTGCTACTCGCTACCCTTACTAAGGATATACTACGATAAAGCCAAATACTTTTCGATAGCTGTAATTAAGGTCTATAAATACCTTTTTTAACTTCTTTAGCTGACTTTCGTAAGCTTTTGTAGGTATTAAAGCTTACGGTTTGTTTATCATTGCGAATTCAATATAATTTAATGGATAAGGAAATTGACAATCAATTGTTGTGGGGATAATTAATTGAGTTTTATTATTTTTAGAACCGGCTTCAAAATGGAGGCAGGTTTTTAATTTGTTGGGATCTTTTTTTATACCTACTAAAGAAAAAATTGTATTTATTTATATCCTATTCATATTACAAATATGACAGTTCGGGAAGATGTTTGAATGTTTGTTAGCCAATAACGCTTAAATGGTTGGGTAGATAGAATAGGGTTGGGTTAGAATACCTTGGGTTCTGGGAACGGGATCAAAATTCTATACAGGCGAGGCTGCAGGCAACAGCTACTTTACCTATTTATATTTATTTGGATAAGACCAATAGCTTAATTTTACGCCACAAAACACATTTAAAAAATACGTGACAGATAGCCATAGATTTTATCATTAAACAGGCCCACCTGATGGAAAGTGGTTACCGTGACCTATGAACATGTGTAACACCAGGAGAGTTATATTCGTGCTGCCAACCCTGTAAGAACAGAGATTTTCTGTGTCCTCAGAGCAGAAAACGAAATCAGGACAAGCCTTTGGTCTTCCCACTGACAGCACAAAACTCTCCAGTGAGCTCTGGTTACCATACTCACTACCAGGAACACAACACGAGGTGGAGGTACTTCCCCAGTCCGACTGCTCAATTAGGACGGCAATACCGTCGTGTCTTATAACATTGATGTAACTCTCAGCAGTCAATTAGTAATCGCTTTAACTAAAATAAAAAAATATGTCAATACAGACGTAAATTGATTGATGAAATTTACTTGTGAGATAAAAATCCCAGAACACTTACCTACGTCAATAACCCAAGTAATTGAAGAACATTGGCCATTCATTTTGTTCTTTTTTCTCAGTTGTCAACCATATGGTACAGCGTGACGTAAATGAATTAAGATTTTTTTCCTTTTCATTTTCGAGACCTCTTGCTGTGGACGCCCCATGGAGTATAAACGCTCACAACATTAGAGATATCACTCGCACGTGGCGTGATGAAGCGTCTAGGTGCGAAGGGATAAATTGGTTATTGAGGAGGAAATTTATGAAAAGCTATTTATTACACCAATTACAGCTTTATAAATGAAATACTGTTCAACGACTAATCTTTAATATAGAAGTGGCTGTATTTTTATTCGTACTGTAATAGTGAGAGTACTCTACTATAGCGTGGTGGTAGTCTATTCGACCACTACGCAGGGGGCATGGGTTCGATGTAAATATTTGTATGCATTAATACGTCTATTTGCGTTGGTCTGGATATTTTTGTAACCTGGGTATATTCGTCTCACGTGGTTCCCGGCAGAGTAGAATTTGGACCAACCCGCCTCTTCCTATGCGATGTTCTATAAGGCGACTTAGGGATAGTAATAATAATAATAATAAAGCCATTTATTCCATATTTTTACAGTGTTGCAAAAACAGTGTTGTAGTTTAATGTTAGTATTTTTTTTTCTTTCTTTATTATGACTTATAATTAATGTTAGTATTGCGAAATATGGATCCCTGTTTGGGTAAAGGCCTCCTCCATCCTCTTCCAAGACTCCCTGTCCTTGCCTGACTGTATCCAGTCGTTTCCTTCTATGCATGTTATGTCATCAGTCCACCGTTTTAATAGACGACCAACACTCCTTAGTGACTTAGGGATAGGGCTGATTAACATCAGACAGATATATACAGCCCAGACTCAGCCCTCAGATGCATGGCTTGAGTCAACAATAGTGCCCGGATGACGGCAATAGGCTCACCCCCTATTACGTGGTACCGAATTCAATGATTGGTGAAATGTGGGTGTTATTTCTCCTCTGCCTAACCGTCGGGGGATAAAGGCGTGATTATACATGTATATTCGTCGACGGTCTCGAATGTCAAATGAACATTTTTGGCAGTCGTTGGGAGGTGGAAAATGAGTAATGAGAATATAAAAATGTCTAATTTGCACTTCCTCTATGTCTAAGTTTGCAGACAGTGATTTGTTAGTTATAATATTTACTGTAATTAATACGTAAAGTGAGGCGTTTAATAAGATTTCACATCCAATTTTCTCCATTCTCTTCTCCGCATCATTCGATACCTACGCATTTTAACTTCTTCTTCTGCCTCGTAACGTTAATCCTAGTTGCATTCGAAGCTTTTCACCTCGGAGTCTATGGTCCGCTTTGCTAGTCCAACTGCGGATTTGGCCAAACTTCGATATTTTCCGTGAAACTGCCATCTGACCTCCACAATCCAAAGGCGATATCGAAGCATTGCAGCTAGACCAATTGTTAAACTTTTAGGGCTCGAACTACCTGTAACGATTGCCATAGATGTTGGTATGGCAACCGGGAACAAAAATCATATTTATACGATGGTTTTTTGCCAATAAAGTTACATAACCTCACGCATATATCCCCGAAGGGGTACGCAGAGGTGCTAGCACCCACATTTCGTCAGTTTTATGTTTAGGTCCCAATGTAATAGGTGGCGAGCTTATTGCCATTAACCGGGCACTTATAAACCTGTGATAAATACACACAACTTCGAGTTACTACTCAAATATCATATATACATCCTCTGATAAAATTCTGGTATCCTAGTTTTATAAATAATAAACTGTATTAGCACATCCATTATAAATGAATAACACCATTAGTCTATTTACTAGAACCGTAGCCTTACATGGTCACGTCCCTACCATAAAACTGCATTTCTCATCGAAATTGCCGCTCCTATACAATTTTAAAGGAAACCTGTTTTAATATTTATTCAGCGCATTGCGTTCGAGTCTCTAGGGATCTTGGGGTCACAATGCGTATTTTCGGTTTCTTTACACAACGCTCTTCGGTAATTATAAATGCAGTACGGTATGGTTACACTGATTTATGAATAGAATGTTGGTTTTGATTTTATACTTGGAAGGTTTGTAGTGTGAGATAATGTATTTATTATGTACTAGCTGTTGCTTGCGATTTCATCCGCGCTAAGTTTGGAATGAAACCCATGTATTAAGTTTCTTTATGATAATATTCACAATTATTTATTATGCAGGTAGCGGAGTGGTATCGGTAATGGACTGCTGAGACGAGGTCTCGGGTGCGATCCCAGGTTTTACCATGGCACACACCAATGACTTTTGGATGTTTTTCGAAGTTATGTGTGTATTTATCGCAGGTTTATAAGTGCCCGGTTAATGGCAATAGGCTCGCCACCTATTACATTGGGACCTAAACATAAACTGGCGAAATGTGGGTGCTAGCACCTCTGCCTACCCCTTCGGGGATATAGGCGTGAGTTTATGTTAAATGTATGTTGTTATTTATTATGTATGGGGTATTTTAATGTAGAGTGACTGTCTAACAAATACAGGGCTAAATTACTGAAAACTAAATTAAACGAAATTAGACAGCCTTCTATGGGCTAGGCAAACGTTGCGAAGGGGTTTTGAAAATTCAACGTTTTGCTGACCAAAACTAAATCATCTTTCCACGTTTTCAAAGTTCTCCAGTTATAATGGTTTAAAAATCCTTCCTTCCTTCCAACTCCTTAGAACACACTGCTACTACTACTACTTACGAACTGAAAAAATAAAAACACCTCAAGAGCGTCATGAAAATAACTTCATGAAAACCCTGCATAAAGACGTTTTCCCGATACAAGCAGCCATTTGAAAAAAAAAACACTTTTTCACGCCGGAGTAGTGGTACTCTTCTTTATCGAGTCAATAGCTGATTTTTCCGGATTTATCTTCAATCGAATATCCATGCCTAGGATATAGAGATTGTCCTGCAGTGGAAGTGGCGTGCTCTGAAGAGTGGGAAGGGGAAGGAAAGAAGATACCTTTGCTGTGAACGCACAAGCCTGCGTCTTCTTGGCATTGAACTCGACCATGTTCTCGGAGCCCCATTGAGAAATGTGATTCAAGATCCGGTCCAGTTCAGTGACAAGAAGCTGTCTTTTTTCCACGATATCAGACTGTTTGGCCGCAGGTTGTCCGTGATAACTCCCGTGTAAGGTGCTATCGTCTGCATAGCAATGTATGCTGCCGGTGGACAGCATGTCGTTGATATGCAGAAGAAAGAGAGTGGGAGATAATACAGACCCCTGCGGTACGCCAGCATTTATTTGCAAGAACTCCGAAGCCCGTCCATCACAGAGGACGCGGATACGGCGCTCCTGCAGGAAACTAGCAATCCAGTTGCACAGTCTAGGAGGCAGACCAAAGGCTGGTAGCTTGGAGAGAAGCGATTTGTGCCAGACTCTATCGAAAGCTTTGGCGATATCAAGACTAATTGACAGTGACTCGCCGTGCTTGTCCATAGCCTCACCCCAAAGATGGGTAACGTATGCCAGAAGATCACCCGTTGACCGTTTCGGCCTGAAGCCATATTGCCGGTCATTAATTAAGGAGTGATCCTCTAGGTGACGCATGAGCTGTTTGTTAATAATGTGCTCGAAGACCTTGCACAGCACTGAGGTGACGGCTATGGGTCGATAGTTGGCTGGCTCTGAGCGATCCCCCTTCTTGGGGATCGGCTGTACATTCGCCTCTTTCCAAGCCGAAGGCACTGTACCCGAGCTGTAGGACAGTCGGTACAGCCGCGTAAGCATCGGAGACAACTCCGCTGCACATTTTTGTAAGACCACCGCTGGAATACCATCCGGGCCACTGGCTTTCCGGACATCGAGTGATTGAAGCACCGCACGAACATCGCATTGCCTGATACGTATTTCAGGCATTACGTGGTCACCATTGGGTAGTGTCGGCGGCTGTATACCGCAATCATCGACTCGGGAATTGGCCGCAAAGAGATTTACTAGCATATTGGCTTTCTCTTGCGGTCCATGGGCCAGGGATCCATCAGGGTAGCGCAGCGGTGGCAGCGAAGGCTGACGGAAGTTGGCCTGCACGGCTTTGGCCAGTCGCCAGTATCCACGGCTGCCCGTGGGATGTGCCACTAGCTCCTGACCAAGCCGCGCAATGCGCAGGGCATCCGCTTTGACGTAAGCCCTCTTGCAGACCTTTGTGGCTCTGTTGTACGCCGCCTTGAAGTGGCTCACATTGGGATCGTGCGTGGCACGCGCCCTTACCGTTTCGTCTCACGTGGTTCCCGGCAGAGTAGAATTTGGACCAACCCGCCTCTTCCTATGCGATGTTCTATAAGGCAACTTAGGGATAGGGCTGATTAACATCAGACAGATATATACAGCCCAGACTCAGCCCTCAGATGCATGGCTTGAGTCAACAATAGTGCCTAGAAGACGGCAATAGGCTCACCCCCTATTACGTGGTACCGAATTCAATGATTGGTGAAATGTGGGAGTTATTTCTCCTCTGCCTAACCCTCGGGGGATAAAGGCGTGATTATACATGTATATTCGTCGACGGTCTCGAATGTCAAATGAATATTTTTGGCAGTCGTTGGGAGGTGGAGAATGAGTAATGAAAATATAAAAATGTCTAATTTGCACTTCCTCTGTGTCTAAGTTTGCAGACAGTGATTTGTTAGTTATAATATTTACTGTAATTAATACGTAAAGTGAGGCGTTTAATAAGATTTCACATCCAATTTTCTCAATTCTCTTCTCCCTATCATTCGATACCTACGCATTTTAACTTCTTCTTCTGCCTCGTAACGTTAATCCCAGTTGCATTCGAAGCTTTTCACCTCGGAGTCTATGGTCCGCTTTGCTAGTCCAACTGCGGATTTGGCCAAACTTCGATATTTTCCGTGAAACTGCCATCTGACCTCCACAATCCAAAGGCGATATCGAAGCATTGCAGCTAGACCAATTGTTAAACTTTTAGGGCTCGAACTACCTGTAACGATTGCCATAGATGTTGGAATGGCAACCGGGAACAAAAATCATATTTAAACGATGGTTTTTTTGCCAATAAAGTTACATAACATAACATAAACTCACGCCTATATCCCCGAAGGGGTACGCAGAGGTGCTAGCACCCACATTTCGTCAGTATTATGTTTAGGTCCCAATGTAATAGGTGGCGAGCCTATTGCCATTAACCGGGAACTTATAAACCTGCGATAAATACACACACAACTTCGAGTTACTACTCAAATATCATATATACGTCCTCTGATAAAATTCTGGTATCCTAGTTTTATAAATAATAAACTGTATTAGCACATCCATTATAAATGAATAACACCATTAGTCTATTTACTAGAACCGTAGCCTTACATGGTCACGTCCCTACCATAAAACTGCATTTCTCATCGAAATTGCCGCTCCTATACAATTTTAAAGGAAACCTGTTTTAATATTTATTCAGCGCATTGCGTTCGAGTCTCTAGGGATCTTGGGGTCACAATGCGTATTTTCGGTTTCTTTACACAACGCTCTTCGGTAATTATAAATGGAGTATGGTTTGGTTACACTGATTTATGAATAGAATGTTGGTTTTGATTTTATACTTGGAAGGTTTGTAGTGTGAGATAATGTATTTATTATGTACTAGCTGTTGCTTGCGATTTCATCCGCGCTAAGTTTGGAATGAAACCCATGTATTGAGTTTCTTTATGATAATATTCACAATTATTTATTATGCAGGTAGCGGAGTGGTATCGGTAATGGACTGCTGAGACGAGGTCTCGGATGCGATCCCAGGTTTTACCATGGCACACACCAATGACTTTTGGATGTTTTTCGAAGTTATGTGTGTATTTATCGCAGGTTTATAAGTGCCCGGTTAATGGCAATAGGCTCGCCACCTATTACATTGGGACCTAAACATAAACTGGCGAAATGTGGGTGCTAGCACCTCTGACTACCCCTTCGGGGATATAGGCGTGAGTTTATGTTAAATGTATGTTGTTATTTATTATGTATGGGGTATTTTTATGTAGAGTGACTGTCTAACAAATAGGTACAGGGCTAAATTACTGAAAACTAAATTAAACGAAATTAGACAGGCTTCTATGGGCTAGGCAAACGTTGCGAAGGGGTTTCGAAATTTCATCGTTTTGCTGACCAAAACTAAATCATCTTCTTTTTTTTATACCACTTAGTTGGCAGACAAGCACACGGCCCACCTGATGGGAAGCGGTTACCGTGGCCTATGGACGTATGCAACACCAGGGGTGTCACACTCGCGCTGCCGACCATGAAGAAACCTTCTGATGCCCCTCTTGAAGAACCCCATATTGTAGGCGCTTGGGAAAACCGTAGCAGGGAGGTCATTCCACAGCTTGAGTGTGCGTGGGATGAAGTTTCTTTCATACCGCACAGTGCGCAACGTCTTTCCACGTTTCCAAAGTTCTCCAGTTTTAATGGTTTAAAAATCCTTCCTTCCTTCCAACTCCTTAGAACACACTGCTACTACTACTACTTACGAACTGAAAAAATAAAAACACCTTAAGAGCGTCATGAAAATAATCTCATGAAAACCCTGCATAAAGACGTTTTCCCGATACAAGCAGCCATTTGAAAAAAAAAACACTTTTTCACGCCGGAGTAGTGGTACTCTTCTTTATCGAGTCAATAGCTGATTTTTCCGGATTTATCTTCAATTTTGCGGGCAACAACGAAGTTGGAGATATGTCTAAAGATGAAACAGTGACTCTTTTTTTTTTTTTTTTTACGTGCGCAAAATCCCCACGGATACCTCCTCACCGGAGCCGGTGGAGGAGGTTATGTCGGACTCGAACCGACTAAAACGCACGCCACCTGTGGGTCGTTTTGGTTGCCGAAGGTGAGGTTGACAGGCATATCCCTCGCACCCCGGCCGACCCAGGGCCATCTCTCACGATCTGGCCCTCGTCTCGGGTGTGGGGACTACAGAGTCCCCAACTCGACCCCGGAAACGGGGAGGCGCGCTAGGCGCGCCATCGCCGCGGCCTGCTTCTGCCAGGGTAACAGGCGGCTCCACCTGTCACCCCCAGGCCGGCGCTCATGGGGGGCGGAGGTCGTTCATCGACCTCCGACGCCCGAGTTGCCTTCGTACGCGGGCAGCTTGGCTTGCGATCCTTCGTCGCTCCCGCTGCCGCTCCCGCCCCGCCTCCTCCTTCACGAGCATTACTTGCTCGCAGAAGGAGGCGCCGGCCGCCCACGCATCCGCGCAGCGGACCATCGCCGCGAGCAAGGTGGAGAGCGTGAGAACTCTCACTCCCAGGGCCGCCACAAGCTCCCGCCTCGGCGTCTCCCACGCCGGACACTCGGTGAGCGTGTGCGGACCTGAGTCCTCGCTCGCGTCGCAGTGATGGCACTCGGACGTTGGCTCTTTCTCCATCCGACGCAGATACTTGCCGAAGCATCCGTGCTCGGTGATCATCTGCGTCAGACGGTACGAGAGGCTGCCGTGTGGCCTCTCTAGCCACTCCCCCATGATGGGTCTTACCGCCGCTACTACGGCGCGCCCTGCGCCTGGTCGCCCAAGTCGTAGCTCCCATTCCGCCACCATTTCCCTGTGGAGCCGGGATCTCACGGCCCGAATTTCTTCGGGCTCGGGATCGTGACCCCGCTCCCGCGCCGCCTTTCGGAACCGGTATAGCGCCGAAAGGGATCTTGCTTCCAGGATCCATGGTGGCGATCCGGCGAGGAGACTCGCCGCGTTGAAGGATATCGTGCGGTACCCCCTTATGATGCGGCACGCCTGCCGACGCTGCAGCAGGGGCATGTGCCGATCATTCAGGGTGTCCGCCCACACGGGACACCCGTACAGGGCCATGGACCGCACGACACCCGCGTAGAGTCTCCTGCAGGAGTCCTCTGGGCCCCTCAGGTTAGGCAGTAGCCGCGCCAGAGCGTTGGCTGTGCCCACCAATTTGGGGCCTAGACTTCGGAAGTGCTTCTCGAAGTCCCACCGGCCGTCGAGCACGAGCCCCAGATATTTCATCTGGGGCTTGATGCCGATTGAAACAGTGACTCTGTGAAATCGTGATAAAATGCATACTGGACTTTTTATCAATTTAGTAAGATTAAACATTATTGAAAAGAAAGTGGCAGCCTCCTTTAGTTCACGGAATGGTTGGTCATAAAGTAGACGTATATAGAATACAAATATATATCATAAGTCACATGATACTTTTTTTCAGTAATTTATTGGTCGCAGAGAAACGATGAGATATGTCTTTCACGTCATGTTGATGTTGCTGGTTTCCAAATGTTCTGGCTAGCCAATATAACATGTAAATGAAAAGCACCAATTCAAATTTAGAATTGTTAAACATTTTGAAGAAATGTTATTTGTCTAGTTAATTCTTTGTGCTACTATAGGTTTCTTTTTTTCTTACATACATACATATAACCACGCCTTTATCCCCGGAGGGTTAGGCAGAGGTGATATCACCCACATTTCACCAATATTTGTATTCGGTCCCACGTAATAGGGGGTGAGCCTATTGCCGTATTTCGGTCACTATTGTTGACTCGAGCCATGCATTTGAGGCTGAGGGCTGTATATATCTGTCCGATGTTAAACAGCCCTATCCCTTAGTCGCCTTGTACAACACCACATGGGAAGAGATGGGGTGGTCCAAATTCTACTCTGCCGGGAACCACGCGGCGACTTTTTTTCTTCAATGTTTTAATATTACGTATGCTGGTTATCCGTAATTGGCTAATGTATTAGCCATATTACTTGCTAAACATGTCTTATATCAATCAATCAACTAGCCCACCGCAGTCTACTGCCGAACCTGAAAAAGGTGGCTGGGACAGACTTGATGCGGAAGGCGGGGAATCGGAAAAAATGGCGCACATTGGGAGAGGCCTATGTCCATGTCTTATATATCAATTTGTAATGCATTTGCAGTGGATAAACCTATTAAATAAATAAATAAACCAGGGATTAATTCAGAGAAGGAGTGGCCGGTACCTGACATGCTTGGCGCCATTGACTATTGAATCAGTGCCAAAGCCTATATACAAGTACGCACACTCGCAGAAAGATTTTGTTGCCAATGTATAAATTATATAAAACCAGTCTACGTTTAAAATATAGAACATAAAACACAAAACATAGAATAAATGCAGCATATTATTTATACTTGGACTATATGAAAGGAAAGTTTGTAGGAAAGATTTACGTGAAGCCAATTAGAAATATTTAGATTGTTGTTATTTTTCCGGAAATAGCCTGAGCAGACGTAAATATAATAAATGAAGAAACTTGTGAGTCAGTGAATTTGTTAAGTTTACCCGCGTCAATAGTGTTGATTTTGTATGTACGCAAATAATAAAATATACAATATAATAGTAAACATACAGTGAAATAAGGCTATAATAAATGTATCTTGCGCAAACCCATTTGATTCTATCACTCTTAAATTACTTATCATACAATCTCTTCCAGTTTATAATATGATTTTGTGAAATACAAGCTACCTTCCACACATTCACTCTCACAGTCGTCTTTCATAAATTTTAAATTCGACCGCCATATTTGTTCCTTGGTATAAAAATGGCCTTGTGTATCTGTTGTCTATCATCATAAGTCAGAGTTCACCTTCTAACCTTCCTTAGTTCGATGCCTGATCCAGGATTCAAAATTAAAAATGTAAGGTTTGTGGATCAGGCAAATTGTTATTAGTTTTGTCTGCAATTAAGTGATTATTGTTAGTAACACAGAGCTGGAAATACATAAATCAAGTAGACGATAATAGATAATAAAGATCACTGACAACTGTAATTAAAACTACGATCACACATAATTCCTTATAATTAATTATGATTATAAAAAAATGAGGTCGTAACAAGTTTGATAGCCGTTAAGCTTGTTGAGAGGAACAAAGAAAATTACATATATACATACTCGCGTAACACATAACCCTCGCTGGCGCAGTCGGGTAAAAATTATGTAACAGAAGTTCACAGATTTCAACGTCATTGAAAACGAAAATAAAACAGTTTAAGCAAAGCAATGGTAATCTGTCAGGATTTTCTTTTGCCTACTTTACATTTTATTACTAAAGGCGTGAACACAAAAATACGATTGAAGCGCTATCACTAGTATTGGGAATGCCAAAATCTTTTTGCGAGTGCCTCAAATAAACATCAAAAGATGTAGGGAGAAATCCTCCACTACGCCTTCGAGTGGCATATTTGTAGAATTATTTACAAACGATTGACAACCTTCCAGTGTAATCAAGAACCTTCGTGAATTATTATATTTTACAACAATTATAAATATATATAAATATTCCACAACATTTTTACACAACGCTATCTAGATCCATGGTAAGCATGGTTATGGAATTCTTTTTTTGCAAATCATACATATCATACATAGAAATACCCAGACCAATGAAAAAATATAATATTCATGCATACAAATATTTGCAAAAGTGGGAATTGAACCCGCACCTCCTGTGTAGCTACAGATGTGACATATTGATGTGACTCCTCGTTACTTAACCTACAAACAAAGAGCATATCTTCGAATCTGTAAGTATTACATTTTATGATTCTGTGCGGATTCCTATAACTGTTACGCTCAATTCAACGGAAAAGATTTCTGTCCTTTAATGTATACGCTCCCATTTTTTCTCACTGCGAACATTCCTATATTCGACAGTTTTCTTTTTATTTTTATATCCGTGTCTTAGAATATTTACCATTGCTTTGTCGCATTGTGATACTAAGGAATCCCTAAATATTTACCCCAATGTAAGGAACAAACAATTTAGAAAATATACAAAAAAAAAACGTATCCAATGCTTTTTATTTTGAGTTATTACATTTTGGCACCACTTGCTTCCAAAACACTAGAAAGCATAGCAGTATCATGTGGATATTCGACACATTTCATAATAGTTTTCAATTGCTCTCGTAGTTCGTTTGTAAATAAAACAGTTTCGTAGGAAATTGATCTCTTCACGCGTATAAGATTAAGTGGTACAGGTTCAGAAGTGTATAGCTCTCTTGACCGTGATCGGATGATTAATGGAACGCTTCGTTTCGACATAAGGGTGCTCAAATTTGCAGTGTACGAAATCAAAGATCTAACTCCATACATAACTACAACAAGAAATAGGGAGAATCCTGCTGTAATGTAGGTCTTCTCCACATTATGGAGCAGAATCATCTTTTCGTTATCCTTAATAAAGTCATTAAAGATCAGTTTGTGAACATTTTGTAAAGGAATATACATGCCAAGATATATGACTGATGCAAAATACATTGCTATGGACGTGACATACAATCTCTTGTAAGCCTTCGTTAAGTTGTTAATGCATGTTGTTACGTTACGGACATCATAGATCGGGTTCAGCATGGATAGAATCACGGCCATCTGGATGAGTAGCAATAGAGTAAGGATAATGCTGCTCGCGTCCATTGTTAGTCGTATCCAAATTATTTTTCTGGCATTTTTGTTTGTGTAATTGTATATTCCTTTTATGATTAGTTTAATCCATTTGTAGCAAAATTTACCGTTGACAATTTGATGACGGACACAATGACAAATATTTGTTTTGTGAATAATATATTTTTTTTGTTGAGAAATTGTCAATGCATTTTACCTTTTATTTGTAAAAGAGTTCTCAGCTATATTTGAACCATAAAACAATTTTGTCGTACAGAATAAAAATTTCGCAAGATGTTTTGATTCAAAGATTTTCTTTCTTATCAAAGATTTTAGGATCAATGCTACATCAATTTTATGGTATGGTATATTTTCTAAAATTTTCTACGTTTACAGAAATAAAGTTCATTAACATTCTAGGCATTCACTCACAATAAGTAATATTCCCTCTTGGGATTTTGAACTACTACATGGTATGTTTATAATAAAACGCATATTGACGTTAAAAAGTAGCATTTATTACAAAAGATTGTTGTAAAGCTAATATTCTCTTACAATCAATTTAGGACCTTCTTCCCGCTTTGGTTCACCAGATATTGAAAATAAGAACTGAATCAATGGATGATCAGGATGCATATGACTGCAGGTTACAATAGTAGCGTTGGATATTTGTGTAGCATTATCTTTTGTTAATATGGCATGCCTACACATCAATTCAAATTCTAACAACCGGGCAATTCTCATCAAAAAAGCAATCAATCTTTCAATTATTATCAAAATATATATAGACATGAAGAAACAAGTGTAACATAATGATATTTTACTAGAATAAAATTCAAGCACCAAACCAGAAAGAGGCACTTGTTTAAGTATTTTATTATGATGATAATTTTCCCAAGTGATTTCCATAGCTGTATTGAATAGTAAAAAAGTAAACAATGCTACCATTATTTTTGTTTGAGTTATACATTTTTGTTGAAATTTTGCCCAGAGATCTCTAATACAACTTGGATCTCTAAAAGGTTTTAACAGTGCTACAACGACAAGTAATTCTAGGAAAAGGGTGACACCTATACATATGCTAAATATATTAATCATCCTTATGTTATTTTTATTACTCTGTTTTTGAACTTTAATCAATTGTATAGCTTGCTATATTATTATACCTTATGGCTTTACTGTGCTATATTTGCCTTATTCATTTTATGTCTCTTTTGCTTTGTCGTCGTTCTGTTTATTTTCTATAATATTTTCTATTAGTTGATCAGTATTTGTATTTGTATTGCTTACTGTCTCTACACTGGCTCTAGAAGTTCCTTCTGGACTCGTGTTATTCTCGTGTTTTGCATTGCATTTAAAAAAGGTTTTTAATCCTTTAGTTTCCCTTTTATTTAATTGAATCACTGAAGGCCATGGTATGGATAATTCCACATCATCATCGTCATCTTCTTCCAAGTCAAGATTTTCATCTATAATTGAAGGTGGCACAGATTTTTCGTGTAAGCAGCTTGTATCAATTACATGATAATTTGACATCAGTTCGGAAAATTCGTAAAGTCTTGCTGAAAATATTATAAAATCAAATAATCTCCAAATAACTAATGCAAAGAAAAGTGAAAACCCAGCTAGTAAATAGTTTCTAGTAGCATATGTCGTTTCAATTATGCGTGTGAGTTTCTCATGCGGTGTTTCTGATGCCCTTAGCGATCTTAACTTATGCTTAGTTAGTATTTTCATAGGGCCGACTATACCGTACCCAAATATAATAATAAAATATAAGCAACCCAAAGTTCGAGTTAAATCACTTTTCATCATATTCAACCGGTATTCTTTCATATATTTACCCAGTGCCACTATATCAGCCAATGGTAAAAGCAGGAATAAAATTATTCCCATCTGTATGATATTAGTAAAAAAGAGAAGTACCGTGGAACTAGCAAATAACATATTGCTGTAGATAAACTCTGATCTTTTTATTTACAATTAGTTTTGAATGTTTCATATTTTATTGATTATTTAAAATGTATTTCTTTTTACGATTTCTTATGATGACATTGTTTTGATGCCATCCACGTTGACAGGCAAAAAACTGACGTTCCAACCATAAATATTAGACTCCAAGGCTATGGTAATGATATAGATGTAATAATTCATTGCTATATACCCTTTTTGCAGCTATCGTGGGTGCAAAATCCCTTTACGATTATTTCTTGAGGCGTGCAAAGGCAAATTGCGTCACCTACTTCCCCATGATTGAATTCCTTATCAAACACTGACTCACAATGGTGTATCGAAATCGAAACTTGCAACAGAGGTCTATTTACGTATGTACCTATGGAGCAAAATAACGGGACGGTGTGTGCGTACATTTCAACATCGAACATATGTTACGTTAGTCTCCCGTTTTGCCACGTAGAGCAACCTGTGAGCAAACGTCGGCCATTAGAGTGATAGAGAGAGCTACGTTCTATCTCACTCGCGCGATTTCTGCACGTGGCACCCCCCTTACAGGTGGCGAGCCACCTTCCTTTATCACAACCATTACCTATGTCGATTCAATTATGCTGAACTGTTGACTTTGCGGACACCGATATTTTCAGTGGCCGCAGTGTTGTAACGAGCGCTTGCTGAGAGGTCCAATCAGGTCGATAAAATCTTTTAATTAATTACTAACACGGTTTGATGCAATAACTCACAAAATATACACACATTAATTTCATATTGTTTGCTGTACAAGACAGAATCGATATAGTACCATTTAGTTTGGTAATTACTAAAGTTTTGTATTAAGCGTAGCGTATATTTTATTGTTTGTATTTCATTTTAGATTTACCAATTTCATTTTGAAGTTTTGAGTTGTAACTCTTTTCAGAAGAAAGTTTGCATTGTTTTACTTACCTTAATAAGCTATTGCCTTATTGACACATTTATATAGATACTCGTATATATTGGATGGAGTAAGCAGAGGTTATAGTAATATTTGTCGTCTTTTTAAACCGCTGATGTGTATTGTGGGATGAAGATCAGCTTCTTAAATTGGAGTTCACTAATGATATGATTAGAACAACCGTGATGTTATTAACCTATAACATTCCCCGAAAACTGGAAGTCAGAGAGAGAGAGTCAGATGAAAAAAATATTTTTATAACCGCACATTTTTTTTAATAAATCTCGTCAATTAGACTACGCCTTGTCTGATGGTAAGCTGAAATTGGTCACCATTACGTAAACCATTACATCTTACATTGGTGACACCATTAACTTAACATATACTAATAGGTGACACTCAGCTTGACGGCTTCGTCATATGGTTTTTTTACGCCCCGTTTGAAGGACCCGGGTCTGTAGGAAGAAGAAAACACGTGCTTAACATCCAAATATAACGGTCTAATGGTGCAAAATAAAACATGAAATAAAAAATATAAACCCACAATTTTAGAATAATGCCTTCGTTGATATAATGCCTGCCTATTACGTCTCATGTCTTATGTCAAAATAAGGATACGAACTAGAATTACCTTTGCAAAGAAACCCTTTTCGACAAGAAAAATGATATCCACGTGAAACCATAAATTCATTTGAAGAAATACGAAGTCTTATTCCGAGAGAGCTTTTAATTTATAATAAGCTGAGACTTGCACACACGTGCGTCAAATTTGCGCCTAGCACGCGTGACGTCATTATCCTGTAGACGTGACGAGGTACACGTACGGCTTTATATCCATACTTTAATATTATAAATGAGACAGTAACTCTGTTATGCTTTCGCGCTTAAACTATTGAACCGATTTTGATGTTTGGTACAGAAATGGACTAGAGAGACCAGAGAGAGGTTTTTTTTATACCACTTTTGTGGCAGACAAGCACACGGCCCACCTGATGGAAAGTAGTTACCGTGGCCTATGGACGTCTGCAACACCAGGGATGTTACACTCGCGCTGCCGACCAGGGTCGACAAGGCGACAAGACAAGACGAGGGTCTTAGAAAAACGACATAGGCTGAATAAAAATACATGTCACTTGATGATTTCGTTGACAGTTGAAAGTGACTACAGTCTGACCCCCGTCCCCCATCCCCCAAAGATAAGAGAAAAGCCTTCGTCAGCCTCTCCTCCGTGAATCAGTATTATCTTGGGCTACATTCCCCCATGTATTCCTAAATGTAATGTGTTTAGCCTGTCAAAATAGCTAATTCTAGATTATTATTTTTGTTTCAGGTAAGTTCGAGCCATCAAACACAATGACAATATCCGTATTATATGGATCACCATTTACATAATATTGTGATATATAAGCATTGACCTTTCTTGTAAGTGCTATTTCTTTTATAAGAAACCTTATTGAAAGTAAGGGTATGTTTATCAATGAACGAATTCATCAATAAGATAGACAGTTTATGCCTGCAGCCTCAATATAGTGTACATTAACAAAACCGAGATATCTCTTCGACCAATGAAATTGCTGAAAGGACACGGTGGTGTTTCCGCCTAATTGAGCAGTCCGACTGGGAAAGTACCTCCACCCTACAGAATACCGCGGCTAGTCAGAGCTCACTGGAGAATTTGTGCTGTCAGTGGGAAGACTAAAGACTTGTCCTGCTTTGTCTTCTACACTGACGGCACAGAAACTCCGTACTTACAGGGTTTTTTTTTACGTGCGCAAAATCCCCACGGATACCTCCCCACCGGAGCCGGTGGAGGAGGTTATGTCGGACTCGAACCGACTAAAACGCACGCCGCCTGTGGGTCGCTTTGGTTGCCGAAGGTTAGGTTGACAGGCATATCCCTCGCACCCCGGCCGATGTACTTACAGGGTTGGCAGAGCGACTGTGACTCCTCTGGTGTTACAAACGTCCATAGGCCACGGTAACCACTTTCCATCAGGTGGGCCGTGGGCTTGTCTGCCACCTAAGTGGTATAAAAAAAGGTGTTATTACCAAAACGTCACGATATATATCTCATCAAATGCATTGGTCGAAGAGATAATGTCTACGCCGCCAGGCTTAAGGCTGCTAGTATACCTAGTTATTGGCAAGCTTAGTAAACAAACGTCAAAAGTTCGCAATGTACACTAACTGGCTGATCAAAAACCCAATAATAGGACTAATCAACCAGAGGCGCAAGCGCTTAGACCGTATTAGCTTAATATAATCTATGGTTGAATTGGCGGACTTTAGCCCTCGCACTCCGCGCTTACCACCAATGAGACCTAAAGACGCGCTTTGCACAGTATGAGTAATTGTCACAATGTTTACAGGATGATCAACAGGTGATTAACTTAAAAATTAAGTGATTGAAATCAACTACAACTAACATCGATATAAAGTGGCATGTGCTACACTATTTCCTCAATGTAATATGTACCTGTGTTCTATGTCAAATCAAATGCTAAATAATCGAATACAAAATATATCGATCAATATAAATTGATAGCCGCGTGGTTTCTGGCAGAGTAGAATTTGGACCACCCCATCTCCTCCCTAACCTGCCTGACCGGCCTGCCTGCCTGCCTGCTCTGCCTAACCCTCCGATGATAAAGGCGTGATTATATAGTATAGTAGTATAGTATAGTATAGTATAGTATGTATGTATAAATCGTAGGTCTAAGCTACTCGAACGTTCTTAATATCGAATAGTGCATAAATTCAGCTCCTCTAATCACGTGGCGATTCGTTTGCCGGCCTATAGAATGACAAATGTTACATGGAAATTGACGTCATCAATGCATGTCATAAACGTCATATTCCATACATTCGTCATTATATTCTACAGTACGGTGGCCAAAGAATTGCCACTTGTCTAGAGGGGCTGGTCAGTAACATTTTTCAATAATAAAATAAAATATCATGTTTAAACTGCTAAAATGGTGTTCGATCTTTCAATCACCAAGCTTGTTGTGTGAAGATTGATCGCTTTCTCCTTGTAAGGAACACAATCTTATAAGTTGAATTAAAATTTATTACGATTTGGAATCAGAAATTGAATTTACCCGTGAGGAGCTAGTAACTAGAAACTATAACAAGATGGAACGGTTGTCAGAATCTACGTTAAGCCTATCGTTAACCTTTTGTACTCAATTTTTCGTAAATAATAAAAAAAAGTAACGATGTGGTCACCCTATCTTTACTGTGAAATAAATTTATATTTGTTTTTTTTTAATTTACGAATTCAAATTCTTCAATTTATTTTTATAATTGTATGTAAAGTTCTAGAGTTAATGTCGTCAGTTGCTTGTTTGTTGAATGTATGAAGCTGTACGATGGCAATTATATATTTTTTTCATAACCTATAAGTTTTAGTTCATGTACCACGAGCCACCAAAAACAGAATAGTTTTGATCAAAGCGTATGGGTCAACATAATTCAGTGACTTTTATGTTTTTATGAAGACTAGTATTTGGTCATTTAGGTTATTTTTTCATGAAGAGCACGTCAACATTACCGGATCATAAGTGCTAATGTTCGGCGGGTTATAAGAGTAAGAACAATGCGCGCTTCCCCGTTTCCGGGGACGTGTTGGGGACTCTGTGGTCTCCACACCCGAGGAGAGGGCCAGATCGAGTCAGCCGGGGTGCGAGGGATATGCCTGTCAACCTCATCTTCGGTAACCAAAAACGACAGCACGAAAAGAGTGACAACAAATTTAAATTTCAAAAATACTTCTCTCTATCAATACCAATTTAGAAATTGCAGTAAGTCGGTTGAAATATTATAACACAAAGGCACTGCAACGAACCTTACGAGGTCTTATAAAAGTTTTAGCCAAGTCATCTACAAACAGAAATTGACTTCAGCAAATTGGTGGTTCGTATTTTTTTGTTTTTATGATATGCGTTATATGGATTTAGAGTTTTACGTTGAGTTTTTGAGTTTTTTTCGATTTTTATTATTGGTTGTGGATTTTAGTAATCGTAATTTGAATGTAAATTTTTAATTAAATTTTCTGAATGACTTTTATTCTCTAATTGATTTGGCCCCATAGGTCACGATAACCGCTTACTATCAAGTGAGCTATATTGCTTTCTATTAATCCTATTAAAATTTAAAGCAATTATTTGATAATTTTGAACATTTTAAAGTATTTAAACTATCATGGTCACTTACACCAGTATCAAAATAAACGGGATATTTACCATGTTTCATTGTTTTGAGTTTCCGATATTTCGGCGCTGTTGCAAGCACCATGATCACGGAGGAACTGGAGTAGTGGCGGTGAACAGAGAAAAAGTTTTTTTCCCTAGAAACTCAAAACAATGAAACAGTGTAAATATCCCGTTTATTTTGATACTGATTAAAAAAAGGATTTACAAATGACAGAAAAGTCGATGTATATAAAACCTCCTCCTTTTTTGAACTCGGTTAGCAATAAGAGTATACCATGAACTATTGGAGTGCCAGTTATGTATGAAATTCAAAGATAAGCATAAAACGAGACGAGCAAAGAACAAAAGAGCAAAAATATTCGAGCAAAAGGTATTTTAGTATGCTGTAATTATGAAATATCAGATTCTTTAACCGAGAAAGATTAAAAATTTAATTAAAAATATAACAGCGGTGCTATGGTTTCCAGTGCTATCAATTTTATTTTAAAAAGTTTCCCTTCCAAAATTTATCTGATTGCGTAACTTCTTAACCTTTCGAGACTTTTTAAATACTGTAAAGGCCTCAACACGATTACAATCTTAATCTTGATTATGTAACAACAACGACCTCTGTAGCGTAGCGGTGGCAGTGACTGCTAAGTAGTCGCAGGTTTGATTCCCCAGTACAACTAATTGTAGACTTGAGTATGTATTGGTCTGGGTATTGTATAGTGTATAATTTTAAAAAAGCCGCGTGGTTCCCCGCAGAATAGAATTGGCCACCCTATCTCTTCCCATATGGTGGCGTACAAGGCGACTAAGAGTTAGGGCTGTTGAACATCAGACATATATATACAGCTCAGACTCGGTCTCAGATGCGTGGCTCGAGTCTACAATAGTGTCCGAAACACGGCAATAGTTCACCATATACCCTATTAAGTGGGTCTAAATACAATGATTGGTGAAATGTGGTTATTAATTCACCTCTGTCTAAACCTCCGGGGATAAAGGGGTGATTCGTATGTATGTTAAAAAAGTGTACTTATCTAAGTATGTTTATTCTGTATTCGAGAATACACAAACTAGTTAAATTATGCTTCCATTGTGTTTAGATAGCGCTGTGTAGAAAGTCGTAAAATATTTATGTTATATTAATTCATTAGAAGATTCTTTACTTTAGATTCACTAAGGAATTCAAGAATTTGACTTTGCCAATAGCGTAACGATATTGCTTTAGATTCATTGGAAAAGTTTTTGAAGTTTCTGATTTAGTGTAATTTTCTTTTTATTGAAAGATGGTTCGATCAAGTAGTTATAATTTTGAGTAAAGGGCTGAACGAATTTGTGATATACTTTAAATTGAACGAATTTCCTTACGGATGCGATCAAAATGGATTTTCTTTTGTTCTTTTCGTTATAATTTATGAGACCTAAAAGAATGATCCGGTGGGGAGGTATTCCGGTGGGGAGGTATCCGTGGGGATTTTGCGCACGTAAAAAAAAAAAAAAAAAAAAAAGACCTAAAAGAATGATCAGATCTAGTTAGGTAGACGGAAGACTTGCAAAAGTTATTCATTTTTTACACCACTTAAGTGGCAGACAAGCACACGTCCCAGCTGTGCCGTCAGTGTAGAAGACTTGGGTTTGTCCTGCTTACAAACCTTTGGTCTTCCCACAGACAGTACATAACACGAGACTATTACATTATGGGATAGATTATTCAGTAGGGTGAAGAACCAGATTCATATTGAGAGAGGTCTATGTTCAGCCATAGACTGCAATAAGCTGATTGATCTACATCCAAGTGATAGTTCTTTCTTCCATTTAACTAATTTGCCATCTACTACTACTAGGGTAGCGGCAGAGATTGATTATACGGGAAGAAATAAGTCTGTTCTTGTATTTTGTTGCACCAGGAGTCACATAGTGTCATTAGTTGCTAAGTTTTTTTTTATACCACTTAGTTGGCAGACAAGCACACGGCCCACCTGATGGGAAGCGGTTACCGTGGCCTATGGACGTTTGCAATACCAGGGGTGTCACACGCGCGCTGCCGATCATGAAGAAACCTTCTGATGCCCCTCTTGAAGAACCCCATATTGCAGGCGCTTGGGAAAACCACAGTAAACTAGTATACATAATTTCCTATTAAAATATATGTTTTTAAGTAAACTCAATTTTTATAATATCACCTAGGTGGCAAACAAGCCCGCGGCCCAACTGATGGAAAGTAGTTACCGTAGCCAATGGACTTGGGCAAAATCTGGGCTACCGACCCTATAGGCACAGATTTTCTGTGCCGTCAGTGTAGAAGAAAAAGCAGGACAAGCCAATGGTCTTCCTACTGACAGCACGAAAACTCTGCAGTGGGCTCTGGCTATCCTACTCATCATCGGGAACACAACACGAGGTTATTATGGCCTCAGTATTCTGTAGGACGGAGGTACTTATCCAGTCGAACTGCTCGATAGGACGGCAATACCGTCGTATCCTACCGCCTACTATTTCTTTTATATTATTTTTAATCTGATATAACAAAATTGATACAATTTTAAAGATAAATTTATAAAATAATATAACACCATTACAACTAAACTATTAATCCATAAATTACGCCGACGCTTCCTTTTGGAATCAACATATTTTGCGTACTTAACAAATTTAATGATCGTCACGTACAAACTGAATTCCAGCGTCGAGTTTGCAGTACCTACGAGGCTAATTCAGTTTCAGTTGCTTCCCTTTGCCTACTTCAATTCACTCGCTACATTCGAACATTTGCCTTTCAGAAGCGTCTTTGAAATTTTGTTTAATGTTGGCCGTTTGGTGCAAACATTGGGCACGTTGGATCCAATTTCGTTGCTCGCGTAATGTGTGGTACATATTGAATTCAATTTTGTTAAATTGAACAAAAACGAAGTAAGTAGGTCAATTCTGAGGTAGGTTTGCGGGGGTGATACTTAAATATTTATATGCCGAGCTTGAGATGAAGTAGCTGTAAGCGAGTACTTTTTAATCATTTATTGAACTCGCAGATCTCTTTATGTAACCAGTTCCACCGTGAAAATAGCTTTTTAATTATTTATTTTTCTTTCTACTTATTATTTATCACTACATTGAGAACAACTTTTAGTTTAATCAAACTTTACTGAACATCATTTTTTTCACGGGAAAGAAAGAAAGAAAAAATGTTTATTGCGACAAGCATACAGTACAAAAAATAAAACAGAATGCAAAAAGAGAAAATAAACTAAAAATACAATATAATTTTTACATACTGTGGTGGGTGAGGTGCCACGTCATTTTGATGCCAAATATGACATTTGACAAGTCAATGTCATATGACGTGACGTGTCACACAGCACACCACTACGTTCCACCATTTACTATAACATTAACCATTACCTAGTTTATAAAACCTAAAAAGAAAACGTTAGTCTAGTCTACTCTACCTTGATGTAGAAGATACCATAACATTAAGACCCAAGCCAAGCTTGTATGCTAACCAGTGCACCTGCTAACCAAGAGATCGATAGGACGTGTTTCCTCTCAGGATTTGGAGGTCCGACGGCTATCGACAATAAGTAGATCACAGGCTACAAATTTTTAACAGGCTCTCTAATGAAATTAGGGATTTACCTGTGGATAAATGTAAAAATATAGTTAAATGTAAATTGTGCCAGAAAGGATATTATAAAATCCAAGAATACACAAGCTTGGAAATGAGCTGTTCGCTCAACTATGCTACTCAAGTAAATTTTTGTATTTAGATTAAGTGGACTAAGTGTATGTTTGTAAGTAGACCAAAAAAAAGACACGATGGTATTCCTGTCCGAATTGAGCAGTCCGACTGGGGAAGTAACTCCACCCTACAGAATACCACAGCTATAATAACCTCGCGTTGTGTTCCCGGCGGTGAGTAGGGTAGCCAGAGCTCATTGAAGAGTTTTTTGTGCTGTCAGTGGGAAGACCAAAGGCTTGTCCTGATTTTGTGTTCTGCATTTTTCTTACAGTTGTCGGTCGTTGTTGGTAGTTGTTGGTCGGTTGTCTGCCACCTAAGTTGTATAAAAAAATGCCCCCTGAGTTTCTTGCCGGAGTCTTCTCAGGTCGGAACCGCATTTCGAACCAGTGGTCCATTTACTAAACTAATTTTCATGTTCCTTTTTTATTGACGTTTTGGAAGTGCCGATTTAATGGTCTATGCCGAATTAATGATTTTTGACTTAACATTGAACGCACCTAAAGAATCGTTATAAGGATGATAAAGATTTACTTTCAAATGAAGAACACCCCCATTCCTTACTCTCTTTGTAAGATATCTACAAGAAAGGTTTAAGCTGGCTACTACACGTTAAACCTAATAACATATTCTCCTTGATATTCACCTGTCAGCAAGGAACTAACTATATTCCTCAAGTTTCCGTTCACTTCAATCGTGAATCCTTTTCGATGCAAGGTTTACCTTTGTAGAAAGTTTTGTGATCCCCATCCTTTATGGTTTCCAAGTTTATTTTTGGCAACTTCGGATATCGGACCTCAGAATCCCGGAGGTGCGTGTATATCGGTTACGGTTATCCTTAAGGGGTAAAGGGCGCCTTTTTGACCTTTTGATGTCGCACCTATCAGAGCATTGCCTAGGGCAAATAATCAAATGATATAATGTGTGGTTAAAATGCGAAATATTATGAAAAATATCAGTGGTTTAAAAGGAATATTTATTTGTACACGGTATTGTTCTGAAGGGTTACAGGTCAAACATAAAAAAATAATACAATTTTTTTTACTTTTGCGTTCCATGAAAATAATGTTAACGGTAATTTTATTAACACGATCATAGTATGGAAACACTAACTGTTTAGTGGTCAGGCAATCAGAAGGAATGTAATGTGTGTTAATGTATCATACGAGAGTTAATGATATTATTTAAGATTCCGATTTATTTACACACCCACACACACATACACACACACACACACACACACACACACACACACACACACACACACACACACATACACACACACACACACACACACATACACACACACACACACACACACACACACACACACACACACACACACACACACACACACATACATACACTACTCAGACAATCACCATTAATCACAATAAAATAAAATAAAAAGTAGAATAAATTTACATTGTCAAAACAAAATAAAAATTAAGTTTTAACTGTAAAGTACGCGTCATACATACTGCAGCTCTCATTACTTTCTATGAAACAAGTTGATGTCTTATGAAATAGATAATTTATTCGATATAATAAAATTGATTCACTAAAGCATAAAACAATTTCCTCCTTTCAATTTAGGTCAAACTTGTAGGTTATTTTTTGGTTCTTCAACAAATATTGAGTCTGGCAAACTGGTATAGGGAAACTGAAAAAAAAGTTAACCTTGCATAAGTCCTTCGTCAAAATTTATTGACTTTGATGTATAAATTTCAATTTTATCATCCTCAAGCAGAAGTTAAACCATATTTATTTAAACTTATAATAAATACGGAAGTTTGGATGAATGGATATTTCTTATTCACTCACAACCGACTGGGGAAGTACCTCCGCCCTACAGAATACCGCGGTTATAATAACTTCGTGTTGTGTTCCCAGCGGTGAGTAGGGTAGCCAGAGTTCACTGGAAAATTTGTGCTGTCAGTGGGATGACTAAAGGCTTGTCCTGCTTTGTCCTCTGCACTGACGGCATAGAATCTCTGTGCATACAGGGTCGGCAGCGCGAGTGTGGCTTCTCTGGTGTTACACACGTCCATAGGCCACGGTAACCACTTTATATCAGGTGGGCCGTGCGCTTGTCAGCCACCTAAGTGGAATAAAATAAAACACCACGCCCTCTTTCACGCCTGAAAGGCTGAACTGATATAAATGAATTTTGGAACAGAGTTAGGAACAAAATGGAATGGTATATAGATATATTATGTCGGGAATAGGTTCCACAGAATATGGGAAGTGGAACAGTATTCAACGTAAACGGAGCCGCGATCAATAGTTAGTTAATGATAATTTCCGTAACATTCTCCTAAAATATACAAAAATGTTTACGGAAATTATCACGATCATAGTATAGGTACATATATACCTTTGATTTGTCTAACGTTTCGACCAGGTTACACCGCCCGTGGTCACAGGCTGACTGGTGCACGCCTGCAGTCTTCGAGTCCGTGACGCAGTAGGTTCCATCTACTAGTACATTCTAATTTTTTTTAATATTTTGTTTTTACCATGTACCATTACATACTATACTCACAGTTAAGCAAACTGTCCCTTTTTTTTATACCACTTAATTGGCAGACAAGCACACGGCCCACCTGATGGGAAGCGGTTACCGTGGCCTATGGACGTATGCAACACCAGGGGTGTCACACTCGCGCTGCCGACCATGAAGAAACCTTCTGATGCCCCTCTTGAAGAACCCCATATATGTACATATGTCCTATATATGTACATATACAATGATCGCGTTAATTTCCGGAAACGTTACTATACGACATGGAACACGAGAGTGTAAAAGTTATTTAATACTCCCAAATTATTTTAGATTTTTAATAACATAACATAAAGTCACGCCTATATCTCCGAACGGGTAGGCAGAGGTGCTAGCATCCAAATTTCGGCAGTTTATGCTTAGGTCCCAATGTAATAGGTGGCGAGACTATTGCCATTAACCGGGCACTTATAAACTTGCGATAAATACACACATAACTTCGAAAAGCATCGAAATGTCATTGGTGTGTGCCATGGTAAACCTGGGATCGAACCCGAGACCTCGTCTCAGCAGTCCATTACCCATACCACTTGGATGCCGTGGATTTCTAATATCATTAATGAATATGTTTTATTCAATTTTAAATATTCAATGCTTCATTTCCTTACATATTTTTTCTTCTTCATAATAACGTTAATCCTTTCACTTTCACTTTGGAGTCTGGAGTCCACTTTTTCCAGTCTAACTTTGGGTTTGGCTGATCTTCAAAACTTGAAGCGACTGCCATCTGACCTCCCCAACCCATTGACGATAACGAAGTATTACATTTAGTCCAGTTAGGACTATTTGGAGTAACAACTGCAATACATTTTCGTGTGACAACCGTCTGTACCAGCGACATAACGAGGTATTAGCAGATCGATTCAAATAGCCATGTCAATTCATATTAATATTTTCACTGATCGAGAATCGAACCGCCTGCTTAGCATTCGCGTTCACGACCGCCACTACACAGAAGCTGCCTAATTTAGTTACCTATAGTTTATTCGAATCAATAACTAAAATTATTCCCGACCAGTTCTGTTCTAAATAATTCCGCAGTTCAATACCGGAATCAAAATTTAGCCTTCTCTTCTAAAAATAAATCGATCACAAACATCGTATAATTTCACATTTTGCCTTTGCACCTAGTTATTTAAAGTACCTGAATCAGATAACCTATTCTTAGCTAAATTAACCCAGAAAACTGTTTACCTGGAACTAATCAGAAGCTGGGGAGGGCCTTAAAGTCAATAAATGTTGATAAGTTTTAAGGGCTGTGTACGTGCGTTTAAACCTTTAGACGATGCAAATTGGCCAGCGAGTCTTGGGTTTTATCAGCACGAATTTAAATTGACTCTGTCCTGGGTTGTAAATAAAGAATTTAGTGTCAAGGTCTCATTAGAACAAAGGGAGTAGTTAAATATTGAAAAGATGATATTATGAATATAGTACGTGGGTAACATAAACTTAATTTTAAGATCCAAAAAGAAATTAAGATAGAAATTCTTGCTTGAATTCACTTAATTTTAACATGCGATACGCGATATTTTTATTAAATAAAATGTGTTACTTGTGGGTTTGATAATTTGATAATAATAATTAAATATTTCACAAATAATTATTCCACGACATTCTACACAACGCTATTATTACCCATGGTAAGCATAGCTTAACTAACTTGTGTTATGGAATCTAGAATGTGGATAAACATACTTAAATACTTTTTTTGTAATAAATACATACATATCATACACAGAAACACTCAGACCAATGCAAATATCTATATTCTTTCATAAAAATATTTGCACTGAACGGGAATCAAACCTATGCCTCCTGTGTAACAGTCGAACATTCTACCGCTACGCCACAGATAATTGACAAACATAAATTGTCATTGTGTAGCTTAAAAGAAATGTCCTTAATAATTAATACATCGCTCATTTGGTGCAACAATGGCGTAATTACACTATTACAAATTTTACAGGAGATGCAGTTAAAAATTCAGATTAAAGATATGGCATTTTGGCGAGACTTATTACGATTCTAGTGGTTTTTATAGTAAGTTTAATATGTGTAGTTTCTATTATAGTCCAAATCTACACCGTACATTGTAGATAACCTAGGTTACAGGCAAACATAAGACAAGGTACCTGTAAATATGCCACTGTTGCTTCAGAATTTCAATATAAAAATAACGCATTCGTTAGGCAATTTTGCATTTGTGACAAAATAAAACTAAATAATTAAATATAATCAACATAAACCTTTATTTATGAATGTTTAACAAAATAAACTTAAGAAAACCAACCGCGTGTTCACTAGGCATGAACTTAATTAGACACAGCAACCAATCTCAACTGCTCCTCAGCCTCCCATAGCCTCATGCCAAAAGTAACAATAGGTTTGTTTGTCCTTTACATCTGATACCTGTAAAACAAGAGGGTTATCAAACTATTAAAAATACGGAGCGTGCATGTATAATATAAGTCATAATAGGTACATACTGTTAAGTTTAAGCAGTTCAATTTTGATTTATAGTAAAAAGAAGAGGAGTCGCCAACTGGTAGGTACTGGCATAACTGCTTGCAGATCATAAATTGCAACTATTTCGTTACTATCTGTATTCCTACATAATTCTATGTCAGTTTTCTTTTCCACTCGACTAAGTACTTTCTGCCGGCAATGTTCTGTGTAGTCAGTCTCTAGTTTTTCTTTTTCCGCTCCAATGGCATATTTATACTGTTCACAGACATCGCATTGGTCTTTTTTGGGCACGAAAAAAGAAATATTGAATTCCGTATTAAATATACGAAAGTATGAATCGTAAGTAGCAGCCTCTTTGTTTTCGGATTCTCTTAATTTCTTATAATCGCGATGTAGTTCAGCTATTGTTAGGCCTCCATCAATATATTCTCTACTAGTGTTGGCGCGGAGATAGTGGCTTTCAATTCTACTAATTGAATTTATATGAATTCGAACAGATTCTTTGACCTCAGAACTAGTACGTCTGTGATTTTCATGGCAGCCGCGCTTGTCAATTGGTGCTACACCATTATATTCATTACTTGTCTTGGCCTCGATTACGGTACTTAAAGTACGTTCGGAAATTCCCAATGTATTAAGCCAAAATAGTTTGCATACACTAAAACTCCTACCATTAGATGTCAACGAACAAAAGGTATTAGGTTTTCTGTTGTTTTCCACACCAGTTTTCAAACGTCGTTGTGCCTTATTGTAGTACAGATACTGTTGAATTCAAAAAATCGCGCTGTCTTTGAAGAGAGGATAAATCCCAATACTTCTTGAAAATATCATAACTTTGCTCCTCTGAGAAGCGTTCTGAACATTTATGTTTGCATTTGTTAGAGCAAGGGGGCCGCATTGTTTTTGCAGAAACAGTTTTGCCCGTCCGAGATGTATACTCTTGGCCTGAATTTTTCAACTGATAACGTTTATTTTTCTTCCAATCCGCTGGATTCCTCGACCTTTGTTTTGTTTTCCAATCCGCTGGATTCCTCGACCTTTGTTTTGTTTTCTCTTTAGATGATTCGGAATGTTGATCGATGTAATCAGTAGATTCATCGTTTCGAATACTATGGTTTAAGGAAATGTCATCAGGTGAGTCTTGGCAATCGTTAACATTTACAGTACGGGGATTGTTATCTTGACTTAAAATAAAAGGTTGATCCTGTGACAAAATTGAAACACTTTTTTTAGAAGTGTTAGATGATGAAGATCTCGATGATGAGGAAGAGGAAGCTGAAGAAGAAGACGAACATGAAGATGAAGACGAACATGAAGATAAAGAAGAACTCGGTGCAGATAAGGATCTTTGTCTACTGCTTATTACTCGAAATGTACGTTTTACTTTTTCGGGGCAGTATTCGTCTCCACTGGTGTCTGGAGAAAAATCCGTATCATTCTGTGTATTTATTTCAGGCACAACATCATGATTCAATGACTTCGAATTTGTTTCCAATGTTATATCAGAATCCATAGATTGGTTAACACAAGTTGGCAAAACAATTGGAGCTTGTAAATTTGATGCTTGTATGTCTATGTCTGGCAAATCATTTTGTGGCATAATACTTTCACTACGAATTACTTTACTTTTTGGCATAAAAGTGTCTTTATCATTAACTGCAACAAAATGTCATATTTGTTTAATAATCGTAAATCACAACCGAAATTAGGGTCTAATTTAAAATAAAAATTAACTTACATACACACTACATACTTACCATCTCTACATCGTTTACTGACTTCTGAAGCATTTGTTTTTGCAAATGGGGGTACTTTCCCTTCCATTGTACAATAATTCACTAATCTTCTTGCACGGTTATCCATCATTAATAATATTCTTAACTGAAAGTTTAAATTAATTTAGTTCCAGATGTATTAGCTATTTATAGATATAAATTCACTATTTAAAATTCTACTTATTTACAATACACGTAAAAAGTACTGGAGTAACAATGACACAGTTACGTACAATTCACTTTATTTTCAAAAAAGAACATAATTTATTTGCAGTACTAACGACATAATTATACAAGTCTGACATTGTTTCAGCAGTTTAATATTGTATCTGGAGAGAAAACGGCGTAATTACTCAATATTGTCATTGATCTACCAAAACAAATCATATTTGGAGCTACAATGACATATTTACAAAATTCCGCAGTTGTTTCACCAAGAAAATATTTTACTGTCATAAACATTGACGTAATTACGAAATTCTGTCATAGTTTTACCAAGAACATACACATGTTTGGAACTACAACGCCGTAATTGCTCAGTTACGGCATTGTTGCACCAAAAATTATCTGATAAAATGTCATAAATACCTTAATGTCGTTGTTGCTCCCAAACACAACCACACTTAGCGAGGCACCCCGCGCAACTGGCTATATAGACGTTGTAGCAACAGAAATGGCGCCATTTTACTCAATTCTACAACGACACTAGCGCCAACTCGCGGTAGATTACCACAAATTCAATTATGTCGATGTTTCTCCCGATGTAAATAGTCTTTCTGCACATTTTGACATTATAAAACTTGTTTTGAAAAAAAGTGTAATTACGCCATTGTTGCACCAAATGAGCGACATAGTATTAAAGATGGTATCTAAGATATAAAATCTTATATATTATCGTATAATACAAGCCAAAAAATAAATTACTTTACCCATTTTGTTCCAAAACCAAAAATGTTTGTTGGCACCATTCTGCCAAGTGTTTTGCTCGTTTCGGTGTAGCATGCCAGGTTGAATTTCAAGCACTCTTGATTATTAGGGCTAAGAACACTGCTTTTAAAATATTGAAGTATGAAACACAGTAAATATTGAGTATGATCCTGAAGTAAGAGTGGTTTGACTACCTCTATCCTTTTTTTTTTACCTCCCCATCGGAGCCGGTGGAAGAGGTTATGTCGGACTCGAACCGACTAAAACGCACGCTGCCTGTGGGTCTTTTTGGATGCCGAAGGTGAGGTTGACAGGCATATCCCTCGCACCCCGGCCGACCCAGGGCCATCTCTCACGATCTGGCCCTCTTCTCGAGTGTGGGGACTGCAGAGTCCCCAACTCGTCCCCGGAAACGGGGAGGCGGCCTGTTTCTGCCAGGGTGACAGGCGGCTCCACCTGTCGCCCCCAGGCCGGCGCTCATGGGGGGCAGAGGTCGTTCATCGACCTCCGACGCCCAAGTAGCCTTCGTACGCGAGCAGCTTGGCTTGCGATCCTTCGTCGCACCCGCTACCGCTCCCGAGCATTACTTGCTCGTAGAAGGAGGGACTACCTCTATCCTATTAAAACTGTATTCAAGTAGGAGATCCAATTCACCTACAATATGGGGTTCTTCAAGAGGGGCATCAGAAGGTTTCTTCGTGGTCGGCAGCACGAGTGTAACACCCCTGGTGTTGCATACGTCCATAGGCCACGGTAACTACTTCCCATCAGGTGGGCCGTGTGCTTGTCTGCCACCTAAGTGGTAAAAAAAAGATCCTCCTTAAGAAGTTTGAGTTAGATATCGGAGGTTGACTTAATAAGTGTTACCTGCCTGCCTTAACACTTAACCAGTGTTAAGGCAGGCAACCACAACATCATGATGGAAGTAAATTATAAAAATAAATACATATTGAGAACACACTATGGTTGCGCCGATGTGGAAACTGTATTTTTTGACATGGAAACACACCCTTTCTATACCCATCTCCCCGCCCGCACTAACCATAGTGTAGTTCGTCCGTCCGCCATTTGTGAAATATAGACACTCAGTCTCGCTTTGAACTAGCCAGCGTAAAGGCGATCGCGCGCGCGCGTCTCTCAGAAATGAATAATATTTGTTGTATTTTAACCGCTTCATAGACCTTTACCGATCGGATTGTGCCTCTCGTGTGTTCCTCAAGCGATCTAGTGATGCTGACGGCAGCTCCTGAGCAAGGAAGAGAGGATCCGTGTACCGGCTGCGATGAAAAACACGTGGGTCGTGAAGGTTAGTGCATCCTCTCCTAATTTCTCGGGCTGCATTCACTGCCTGGATCGAATCCGCGGCAGCCCGGCCACCTGTCTTGTTTTGTGTGTAAAGTGTCAATAGAACAGTTATCTGCTTCCCCGCAATACAGTCCATTCGCGCACGTTGGCCCACGCGCCACCATTTTTGGTCCTTCGAGCCGGATTCTTAGCCGTAGTTCGTATTTTGTTATTATTCTAATGGGAATGAGCGCACCGCACCTAAGTGCCTGGTTATTTTAGTAGAAAACCCCGCATCCAGACACTTAGGCTTAGAATTTGTTGTCCGTTCGCCGCTGGCTCGCATTGTACCTACCTAATACATAAATAGGTTAGGTATCATATCAACACTTAATCGTAGTTCACAATTTTCGCATCGCACCTAAGTGCCTGGTTATTTTAGTAGAAAACCCCGCATCCAGACATTTAGGCTTAGATCTTAGGTATACTCAGACACCCTAGTGCATAGGCACAGTGTAATACCTAACGCATTTGGCTTTGTTTTGTTTTTTTCAATTACGTTGTTCTCGGCTCACGTCGTATTTGCCTAGTACCTGCGTGGGTAGACACGTGGCTGTGCCTACCTCGCTCGCATCTCATCCCAATTCATACGAAAGTATTTTAATTTGAATAGATATTACGCAATACTTAATCTCGGAAATAATAGTTGAATCTAGACAGCGACCATCGCGCAGGTGCGACCTTGTTGCTATGCGCGTTTGTTCAAGCGTGCATTCACAGTTGTAAGCACCTACCTACCTACATAGTTAACGCTCGCGCCGCCTCGCTGCTCTGTACCGCTAGGATTAAGTCATTTCATATTTAATTGTAAACATGTCCCCAAAGGTTGATAAGACCGGTAAGGTTCAATTGAAACTTTTATACGCTAAAAAAGAAATGATTTACTCTCGCGTACAATCGATTTATGATAGTGCACTTAAAACCTCTGATTTGGTCATCAGAGATTCGTTCTTGTGTTCTATAGAAAACTTAGATAGTCTACGCGCGGATTTCGAAACCTTAGTGCATGACATCAACGTTTTAGAGTTGAATTTGGATCCCGATTACTCAGTGAGTTATCAAGCCTTGTCGTCGTTTGACGATTTGTATTGTCGTATCAAGCGCGTCGCGAGGAGTTTGGAGAAGCCGTCTGACCGACCCAACCCCACTCGCGACCGACCTAAGTTGCCACCAATTCAAATACCCGAGTTTGATGGTAACATTCGCAATTGGTGTCGATTTATAGATAGTTTTGAGAATACAATAGATAAGAACGATTCGTTGACAGATCACGAAAAATTGCATTATCTCGTTGAAAAATTGACTGGTAAAGCTATAACCGCTTGCGCTGGAATTACGTTTAGTGCCGGGAATTATAATTTAATTTTAAATACTTTGAAAGCTAAGTATGAGGATAAAAGATCGGTAGCTAACGCCTATTTAGATCAGATGTCTGATTTGAAATCTATTACGGCATGTAACGATCAAAACTTAGAGAAATTTCTAGATACTTTCGCGTCAGCTGTTCGCGCCGTAAAGAACTTGAAGATCGATGACCTCTGCGACTTCGTATTTTTGTATATGGGTTTAAAGAAATTAGATTCCGAAACCATTCGTTTGTTTGAGTCGGATCATCGCGGCAGTAAAATTCCTAAGTTCGAAGACTTAGAAAGTTTTGTTCGCGAGCATATAAAGGTATTGCAACGCTCTTCATCGAAACATGAAGGCGCGAAGAAGGTTGTTACTTCTGAACGCAAAATAGATGCGTCATCGAAGTCACTGAGGTCAACCCATACTTATGTTAATACCGCACCAGCACGTGTACAATCACCTGTTTGCTCTTTGTGTAGTACTCATCACTCGCAACTGTACAAGTGTCCTGGTTTCCTAAAATTGTCGCCTAGTGATCGTTATAAATTTGTTCGCGCTAATAATCTTTGTTTTAATTGTCTCGGTACTAAACACCGCGTGGGTTTATGTAATAGTGGAAATGGTTGTCGCAAATGTCAAGCGAGACACCACACTTTGCTTCATTTTGAAAATAGTAATGCCGCATCCAAGGTGAGCACAGTTGGTTCGTCGAGCGGTGACGCGCGGCAGCCTGCGCCGCAGCCGCAGCCCGAGCTCGCACGCGCTCCGGCCTGCCCGGGGACCGCTACGAATGACGTCACCTTGTGTTCGTTCTCCGCTAGTGCTGCCCTCACTACGGTTTGTCTTGCGACCGCTCGCGTGGTTATTGTTGATGCATTAGGTAAACCACACATTGTTCGAGCGCTATTAGATGGCGCTTCGCAAAGTAATTTTATTACTCAAGATTGTTGTCAACGTCTTGGTTTCAATGTTGATAGGCGTTCAACCTACTCAGTGGTGACGGGTTTTGGAGGTTTACGGTCAGCTGTTCATGGCACAGTTAAAACGAGGTTTGGATCTCGTTTTAATAATAAAATTTGGTTTGACATGGATTCGCTCGTTACAGATAAAATAACTGAACAGTTGCCTACCGTCCCAGTTGACACGTCTTTATTAACGAAATTTAAAGACTTGCCTTTAGCTGATGAGACTTACGCTGTTCCTGGAGTCGTCGATATATTGATCGGCGCTTCGATTCTCCCGCACCTCCAGTTATCACGTAAGGTCAAAGGGGGACCGACGTACCCCGCTCCGCACGCCCTGGAAACAGTTCTGGGTTTTGTTATAATTGGTTCCGCACCCGCTTCTATAGATAGTTTTAGTCACTCGACTGCCTCGTTCTGTTGCACCGTCGAGCCGCCACTGGAGTCTACCATCCGCAAGTTTTGGGAGATTGAAGAGGTCAATGTCCCACCAATCCTAAGCCCCGATGACAAGATGGCTGAGGAGATTTATTGTCGCACGACTACTCGTGATGAGCAGGGTCGTTATGTGGTCGCGCTCCCTTTCAAGGGAGATATTTTTTCGCTCGGGGACTCCCGTGCATCCGCTGAAAGACGCTTTCTTTGTTTAGAACGAAAGATGCAGGCGTCTCCAAAGTTAAAGCAAGCCTATGATGAGGTTGTTAACGAATATTTAGATAAAGGTTACATCTCACCTGCGCCTGCGGACACTGACGAGACCCAGCCTTCGTACGTTATCCCGCACCACGGAGTTATTAGAGAAGATAAGCTTACTACTAAACTCCGCGTAGTTTTAGATGGCAGTGCTAAGACTAGCACTTCCGTGTCGCTTAATGACATTTTGTATTGTGGTCAAAATCTTCAAGGTAATTTATTTGACATAATTGTAAATTTTCGTTTATTCGCTGTGGCACTCTCTGCAGATATTCGACAAATGTTTTTGTGCCTTGAAGTGCGCGAACCCGATCGTAGGTTTCAACGATTTTT
Organism: Eilema griseolum; assembly: GCA_963662185.1. Taxonomy (NCBI): domain Eukaryota; kingdom Metazoa; phylum Arthropoda; class Insecta; order Lepidoptera; family Erebidae; genus Eilema; species Eilema griseolum. Next base: position 4,134,012 of record OY759245.1, read on the forward strand.
GTATAGATTTTCACCGCAAGAACCTTTAATGGTTTACGAGTTTAATCGTGTTTGCTTCGGGCTTAAATCTAGCCCTTTTCACGCACTTCGCACCGTCAAGCAGTTGGCCGCTGACGAGGGCGATGCATTTCCTAAAGCGAGAGCCACCATTGAGACTGGCCTATACATGGACGACTTCGTGTATAGTGTAGATAGCGAGGCCGAGGCTGTCGAGACGGCCGCTCAGGTTATAAGTCTCATGAAGGCGGGTCAATTTGATCTCGTGAAATGGACGAGCAACTCGCAAACAGCGTTAGAGTCGATTCCACCGTCGCACCGATTGTCTTCGGTTAAGGAGTTCGATGAAAGTGATACGCACAAGGTGCTTGGTTTAAGCTGGTCGCCCGCATCTGATACGTTTAGTTTGAAAAGTAGTTCGACCCCGCAAACTTGTACTAAACGCATTATCCTGTCGTGTGTGGCACGGATATGGGACGTAATGGGATTCGTAGCTCCTGTCGTTCTGTACGCCAAACTACTTATAAAAGAGCTTTGGCTTTCGAATTGTGATTGGGACGACACCGCGCCCGACAACATTGCTAAGTTGTGGGCTCGCTTTAGAAAAGAACTCTCTGTGCTTGACCAAGTACAAATTCCGCGTCATGTAGGTATATCGCAACCTAGTGTTGTTACGGTAGTAGGCTTCGCGGACGCTAGTGAGAGGGCGTATGGAGGAGTAGTCTATTTTCATGTCTCGAATGTAGGTAAGGTTTCAATTAGCCTTATAAGCGCGAAATCGAAGGTCTCTCCCCGTAAGGTCGTCTCTCTGGCACGCCTCGAGCTATGCGCTTTACTATTGTTGGTTAGATTGATCACCTCTATCGCCAATGCTTGTAGTAGTCGCATTAATATTAATAGAATTTTAGCTTTTTCGGACTCAACAGTCGCTTTGTGTTGGGCCCACTCTTCGCCCCATCGTTGGGACACCTTCGTCGCTAATAGAGTGGCAAAAATTCAATCGGAATTAGCGCCAAAAAATCTCTTTCACGTTGCTGGCACCGACAACCCAGCCGATTGTCTCTCTCGTGGACTGCTTCCTTCGCAAATATTAGATCACCCGTTATGGTTTAGTGGACCGTCCTGGATTCATGCCGCGTTAGATAAGTGGCCAGTTAGTCAATTCAATCCCACTACGGTTTCCGAACCACCCGAGGAAAAGAAGCACTCGCTTGTGGTGTCGGTCCCGCGTGAAGAGTCCCTGGTTTTGTTGTTGGCTAATCGCGTCTCGTCTTGGTCGAGACTGTTGCGTTGTGTTGTTTATGTAGGCCGATTTTTGAGAATTTTATCTACACGCGGTCATATAACCGCCGCTGATTTAGATAAGGCTGAATTGATCATACTTCGCGAATTGCAGAAGTGTTATTTTGCTTCTGAATTTAAAAATTTAGAATTTAACAAACCTTGTAGTCGTTCTTTCCGACACTTGAAACCATTTTTGGAAGATGGACTCATTCGAGTAGGTGGTCGTTTGAGAAATTCAGGTTTAGGATTTGAACAAAGGCACCCAGTAATTCTCCCGCGTAAGGACCACGTATTAGATTTGTTAGTAGATTATCATCACAAAGTGAATTGTCACGCTGGTCCCGATTTGTTAATGTCTATTTTGAGACAGAAATACTGGATAATTTCCGCTCGTAATTTGATTCGCGCTAGGGTACACAGATGTGTACCTTGTTTTAAACTCCGCCCGCGTTTTATCGCGCCTGAAATGGCCGATCATCGCTCTTGTCGTGTTGTTCAATCCGCAAAACCTTTCGTACACACCGGCACAGACTTTGCTGGGCCTTTCAAGGTCACCATTGCTCGTGGTCGTGGCATTCGCTCCACGAAAGCTTATGTTTGTTTGTTCATTTGTATGACAACTCGCGCGGTTCATATAGAGTTGACCGGTGATTTAAGTACGCCAAATTTTATGTCCGCTTTTAAACGTTTTTTGTCGCGTCGGGGTCCGGTTAAGCGCATGTATTCGGACAACGGTACAAACTATGTAGGGGCCCGACGTAGTATTTCGGAATTGCACACATTCTTACGGTCTAAGTACTACCAAAGTGAATTCGCTCACATCTTAGCCGAAAATCGCATTGAATGGTACTTTAACACGCCTGCAGCTAGTCATTTTGGTGGTAATTGGGAAGCGAATATTAAAAGCCTTAAGTCGCATCTGTTTCGCGTCATAGGCGAACAGATTCTCTCGTTCGAGGAGTTGAGTACCGTACTCGCGCAAGTAGAGGCGGTGATGAACACGCGTCCGCTGTGTCGGACTCTATCTAGCGATCCGTCAGAGCCGTTAGCGCTGACGCCAGCTCACTTCTTAAATATGACTCCTTTAAAATATTTGCCCGCAATAGATGTTGATGACGATAGAATACACCTCCTAACTCGTCACGCTCTTTTAGATAAGATGGTCCAATCGTTTTGGAATCGTTGGAGAACCGATTATTTGCACACGCTGCAGTCACGTCAAAAATGGAATACTCCATCCAACCCAATTACTGTAGGTACGGTGGTAGTCCTTATGACTGAGAATGCGCCTCCTTTACATTGGCCTCTAGGAGTAGTAGAGGAAATTTTTCCCGATGCCCGCGGGATAACTCGTGTTGTACGGGTTAAAACTGCAACCGGATCGTATCTGCGCCCGGTTGTTCGCCTCTGCCCTCTGCCTAGCCAGCAGTAGGCACGAGTTCCAATCTATGTTTATATTTTAGTTGTTATTTCGCAAACCTAGATTTAGATTAGACATTAGTTTTGTTCCACATTTTTCGTTTCGAAGGTAACCCTTCAAGCCGGGGGGAATGGTTGCGCCGATGTGGAAACTGTATTTTTTGACATGGAAACACACCCTTTCTATACCCATCTCCCCGCCCGCACTAACCATAGTGTAGTTCGTCCGTCCGCCATTTGTGAAATATAGACACTCAGTCTCGCTTTGAACTAGCCAGCGTAAAGGCGATCGCGCGCGCGCGTCTCTCAGAAATGAATAATATTTGTTGTATTTTAACCGCTTCATAGACCTTTACCGATCGGATTGTGCCTCTCGTGTGTTCCTCAAGCGATCTAGTGATGCTGACGGCAGCTCCTGAGCAAGGAAGAGAGGATCCGTGTACCGGCTGCGATGAAAAACACGTGGGTCGTGAAGGTTAGTGCATCCTCTCCTAATTTCTCGGGCTGCATTCACTGCCTGGATCGAATCCGCGGCAGCCCGGCCACCTGTCTTGTTTTGTGTGTAAAGTGTCAATAGAACAGTTATCTGCTTCCCCGCAATACAGTCCATTCGCGCACGTTGGCCCACGCGCCACCACACTAGTTTGTATTTTCACCACAATATGAATTATTGTACCTTAAAGCATCATCAAAGGTTTATAATGACAGTTAATAATCTTCTTCTTAAAAACTACGAAACTCAGGTATTTTCCATATTAGGTGGGTAGTTGTAAAATTATGTATACCAATAAAACAATTCTCCAAAATTTGGGGAAATATTTAGATTGTCCTACAATCTGTGTGTGTGTGTGTGTTAAAAATGTGTAAGAAAAAATTCCACCAAGTACCATCAATCAACATTATTGGGTAGCCTATTGAGCTGGCTGAGACTATTGGTAATGGGTAAGTTTTACAAGAGTAATTTACCGATGTCCACTTAAATCACCCCACTATCCGTATAATATTCTTGTTACCTAAATACCTTCCACAAGAAAGTTAACTTCATCCTTGAACTAAGTAAAACTACATCTGAATGCTAGAGCTGATCCAGCCACAATAATTAATTCAATCTTTCTTTAGGCGAAGTCACGGGCTAAAGACAACCACAGACATAGAATTCACTTTGCAACTTTCGACTCCGAATTTTCACCCTAACTGGCAAAAACGTTTAGAATACAGTAACGAAGAGGAAAGTTCTCGTCTGTATCACATTGATATTCCAACGATACAAGAACTTTGTACATTCGTTTTGAATGAGAAACTCGAACTTGTTCTTTTTTTATATCTTTTTGCTGCCGAGGTCGATATGGTTTCAGTAATGAAGTTGTTGACGTGTTTCTTTTATGCGGATTACAAGGATATAAATAGAAAAATAAAATAGTTGCTTAATTTAACAATCAAGTAACTAATATAGTAATGAGGTCATGATATCCTTAGAGAAACTAAAGAATTTGAAATCAGAATAAAAGAGTAGAAACTGTAGTCAGAGCATAACATAACATAAACTCACGCTTATATCCCCGTAGGGGTAGACAGAGGTGTTAGCCACATTTCGCCAGTTTAACGGTCATTAACGCCACTAACCGGGCACTTATAAACCTGCGATAAATACACACATAACTTCAAAAAGCATCGAAAAGTTATTGGTGTGTGCCATGGTAAAACCTGGAATCGAACCCGAGACCTCGTCTCAGCAGTCCATTACCCATACCACTAGGCTACCGCGGCATAATAGCAAGATTATAATTAGAAAATAAAATTGTATAATTGAATAAGATACTTACCTCTTTTTTATTTTGTTTTAACACATAACAACTAGGTGGCCTAAGAACGGGAGAATATTGTAGGCTGAAAGCTAAGACTGACCAACATTCACTTAATATTGCCACTTCCAACTTTAATAAAATGGTTCCACATACATAAACTAAACTACTGTACCTACTTCACATAGTTCACATACTTAGGTAAGCAGAGAATCACAAAAGGATTAGAAATAGCACAAAAAAATACTATTTACAAAAACCAAGAATTTTCGCTTAAGTTTTTTACACTATCTTTTACAGTAACACTCAAATAAAAGTTTCCTGTAGTCAATCATGCACTTTTACAAATATGAATTCTGTTTCCATTTCGGGAAATTTCCAAAAACTGACCAAAAAATCAATCTCTAAAGTTTAAAGGCAAAAATATTTGTACAAAGCCGTACACATAGTGCCACAGAAAGCAGCTTTGTGTAAAAAATAACGAAAAAAAAGGCCAGCAAAAAGCGTACACCGACGAAAATGTCCAAGCCAATGTATTCCATTCCGCCCCACTAGTTATATTCTGATAAATGATTGTGGGTGATATACTGTTTTGTGGAAATTGTGCCTTTTTTGTTTCAACCTTTTCTGTTTTGTGTGACTACGCGTTCCAGTCGGGTAATACGGTTTTAGTAGTGATTTTGGCATGTCGCTGCAAAGAAATCGTTTCACCATTATCTGTCCTAAGTTTTGGATTTTTTGTTTCATTGTAATGTAGCGAAAAGATTTATTAATGAATAGCTTCTTCAAAATTGCTTTCTGCACTATTTTTACAGACTAATAAAAGATACTACGTATTCTGTTTGAATGAAATCCTAAGTTTAAGGCTGTAGAGTTTAAAAAAAATAATAATGATTAAATTACAGCTAATGAGCTAATGAGCCCCATATCAGTTTTTGATCGATACAACTAATAAAATGTACAATACGGAACACCATACCAACAATCACTGTGTGATATGTATATGCACAAATAAAATTATTCGTTAGCAACGTGAAAATCCTTTGAGTCGGTACAAAGATGAAACGTGAGTACGAACGTTAATATTATGTACACAGCTATTGCCTACCACATACGGTCGGCTAACTTCGCGAACACTTCGGGATACTTCACAAATTCGATTTCCTCACGCTGCATCGGAAAAACCGTGTAACTTGAATAATGTGAGGTACGTTTGATGTATGTGACTCGAAGTCGTGACGTCATATTATAGGTTTGTTTAATACGCTTTTCTCGAGAATATTTAATGTAATTTGAATTTTTGTCAAAATTTTACACGAATATTAGGCAAGTCCCGTCGGGGTGCGGGTTGGGTAACCTCCACGTTGGCTTACCTGTTTCTTTTCCCTCTGGACCGCGGTCCTGGGGAACGGAAGCGGGGAGGCTGGTGCACCCTGGACGACGGTTAGTAGACTCTGACTCCAAGGAGAAGGAGCTCTGCTAGCTGTCGACAAATAACCCGACAAGCCCCTTCTAGGGCTAGCTGACCCTGAGGGGGTCGTGGTATGGCGGACCTGCAAGGCTCGCGGGAAGGGATTCGTAGAATCCCTTCCATCCCAAACAGCCCTTTTTAGGGCTAGCCTGTCGCTCCCGGTATCCCTCTGCTTTCAGAGGGGACATGGGGGCGAAATAAGGATCCATGGGATCCAGGGACGGGCCGGCCTACTGCTCGCGCAGAGGCTGGCAGGCATTCGTGCCACCGTCGGTGTTGGGAGAGTTGGCTGCTCTCCCGCGTCGCGTAACCTCCAGGATATCGACAACGACCTGAGTGCTAGCCCCACTTGGGAAGCCGATATTCTGAAGGCCGCGGGGCTTGCCTTAACTGGCCGGCCCGCGACAAGGAAAAGTCTGAAAAACCCGACAGCGAAGTCGATTAAAACCTGTGGACACCTGGGGAAATCCACAGTATTTACCCCGCTTCTCGGAATGAGCGTCACCCGGGAAGTGTATCTTAGATCGTCTCTACTCGTGGGATATGGATATGGATACTGAAACTTTAAAACCAAAACAACCAACACCAAGCGAAACAGTCTGCGCGGAGGTCGCGCAGCACCACGACGCGGAGGTCGCGTCCCAAGCAGGGACGGTGTCGGAGGACTTCGACACTGCCACTGAGAGGAGCAGGGCGAACAGCCCGGTGGGTCTGCAGACCCGGAAATCTGCACCACGGCGAAAACGAAACCGGAAGAAGAAGATGATTCCGGCACCAAAAACTGACTCGGATCTCGAGCTCACCCTGACTGACTCGTCGTCGGCGAGCAGTCATGATGGAGACGAGACGATGCGCCCCCCCCCACCCAAACAGTTTGCGGTGAGCCGCCGAAAACTGCAGGGCGGGAGCGCTAAAGTCGCCCCCTCACGGGCCTCAGCCGGGGAAGATGTGAGGGCGCCGCCGAGTCCCTCCGTCTCGGCGGCGCAGGCGCTTCGTACCGACGGCTCCACGTCCAGGGACGTGATGGAGGCCCTGGAGAGACTGGCTGGGGCTCGCTCTGGACCTCTAACGCCGGAGGAGGACCGGGTCCGGCTGGCTGCGACGCGCCTCGTTGAGCAGTTTGAGCTGCTCAAGGCGGAGCTGGCCGAGTCCCGGAACGAGCGAGCTCAACTTGGCAGGAGGCAAGTTGAGCTCCTCAACAGCGTGGAGCGTACAGCGGCTGAGCACCGCAAGAAGATGGACAGGATGGCGGCCGAAGTGGCGAACCTCCGTCAGGTCGTCGCCGGGCTGCCCGCGGAGCGCGTGACGCGGTCGGCGCGGCGGCGACTAGCGGTGCAGCCGGAGCGGCCGGTGCCGTCGGCGCCGCAGCTGTCACCGGTGCGGTCGAGGTCACCGGTGCGGTCGGAGGCACCGGTACGGCCGGAGACACCGGTGCGGTCAAGGCCGCCGGTGCGACCGGTGCGGCCGGAGACACCGGTGCGGCCGGAGACACCGGTGCGGCCGGTGTCACTGGCGCAACCCGCTCGGCTGGAGTCGCCGGTGCTGCAGCCGGCTAGGCCCGCGGATCCACTGGCGGCATGCATGGCGGCAATGGCCGCCATGGAAAAGCGGCAGGAGGCGGCGCTGGCTGAGCAGCGGAGGTGGCAGGTGACGCAGGAGGAGCGCACCCGGAGGTTCATGGAGGCGGTCATGGACTCCAGCCGCCGCCCGCCCTTGGCGCCGCTGATGGGGTATGCCGGAGCGGTTAGAAGAGGTCCCACCAGTCCGGCGGTCGCAGGGGCCCTGCAGGAGTCGGCCCGCAGCCCGTCCGCTGCGCCTGCCGCTCCTGCCACTCCGGTCACTCGAGCCACTGTCGCTCTCGACGTGGGAGCTGGGAGCTCCCAGGGTGCCCAGGCCAAGGGCAAGGGGAAGGGGAAAGGCAAGGGGAAGAAGTCCCCGGCCCTAGCCTCAGCCCCAGCGCCGGCCCGGACCCCGGTGGGGATTGCCTCCACAAGTTCCCCGCCGGAGGGAGGCTGGGAGGTGGCCGGAGCCTCCAAGAAGCGGCGCAAGGCCAAGAGGAAGGCAGCCAAAAATGCCAAGAAGGCTGAGGCTGCTGCGAGGGGAGTGCCGGGGAGGCTGCGCGTCCCCCGCTCAACCGCCGTCGTGCTAACGATGACGGCGGAAGCAGCGGAGAGGGGCGTGCAGTACGCCCAGATTGTCACGCAGGCGAGAGCCTGCGTTGACATGAGGGCTCTCGACATGTCGGGCCCCATCCGGGTGAAACCCACTCGGACGGGTGCTCGGCTACTGGAGATCCCCGGCGCTTCAAGCGGTCCCCAGGCCGATGCCCTAGCGGCTAGGCTTCGGGACACGCTAGACGCAGCCGACGTCCGGGTGTCCAGGCCCAACAAATGCGCAGAAATGCGCATTTCGGACCTGGACGACTCCATCACGGCGGAGCAAATCCGCCTCACCGTGGCGGAGGCCGGGGGCTGCCCCCTAGAGGCGGTGAAGGTCGGAGCAATCCGCTTCGGCCGCCGTGGACTGGGGGCGGCAGTTGTCGGCTGCCCCATCGCAGCAGCCAAAAAGGCTGCCGACCGGGGGTTCCTCGCCGTTGGAGGCGTGGTGCGGGTGCAGGTCCGGCTCCTGCAGGCTCGACCGACCAGGTGCTTTAGGTGCCTGTCGGTCGGCCACGTGGGGGTGCAGTGCACGGCGGCGGTGACGGTCGGTGACCGCTGCTTCCGCTGTGGCCAACCCGGCCATACGGCCGGTGGATGCGAAGCTCCGCTGCACTGTTTCAGGTGTGCAGCGGGGGGCAAACCGGCCGACCATAGGGTTGGCAGCAAGGCCTGCACCGGGGGGGAGCCGAAGCCGCAAGGCGGGAGCTCCACCCAAAGTTCGCGGCGGGATGCGGAGATGGTTCCATAATGGATCCTCAGCTCCGCATCCTGCAGGCGAACGTGGGCCACGGTGCCGATGCTCAGGGTCTTCTGCTCCAGAGCATGGCACAGTGGTCCATACACGTCGCCGCTGTCGCCGATCCGTACACTCACCGGCCCCTTGGGCCTGCCTGGGTGGTCGACCTGGACGGGTCGGCGGCACTGGTGTACAACGCCGCTATGGGTGCCCCCCCCCCCTGTTGTCGTGGCAAGGGAGCATGGCATCGTAGCGGCGCGTGTGGGAGAGATTGCGGTCGTGGCTGTCTACTTCACGCCGAGCTTACACCGACGCATAGGGGAGTACCGGCGGTCGCTGGAGCGACTGACCGACGTCGTCAACGCCTGTCACCCTCATCCGGTTCTTGTGCTCGGGGACTTCAACGCCTGGTCAGTGACCTGGGGGTCCCGGCACACGAACCCACGAGGTAGGGCTCTGGAGAGCTGGGCCGCTAATCACGGTCTAGTTCTCCAGAATCGCGGGGCCGAAGCCACGTTTGTGGCCGCGGAGCGCAGTTCGATTATTGACCTTTCGTTCGCAGGCGCTTCGCTGTCGCACCGTGTGCGGGACTGGCGTGTTGTTGTGGGGGTGGAGACACTGGCGGATCACCGATACGTTCGGTTTGATGTCTCCCCTCCCGCGGGTGATGCGCCGGTCATACCGGCCCCACGCGAGCCACGCTGGGTGCTTGGGAGATTGAATCGGGAGGTCCTCCTGGAGGCCGCCATCGTACAGGCCTGGGCCATTGCGCCGGACGGGCCTGTCGATATTGACGATGAGGCGGTGTGGTTCCGGGAGGCCATGACTCGTGTCTGCGATGCGGGTATGCCTAGGGCTCCACCCTATAGTCCGAGGCGTCGGGTCTACTGGTGGTCTGCGGAGATCGCGAGGCTACGGCAAGCCTGCGTGATCGCGCACCGCCGGTGGACCAGACTCCGTAGGAGGCGTAGCCGAACCGCAGATACGGAGCCCCGAGTGACGGAGCTTCATGTGGGATACAGGGACGCCAGAGATGCCCTCCGAGCGGAGATTAAGCGGGCGAAAGCCGCGGCTTATAAGGAGCTCATGGAGACGCTGGAGCGGGACCCATGGGGGCGGCCTTACCTTATGGTAAGAGGAAAGCTGCGCCCCCGGGCCCCGCCGTTGACCCGGGTTCTCCAGCCAGCTCTGCTCGGTGGAGTGGTCGAGTCCCTGTTCCCGGCGCGAGCGGAACACGTTCCGCCGCAGATGACTCCGCCACCTCGGTCGCCTATGGCGCCCAGTGTGGTAGTTGACGACGAAGTCCCCGAGGTTACTTGGGTAGAACTGGAGCTGGCGGTGCGAAGGCTTAGAGCCAAGAAGAGCACCGCCCCGGGACCCGACGGCATTCCAGGCCGCGCGTGGGTCCTAGCTCTGGGAGAAGACGGTCTCGAACCCCGACTGAGAGGGTTCCTCAGCGCATGCTTGGAGCGGGGCCAGTTTCCGAAGATGTGGAAGACGGGGAAACTGGTCCTCATCCGAAAGGAGGGTCGCCCGGCGGACGAACCGTCCGGCTACCGGCCCATTGTGTTGCTCGACGAGGTGGGCAAGCTCTTTGAAAGAGTTATTGCGAAGCGCCTCGTCGAGCACCTCTCTGGTAGGGGGCCGGACCTGGCGGATGCCCAATATGGCTTCCGCCGGTGGCGGTCCACCGTGGATGCCATCATGCGCGTGAGGACTTTGGCGGAGGAGGCAGTCGCCCGGGGCGAGGTGACGTTGGCGGTGTCCTTGGACATCTCCAACGCGTTCAACACCTTGCCCTGGAGTTGCATCAGGGAGGCACTCGTGTACCACGGTGTGCCTCTCTACCTCCGCCGCATAGTCGGGGCGTACCTGACGGAGAGAGCCGTCATCTACCCAAGTGCGACCGGCGTCGGTCGGCGTGAGATGTCGTGCGGTGTTCCACAGGGATCGGTTCTTGGGCCGCTCCTGTGGAACATCGGATACGACTGGGTGCTTCGCGGTGAGCTCGCGGACGGTGCCGACGTCACGTGCTATGCGGACGACACGCTAGTGACGGCGAGCGGGGCTACATACCGCGAAGCGACCCTGAGGGCCACGACCGCGGTTGCTCAAGTCGTGGAACGGATCCGGCGGCTGGGCCTTGAGGTGGCTCTGCATAAATCCGAGGCCATGTTCTTTCATGGACCTCGGCGCACGCCACCACCTGGTTCCAGTCTCACAGTGGGAGGCACTCTCATCGGCATCAAGCCCCAGATGAAATATCTGGGGCTCGTGCTCGACGGCCGGTGGGACTTCGAGAAGCACTTCCGAAGTCTAGGCCCCAAATTGGTGGGCACAGCCAACGCTCTGGTGCGGCTACTGCCTAACCTGAGGGGCCCAGAGGACTCCTGCAGGAGACTCTACGCGGGTGTCGTGCGGTCCATGGCCCTGTACGGGTGTCCCGTGTGGGCGGACACCCTGAATGATCGGCACATGCCCCTGCTGCAGCGTCCGCAGCAGAAGTTGGCGTGCCGCATCATAAGGGGGTACCGCACGATATCCTTCAACGCGGCGAGTCTCCTCGCCGGATCGCCACCATGGATCCTGGAAGCGAGATCCCTTTCGGCGCTATACCGGTTCCGAAAGGCGGCGCGGGAGCGGGGTCACGATCCCGAGCCCGAAGAAATTCGGGCCGTGAGATCCCGGCTCCACAGGGAAATGGTGGCGGAATGGGAGCTACGACTTGGGCGACCAGGCGCAGGGCGCGCCGTAGTAGCGGCGGTAAGACCCATCATGGGGGAGTGGCTAGAGAGGCCACACGGCAGCCTCTCGTACCGTCTGACGCAGATGATCACCGAGCACGGATGCTTCGGCAAGTATCTGCGTCGGATGGAGAAAGAGCCAACGTCCGAGTGCCATCACTGCGACGCGAGCGAGGACTCAGGTCCGCACACGCTCACCGAGTGTCCGGCGTGGGAGACGCCGAGGCGGGAGCTTGTGGCGGCCCTGGGAGTGAGAGTTCTCACGCTCTCCACCTTGCTCGCGGCGATGGTCCGCTGCGCGGATGCGTGGGCGGCCGGCGCCTCCTTCTGCGAGCAAGTAATGCTCGTGAAGGAGGAGGCGGGGCGGGAGCGGCAGCGGGAGCGACGAAGGATCGCAAGCCAAGCTGCCCGCGTACGAAGGCAACTCGGGCGTCGGAGGTCGATGAACGACCTCCGCCCCCCATGAGCGCCGGCCTGGGGGTGACAGGTGGAGCCGCCTGTTACCCTGGCAGAAGCAGGCCGCGGCGGTGGCGCGCCTAGCGCGCCTCCCCGTTTCCGGGGTCGAGTTGGGGACTCTGTAGTCCCCACACCCGAGACGAGGGCCAGATCGTGAGAGATGGCCCTGGGTCGGCCGGGGTGCGAGGGATATGCCTGTCAACCTCACCTTCGGCAACCAAAACGACCCACAGGCGGCGTGCGTTTTAGTCGGTTCGAGTCCGACATAACCTCCTCCACCGGCTCCGGTGGGGAGGTATCCGTGGGGATTTTGCGCACGTAAAAAAAAAAAAAAAAAAAAGGCAAGTCCCGTTTGACGTTAACTATTTCCGATCTAAATCAATAGGAAAAGAATTTAATTCATTTCATTGTTTGATATCAATATATTGACGGCCTCTGTGGCGTAGCAGTAGACCGTTCGCTCCTTAGATGAATGAAGTTTGCTCCCTGTTCTTATTTTCTCAGTTTCAGGAAAACGGGAATTACTGTGTGTTCGCACGTGAAGGTAACGCTCTTCTACAAATACGTTTACGAGCAATACATTAACAGTACAAAAGACTCAAATGCACGATACTGAAGCTATATTCATTAGCTTAAATAAGGAAATAATTTAAATGGTATTCACGTAAACATTGATTGAAAAGTTTTTGATTGCATAAAGTGGTTTGATATACCACTTAATAAAATGAATACGGACGTGCTATGTGAATAGTTTTTTTTTTTTTTACACGCCTAAAGATTCCGGAATCAACTCCAACTACCATAGTTGGAGGTGTGTTAGTGTGTTAGATATGACATTTCATCAATTATGTTTTTCAGTTCCGTGTAATAGGGAGTGAGCCTATTGCCATATAGCGGACACTTTGTCATGGGATGTATGTTAACTGTCGAAAGAAGAAGCCCTGTTTCTTATTCGTCTTCTACGACACTCTCGAGAAGAGATGGGATGGCATTATTCTACTCCACCAGGACCAACACAGTTCTGCTATATAGGTATATACTTATTTATTTATTTATGATAACATTCACCAATTTAGCGGTGTGGTTCCCGGCAGAGTAGAATTTGGGCCACCCCACCGTTTCCCATGCGGTGTCGTTCAAGACGACTAAGGGATAAGGCTGTTTAACATCAAAGTCTCCTTTATTCATGTCTACGCTGTTTTTATTATAATATGTAGGTGACTAGTTGTAAGTACCGTTTCATTATAATTATGTTTGTAGTAAGTATATACGTAAATATAGTATTATGTATTATATCTATAACTATATAATATATCAGAGTATAAATAATAATATAAAATAAATAATATATGCACAACGGAAACTGCCCACTATGTCTATCTATTTATCTAACTCACTCCATCCCATGGTTGCCTGGTAGAGATTGCCTTGTGCAATAATCTAATCTATTCTTTGTGTACATACAATAAAGAGATATATTATTATTATTATTAAGTCAAAGTCAAAAATAATTTATTCTGTATAGACCATTATATCGGCACTTACAAAACGTCAACAAAAAAGGAACATGGATATCAGTTTAGTAAATGGACCACCGGTTCGATTATCATCAGACAGATATATACAGCTCAGACTCAGGCACAGATACAAGCCTCGAGTCAAAAATAGTGCCCGGAAGACGGCAACAGGCTCACCCCTATTATGTGGGACCGAAAACAATGATTGGTGAAATGTGGATGTTAATTCACCTCTGCCTAACTTTTCCGGAATAAAGACGTGATTATATGTATGCAATTTAAAATAGAAATACACAAAATGCATTCGTGATTATGTCACGTTAAATAACCAGCCCCATCTCGTTCGGGCGCAAAAGTGCCCATGATACTGGCAGCGTTGCCTCGCTGAATCGCCATGACGCCATCCTTTGCCCCAGAAATGAACCGAAGCGGGAGTCAGCTTATTCGTGGATACAGTGACCAATATCGGTAATTTACCAACTATCGTGTTTCCTTCTTTGTAGAATGAATCGGGTTCTTTAAACGTAGCGTGAAAACGGATCTGATGAGGCTGTTACGCTGATTGCTCCGTGTACGTGTAAGATGCTACGTGTCTATGATGGTGACCCTCTTTCCTGAGACTTTGCCTTTAGCTTATCATCAGGCGAGGTGGCACGTCATACATATTTAAAAAAAGTAAGTCTCCACTGCAATAGGCACAAAATATTTAACATAACATAACATAACATAAACTCACGCTTATATCCCCGAAGGGGTAGGCAGAGGTGCTAGCACCCATATTTCGTCAGTTTATGTTCAGGTCCCAATGTCATAGGTGGCGAGCATTTTGCCATTAACCGGGCACTTATAAACCTGCGATAAATACACACATAACTTCGAAAAGTGTCGAAAAGTCATTGGTGTGTGCCATGGTATAACCTGGGATCGAACCCGAGACCTCGTCTTAGCAGTCCATAACCCATACCACTAGGCTACTAAAATATTTATTACAACTATATATATATAATTAAATTAATAATTAATATAATAAGTTATAATTCACCTGTAATAACTTACCAATAACTAAAACAAACCACACTAAATAGCAGTTATCACGCATTTAATCAGCCCATGACTAAGTATGCGGTCTCAGAACCATCAATCCCCATGTATCCAACGGTGCTCCATTCTTTCCTACGATCCGTCAGTACGTCTGCTTTTGACTTTCCCATCAATTAAAGGGCGAACGATTTGTCAATTAATACCCGTCAGAGAGTACAAAGAAAGGCATTGTAATTGGTAGACGTGTGAAGGACCCTCATATTAATGGATCTTGAGCGGACCCCGTGTGTAGGGCTGCCTAAAGATATTTAATGGTACTTGTAATAAGTGATATATTGGGTGATATTAATATGGTTAATTTGACAATATTATACTACCTAGATATCGATTAAGTACCTATTTATTTATTAAATAAAATAATTTTCAGTACACTAAAATTGGAAAAAGTAAATGGTCCAAATTAATAGTACTTTGAGTATCCATGTACTGGTCTAGACTGCTAGAGCGTTTTACAAAGGAATATCTGTCGACATAAGTCTCTTGCTTGCTCGCACAAAATAAATTGTAAACTAAGCAAATTTAAAAAAGAAAAATAATCTAGTTCTAATATAGTTCGCTGAGTTTCTTGCTGGTATCTTCTCAGTAGAACTAACCTACCGAACCAGCGAAAGAATCATTTTCCAATGATTTATTTTTTAAATTATTTAATAATTTTATATTATTTCTTGACATATCCAATTGTAAAATTATGACGTTCATATGTGCTCTTTGTGTGCCTAAACTGAATAAATGAAATTGATTCTTTGATTGATTCTGCCAACTAAGTAAATTAAGTAGGCCCTGACTTTTTGAAAAAATATTTATCAAAAAATTTAAATTGGCATTAGTAAATGGTCCAAATTGGATTTTTTGCATCCACGTCAATCTAGTGGAGAGAATGGACGAAATAACACTGACGAAACAGATTCAATGTAGCTAGAGCGTTCTAGAGAGCCTCCTTCTGCGAGCAAGTAATGCTCGTGAAGGAGGAGGCGGGGCGGGAGCGGCAGCGGGAGCGACGAAGGATCGCAAGCCAAGCTGTTCGCGTACGAAGGTAACTCGGGCGTCAGAGGTCGATGAAAGACCTCCGCCCCCCATGAGCGCCGGCCTGGGGGTGACAGGTGGAGCCGCCTGTCACCCTGGCAGAAGCAGGCCGCGGCGGTGGCGCGCCCAGTGCGCCTCCCCGTTTCCGGGGTCGAGTTGGGGACTCTTTAGTCCCCACACCCGAGACGAGGGCCAGATCGTGAGAGATGGCCCTGGGTCGGCCGGGGTGCGAGGGATATGCCTGTCAACCTCACCTTCGGCAGCCAAAACGACCCACAGGCGTTTTAGTCGGTTTGAGTCCGACATAACCTCCTTCACCGGCTCCGGTAGGGAGGTATCCGTGGGGATTTTGCGCACGTAAAAAAAAAAAAAAAAAAGAGCGTTCTAGAGAGAATCTCTGCCAACTGAGGAACTTGAAATCTGTTCTGCATAGTTGCTATACTTTTAGTTTAACAAACATTTTAAGGCAACGAATTAAATATCTACTGGAAGTTTAATAAAGTAAAGAACATTGAAGTTACATATTTAAAAATATTTCTCTATATCACAGAATCACAGTTCCCCACGGGTATAAAATTATAACCTAGAAGTTAAATTACTTTAGCCTAAAAGATTAAATTCATCCTGAATTGCACGCTGGGATTTTGCGTTTAAATTGGTAACCGCTTGCCTATTGAATACATTTTGTATTATAATAATAATATTTCAGTTGTTTTTCTGCGATATTGTGCATGTATAATTTTCAAAAGTATAATGTAGGATTGTCAAAATATCTTGAATTAGAGAATCATCAATCAGTTATCATATTGTGTCCACTGCTAGACCATAGGTCTCTCCCAATGTATGCCATTGCTTCTGATCCTCCACCTTTCGCATTCAGTTGCACTTACTTACCATCTAGTTTTCGTATACTATTATAAAAGACGTATACAATATCTAGCACCTACAATATGGGGTTCTTCAAGAGGGGCATCAGAAGGTTTCTTCATGGTCGGCAGCGCGAGTGTGATACCCCTGGTGTTGCATACGTCCATAGGCCACGGTAAACGCTTCCCATCAGGTGGGCCGTGTGCTTGTCTGCCAACTAAGTGGTATAAAAAAAAAAAATTAAGGTTTTCAAAGAAGAGGTCTGCCTGCCAGCTTATCATGTAATTACTACGTGTATAATGGTAAAGCGGTTGCAGATCGATGATGTTGATTGTACTATGTGATGCTCGTTTGTTTCTTTAGTAGGCGATTTTTAAATTATTAGATCTCCTTTAGGAGAGTGTTACTCGTATATATGGGGCTCCACCGAGATAGGTGGTCAAGTCAATCTAACCTGCTCATTGACGAGACTCTAACGCAGTTATTACTCTCTCGAGCAGCGGCAGGACGGTCGTTTCTCTAAAAAAAAACAAAATAAACCGAGTAATGGAATTTTACGAGAGAGGACCCAACCCCAGGCTCTGAAAAGCTCACGATGCAATTGGGATTGGTACTCGGAAAAGAAAAATTTTATGCCAAATTTGAAAGATTAGACTAATTTCATAACACCGCAGTCAAATTTTGTGGTTGATATAATAATGCAAAGATAAAGTGTATTAACATAATATCAAACATTTTGAAATTATTATAAAAAATAGAAAAAACATTTTTCATAAAATTTAAATTCTAAACTAAATTGATGCTCAAAGCGGTCGGTTGGCAGCCCTGTCTGAAAGGTCCTCGTTCACTGATGGATAATTGCGTCGAGGGCTGTTATGAGACGTTATAATTAGAGTGGATTGATGCCTTTAGATTATAGAGCTTAGGTCTACAGGTTTTGCTAGTCTTGAAATTGTTGCTTAGAATTAGATTTGTTTCATTAGCAAGTGTTTGAACGTTTGATATTTCGGCACTCTAGCATTGCAGTATGTTGCAGTATCTGGTACATATTCCGTTAACTTTATTGTTAATGATACGTAAAATTTATGTTATATAAAATACTATACTAACTTTATAACCATATATAAGAGTGTAGGATTTATATAGATGGAGAAAAAGTGGAACAAGTGAATGAGTTCATATATTTTGGAACATTGTTTACGAGAGATGGAAAGCATGAAGAAGATGTTGAAAGGAGAGTGATGGCTGGAAATAGAGTGAATGGGGCACTACACAATTTTATGAGCAGCCGGAAAGTGTCCGAAAAGGCACGACTGGCTGTACATGGAGGAGTATTGGTGCCGACTCTTATGTATGGTAGTGAAAGTTGGGAGTGGCAGAAAAAGCATCAGAGTAGAGTGAATACAGTATAAATGCGTGCGTTGCGAAGTATGTGTGGCTTGACCTTGAAAGATAGAGTGAGAAATAGCGTGATAAGATAACGATGTGGAGTGATAGAAGATGTAGTGATGAGAATTGAGAGAGGAATGTTGAGATGGTTTGGTCATGTTGAGAGAATGAATGAAAGAAGACTAACGAAACAGGTGTATGAGGCGAGTGTGGATGGTACCGTCGGAAGGGGAAGACCTAGGCGCACATACCTGGACCAAATCGGGGAAGTTTTAGAAAAGGGGCAGGTCAGGAGTACTCTAAACCGACGAGCATGCATGAAGAATGTAATGAGAGTGAATGAAGCGAGAGTAATATGTCAGGATCGTAGCAAATGGAGATCAGTGATCTCTGCCTACCCCTATGGGAGACAGGCGTGATTTTATGTATGTATGTATGTATGTATGTATACTAACTTTAACACTTAAAACTTGCATTTGCACTAAACAAGATTTGCATAATTTACATCCAAAATTATGTCAAATTCGTACCTTATTCTTGTCAAAACTGAAATACGAGTTATTAATATCGTATCGTAGATTATTACTTAGTCATGCTTTTCCCTCTATAAATGGGAGAATCGATTGGAAATTGTCACCCTTGAACTGAATACCAAGCACTCACTCTCGCAAATAAAGACCCAAAACGGCATTTGGTTTTAGTTGGTTTGAGTTTGGTATTACTTCGACAGTTACGATTTTCGTGGGGATTCCCACGCTTTAAAAAAATACCAAGCACTGCTTAAATATCAAAAGACCTTCACTTGGTACCCACTGAAACCTTTCATACCAAGAGGTGACTCTGGATGAAAGGTTTTAGGATTCGGTGGAATAGAGCTACTGCTTAAAAACATCTAAATATAGAAAAAACAAAAACATTTGTAATCAAATACCTATATTCACTATAGAGTGAATATAGGTATTTGATTACAAATGTTTTTCTATAGAGACAGCACTTAATTATCTCTGTTAATATACTCTCGTAACAACAAAACAATCAATTATACTATCACAATCAATTGATTCACGTTTGTTACTGTTAGACCTATATTCGAGAAAAGCCATCAACCCAAAAACATTGTGTACGTATACGAAATCTCATGAATTTCCTAGATATTCATTTTGAAGTAAGTTCAGATTTTCTAATACATTTCATGGGTCAATAAACATTGACGTCTTCAACTCGTGAATCGTAAAATTTGATTCAAGATCAAGACCTTTCGACAAGTTACAGAGAAACCCGGCCAACTGTGAACTGGTTAAATGTATGTACAAATAAAATACTTAATGTGAATATGTAAAAATTATTGAACTGTGATATTATCGAGAGGGAGGTATTCAAAAATTCAATCAAATGGTTCGATTAAAGTAAATACTTGAAACCAACTAAATTGTAGCAAAATTTAAGTTGCCGTTGATGTCGTCGATATTATTAGTATTTGTAAGTTTTACAAAGGTTGACCTAAACATTAGTTTGTTGACTATGTAAAGCTTGGAATATTTTACTTATTTGAGGCAATGAAAAATACCTTTACTACTTTACTTATAATAAAATACCATCATGCCACCAGGAACGTTATATTTTGTCACAATCACATTAATTATGTCCAATCATTCAATCGCAGTCTATTGCTGCACATTGGCCTCTCCGTATGTGCGCCATTTCTCCTGATCTCTGCTTTCCGTATCTAGTCTATCTCAGTCAATTATTTTACTTGTGATAAAAACTAAGGACTATATATTCACAATATTCGGGCTTCATATTCCTGTCTGATTTAAGTATTTCTTGGTTTTCCCTTCTAATACATGTAATGGGTACTGATAGCATTTCAGACAGAATTCTTTTTAACCTAATGTCTGAAATTATCGATATGTTGGTGATTCGGACGAGATTGTTGATCGCATCGCACTGATATTAATCTCGCATATTAAAGTCTATGTTTTGTCACGCAAATTGTACCTTTAGAATATTCACTTTGTTATTAGTTTATGGTAGTCATAATAATCACTTACTTGACTTAAGGTCCTGCCCTTAGATGGGGCAGAGGGCGTCCACAGTGCGTCGCCATCCCTGTCGGTCTTGAGCTTCACACTTCATTTCGCTCCAAGTCATTCCGAGGCTCGCCGTTTCCTCGATAATAGTCCGCTTTCAGGTCTGTTTGTAACGACCAAGTTTACGCGTTCCTTGCGGGTTCTAGTCTAGCACTTGCTTTGGAATATGGTTACTGTCCCTACGAAGCGTGTGGCCAATCTAGGTTCATTTTCAGCATTTGGCCTGATGGTAAGGAGAAGACTCATTGTAGCGATCCCATTGGTTTGCGTTGGTAATTTCCTCGGATCACTAAATAGCAAGGATTCGGCGAAGGTAGCGGTTGGTAAACATTTGTAACTGGTGTAAGATGTCTTTTGTCACCTTCCAAGTCTCGCATTCTTATAGCAGTACGGTTTTAATAATGATAGGATACCAAAATTGAACATCCATTAATAGCATCGTTCATTATTTCAAGAATATCGGTAGATGGTTTCACCGTCACCCCAAGACAGGAAATACAACCCCAAGACACCCCAGTATAGGAAAATTTCGAATGTTCAAGTTCCCCTATAAGACACTGGTCGCAGTTTCACGTCCCGCCTTGGACGTTCACTTTTTTCAATCTACATCTGCAGGAACATATAACCAAATCAAAATTCTTACGCATGTAAATTCCCGAAAGGGTAGGCAGAGGTATTAACATCCACATTTAACCAATTATGATTTTCGGCCCCACCTGATGGAGGGCGAGTCTATTCCCATCAAGTGGTCACTTGGTCATGGGCTGTATGTTTACTGTAAGATGGAGAACAGCCCTATCCCTGAGTTGCTTTCTACGACACCCACAGGAAGAGATGGGTTAGGCCTATTCTACTCCACCGGGAACAAATAAGGTAAAACAATAAAAATGCATATTAATAACATAACATAATATAAACTCACGCCTATATTCCCGAAGGGGTAGGCAGAAGTGCTAGCACTCACATAACCACGGTAGCCTAGTGGTATGGGTTATGGACTGCTGAGACGAGGTCTCGGGTTCAATCCCAGGTTTTACCATAGCACACACCAATGACTTTTCGATGCTTTTCGAAGTTATGTGTGTTATTACCGCAGGTTTATAAGTGCCCGGTTAATGGCAATAGACTCGCCACCTATTACATTGGGACCTAAACATAAACTGGCATATTAATATTGATTTCAAATTTCATTAAATTGAATTATTACTGCTTGATGCTAGAGATATGGCCGTTAGTAACTAGTTATTGGAACTAAAACTGTTTTATCATGAACAGAAGTGCAATGTCGCCGAACTTGCTATTCGATTAAGCGACACGTAGTCTGTGGCCTAGTCCATGTAGATTGAGTAACTAAAGTTGACCGTGTTTTAGATCTAGTTTCGTTCAGATCAGAACAAGCTTTAATGACACAGCCTATGAATTATGAATAAATTGGGTATTACAGATTTAGAATTGGAATTGGAAACTTTCATACGTCACGTCTGGTGATCGAAATAATCTTTCTATATGCTTTTTCTTTAACATTTTGTAAGTATCGTTTACGTATTTTCACAGAATAACGATTTTTGTGATTTGGCTTTTAAATGGCGCTTGTCTTGCTTTAAGCAATTTTCCTGTGAAGTTAAAACATGCATACATACATATAATCATGCCTCCATCCCCGGAAGGTTAGACAGAGGTGAATTAACACCCACATTTCATCAATAACCGCATTCGGTCCCACGTAATAGGGGGTGAATCTATTGCCGTATTCCGGACACTATTGTTGACTCGAGCCATACGTCTGAAGCTGAGTCTGGGTTGTATATATCTGTCTGATGTTAAACAGCCATATCCCTTAGTCGCCTTGTACGACACCGCATGGGAAGAGATGGGGTGGCCCAAATTTTACTCTGCCGGAAACCACGCGGCTAATTTAAAAGTGAAATTTAAGATATATTATAATATGAGTATTAATAATAAACTGGTTTCTTAACGAACTTTTAATTAACTAATATTTCTTTTCTCTCTTTCCTTTCTCTTCCGAATATCGCTTATATTTTCTACAGACGATGTCAAGCTTTAGCAGTTAGGTTACGAAATATCCAACGTACATGCCTGTGGATATTTTATATGGCATCAGGTCTGCCAACTATCAAGAATTTTTTTCACCGCTAAACCCGAGAGATGCAACTCCGCAAAGTTTTCCTTACACCCTTAATTCCCACTCAACAAGTACTATCACCCTGTATATTATCGACCGGGAGCCCTCGGGGAAACTTGTCTGTCTAACAAGACGTTTATCTCTCGCGACTCCACAGAGGATTATTCTCACAAGGTGCAATGTTGAATCAGCTGTAAACTGTTTCTGCTTATTTAGTATAAAGCAACAGATATCTAACAGATATTTTCCTACATATTCTTGTTTTAGGTTATGTGTCAAAAGATTAACTAGAATTAATTTAGGTACTTAGAGATGATTTGTTGATAGCATTTGCAAGTAAAGCAGTAGGTACATTTTTATTTCGACAATCGCTGTGTTTTTCAGATGACAGATGGCAGTTTTATTTTTATACGGCATAGATTACGCTATGATGGCACTATAAAGGCGACAGTATAGAGATTTAAAGTAAGCAAAGTTTTCCGACCCGACTACAATACACGGTTTTTCAAAGTCGGCAGCACAAGCATACCCCGGTGTCGTACATGTCCATAGGCCACGGTCAAAACTTCCATTAGATGGACCATGTGATTATCTGTCACCTAAGTTGTATAAAAATTAGCTAGTAAAATGGATATTACAATGCGATACACATACTTAGATATGTTTTGTCAGGTCAACCTAACGCAAACAGATATTATTTATGCATACAAATATTTGCATTGAGCTCCAATGTAGTCAAATGCTCTACCACCGAGTCACAGATATCGGCAATCTTCGATATATGAATGATAGCCGATGAGACCCGGCTTCGCCCGTGGCAAGTTAAGCCTGCAATTTATTGACCAAGCGAGCGGTGGGAGCTAGAGTCTCCATTTTGACAAGGTGACCGATTTTACTTTTATCCGTATGTCTGTCTGTTTGTTCGTCAGTTCTGGTCTAGAGGGCGCATTTTTTAACTGATTTTGACCAAACTTGGCACACGTGTTCTTTGATTTAAAACACAACTTTTGTCAAGACCTTTTTTTTGATAGGACGGGAAATAGGCGAGAAAAGGGGGAAAGTTTGCTGTAGCGTTATTTTTTTAACGGATCTTGATGATTTCTGGCTGAAACATCAAGGATATAAGTCCTGATAAGTTGATGTGAAACAATCGTGCCACGTGAAGGTAAACTTGTTATAATAAAAAAGCAGATGATTTTTAAATGGCGCTTGTCTTGCTTTAAGTAATTTTCTTCTGAATTTTTTAAATATTATGATGTGAGTACTAATAAAAAACTGGTTTTTTAACGATCTTTTACTCTACTAATGTTTGTTTTCTCCCTTCCCTTTCTCTTCTTAGCATCACTATATTTTCTATAGATGCTGTCAAGCTTTAGCAGTTTAAATATTGTTTTTTAAGAAAGCAAAGGGGTTTACCTTAGCGTTTGTATTTCGAATCGTCATTACTTTTTGGCGAAATATGTACGGTAAAGAAGATATGTATTGCTTTATATGACTACCAAATTTGATTAAAGGTAAATGTGGCAAAGGGTGCTCTCGAGCTTTACTGTTCATAGAAGCCATAGCAGTAGCCAGAGCTCACTGGAGAATTTGTGCTGTCAGTGGGATGACTATAGGCTTGTCCTGCTTTGTTCTCTACACTGACGGCACAGAAACACTAAGCTTACAGGGTCGGCAGCGCGAGTGAGGCTTCTCTGGTGTTACACACGTCCATAGGCCACGGTAACCACTTTCCATCAAGTGGGCCGTGCGCTTGTCTGCCACCTAAGTGGTATAAAAAAAAAGAAGTACTAGTTAATTTTCAAATAAAGTATGGGAATCTGCCCGATATGTTGATATATATGATTACTGCTACTCTACCTTGAGTATCACCGTGATGATATGTTCGTAACCTGCCTCGTAAAATGGACTATTCAACACAAAAATATTTTTCAATTCGATCCAGAAGTTCCTGAGATTAGAGCGTTCAAATAAAGAAACAAACAAACTCGAGCTATATAATATTAGTATAGATATTATAACCTGAAATTCAAACCCAGTATCACTTGGCAAAATCGCAGACTAATACAAAAGCCTTGAGAAGCCATTCACAAGTCATGGACGAGTATCAGACGAGTATATAAAGGCTGTGTGAACTATAAATCGTTGCAGAGCCACTAGAACACGTTCTGTCATTGGCGCTCAAGCGTTTGTTATTGGAGCTATAAGAACATTTATAACTGTGTCATGCTATTTTAGTCCTTAACATGATGGTAGATCAAATAAAATAAAACGAAGAAAATAATTATTGTAGATAAAATCATACTTAGTAATAGTATCAGTGACAAACTAAAATCTAGATGCAAGTCATTGTGCAAATTCAACATTTTGAGATTCAACATTATGCGAATTCAACATTATGGGTTCAACATTTTGCAAATTCAACATTGCGGTCCGAAAGGGTATTGTCACGTGCATGAAACCATATTGGGTATTAAACGTAGACTGAAAAGCAAAGTTTTTTTTTTTATATAGAACACGTCAATTAGAATTTGCCTCCTTTGAATGAAATTTCAAAGCATTTAGTATTCTAACTATTCAAATCTATTAAGATGGGAAAAAATTTGAATAAGTTCAGGCGGGATTCGACCCGCCTCAAATTTTTGCCAGTCATAATCGATAGACTTCACCTCGCCAGATGGTAAGCAGAAGCAGAAGGCAAAGTCTCAGAAAAGAGATTTTTATATACACTCGAGAGCAATGAATCCGGGTCACTTAAAGAATCCTAAAAATCTCGGAAACTAAAAATGCTAGGTTAATGCAATAAATTGTATTTAATAGACAATGTAATACTCCTTAAATGAAGGTATTAAAACTTCTTAGTTATTGTAAAGTTATATCATAAAAAAATCAAATTTGAAAAAGGGCCACTTTCGAAGATGGAACTACGAAATTACAGCATTTGGTGTTGCTTTTGTTTGTAATCTGTCATTTATGTGGGTACATAAACCATGTTGATAGTGCTCTATATTCATTAATCAAGCTGAAATTATGTCGCTTACGCCTGAAGAATGCACCAGAATACTTACAATGCTGGAAACCGGCCGGAGTCAGCGCGATACAGCCAGGACTGTCGGTGTGTCGCTGTCAACAGTACAAAGAGTTCTCCGACGTTACGAAGAAACTGGTTCTAACCTACGCAGACCAGGAACGGGCAGAACCAGGTGTACCACAGCACGAGAAGACCGATACTTGGTGAACACCATGCTTCGAAATCGCTTTCTCACAGGAACTGAACTCACCAATCAGTTTCGACGCCTCGGAGGAAGTAACCCAAGTGCATGGACAGTAAGACGTCGGCTTGCTGAATCTAACTTAAAACCCCTTAGACCTGCAAACGGCCCTAAACTGGAGCGTGGGCATCGTATTTCGAGACTAAGTTATGCCCAGAGCCACGTAAATTGGAGTATTGAAGATTGGTCAAAAGTTATGTTCTCCGACGAATCAAAATTTATGCTCTACAAGCACGATGGAAGACACAGAGTGTATCGAAGACCAGGGGAAAGATTCAAGCAAGCATGCATCGAAGAAAAAGTAGCCTACGGTGGTGGGTCTGTACTTGTGTGGGCCGGAATTTCTTCTGAAAGTCGCACAGAGCTGGTGATCATAGAAAACGGCTCTTTAACTAGCGTAAGATATGTGGAAGAAATCCTCAATGATCACGTTGGTCCATTTATGGTCAATTTAGGTGAGGATGCTATATTTATGCATGACAATGCCAGACCTCATACAGGTAGGATTGTGAATGACTACCTTCAAGAGATGAACATTACTCGTATGGAGTGGCCAGCGCGCAGCCCGGATATCAACCCGATCGAGCATGCTTGGGACGAGCTAGGCAGATGCGTAAAACAACGAAACCCTCCCCCAATCACGCTTCGTGAGCTCAAAATTGCTCTCACAGAGGAATGGGAGAATATTCCCCAAAATCGTATAAGGAACTTGGTGTACAGCATGCCAAACCGCGTAAACGCAGTAATGGAAGCACGAGGAGGCAATACGAAGTATTAAAATTCAAGAAAATCGTAATAAAGTTCAAAAATTTCATGTTTCCTATTTTTGTTTTAAGGAGAGATCAGCAGTTTTTTTCTTTATGTAATTTTGTGTTAATAAAATGTATGGTGACTCATATTTTTTTTACTTTCATTTAAGGAGTATTACATTGTCTATTAAATACAATTTATTGCATTAACCTATCATTTTTAGTTACCGAGATTTTTAACATTCTTTAAGTGACCCGGATTCATTGCTCTCGAGTGTATATTACATACATATACCATGTTACAATGGTGACATTCAGCTTGAAGGCAAATTATATTTAAATGTATGATACATTAAAAGTATACATACAATATTCACGCCTGTAGATACCCGAAATAAAGGGTGGAAGGCAGAGGAGTATAACCATCCACATTTCGCCATCTATGATTTTTAGTACCACGTAATAAGTATAGGTAAATTATAGCCATAATATGATGTAAGAAAAGGTTAACCTTTTGCTATTTTAATATAAGTAAGTTTAATGATATTTTTGATATAGAAATCTTAAGTCAGTTGATGCACTATTTTCCACCCACAATAACTTAAGAACCCTTTGAAGCTGCAGATTTATCTGACCAAAAATCAATAAACAAAAATCCCGTTAATTTGAAATGAAATTAAAAATCAATAAAACCTAAATCATTTCATATCACTGAAATAAACCAATATGAACAATTAATTAACAATGGAACTACACATCAATTATGCTATATGGAAACTGTTTGACCACATTGGCAACCGATGTGTGGATCACACAGGACGTGACCAAGAGGGATAATCAGCTATCTAAAAACGTCCATACCACTAAATGGTTCATATGTATGGTTAATAGTTATATTTATTTGGTAATTGGCAATAAAAAAATAGTGGAAGAAGTACTTATTTATAACTAATACAATATGGTCAGCTTTTAGACATTAATTTTTATCCACTTCTAATACCCAAATCTAAATAACATTTTGTATGTGTAATGTGTTATTTACTACAGTTAATAAATTAATAAATTTGTTTGTGATTTTTTTAGCATCTACATACCTACAGCTGTATTTCTAGGATAAAAACGGTCTACAATGAAAAATCAGGGGTGAATTTTCATTTCATGAATATATTTAATAAATACTTATCATGTTATGTAATACATTTAAGTACCAAAATAATGAATGTTAAAACACTTCCAACATTACCAGTAATAACAAATAAATAATAAAATTATATTACAGAACATTGCCATCGTATCCAATAATAGTTGGGACCCATATAATTTATTGAACTGGGCTGGTCTAGATTTTTAATGGGCCACGATTGTTATGGTCGCTGTGTTCCGCATAGGAATTTATCATTTGTTTATATGGGTACCAATATCGTTCAAAAAACTATTTCACATAGGATAGATATTCAAAATTGCTTTACAGAATTCAAAATTTCCAGATTTATTTTCTCCTTTTCAATTTCATTTCATGTAGTTGGGTTGTTAGATTTATTCATTATTATTGTTTTATTTAGTGGTATGTTTAGTTATGGTCTTTTTATGATATATGCGTGAATTGGGCTGGTCTAGGTTTTTAATGGCTTACGATTGTTATGGTCGCTGTGTTCCGCATAGGAATTTATCATTTGTTTATATGGGTACCAATATCGTTCAAAAAACTATTTCACATAGGATAGATATTCAAAATTGCTTTACAGAATTCAAAATTTCCAGATTTATTTTCTCCTTTTCAATTTCATTTCATGTAGTTGGGTTGTCAGATTTATTCATTATTATTGTTTTATTTAGTGGTATGTTTAGTTATGGTCTTTTTATGATATATGCGTGAATTGGGCTGGTCTAGATTTTTAATGGGTTACGATTGTTATGGTCGCTGTGTTCCGCATAGGAATTTATCATTTGTTTGTATGGGTATCGATGTCGTTCAAAAAACTATTTCACATAGGATAGATATTCAAAATTGCTTAACAGAATTTAAAATTTCCACATATGTTTTCTTCTTTTCAATTTCATTTCATGTAGTTGAATTGTCAGATTTATTAATTATTATTATTTTATTTAGTGATAAATAATTTAGATTTAGTGATATGTTTAGTTGTGTTCTTTTTATGATGTATCTGCGTAATTAATTACTGTACCTATTAATAATTGATACTGTCTGAAGTTTACGCGATTATCACTCATTCAACATTTCACACTCGCGGTGGTTAAAGGATCACCTTGCTGAAAATTAGTTGAAACTTCAAGCTAAATCGCAATAGAATCGAAGAAAAGTGGTTTTATTTTCAATGAATAATTTAATAACTTCAAGATAGAATATATGTTGCTATCTATTTATACTGTTGATTGATGTCTCTTGGTGGAATTTATTGTTACACATATTGATAACTCACTTATACTTTTCCACATTATTTTTAGCATTCTTTGACCTGACCGGTTTGGCCCTAAGGCATCCTCAATGACGTTTAAAATCATGTTCTTAAGTGTCACTGTAAGGCGAAACCTAAGTCTAATAAATATTAAAAGTAATGTGGAAAAGTACAAGTGAGTTATCAAGATATATTGTAGTATGTTGCTATCAATATGTTAGAATAATGGTTTCGATGGCAATCGTTTCGCGTCACCACGTTCCGCAGAAATTTAATGCCACACCACTAAGCAGCCCGTTTTAGATTTCAATAACACCACAAGCGGGCCAAGGACACGTGTTTCACTGATCCCACTCACACATGCATATTTTGTTATTTTTATTAAGCTCACTCTCGTATGAGTCTTACTCACGTATAATGCATCTAGACATTGGCTATTATTCATCGTTATATTCCGAACTTTTGCTTGTGATATTAAAGATTCGTATGATATTGGATGACGTAAATCTGATTCTGTTGTTGCTTATTCTATGTACGTAGAAGCTTATAACGGTGCCCTGAAAACTGATATGAAGGTAAAACAAAAAGGAGACGACACGAGATTAAAGCAACCTGATATTTTATTGGAACAATAACAAAATGGAGATCAGGTGTAATTGAATATGTGTGAGACTTTTTACTAAGACGTGAAGATATAGTAAACGTAACGAAATTCTTAGAAGAAATACGATATAGAAAGGATTTTTTAGCACGATGTTTCCCAAATTACATAAATGTTTTGCTATCAAAATTCTACATGTCGTTTACTGTTTCACAAACGCTAACGCCTTTAAAGAAGACCCTTAATAATACTTCAACAACATGAGCGCTAGTTAAAATTCAAAGAACCAGTAATACTCTTTACCTGGAGCAGCGTACGCCCAAATGGGACGATAAAATGCGCATAAAAATTCTAACCGTTCACCAAACTTAAAACGCAATAAACAGAAAGGACAGAATCGTTTTCGTTCACCTCACAATAAAAATATCATAGGACCGTTGGAATGGTCCACGTATATAAAATAAACAATGTCTGTAAAGAAGTAAAAAGGTATGAGAAGATATTTAGGTTTCACGTCGAAAGTTTATGGGGTAATATCGTTATTTCTCATGATTGCGAGTAAAATTGGCTTTTTTTGGAACGGTTAGTTTTTGTAAGCGAGGCTTTTTTTCTGTTTTCCCAATTATTTTTGGGCCACAGCAAAGAGTTATTTCATAGAAATAATTCAGAGGCTCATGAAGGCTCCGGGGAGTTACGGACAATTTTATCAAGAAAGGGACACGGACACAAAATGATTTTTTGTGGCAACTAGATGGTTATCGTTTTACTTGATCGTGCACTCGGTTACGTGGATCTTGTTATTACAAGTTTCTATTTTCCGGATATTCCCTTAATCTTCAACTTTTCCTTCATTTTGTAGAAGATATTTTTGGCATTGTTAATAACTTAAAACAATAAGGAGTTTTGACATTATATTTTCAGTCAGATACTTTTACGGCCGACTGTACGAATGAATTATTCATTTGCATTACTTATTCGAAACGTTCATAGGTATATTATATAAAAAAATCATGGTTATAACATAATAATTAGCTTAACATACAGCACGAAGTTTTTTTTTATCCAAACGCATGTTTGCGACAGTTTAAACATCGATGGCAAAAACTTGTGGGTGTCAATTCTATAATTGGTTATTCTAAGTTTTATATTCTATGTAAATACCCCTAGGAGCAACTCATTCATATTACGTGATTACGATTTCAGTATCATAACAAAAATAATTTAATAATCACAATCAAATGGGTCATTTAGTAGTTACGAAAAAGTTTAAATATGTTGTACCAACTGGACATAAATACATACATACACAAAGATCAAAATAAATACTAATAACTCTTCTTTTTGTCCTTATTTTAAACTTGAGAAATATACGGATTATAACCTACTAAACTAATCAAATGATTACTCTGAGATATATAGTAGTATGTTTTTCACTTCTAAACTACAATAGCATTGAATATGTAAAATAAAATGCATAAGTAACGTCCCCAACGAGACTGAACGGCGCCGACAGGAGAAAAACCTTCATTGAAAATTTAACTCAATTCCTGCTGAGAATGCAGTCCAAATTACAATAAATTCATAACGTACATTTTTATACGGAGACCACTTGATGCTAACGGTTGATTTGCAAGTTTGATGAAATTTTTTGTACGAATATTGTTTTTTTTTGTTGGTAAATACGAGAATGAATCATTCCTGAGAATAGTTTTATGCTTTTTACATTCTTGGCAATTCAGAATACGTATATAATTGTTAATTGGATGGCAGTAGTTGTGTTATATACTTTATAATAATTTTTACTAAAGGTGCTGCAACAATATCATCGGGTTAGGCAGCCTCTGTGGCGTGGGGGTAGTGAACGCGACCGCTACGCAGGAGACGTGGGTTCGATCCCCGCTCTGTGCAATATTTGTATGCATGAATATGGTATTGAATATAGGTTTAGGTGCAAGCTTTGGATGCGACTGGGATTAACGCTACAATAAAGAAAAAGATTCTCATTTAAATTACAAATGCGAGTATGAAATCACATGTACGGTGGAATATTTCTATTGAACATTAAATAATGGAATAGGCTTTGTGGAAAATATTGAAGAAACTTTCCGTAAAATGTAATAATAACGTATATTATATTGTATATTACAATAATCATAATTGGTGAACCTTTAGTGGGTGTATAAAGTCACATCAATTTTTTTTGACATCTGCTAACTAGCAAATTGTACATTTATTATTTTATTTGCAATTTTTAGAAGATTTAAAACATTAGGTAAATTTCTACTAAAAAATCATAAAGCCCCCGTCACAAAAAGCTTTGATAAACCTAGTAATATCATTATCAGTAATATCGGGAGGACCTGGTAAGGAGGAACTGGTAAAGCACTCTGTCATATTATCGGAACGATACAAAATAAATAAAAATTAATTAAAAATATAAAACATTTTTATTTTACACTTTTAAAATTGGATCTACTAGTCAAGTATTGATCGTTGTAGAAAGAAAAATGTGATTGTTTAGTGGTGGCGGCCATGTTGGATTGAAAATTTATCACAGTGTCAATCAATTAGTCCTCTGCTGGACTAAGCCTCTCCCGTAGTGTATGTTATGGTACTTTACTAGTCAAGCCTTTTCATTTTATATCCATATTCAGTGAAAAATATGCATTCCGTCCTTTTGTGGCGGCGGTCATCTTGAACCAATTTTTTTTTTAAACATTGCTAAGGACACTCCTAACTAATAAACTCTTTAAAAAACAAACAAACACCTCATCGTTTTTGGGTTGAGGGTTAAAAATAAAAGTGTAATAACTTCCTTCTTTTTTTGCAGTCAGTTAAAAATAACGTTAGTGATTTTTATAACATTCACTAATAGCACTAGGAAATGTCGTCCCCGCTAAACCCCTTCACGCATTCCGCGTAATGAAACAAAGTGACATCGCCATGCGTGTTTAACTCTTCAGTTGAGTGCACGAGGCGACGCCATTTCTGGTAGGTTCACTGAATTTTATACCTCCTAACGCTGGACTATAGTTGCACATAATACGAAGATAAAACCCGGTCAAGAAAACTTTCACGAAGGGTTCTGTACCATTATCTATAGAACTTTAGCTCCTTTACATATTTATTTTTAGTATTTGTTGCTATAGTGGCACCAGAAATACCTTTTTTTGTACCTCTTAGGTATCAGACAAGCACATGGCCCACTTAATAAGGAGTGGTCTCTGGAAGTATGCAACACCTAGGGCCTTACACTCGTGCCGAGAATAACTATCACTGTGAACCTTTATAGATGCCGTAAGGCGAAACCGGTCAGGTCCAAATACTGTGGTAAAAGTATAGATGATTTCTCAATATGTGTTGTAGTTGTGTATTGTAGTTGCTTGCGAAAACCACAGAGAAGATATCTGTGAAAAATTTAACTACTTGGCTATCAAGGTTCATAGGATACAGCCTGGTAACAAACACAAAGAAGTGGAGCCTTAGTAATAGGGTTCCATTTTTTCCTTTCGGGTACGGAACCCAAAAAAAGAGCGAACAGATGGACACAGTACTTTTTAAAAATCTTGTAAAGTTTTAGACGGGAACATTAAATAGGGTTGTGAAATAGATTGTAACACTTTAATTAGTCAAGTTCAGAGTTTCAAACTTGGAATCTTAAAAGATGATGTCTTGGCGTATTCTTTTCGATATAATCGTTTTTAAGAAATATGATTCTCGGAAAACTTCTTCGAACTTTGTTGGCTTGAGCGCTTGTTTTCTCGTGATTGATGAACTGTCAATCAAATCATTGATGTGACAAATATTTAGCGATACTTCAAGTTCCGCTTAAAATAATCTTGTTTGCCCTTTTTAGCAAAAAAAGATTTTCTGATATCGCTCAACGCTCTTTTAGATTAAATGGATCGGAGAAAATCAAAATTCTTGTAATGTTTTTATAATGCTTAAGAATCGAAAATTGTTTTGCGTCTAAGATTGTTGAGATTTATAAATTAAACTGCTTGGGTACACAGCGCAGTTATTACCAAAGAAAATTATAACGTATGATTGTTGGTGGCGCAATTCTCGCCACGTGAGCTAGTGGACTGTATTTTGCGGGGGGTGAAGCTAAATGTTTCATATGACACTTTACACAACAAACAAGATAGGTGATCGGGTTGCCGCGGAGGTGGTTTAGGCATTGAATGCAACCCAAGAAATTAGGAGAGGATGCACTAACCTTTATGACGCCACGTGCTGTCGGAGCCGGTGCACCGGTCTTCTCTTCCTGGCTCAGGAGCTGCTGCCCACATCACTAAATCACTTGAGGGACACACGAGAGGCACAATCCGATCAGTAAAGGTCTATGAAAGCGGTTAAAATCCAACAAATATTATTCATTTCTGAGAGTCGCGCGCGCCGCCGCCATTGCTCTTGCTAGTTCAAAACGGAAGCCAAGATGCGGCAATTTCAACCATTGGCGGGGCGAAAACTATTGCTATCTCACTTTAAAGGCAGTGCGGGAGGGAGATGGGTATAGGAAGCGTGTGTTCAGTGTCAATCAATTGAGAGACGATTTGAATTTACTACTATTTGAGCGGAAAAATACAAATTCTACTATTGGCGCAACCAATTGTACTAATAAAGCAAGATTTTTTTTGTATTAATTTTTAGCAAAATGTAACCCAGCACTTAAAAAAATTGTAAAATTCAGTTTTTTTTACTTTTTTCACTGATCCAAACTATCTCGGGTTTCACATAAAGTACAGAAAAGTTAATGGTAGTAGCCTAAATTGAAGCTGTGTAGAAGTGGATTAGTGAATACATGTGTGTATTTTGGACTCGGACCGACATAAACCGGGTTTTATCCCATTGATCTATGTAGTCAGAAAACTTGTGTATATAGTAGCTAACTCTAGGTATAAAATTGAAAATGTACATACATACATACATTTAGTCACGCCTTTATCCCCGGAGGATTAGGCAGAGGTGAATTAACAGCCACATTTCACCAATCACTGAATTCGGTCCCACGTAATAGGGGGTCAGCCTATTACCGTCTTCCGGGCACTATTGTTGACTCAAACCATGCATTGAGGCTGAATCTGGGCTGTAAATATCAGTCCGATGTTAAACAGCCCTATCCCTTAGTCGCCTTGTACGACACCGCGTGGGAAGAGATGGGGTGGTCCAAATTTTACTCTACCGGGAAAAATGTATATTAAAATAAGTGGTAATCATCCAACGGTTACGGTCTGCTGGTGCTACCTTTGTTACCTGATTCGACAGACTAAAACGTTTACCCTAGAATGACTAGACCACTTTCAACTAACCCTTTTTTTTTCTTTTTCAGGTAAGTCTCGATCTGTCGATGACGCAACCAAGGAGGACCCATGTCTTACTGGTAGGCCTCAGTTGTTTTCTAATAAATTTAATGTAATAACATACACATATTACGTATATAACAACACTTTGTTTCTTGTTTACTGCTTTTAATCACTTTAGTACCGACTTTTCAATATTTTTGATTTTTTTTTTAAAGTGAATTTCAAATCTCAAAAGAGAGATCAAACATTGACCAGTTATAACTTGTAAACTAATATAGTGATGAATATTATATATTAACAGTCTAATGTGAGATAATATAGAAGAAAACAAACACATTTTGCATATTGGATTTTACCTTTGATGTTTTTATACCACTTGGTTGACAAACAAGCACACGACCCACCTGATGGAAAGTGGTTACCATGGTCTATTAATTTTTTAAGCATTTAGTATGCTAACTATTCAAATCTATTAAGGTAGTGGAAATTTTAAATCGGTTTTAAGCCCGCCTGAACCGATTTTTATCGCATATAGGAAGATATGTATGGCATCAGGCGAGGTTCAATGGCTCAGTGGTCAGTATCCTGCCTGTAAGGGAAAGATGTAGGAGGTAGGACACGACGGTATTTTTGTCCAATTGAACAGTCTGACTGGGGAAGTACCTCCGCCGTACAGAATTTTGCGGCCATAATAACTTCGTGATGTGTTCCCAGCGCTGAGTTGGGGAGCCAGAGCTCACTGGAAAGTTTGTGCTGTCATTGGGAAGACTAAAAGTTTGTCGTGCTTTATCTTCTACGCTGACGACACAAAAGCTCTCTATGCTTGCAGGGTAGCTAGCGCAAGTGTGACTCCTCTGGTGTTACACACGTCCATAGGCCACGGTAACCACTTTCCATCAGGTGGGTTTGTCTGCCATCTAAGTGGTATAAAATTAAAATCCCGCCTGAATCGATTAAAGAAAACCTATCTTAATTGAGTTGAATGGTATTTATAGTCGCTATCTTAAATATTTAAGAAATGTCTAAACACAAGTTGCTTATAAAAAATACTGTTTTAAATGTATCGCAGCAACTGTGCCTATTGCTTTTTATCCTTAACAGCTGCGAGTCTAATAGGATACGTAAAATTCTATAATAAAAATCCATTTTACATATTTGTGTCCATATCACATATTAACACCTACATCTACCGAAAAGTAATTTACAACTAATATAAAGTAGCTGTGGATTGGCCGCTGTCCTATCCCATTTTACATTAAAATTCTCAAAGGACATGTTAAACCCATGTCCCCACGTAAGCCTCCCAAAGGACCGGGGATCTTCTTTACGGATGGAATGTTCTAGTAAGAGAGAGATTTTAGAATTTTGGCTACTTGTTTATACCGAAGCTTAGGATTGCGCTGGATCCCGGATCTGCTTAATGTCAATCTTTGTCAGACATTGCAAAAAATGCCAAATAATTTCGTACTTTACTGTTATGCTGTTAACGTCTAAAATTAAATGTCATCTTGTAAAGACTTTAAGTATCTATGAATAAAGTCGTAAAAGTGAAAGTGGTTGACAATCAGCAAAATCGGGGTTCCATTAGCCTGCAATTGTAAGGTCCTAAGTTAGGTGTTAGTTCAGTTAGTTTTTTTTTTCGTAAAGATCATTTCAATAACACTATTGCCGGGCAAGTGCTAAAACTTGCCCGGTGGATGGCAATAGGCACGATCCCTATGACATATACCACCAGGATTTAGCATATCTGATATCCACCAGGATTTAGCATACCTACATGAGAAAATAGTTGGTGCTATTTTTTGCAATGTCTAGTATGGCAGTGGTTTTGTTTAAGTAGAATCGAAAGCCAGTTCCTAACAGCAGTTCTCAAAACGGGTTTCAATAGCTACTCAGGACTATTGAACCAAGTTTTGAGTATTCAAAATGATCCTATACATCCTTTACAACAGTCGTAAGTTTAAATCTCGTCTAAGCATTCACTTTATTCTGAGAAAGCCTGTATAAATAATTTTTATTTATACAGTACCTAGGTAAGTTCATTTTCACTTAGGATTTCTTTC
Source organism: Eilema griseolum (assembly GCA_963662185.1). Taxonomy (NCBI): domain Eukaryota; kingdom Metazoa; phylum Arthropoda; class Insecta; order Lepidoptera; family Erebidae; genus Eilema; species Eilema griseolum. The sequence goes on from OY759245.1 coordinate 4,170,618, forward strand.
TTTACAACCCCCCACTTTTCATGCATAATATCTTCCTAACGACATTACTTTCGTCCGTACGTATTACATGTTCAAAACAGGACAAGCGATGTCCTTGTTACTTTTCTGTCATTGACTTTCAAACTTCCCTTGATAAATATTCATTACTAATCTTATCCATCCTTGTCTCACCCCACATCCAAACAAACACCAATATAAATGTAAAATATGACGTAGCATCGAAAGCTTATAGATTGGATAGATATTATTGTGTGTGTCTGTGGTGCGTGTATGTGTGTATGCATGAAGTAAGAGAAATAAATAAAAAAAGATATTGTAAATTAACAAATGAGATTAACTAATATTTAATTTTGCAGTATTAATATTTACATAATGTACACGGAAGTTATCTAAATTAAAATATTTTAATAAAACAGAATATGCCTAAACAATCCTGCAGGTTCAGGCGTCAAAGAAATCCTGCTTTAATTTTGCTATACAATATTATAACAGGCCACTGTACTTCACGGACATTTTTAATAATGCCGGTCGGTGGTTCCCGGCAGAGTAGAATTTGGGCCACCCCATCACTTCCCATGTGGCGTCGTACAAGGCGACTAAGGGATAGGGCTGTTTAACATCAGACAGATATATACAACCCAGACTCAGCCTCAGATGCGGGGCTCGTATCAACTATAGTCTCCGATATACGGCAATAGGCTCACCACCTATTACGTGGGAACGAATACAGTTATTGGTGAAATGTGGGTGTTAATTCAACTCTGCCTAACCCTCCGGGGACATAGGCGTGATTTTTTATGTATGTATAATGTTATATATAATGTATTTTTTCGGTATTAACCCTTGTCAAAAAGGAGTAGCTTATATTTATAGTTTAAAATTGCACGGTATTTATAAATTGATTGGAAAAACTGTAGTGAACTTTCTTTATTCAATTTCAGGCTTTAACTGTAAACTGATAAAGCGTAAAATTAAATAGTATAGTTTCTCATAGCATTATGTTTGTGTATTATTTGGCACACATAAGACGTGTTTGTTCATTACCTTAGTAATATGACCCAAAAAAGTTTAGAAATAATTTTGTGTATCGTTTACAACAAAAAAGCTTCGAAATTCTTCAGCATTTTCCATGAAAATTTTCTTTACATTATAAGGAAAGTGTTTTATCTAAAACGATCTTATTGAATATTTGTTATAGAGCAAGTGACTCCGTAAAGCATAAACTTAATACAATATTACTGAGATCTTGCCATAAAACTTCGCTACACAAAATTCAAATTAGTAACTCTTAAGCTATATTCTAATAATTAATTGCCTAAAACTTAGGAAATTTGACCTGCTTTAGGAATCATAGTCCCCATAGGTACTGGTTCATCTTACGAGTTACGGACTAATTATAAGCTAGCTTTCCAGTGAACCTTTAATAACTAATGTTACGCTACTACGCCCACGGCTTTGGAAGGCTGGCACTCACACCGAACTGTAACATGAGGTTATTTCTTTAAATTAATATCAATTAAAACTTTAACATATGAAATGTGGAAACAATTGATATGCTAACTTTTTCGTATACGTTTAAGTTGGAAAATAAACTCTAAGGAAAAAACTCTGTATAGGAATTTCGACTATCTAGGTTCGAATTCCCTAGTTTGGGGACTCTGCGGTTCCCACACCCTAGGAGGGCAATATCAAGCGATATGGCCCCGGGTCGACCGGGGTACTAGGGATATGCCTGTCAATCTCACCTTCGGCAACCAAAAACGATCCACAGATGCCATAGCCTCTCCCATTGGCGCATTGTGAACCTTTAGGAAAATGAATAGGGGAAACCAGTCAGGTTCAAAAACAAAATAAAAAATCTGTTTAAAGTACAAGTGCCTCAGTCACCCTGGTCACGGGCCACGGTCACGGATCAAGGGAAGACAAAAGATAGATTTCTCCAATGAAAGTAATTGCGTTCGAAACTAAACTGCGTTATTCCGTTTCACACAATGTATTTCATGGTTCATGTCTTGAAGTTTAAAGTTAGTCTTCAAGTTTGTTAACTGTAAGTACGTGTACAACTGTCTTTATTTCAAACTAAACTAGCTACGGCATAGTATAACACAAATTCAACAGGTTTCAGTGGTTTTCATATGTGTATACATTGTCATACATTACATGTTTACAAGTGAAGTTTTTAAAAGTATTCTTTTGTAAAAATACGACTAGTTTTGTGTTTCAGAGTTCAGAAACGCTATACAAATCAGTTCAATATAGAATAATTCCATGAGAATCTTTAAAGATAAAGAAGTGACATTTTGCATAGGTACTTGTACTTTTCCACAGTATTTATTTGAGCCTTTGAGAATTCCGTAAGGCGATCAGGTTAAAAATAAAATACTATGGAAAAGTACAAGTGTCTAGATAATATGAGTAGCAAGTCCTATTTAATGCCATTGATCAACACTATAAACAGTAATGACGTGACTTTTCCCCATCACCAAAATATAAATTCTCACGTTCGTTGCGATGTAATACTGGATTACCTTTAATATGAATCGAGCCTAAACAACGGTCTTTTAATAAAACAGCAACGTAGCGATAGCTTGACTCATGAAATTTATATTAACACTCGAGATTGTCTCGCAGAACATTCACCAATACAAGGATTTTTTTTTACTTTCAAGTTCTCCGAAAACAAATAGAATGCTTAGTAGGTTAAATTAAATTCTCAGATGACTCTCGTGATGGAGGATCTCTGGTGGGTATGTAGTACTGACTTGAGCGGTAATTAGTTTTGTTTTAGCAAGATCTGGTGTAGGTAGGGTTGCCAGGTCGCCAAACTTGGTAGCGCGACATACCAGCCAGTTTGGCCGGACATTCGGGTAAAAAGGTCACTACATTATTGAGGAATTTGTGTCACAGTATTAATTACATTCGACCAAATCAAGCTTTTATATATCCTTACTAATATTATAAATGTGAAAGTAACTCTGTCTGTCTGTCTGTCTGTCTGCTACGCTTTCACGCCTAAACCACTGAACCGATTTTGCTGAAATTTGGTACAGGGGTAGATTAGATCTTGGGAAAGGACATAGGCTATGTTTTGTCGCGATAACCGACATCTACGCGGGCGGAGCCGCGGGCAAAAGCTAGTATACTATAAATATTGTTCAATCAATAAATTAGCCCATCGCAATCCACTGCTGGACTAGGCCTCTCCCAATGTTTGGAGATTTGGCCTATTATTTCCACGCTGGCCAGACGGGTGGGTAATTCTTGTTCAATTCTAATGAAGTTCTATGTAAACATTTATAGATTCTTCTTAAATTCTATTGAAAGGCAAATTGATCAAGTTAGTCTTATACCTAATTCAAATGTACTGTATTGTCGTTTGCGAAATGTAAATAGACTAACAAAATCCGAACAAGCCAGACACCGCACATTTTGGTCGGACACACAATCAAAAATCTACTATGTCCGGCTTTATCCAGACGCCTGGCAACCCTAGGTGTAGTTATATCATTGTGTTTATTTTCTTTTCGAATTTAATGATAATGAATGCTCGATTAAGGATGCGTAAGGTGTAAGACCGTTGCTATACGCTTATTGGAGGAAATTTATGTCTAGCAGTGGACTGCATAAACCTATATTTTTTTTTTGCTAGATATAAGCCCTCCTGTTAATCAAATTGGAAATTAGTTTTGATTGATTACTTTCAGAAGCGTGCAGTGGTTGTTTTTCATTTTATAGTGCCCTGTTTAATAAAAAAAGTTAAAAGCAGCTTGAATTTGAAGCTGCGTGGTTCCCGGCAGAGTAGGATTTGGATCACCCATCTCTTCCCATGCGGTGTCGTACAAGGCGACTAAGGGACAAGGGCTGTTTAACATCAGACAGATATATACAACCCAGACTCAGATGCATGGCTCGAGTCAACAATAGTGTCCGGATGACGACTATAGGCTGATCCTCTATTACGTGGGACCGAATTTAATTATTGGTGAAATGTGGGTGTTAATTCACCGCTGCCTAACTCCCTGGGGATCTTTATCCCCGGAGAGTTAGGCAGCAGTGTATGAATTTATCATTTGGACTGGGTAGAATGACATACTTCCTTATCACAGGCCTTTTTATCCTAACCTAACATGAATGATAAAATTAATTATCACGTTGACAAATTTGATAACCTGATAAAATTTACCAATGTGAAAAATGTAATTTCTTGAAAAAAATATAGTGAGGTAAGATTTAATATCTTATTGTAAATAGAAACTGACCAGGTTTGGCAAAGTAATAGGTCATTAGGTACAGCACACCACTTGGGTCAAAAGACTTTGTGCTGTCAGTGGGAAGACTAAAGTGGCTTGTCCTGCTTTGTCTTCTACACTGACGGCACAGAAACTCTATATTTACATGGTTGGCGCGACTGTGACTCCTCTGGTGTTACAAACGTCCATAGGCCACAGTAACCACTTTCACCTAAGTGGTGTAAAAAGAACACTCCAATAAATTTAGACTGATATCAAAACTTCCATTACTAACAGAAATCTAATCATCCTCACGCCATTAGCCACAGAAGATAATAATGGAACAACGTAAAAAGTCGTATAAAACATCAACGTCCAGTATCTAACTCGCATCAATGCTTAGGCCAAGTTCTTAACAAACTTCCTTCTCAAACTTATATTTTGCTTCGTGCTATCATTACTGGCAATCGTGACTGCGTTGATTAATTCATGACGGAGAGTACGGGGGGCAAGCTATTGTTTTTCCCCTCTTTTTAGGTTATTTGGCTTTGATAAATGAATAGGGATTTGTCCATTGTGGTGCAGGAGATAAATTGGTAAGCTGTTAGCGCGATGAAGTAACAGGCATTGATGTCCAGTTGAGACAGCCAGCGGTTACTTGAGATAAAATATTGAATAGAAAATGCTGAGTTCACTGGAATACGGTGTCTCAATACTGAATATTTTGATCAGGATTTATGTCTACAAGTTCATGGTTTTATTAACGTCTTTGTGAGGATTTTTTGGTTTGTATTTGGACTCCTTATATTATATTATACATACACATACATACATATAATCACGCCTTTATCCCTGGAGGGTTAGGCAGCGGTGAATTAACACCCACATTTCACCAATAATTGTATTCGGTCCCACGTAATAGTGGGTGTGCCTATTGCCGTATTCCGGGCACTATTGTTGACACGAGCCATGCATCTGAGTCTGGGCTGTATATATCTGTCTGATGTTAAACAGCCCTATCCCTTAGTTGCCTTGTACGACACCATATGGGTAAAGATTGGGTGGCCCTAATTCTACTCTGCCGGAAACCAAGCGGCAAATTTATATTATAACATAACATAACATAAACTCACCCCAATATCCCCGAAGGGGTAGACAGAGGTGCTAGCACCCATATTATAGGTGGCAATATATTCTACAATTAATGATATGATTAAATGTAAGGAAAAATCATACCATACCATTATATATCACTTTATAATTTACCACCCTGTAGTTTTATCGACAAATGCAGGTCTATTTATAATTAAAAATTACTTAGAGTTTTAGTAAAGGAGTTTAAATTTAAAAAAATATTTTTGATGGTTTATATTGTTCTTAATAAAAACAATGTATCAGAATTAGCTATTCACAAGGCTAATATTTGCATGACCTTTATTATCAAAGGTACCGATTCTTCTGTTACGAAACTCTCGAAGCCAGAAGTCCACTTTTACTTACCTACCTAGATATATTCGTATATGATAGCTATATCTTGAGATGTTATGTAAAATAATATTACATTATATACCACAGTGAAAAGTCAGCTTAATACTGCTAATCTGTTGTTTGTTTTTGTTCCTTACGTAACACCATAGTATTAGTAGATACTTACGTCAAAACTCACATTTAATTCTACCCCTTTAAGTTCTAAATTTAATATTTTACCAAAGGGAATGTAGTCAGGAAATACGATAAAATGCAATCACCGATGTCATAATAAAATGTATTTTTTATCTAGAACACGCCAACTTAACTTCACCTCGCCTGATGGTAAGCTAAAGGCAAAGTGTCAGGATAGAGGGTCACCATTACAGATACTAAGTAATGTTACAATGGTGGCACTCAGCTTGACTTGCTATTGCTGCTAGTGCGATGCGGGCGACCGTGATTGTGTAGGTGCTGCAACAACAATTATCTTTTAAGATGTTGTGGCCAGTGATGATAATTGCTACTAGTACAAAATTCGTCAATTCTTTTGAAGCTAAGCTCAATGGAGTATCATACGAAAGTGGCAGGTTTCGTTTATTCAGCAGTCACGTTTAGATTTTTACAAATTCTCTGAAGTAAAGAAACATGAGACTTTATTGTTGCTTGTACTCTTACACACGCTGCATGTTGATAGACGAAAGCTTATATTGTATTTGGTAGGATGCCACGTCACGTATCCATTGAGGTATGAGTTACGTATATAGCACTACCGCATAAGACCGCACTGCACTCGTAGATGTATTTTTATGACAAAGTTTGTATTTTTCCTTAGCTTGTTTTATATGTACATACATATATATAAACAGGCATTTATCCCAAGAGGCAAAAGGCAGAGGTGAATTTACATTTCATCAATCATAGAATTCGGTCCCACGTAATAGGGGGTGAGTCTATTGCCGTCTTCATGGCACTATAATTGACTCAAACCATGCATGAAGCTGAGTCTGGGCTATATATCTGTCTGATGTTAAACAACCCTATCGCTTAGTCACCTTGTATGACACCGCATGGGAAGAGATGGAGTGGTCCAAATTCTACTCTGCCGGGAACCACGTAGCGGTATTTTTTTTTTATTAGGCAAACACAGTTTTTACAATTCTCATTGGTGTCTAAAATAATGTCTGAAAACCATTTATTAGTTTTCGTATACAACATAAATGTTTACTTACTACTAATTTAGCTCTGGCTCGTTCCTGGGGTAAAGTGTATTATGTAGTCTGTTGCGATTCAGCGAGGCAATGCTGCCAGCATCATGTGCACTTTTTCGCCAGGAACGAGATACGGTGGGCGTTATTTGATGTGACATAATCACGGATGCACTCTGTGTATTTTCATTTGTTATGTAACATTTTTGTAATCGTATTTTTGTATTTTACTGAACAAAATATATTTTGTTTGAAGTAAATTTAATTTTTTTAAGTTATTTGTATATTGTCTAAAGTCACAGTTTAGGTGTAAATGTGCGAACAGAACCTGCTGTGTACAAAATGAGTAACGGGTATGGATCTACTAATTAAAAATTCAACTTTTCATAATTGATGAAATAAATTCACAATCATTAGTTGATACGTACATACATATAATCACGCCTTTATCCCCGGAGGGTTAGGCAGAGGTGAAGAAGGTGAATTAACAACCACATTTCACCAATCATTGAATTCAGTCCCACGTAATAGGGGGTAAGCCTATTGCCGTCTTCCGGGCACTATTGTTGACTCGAGCAATGCATCTAAAGCTGAGTCTGGACTGTATATCTCTGTCTGGTGTATATGTAACAGCCCTATCCCTTAGTCGCCTTGTACGACACCGCATGGGAAGTGATGGGGTGGCCCAAATTCTACTCTGCCGGGAACCACGCGGCGCATTAGTTGATATCGATAATAATCGATTACTGAGTATCTAAACTTACCAAGTACAAGTTAGTATCTAATTTGTGTATGAAGATTTCCTTAAAGTGCATTTAAAAACTATGCAGAGTTGATACTCTTTATTTCAAATTGTTGAAGTCAATACAAACAAAATAAAATAAACTGTGTGAATATTGAAATTAAAATCGATACTGGCAATAAATTCTGCTAAATAAAACAACAAATAAAATTCAAATACTATAAAACAAAATCAACCAGTCAGCGTATTTTAAGCGTTGCGCAGTTCACATATGCCGTACGTCATACGGGAACACCACACTGTTCCCGAGCATGACCATGCGTCATGTCAGTCGCCATTTTATAGCCTAAACGTACATCGCTGATATTTGCACTTAGAGGCTACGATTTAATGGGCTCTCGATGACAGATATTGTATTCGCATGAAAAATATTCAGTATGTGTGTTAGACAATTACATCGGACCATGGGTTATGTGGAACATCGATATTCAATTATTATTTTGTTGTCAGATATTATCGATCGATGTTGCAATAATTGATTTATTATTTTAGGTTTTATTAACACACTTATGTCAACGGGTATACTTACTTTTACCGTGCCGTAGAATACAACATATTTATAATATGATAGAATAGAATAGATCTTTATTTGCTAGAACATTGTGATAAGGATGTTACAAATTGTGTCTTATGACCTAGGTACATCATGTTCTGCCTAAATTGGGCATGCAAATTTTCCTTATTATCTAAACACTTACAAAATACTCTTTACTTCTTATGGATAAAAACTCTGTAACAGAATAAAAACACCTGTTTAAAAAATATATAGATCTTTACGACGATGGTTTTTTTTTTAATTATTTCAGCGATTGGCCAATCAGAACTCATTTTTAAACTCTCGCGTTCTGTGACTAATATGGTAATGTGAATTAACGTGGACATGGTATATGCATACATTTGACTGACCATTTTCCTGGCCCTCATTTCTACTAAAGCAAAACTACAGTCATACCACAGACACTGCAAATAATGACATTAAATTTTCGACTTTATTTCTGTACCGCTAAAGTTCGAAATTAAATAAAACGAGTTTCATTATACTTTTACAATCTAAAATAAATGGATTTTATTATCAGTGTCCTTGGTATCACAGTGGTTTTGCTTAAGCATAGGCCCTGAGATTTCGACCAGTTACACTGACCATGATCACAGGTTTGTTACCGTGTTTGGTGTTATATTGTCGGTTATATTGTCGCTGGCTTAGAGGTTAAGGAATTGGTCTTACGATCGTAAGATTCCGGGTTCGAATCCTGGCTATTACACTACTGACTTATCTCTCCTAACAAGCAATTTAGCTTTACTAGAGGGGTTAGAGAGAATATTAAAAATAATATTATACAAATACAATACTGCCAATCGAAGTCATTGTTTTTATTATGTTTTATCTATCGGCCATAAAAAAGAAAGGAAAAAAGATTTAGACGTACCTCTTCTCTTAACTATAATATGTTAAGCTACTTTTGTTGGTAATTTATTTTTAATAATTTGTTTGCACTTTATGCATGATGTATACTGGTGGACTGAATGTCTTAGGCATTCTCTGCCAGTCTACCATAGGGTGGTAAAGAGCTAGTACGAGATAGGCGCATATTAATGAAGGATATGTACGTTTAGTTTTATAAGGTACATTTAGATTGTTGACAGTTTTACAGCATTTAGACTATAGATTAATTACTTATAAGTACTTATATAAACAGTACATTTACCTGCATACCATATATGACATAAATCTGAATTATTATACATTAAAAACATAAAATATACACACATTATATAACATAAATACACATATATTATTTCATTTATTTATTTCCTCTACAAAGCAAGAGGATTCATAATTTTACAAGGTATCGGGACTTCTTGCGAATTAAATCATGGAACTTACTATTTCTGCCGACGTTTCGGATGCGTTGCAGTACCCGTGGTCACGACTTGACTCGTGCAAAATCAAGAGGAGCCTAAAAAGTTAGTTCTATGAGAAGGTACATCTTCATCATTGTACATCAGGTAGATAAATAAAGTTAATTTTTATAAAATAAAAAATCAGACTGCTGTGTAAACGATCAAAACAAGTTCGAAAGCAGGCGGGTTTTTTTTAAATTTTATAATAATTATTTCATTTTAGATTTTTTAGTTATGATATGGCATGTATGTATTTTGGTAATTGCCTTCAAATTCCCTTCATTTTGATAACCTACTCGAATAAATTGAATAAAAAAAAATTACCATTCCGCATTTCAGCTATAGGTATAGTTTTTGTTGACAATAATATACCCAATGATACTCGGGAGATAAATGCCTTTGATTTGAGACCCCATATAGCGAAATCCGTGCAGCCGTTAGGGCTGTAGAGGGGAACAAAGACAACTACATACATACATATCATACACGCATATCACACGCGTATCCTCACTGGTGCAGTCGGGTAAAAAACCAGTAAAATAGTGTTTTAAAGAAAACCTAACTTTATATTCTATTCAGCTCTATGTGATATAAAACACACTATTAAGTGGCCCCAGGCGTAGGTTCGCAAAACGTTTGGCCTTGGGGCAAAGATCATGCCGATAAGGCTGTACTTGAACGACAAAAACCTTTATAGTAAATGCGTATTTATAAATTCGATATAAAACTTATACGTTTAAGGGAAAATTCAGTCACTTCACGGAAAATATTGAAGTTCAGCCAAACACTGACTGAAAAATGTCGACGAATTGTAGGTGGTAATAAACTTCTGCCTACCCCTTCCGGGCTTTACAGACATGAAAATAATATGTATATAAATGTTAACTGTCTTTGGATAAGTCAATTGGAATAGAGAATGGTTAGAAATGGTTAGAATCTAAACTATTTACGCGTTCTAGATATTTAAAAAAAAACTAGGTAAATCAAAATCGATTCATTCATTCGGGAGCTACGATGCCAGAGACAGACACACACACAGACATATCAACCTTATAACAATCTATCGTTTTAGCGTCAGCGGTTAAAATGGCTTTCATTAAAATTGCTTCAGAAATTAACAAGCCGGAATTTACTATAACTGAAATAAAACGTTGACAAGCGTTTATAAATTCTAAAATCCTTGGTCACCGTTGGTGAAGTAGCTCTTTGAACTCGAGCAAAACTACATCCATCATTTAATTTCACTTTGCTTCTATTAGCTAAAATAAACCAACTTTTTAGAGATGTACAGCGAGGCAATTAGTCTACAGTTCACTTTAGATATTTTTAGTACCTTTTCATTTTAAATGGGTCATTTAATTACGATTTATTTTTAATTGTAGCCTACGATTTCTGTCTAATTTGAAAGTTTCCTTCAGTAACAATATTTTGTTAAGCTTATTAAATGAATGAATAGCAAGAGTGATAAATTAAGTTCACTCCTATTTTTATGTTCAATTTTTATCATCCATCCAACTACTACTGCCCCATGTACGTGCGCCATAGCGAGATAAGAGCATGAGTCGAGAGCAAGTGAGATACAGCTGTGAACGTTGGTGGTGGACCGATCAAATTTGATGGTCGATTGGTCGATAATCCCCATGGCTCACCGCGCACATTAATGACCGAGCCAGGGTTTAGACTAAGTAGACTTAGTAAATGTTTATACATTTTAATAGAACAAAAAAAATCCCGCTGAGTTTCTTGCCGAGGTCTTCTCGGGGAAGAAGAAAGAAAGTCTTTCATATTTCTTTTTGTATTGACTTTTTGTAAGTGCAGATTTAATGGTCTATGCAGAATAAATGATATTTGACTCTGAGTTTGAGGGAAGCGAGCGAGAGTCTCCGTTTCGACAAGGTGGCTGATTTTGCTTTCGTCCGTATGTTGTCTGTTTGTTCCGGTCTAAAGGGCGCATTTCTTAACCGATTTTCACCAAACTTGGTACTCATGTTCTTAGATTGAAAACACAACTTTTGTCAAGAGCTTTTATTGATAAGTGGAAAAATGGAGGAGAAAAGGTGTCATGTTTGCTGAAGCGTTTATATGATCGGATCGACATTATTTTTGGTGAAACATTCAATGTTCTTTAAATTAAGAAGATATGTACCGTTTTTAAGGATACCAGATTTGATTAATACATACATACAAACATACATAAACATCGGGATCCAAAGTTCAAACTTTAGACTCAATTAGGAAATATTTATGAAGATGATTGTGAACGTTGCTCAATTGACTTGTTCAAGAAGGAAAGTAGCTGACAAATATTTTATTTTTCTCTCATTCCCAGGCCAGCACCAAAAATACGGTAGAGCTTATACAGTCAGTATTTGGCTTTATCGAGTATTTGGATACCAGTATTACATTCAATACTGTTCGAATTCTGAAATTAGAATACTCGATTCAGTTAATTTATTGAATGTACAGTATCGACTCGACAATGAACTTCAAACACTAATTGGGACATACGGACAGTTACTGTTGTTCGTCTTATGCGTGGGTGGAGACCGGGGAAAGCGTGACGTCATTGCCAACCTTCCCCCAGGTACGGGTATGAGCTTCATATTAAATGTATACCGAGCGCGATAATATTTTCTTTTTTTATTTAACGAGGTGTTGCCCGCCATTCATTTTTGTTTTCGAGACGTTATTACTTTAAATGAAAAGTATTTGACTTTTTATGGTATGGAATTTTATGCCATGGAATTTTATGAAGAACTGTTGAAATTTATTTTTGGAATGCATTGAGGAACGTTATAGAGAATAGGAATAGAAAAGCGGGACACATGTTCTGAAGGTTAAGCATTGGGTACAATTGATATTGTCACCCAGATGACGATTATGATGAGAATTGAAGTGACAATAATTTATTGAGGGACAAAAAATGAGATACCTATACCATTTGGTTAGATACTTAACTAAGGGTAAACAATCTTGTAGCGACTTTTTATAAAAAACCATTTGGTTTTTTATAAAAAGTCGCTGGTACGCTTATTGATTTCAATAAGCGTACCACAGTCCACTGCTGGACATGTACGTCTTTTTATCTTATCTTCTGCCTTCCGCATCCATTCTGTCCGAACGACCTTTTTCAGGTCGTTAGTCCATCTGGTCAGGAGGTGTTACCTACCTTCCGTTTGCCTTCACGCGGTCTCCACTCGTTTGCTTCAACGACCATCGGTCCTTCGACAGACGTAGCCAGCCCACTGTCACTTCGGCTTGCTTATTCTGCGAGCCAGTTCAGTCAGAGTCCAGGTTTCGATGTAGTCGAAGGTTTTTTGGAGTCCATAAATGCCATACACAGCAGCTGATTGTATTCTTGAGTTTTATCTACAATCTGTCGAACAGTATCCAGTAGTACATCGTAGTGCATGACCTATTATACTTATTGTTTCGCTATCATTGTGTCGTCATAGGATATAAAATAATGTCGAAATAAAAAATCGAATGTTCATCTTGTAATTTATTTTCATCTCTTGATTCATCTTTGTTACTCTTTATTCTATCTTGAGACTAATCATTAAACTTTCAGAAGCTCGAATCGATAGCAAATAGCAATTACGATCAATTATTCCTTTAGCTTCTAGCGCAGTGCACCAGTACTCAAATCCTGCCCTGAGCTCTTTAATACTCTAATGTCCTTAAATTAAGCTTTGGATTTATATGAAATTGGCAAATAAAGGTGCAACTTACTTGTAATCATTTGATATGTTTTTATTCTTTTTCAGTTTTTTAACATAATTTAGAAAGATTTTACCATGAAAAGGATTGTCCTATACCTACTGCTTGATTTTCACAATGCTTGCTAACATTTATATTAATCTTTTGAACCGCGAAGTGAATTCATTGATCACCCTCATAATGGAGTCACTTTCACACAGTGCAAACTATTCCATCCAAGACTAAGCGATTCCTCACCTTTTTTACCACACCATAAAGACTTGAGATGTTTTATTGCAAATATCATTATAGAAATTTTTTTTGTCAAAGATGAAATTATTAAGACAATATGTGTACCACAAGGTCTTGAAAAACTTGATAACATGATAATTTCAAAGTGTATATTCATTCCAAACAAAACAAAATTACCAACCATAATTACATTCACAATAACAATAGTGGATCGCATGTCAAGAGAAACTTAATTAATCCATTGTTCAGTACAGCCAGAATATTCTTAGCAATTCGTTTGGTTCAGTAACTCCACGACGTACCAAATTTCGTGCTGGACAAACCATGCACTCTTGATACCGTGCCAAATTCGGGAGCCAGTTTAATTCAGATAACTAGACCAACCCAGTAACAATGAAAAACTTTGAGAATATAAAAAAACTTTCGAAAAAGTTTATTTAACTTTTGGAATTGTTTCAAATAAATTTTTGACAGTTACTATTGGGAATACTTCCAATTGAACAATTTTGTTTATTATAGAAGTAGTTACGCCTTGTGGTTTAATTGGAGTTGGCATTCAAACGCGACTATCTAATTGTGTGTTTCGTGGATAAAAGTCACAGTACGATACTTGAATGATAAAATTCCTCTTGAAAGACGAATCCCATCCTCGGGGAAATGTGGCCCTCTAACACAGTGCCATATATCCAAATCCGTTCTGCTCCTTTGCATGAAAGTAACAGACAAAAATCTATCCATTCATCCATCTTTACTAACTTTCAAATTAATATTAATAGGACAAGTAGGATAATATTTTTTTTACAAATAGTAAAGTATTATATTGTACTAGACTTGAGAAGCTATTGAAGCCATATATTTACTGTTTCATTTATCATTACCTTTATATACCTACTTGTAGAGCTTACCTTTAAAATTCTTTGTTCCCTAGCTACCCGTCCCTTGTCAAGATCGGTCCTCAATCACATAAACTTTGTATCCACGAGAAATTGATGGCTGCATAATCTGTTCCCATCGACTTCTATCTGTGGCCGTCTTTGTCGCATAATAGATATTGGCCGAGCAAATGCTACCTTTGCAATTCTGTCAAACTGTCCTGCCTTTCTCTTCTAAGTAAAACTGTTTGATCATGAATTATATACGCGTATTAATTCTATCGAATTTATTTTTGCTTGCCTTTTGATTTTTGCTAAAGTATTTAAGGGTTATTCTTTGATTAATTTAGGTCTAAATAGCGCTGTGTAATTATGTACTAGAATATTTACTTTATTAAATAGAACAGACAATTTATTTTCATTAACGTTTCGCAGCCCTGCCATCCATCCAACTCAAAAGTAAACGCAGTATATCTAAACATTTAAGTAACATTTAGTAGCTTAAACAAACAACTGTAAATTCCCCAAGAAAGTGTTATTCACAAAAGTCGATAAATCCAACTTAAGTTTACATAGGCGTTTTTATATGAGCACGAGCCTAAAGAGGTCTAATGAAAGTTAACTTTGGTGAACTGGGATGGAACTTTGTTATTGGCCCATACTTCATGATTAGTCGGGGAAACGAACGAGATAGAGACTGTCACAATATAGATAAGATTTCATCAATTGGCCTTCCCCGAGATTATACGAGAGTTTAGAACGAGCTTTGTTAGGTTTTTGTCTTGATTTTAGATAGCGTATGTTCTTGTTCTTGTAAGCTGTTTGGAGTGAGATTAACGAAGTTTAAGGATATTTTGGTACTACTACCGTGAGTAATTTAATGTTTATTCTTTGAAGTTCCTTAGGAGATTTTCATAAATGTCAAAATTTACTAAAATTTACTTAAAATTTATGTAAAACTTGGTTAATTTTTTTTTTAAATTACTTAAAATTTAGTTAACATTTAGTAAAATTCATTTTAAATTTGGTTAAAATTTAGTTAAAATTCAGTTTAAGTTTGTAATACTATAGTGAATAATTCAATATTTATTCTTTGAAGTTCCTAAGGAGATTTACAGAAATGTAAAAAATTATCAAAAATTTACTTGAATTAGGTAAAATTTGGTTAAAATTTGGTTAAAATTTGGTTAAAATTTGGTTAAAATTTAATTAAAATTCAGTTCAAATTTGTAATACTACAGTGAGTAATTAAATATTTATTCTTTGATGTTACTTATGAGATTTTCAGAAATGTAAAAATTGATAAAAAATTTACTTGAATTTAGGTAAAATTTGGTTAAAATTTTGTTAAAATTTAGTTGAAATTCAGTTAACATTTAGTTAGAATTTAGTTAAAATTTAAGTGCTTTCACATTTGTTCATTAAATTAGAAAAATATTGTACAACAGGGTTGTAGAATATCCACTTCGTATTTCAGTTGACGCGTCACGGAAGAAGAAGAGATTTTAAAGGGCGTACTCTTTATTGATGCGTAATGCCCGATGCTACTCAGTGTAATGTAACACTTTCTTCTTAAAATAATTACTGAAGATGAATATTGAATTATAGAAAACATAAATATATCTATACACGGCTGGCTGTGCTGGTGCTGCTGCTGCTTCTGTAGAGGCTCTCAAGCGGCGCATATACTCCAATCTCATCGGAGATTATGAATTTGTGCCGTTTGGAGTTGAGTCTTTGGGGTCATGGGGCCCGAGCGTTCCCAATCTCTTCCGTGAGATCGCGAAGCGTTTGGTCGACGCTTCTTGTGACCAAAAGGCTAGCCTCTTTTTAGGTCAGAGAATAAGCATTGCTATATAACGTGGTAATGCTGCCAGTCTCCTGGGAACGCTACCACAAGAGGCATGCCTCCTCAACCTCGTCGTGGAATTCCTCCTCATCTCATGAGATGAGGAGGAATTCCACGACGCATTTTAATTATTCTTATTGTGATTGTGAATGCCGTGAGGTGAAACTGGTCATGAAAAAGAATAAATGTAGAACAAATGGTTTATTCAATGTTAATAATAAATAAATTTATAGTGATAGTCTCTCAAAAACGTCAATGTAACTAAACGGAATATACATTAGTATCAATTCAGTTCGCACAAAGCGATCATACAGTTCCCAGCGAAATTTCACTAATCTCATCTAAAGCTAAACGTAGCAAAATTTACTCAGCAGACTTCCGGAAAATAAAACAGTATTACTGCAAAGCCGGGTCCGAATATGGCAAGGTACCTAATTACGTCATCGGGCGGCCATAGCGAAAAGTCAGTGATGCGTGAACTTCGTTGGACAGCAATTGTATCCATTGGCCAACGAACGAACGAATGCCGGATTTTATTTCAGAAACGTGTCACGAATGTTTTTTTCCTGCCTATTCTCCCAAGTTATGTTGGGAAATATTAAGGATCTTTATTGAAAAAGGTTATTGTTCCTTCATGTAAGTTGGCACTTTGCTTTTTGATTGAGAGTGCTGTGGTCGTTTCGGCTACATGCCTAGCATATCACAGAAATATTAGTACGACCTCATTTTCAGATCCCATTGGATCTGCGTCAAAATTGTAACAATCACTGTCCCCGTTGGACCTCTTTTTATATACCTTGTTGGACTTCAAATTTTAAACTACAAAAAACAACCTCCAAAAAGTGATAAATAAATTATGTTGGTTATCAGCCTTTTAAATTTGATATACCTACTTAGTAATATTTTGATTCAAGCATTGTCATGTCGGGGGACACTAACTGGCAAAGCACTCCATCATATTATCGGAGCTATCCAAGGTCCCCCCAGACTTTTCGCAAAGAGACGTTGAACTTCTTTAATAGTAGGTACTTTTAAAAATATGTGTTCATATGGTTTTCTTATCATAGTATCTTCATAGCTATTATACTAATCTTATTCTATTCCTATAGTGCAAGGAATTACTAACATATATTAAAGAATCTGATATCTAATTCAATAAAATTACTGTTTCAAAACGTAATGTAATTTTAAAATTCATGAAAACTTAGAGAATATAATTTCTAAATCTTGAAAAGGTATAAAAGTATGAATAATTTTGATGGTTCCGACCTCACGAAAACGTAGATAGGTTTTGATCTTACGTTTTTCAGTTAAATGAATAGAAATCCTGCATTTTGAAAAAGTGACATTACAGATTGAGACACTTGAAAATAAGAAACCACCAGAAATTCGCACGTAGTTTAGTGTTCTAATAACGTAATATTGTACTATTCAAATTTTCACCTAACAATAACCTTCTGAACATCTTCGATTGACCTTCATTTTTCCAGTAATCGAATGGCATTTCAATGCTGCATGGTTGGGTCTGTGAATACAACTTATTGAGATATATAGCCTATAGTGACGATTTGCCAAGACATATAGTTCGCTGTACATTTGTGCTCGAAAAATGTTCTTTTTACGTCAATCTCAATCTATATAGGGTTGTAAATGGCTTTTCTACGCCCACCATTTTTTCTCTTCCTATATTTTGTTTGCATGCCATGTTTGATGGGAATTCTTTGTAACTTTACTTTAGGAGCAATGAGCTTTAGAAAATTGTAGTTCTTATTGGTGATTTTTTTTGTTTATGTTAGGGGCACCTGAAGAAACTTAATTTATATTAAGAGTACTATAATTGCTACTTAAGATGTTTAGATGTTTGATACTAAATCATACTTAAATGAATTTGACTGTAATTTATTTGTACGAAATATATATATTTATTTCTAGGTTCGTTCTTGAATGATTTTGATACAAAAACCATTAAAAAACTTATTGTGAAGTGTTAGAGATTTATTTGAAATTAAACGCGATAAGTCATATCGAACTATTTTAAATAGGGGGAGTTATCTTTATTTTTGGATCAGTAATGTCGGTGCAGAGTATTACGTTTCAACTTAAAAGAGATAGTGAAATCATAATTTTAAAGACATCCTCTAAACCCAGTTGTTCCTCGAAAATTCTCTAATAAAGAAAATCACAAATTACATTAAACCACGAGAATAAATGAAACGTTTGAATCTTGTTTGGTAACGTAATTAAATTTCGAAATATAAACTAGAGTATCTTTACTTAAATTATTTGCCAGGCTACTTTCTAATCAAATTGATTAAAAGAAGTCGTTTTCTGTCTGAAAAGTTTTAGTAGATACAAGGGTGCCCTGATAATTTGTTACTTGTTAATTCTTATAACATAATATAATCGTTGAAATAAATTAAAATTTACGCTTTTATTCAGCAGAGTAACCATTGTAAAAAATATATTTAATTTTTTTTAATAGCGGAATTTTAGCCCATTCAAGATTTTTAGGGTCTAAACTTACCTATGATATTATAATGATAAATTGAGATTACTATAACATTTGGCTATCGTGGAAATAGTAGGCTAAAGCCTCTCAATATTGGGAGAGGTCTATGTAAAGCAGTGCACTGAGATAGGCTAATCGATTGATAATGAATGCAAGAATAAAAAATGATGAAACAATAAAAACTAAAATATTTTATTGTCAAAAAATGTACACAGTTACACTATGAAGTTGGATTAGGGAATATGTGCTAATATGTGAAACTCTGACCTTTCAACTAGGCCTTCGCTTGTATTTTAAAAGTCAGTGCACATCGAATTTTTGCTTTACAATTGTTTTATGTTACTATTTACGAATGAGAGTGTACAAATTCGAGTGTATGTGTGTTTGCGTGTTATAAGTTGGTTTGATCTATAACTTTGTGACTACGAATAATACGGTCTCGTATTGGTAAAATTAACTTAATAAAAATATATAAATTTAAATCTATTCAAAGTTAAAAGGATAAAACCGAATTCCCATATCAAATGTCGCAGCTGTTCTTGACGGACGAAATCGGTTATGTTTTGTACTCTCTGTGGGTGTCAGAAATTCCTGGATTTGTATATTTTTAGATGTTGTGTATTTCAATTTAAGGATTTTATTTTTTCTGTCTAACCTCAATTGTGCATATAATCTAAGTTTAAGACAATTTATAAATATAAGTACTGTATAACTTAAATCAGTTTCACCCCGTGTGTTTAGAGTAAACAATAGGACACGCGCTGTAGATTTTTATACATCTGAGGTCATTGCACTCGGTGCTGAATGAGTGCCAATGATACACAGGGTGTGGAAGTTCAAACTCAAGCTTTTCTATAAAGTAGTAACTAGTGTTGATTACCACTGTGCATTAATATAGACACTATTAAAGAGTATAGGGCCCCAAAAAGATTTTGCAGATGATCCTATAAAGCCGACAGAGGTAGGTCAAATCAAAACCAATAACACATGTTATGCACTAAGGATCATCCCTCAGTGCATAGCATGTCAACTACCTAATGGAAAGTAGTTGCATAGCATGCAACCACTTTCCATTCAAAACAGTCAAAAAGGATATAAGTTTATACCTTTTCATAAAAAAGTTGAAAGAAAACTTATAACCTTTTTGTCTGTACCTGCTTTCGTAAATCGAACACTTTTTCGTGCTGTCCTGATAAATAAGTCATATAGCCATATAGAGTACAGGCAACCAGTCCGTATGTCCCAAACCTTTGAACGCCGTGTCTGTACTAAAATAGGATGCGATGCAAGCCCGTCTAACTTAGTGCATTGAACCCGTGTAAAATTTCTATTCAAATCTTTCGGTTCAGTTGTTGTGTCTGGGTTATTTTTGTTAGCAAAAGGTACGATATTAATTTTTTTACTATGATCTTATATTACATGTATTCATACAATACGTGTGGGCTCAATATTTATTTATCCATAGCGATATAATAATATATAAAGGATTTTGGTATGAGTTCTTGAATAAAATATTATATAGTAGAGGAGGATTGGATAGGTGCAGGAAAGAAATTCTAATAGTATTTCAATTCAATTACATGTAGTTTTTTAAATATCTGTTTTTCTATTACAATACCTCACTACTGATTTTCTCTGATCTGATATACATATATGCTTATATTGTTGTAGGTAGGAGGTAAATAATAATTATATTATATATTGTAATTGTGTGAGCCCATGAAACGAGTTATAAAATTGGTGCATTTAAAAAACTATGTACATTTTTTTAAGTTTTTGGTAGTATATATACGTTTACTTATATATACGAACAATAATAAACCAGTTAAATATATGCAAAGAAAGATAGGTACACAACACCCACCGAACAAAGTAAAGGAATTAAGCTCCCAAACTTTTAATACCCAGATAATGACGCAAAAAATATGGGTAGGTACGTCAAAAACAAAATTACCGTCAATTAGGCCATCTTTACATAGCATTATCAGTCAATATAAATAATCTCCCCAAATCCTTTTGCTAAGGAAGCGTTAGCCCATTATTCATTAAATTCCCGCCAAGTCCAACCCTGCTCATTATCGTCGGTATTCCTATAATGAACTGAGCTCAATTAATTAGCTCTTAAATACTCATCACGTTTAAAGATTTTTTGCAGATGTATCCCTTTATTAAATTAAGGAAATATTTGAGAAATAGACGCTCGCATAATGGCGCTTTAAGCTATATTTGCTAAGCTATATTTGAAATATATACTATATATTTCAAATAAAATAAACTTAGCTATTTTTTTCTCATTTGACGTTTTTAGACTATTGTCAGCTATTCAAACGACATCAGCAAAGAGACTTACACGTTCAATATTTCTACCTCAAAAGAAATTAATCCCCAAATCTTTGAAATTAGGAAAGCAGAGAACAACACAAAGGAGAATTGAATCGACACGTTTGTTTGAACCAAAGAAAAATCTGTATAGGAATACCTTTAGAAATGTTTTTTACTGAACAGACCAAAGATATTCAAAGAAAAATATGATAAACCCACAATGTGATAAGAAAAAGTCAAATAATATTTCTTTAGTGACGAAACAGAAGTTATGGAAAAATGATTGAAATATAAATTAAAGCGTTGTTTTATTTTTATTAAATGTCTGAAAATAACGGTTATCATCATTGAAAAGCTTGTAAACTTCAATTTTATGACATAACTATGCCTATAAATGCCTGTTTAAAAAAATGTATCACTTACATTCTATCTACACTAACCCAAGCCCCTGAGGAACGCCAGCAAACGTAATTACCGCTAGAAACAACCTTAAATAAATAGCATTGTTGAACCACAGTTTTCTGTGGAGTGGAGATATTTCCCCAGTTGGACGGCTCAGGCTAAAAAATAGGTTTACGATTTCAGCCTTGACGGCCAAATCCAAACCTAGGCAGTTAATAGAAAGTAATAAGGAAGAAAATTAGGTAATATAGAGGTAATCAAGGCTGTGTTTTTATGTCCGTAGAAGTAGCTAGTGGTCTAATATAAATTTTACGAGTCATAAATGTTACAAGGGATATAATGTTGGAACCGCCTACACAATCAATTTGAAAGTAGAACCACATACAATGGATTTAAGGTAGTTTTTTGGATCAACTTTTGTACTATTATGTCAATTTAAAAGTAATACACAACATTAATTAATGATAAGATTAGTTGTCATTTGAGTAGATTGACTTCAATTATAATTATTAAGGCCTGAAATGTAGTTTTAGATTTATTTAACATACATGCGAGGTAGCTGATCGAGTGCTATGGCGGTCATTGGGAGAGACCTATATCTAGCAGTGGACTGTGAGATTATTGAGCAGTCCGACTGGGGAAGTACCTCCGCCCTACAGAATACCGCGGTTATAATAACTTCGTGTTGTTCCCAGCGGTGAGTAGGAGCTCACTGGAGAATTTGTAAGAAAGAAGAAAAGAAAGAAAATGCGTTTATTAGACACACACACAAACACAAAATACAAAATAAAACCAATAAAATTGACGTTATGCATAACTTTACATATAACAACCTACACTTACATAACTTACATGTCGGCCGGTGTGGTGTGTGTCTAAATGGCCACAGTTCAGCTAAATGCTTCAGATTGGGTACAATCTGCAGCGCTGATTTTCAACCGTAGCCCAGCCCAGTCAGGTAACTTGTTGTACCTACATTGATTAATTATTTTTTTATTTTTATTTATTCAACTTTATGCACAGATTATTGTACAAAGGCGGACTTAATGCCAAAGGCATTATCTGACAGTCTACCTTAGGGTGATGCAGAGATACATTGAGGTAGGTGCAGTGCACTATGTTCACAATAATAATACACACATTATACATACACACTATAATACATAAGAAATTCATACACATACTTTTAAATATATTTACTTACATATTACTTACTTATACTTACTACTTATATATATACTTATATATATTCGTATAATATATACTTATATAATATAAACTTACCTATACTTACATAATTATACCTAATGACAAAGTATTTCTAACATTAAGGTTTTACACATTACTATGACTAGGGGCTACTGTAGTAGAGCTGACGTACTTTGTACTTGAACGTTGCACAGTTAGTAGTCATCCGGATTTCGAGAGGAAGCGCATTCCAGAGGAGAATTGCTTGCACGAGGAAAGAAGAATAAATTAGGCTGGAACTATGAGTAGGACAGTGGAGAAGACGGTTGTCAGCTGACCGCAGATTTCTGTTGTGATGAGAACCAAGTAGCTGAATATGAGATGATAAATAAGAGGGGACATTAGGAGTGGCTAAAATTTTATGTATCATCATCACCGCCCTCAAGCTGCGTCGCTGACGTATCGGCAACCATCCTAACTCCGAACGATGAGCTGAGACGTGATCATATTTCCTAAGGTTAAAGGTGAATCGAATGCAATTGTTGAGAAGGCGGTCGAGTTTATTGAGCAGATCTGCATTCAGGTCGAGATAGCATACATCACCATAGTCCACGATTGGAAAGATTAGCGTTTGCATTAGCATTGCCTTGGTTTTGGTTGGTAGAAAATTTTTGAGGCGATAAAGACTACGCAGCATTCCTGTACACCTCTGACAGACCCTTGTAACTTGAACTTGCCAGTTCAAGGTGGAGTCAACATTCAATCCCAGATTTTTGACACTATGCGTCACAGGAATAATTCTTCCGTTGAACTTTATTGTTGGCAGAGTTGCACTGTCTACCTTATTCATCCTATGGCTACTTCCAATTAAGATACCCTGGCATTTATCGAGGTTGACAGAAAGACCAAACCTGTCACACCAAACGCCTATTGAGCGCAAATCGGAATTAACTCTGTCAATAGCCTCTGAAAGGTTCTCCACGCGGGCTTGGCTGTATATCTGTAGGTCATCGGCATACAAATGATACGCACACTGAAGTTCAGAGGTAATGAGGTTAATGAATATAGAGAATAAAAGAGGTGAAAGAATACCGCCTTGCGGAACACCAGAGTCGAGGTTGCGCCAGCTAGATGAAATTTCGTCTGCGCAAACCGACTGTTGGCGTCCACGAAGATATGAAGAGAACCACTCCAGCTCGTCGGCTGAGATCCGAAGATGGGCTAGTATGGCTAAAAGGATGTCGTGATTCACGCAATTGAACGCATTTGAGAAATCCACCAACACTAGCACTGTGATACAACCTTTCTCTATTCCGTCCCTGACATCTCCCGTTACTTTAAGGAGTGCGGTTGTAGTGCTGTGTCCCGGTCTGAACCCGGATTGTAATGGACTTAGTATCCCATTGGAGTGCACATAGTTGGACTGCTCAAGTCCTCATCTACCTTTGCCACGGCTTCCTGAGTTTCATTAGCCGCAAAAGAGAAATAAATCTGGACGTCATCCGCGTATATGTGAAACCTACAGTGCTTTATGACTTGAGCTATGTCCGCAGTATAGAGTATGAACAGCAGGGGTCCCAAAACCGACCCCTGCGGCACACCCCTACCCACTGTTGCCAAGGTTGAATGCAGTGTAGATCCATCACTGTTTTGTGTCTCTACATACTGAGCCCGGCCATTCAGATAGGAATGAAACCACTGCACCGTTTCACTGTCAAACCCATAATAAGCCAATTTAGAAAGCAAAAGAGAAACATGGAGCCCATCAAAAGCCCTAGAGAAGTCCAACAGGACCAAAACCGTCGCTTTGCCCTGGTCTCGAGCTGAAAGCATATTGTCCGTAACGTCTAACATGGCTGTAGCCGTGCCACGATTCTTCCTAAAGCCCGACTGCACATCTGGTAAAATGACTCGCGTTTCCATGTAGTGCCTAAGCTGTGATGCAACCACCTTCTCTAAAATTATTGATAAACAAGGTAAAATACTAATTGGACGTAAATCTTTATAACCGAGTATCTCATTATTTTTAGGAATGGGCTTAATTATAGCATTTTTCCAGCTGGTAGGAAATTTAGAAGTCGAGATTGATTTATTCATGATGGCAGTGAGTACATTTAGAGTTTCAGGGATTAGCATAAGTATCATTTTCAGTGATATGCCGTCGACTCCCACTGCATTTGATTTAAGCTCCCTCAATACTTTGAGTACCGCTGATGAGTCAACAGTCGACAGCCGGAAAGTAAAATCACTGAACCTATTGTATTCGTAGAAAGTAAGTGTAGACAGTGGGACGTTTGCATCGCCAGGGACATTTAAGAAATGCTGATTTATTGCATTTGGGTCATTGAGGTGCGTGGGAAGATCCAGGGGCTTGTGTGGATTCAAGTTGGTTTTTATATTTTTCCACAACGTTTTAGGATCCTTGATATTATTATCAATTTGGAGCCTAAAGTAACAACTCTTTTCACTATTCACGGCTATGGCAACTTGTTTCTTCAGCTCTTTGTAATAGATTTTATGAGACTCAAGTTTAGACGTCCTAGCTCGCTTCAGTGCTGCATCCCTCAAGCCGATCATAAACTTTACATTGCTAGTGAGCCAAGGTGTTTGTCGATCCTTTATAATTCTACTTTTCATCGGAGCGTGTAAATCGAATAAATAATTTATTAGTTTGGTGTGGTCTTGCACCATGTCATCAACATCCTCCAGGCCCTTTGTACTCTGTGCTTACAGGGTCGGCAGAGCGAGAGTGGCTTCTCTGGTGTTACATACGTCCATAGGCCACGGTAACCACTTTCCATCAGGTGGGCCGTGCGCTTGTCTGCCAACTAAGTGGTATAAAAAAAAAGATCTAGTATAAACTTGTCTATAAATTATTTGGCAACATATTTTATTCTTTAAAAATTTAAAGTAAATGAGTTAAGCACCCTCAAACCATATCTCAAAACGTACCGCAATAAAACCTATCGCAAGCCAGAAGGAACGAGAAAATTCAAAGTCAAAGAACACCGTCATTACTTAAACTTTAATGTTACGACGTGGACTGCGCTCGTGAAACATTGCCACTTAGAAGGGGCTGAGAATTTCAATTTTAGGTCAGGCCACCCTCAAAAGGGATTAGACAGGCTCCTCAGAGGCGCTATTACTACAACCCTTCACAAACAACGGATTCGTCCTTTTCTCCTATAAAAGTAAAATATGAGGCGACTGCGTGACCCACTCGACGTTTCAGATCTCTCTTTGAGCATCTTCACTCTCAGTCATTTAAAGCCTGCAACGTTTTAAAGAAATTTTACGTGAGTAGGTACATACAATTGATACTTAATTTATAAATATGCAATAAAAAATAAATAACACCTGAACCTTTTTAAAATCATTATATTCGTCAAATTAATACAATATGTCAAAATGGTACAACAAGCAGTACTTAGTCTATGTACTAATCAAATAACCGGCCCCTGATCGCTCCCGGTGCAAAAGTGGCCATAATACTTGCTGCGTTGCCACGTTGAATGGCAATGGACAACCTTTGGACCAGGAACAACCCGGAACGAGTGTCCCCGGTCGCCTCGATGAGCCTCTGTCCAATTTCTTTAATAAGGCTTTTAGCTTCCTTGCCCCAACTCCCCAGAGTCTCCACCGCTATTGGCACGCTATTAAAATTGAACAAATTATGATTATAATTTGATTGTTTCATAAAATTTCGATTAAGATAAGAAAAAAAAATATTATTACTATTAAAAAAAAAAAGATGTTTGTGTCATACATTAGAAAATAGCGAACCTACGTTTGAATTGTGAAGACGTATTACCTGAAGCGGAGTAAGAATATTTCTGTGACTATATTAATGATTATGAAATCATTACAATACTTTTACATATTGGAACATAGAATAAAGTTTGCAAAGATAAACCAATTGAGAAAGAGTGACCCCGAACTCTACAGTGAAAGATATGATGAGTATAGAAAGTGTGTTTAATATTTTGAAGTGTTAACTTTTGGTATAGAAGCTAAAAGCATATAAAGTGCATCTTCAAAACATGTCAATAAATGACTAAGCTGGACTGTCGAGGCGTGTAAAGTACAAGCAAGTAATGTCCGTGTCACATAAGTAGCAGGCAGTACTTCTGATATTTTAAAATTTCTGCAGTAAACTAGAAATTCAATTTCTAGCGTCGGTCCTTTCATAAGCTCTGATACTAAAAGACAGGAAAGGACACTAAATTGGAAAGACGCAAGGTGGGATGTTTACGACAAATGTCAATTTTAAGTGTTTTGTGAAATGCATTTAGTTTTGGAATAAGACGTTATTTTGTGGTAAAGGATACTAAATCAGTCCCCCTAGAACAAATGTATGGAATTTGACGTATTTGACAGCCGTGAACGTATGTCATAAACATCAAATCAAATTCGTCATTCTATTCTACAATATGCCAGCCAAAGAATTGATACTTGTCTTGTCTAGATTTTGGTATGAAGAACAGTGTTGAATTGATTTTGAATTTTATACTTGTGTGACTTTTGTAGTTATTTTTTTGTAGTTGTTATTTTTAAACTACCGCGGTGTGAATTCAATTCCATGATTTAATCTCGATAAGTCCCATTCATTTTTCGTAGTTGTAATTGTCTTCGGAGCTTGAGCTGATCGTATGATGAAGTCAATATACTACTCGAAGAATAGAACTCTGTTACAGTTACCGTCTTGAAATAGGACTTTATATTTTTTACATTAGATCTTCCATTCATTAAATTTGGTTGATCTACACTAGTCATTTGAAGCTGAGTGTCACCATTGTCACACGGTATGTGTAAGTAATGGTGACCCTCTTTTCTGGGATTTTGCCTTCAGCTTACCATCAGGCAAGGCGAAGTCCAATTGACGTGTCCTATATAAAAAAAAAATAAAAAAAAAAAAAGTTTCTCAACTTATTTGCGTGAAAATTATAGTAATTATAGACTAGTTAATGGACCCGGTAGGTGATTTGCAATCTAATTTATTTGTACAAAATTCATTTGAAGTTAAGACGTTCAAGCTAATATTTAATTAAAAGAAATATCGTTGGTGTAGGTACTCTACAGTTTAGCTAAATTGTTATAGGTGTATACCTTCCTACGTTACACGCCTACAGATGCCTTTAGACAAGGATTATGGTCTGTAATTGGCTTTAGTCCAACTGGTTCTCAGAAATATTTCTAGTAGTTTCAGTTAAAGAAAATATGGGCACTCTCATTAATCTGTCACTGTGCCAAGTTTTATTCAAATCCGTTCAGAAGTCTTGGTTAGAAAAACTAAAATAACCATTGCCATAAACTATTACTCTAGTAATATTAGTAGAACTACTAATATTATAAATGAAATGTAAATGAAATGTATATTACCTACAACAGGCACCAGTGATCCACAACCAGATTTTGTATACCTTAATTAGTGCAAACACTATATTATGTAATTTTGTTGTTAGTTAAAAATAAATTTATTTTATATTTTATTCTTTTAACTTATTTTAGTTCAAATTAACGTCTCCTGCAAAACGTTGAGTTCAACAGTAGATCGTCATAACCTACTGGTTATGACGATCTACCGTTGAACTCAACGTTTACGTTGTTACTATCCTGAAGTAGAAATATGACTGAATTATGATAAATATACATTTTTCTTCTTAACTTGAAATTCTCGCATGCTTAAAAGCACCAGATTTTATTGTAGTAGAATAAACACTCACGCGCATAAGAATTTTTGTTGTAGCAAATGTTTAATACAATTCAATTCAATTTATTTATTTTCAACATAATATGTGTCATAACATTCTAACTACAATACTAATTCTATAACAATTCTACTTAACCTAAGTTTACCAATCTACATAACAATAATAACCGACGAACTAATTTGGAATATAAAAAGGACTTGTTATTGCAGATATCTGAAGTTATGTGGTGTAACTTTGGCTACTTTTATTTTATAACAAGCATTTAAGGGTTCTGCGCAAAAAATATAAACCAGATCTAAGTCTCGGGTATACCTACCTACTTCATGAATACAACATAAACATAAACTCACGCCTATATTCCCGAAGGGGTAGGCAGAGGTGTTAGCACCCACATTTCGCCAGTTTATGTTTAAGTCCCAATGTAATAGGTGGCGAGCCTATTGCCATTAACCGGGCACTTATAAACCTGCGATAAATACACACATAACTTCGAAAAGCATCGAAAAGTCTTTGGTGTGTGCCATGGTAAAACCTGGGATCGAACCCGAGACCTCGTCTCAGCAGTCCATTACCCATACAAAAACATAGATTTTACTCAACATTACAAGTCATAATGTTAGACAGTAAGCACTGTACGTTTTATTACTTAAAATTTCAGACTAAGGCTTAAAATTTACAGATTCCAATTCAAAAGCTGGAGTGAATATCCATTACTAATTTCTTAGAAATTACTTTCAAAGTTCAACTTGCGATTTATGAGTTAGAATTCTTGAAATCGATGGAGCATTGTAATAAAACCCTGTGGATATGAGTACTACTGGAATAATCTTTATGGAGGGTCGGTAGGGGCCGGTTTTAGGAACATTGATCACTGTTCAATTTTAGACTTCAAATTTTATAATTTTATAATTTAAATTTGGAAGTTAAGAATTTCATTTCCTCATTATAAATTATTGCTTAATATTTTTAACTGACTTTAAAAAAAGACAAAGTTCTCTGTTCGTCGGTATCTAAGTATATTCTTATTATAAACGCTGTTGGTTAGTTACTTGACATTTATTTGACAGATAGATTTATTTGTGTCGACTTTAGTATACATATATACATAGATACAGAAAAAGTTAGAAAAAAAATCTCATACTTTTTATATATATTCTGGATTAAGAAAACATTATCTAACAATTCGGCCTTCACAAGCAAATCAACAACCCTATAAACTGCTTATAATCGCCCATTGAGCGAGCAATTTTATCCAGATACGAATTTACGACGTCAACAACCTCAGTGTGAAGAAATAAATCAAAATGTACGTCTAGAAAACAGCCATGACTTCAGTCAAGAGAAAAACTCTGTAGCTTTTAGTTCGAGTGGTACAATAAAATCCATTCGACTACAAACAGAAAACAAGGTTAATAAAGGAAAGTCACCTTCGATAGTACGTCAGATTTTGTAGAATTCCGAGTGCTGAACCGACATTGGCAGCACATGTGGCAGTCGTAAAATGTGCAAGGAGCTCACGTTTGTCCTCTGTGATCGCAAATAGTTGAACAGGGTTTGCAACCCCTGTCTAGTTATAGAGTTAGGTCAGATTTCAGAAATAGAATTCAAAAATGTTGCCACATTATAATACTATTACATTTATGATATTAAAATTGAAGATATATATTTGATACAAAAATATATTTGATACTATCATGTAAGTTTACGCAAATACAGTGAAAATAGAAACATTTTAGATGGATTTTAGCCCGTTTATTATTTTTAATTTTATGCTTTTTAGCCGCCATGGTCACAGATACTAAAAAATATTTTTACAGAATTTTTTAACTTGGTAATTTAAATAATTTAGTATATTTTCAAAATAATTAATTGGAACATGTTCAAGTAATAGATAGATATATAGTATTGGAAGAAGTTTATTAGCGAAATTCTCTATTTTCACGCTTGGCAACCCTGGTGTAAACGCTCTGGTCACGGCTTCTCTCGGTAATTTATTGCTTTTATTGACCGTTAGCGCTGTTAAGTACGACCCTGGTGCTTTCTCAAACGTTTTCTTAGAGTGTTAACTTGCTCTAATTTAGTGGTTCAGTTTTTACGCGATTGGGATGTGTAATAAAACAAATTATCGGATATTAGTGTTCTAGCATTAGCCTTATTGGCATATTTAGGTTTTATAAGCTAACCTGCATGTTGGTGCAACAGACGAGGCTTATTGTATGTTTTTCTCTCGAGTTAAAGAAGTCAAACGGCAGTTAAACCCCAAAACGCTGACAGTCAATCAAGAACAGGAAATGAATACCAGGCTCCAAAGTGCAAACTTAGGAAGCAACTGGGAAATCCCCATGAGGATGATGACGAAAATTAGACTTGTATCTTGCCTACAGTGTTTAAAAAAACAATAATTAAAAAGATTTCAAATAAAAAAGTTATATAAAATTCGAAAATATTAAAAAAAATACACTAAGACACACTTCACTAAAAATAAACGAAGATAAAATAACAAAAAAAAATCATATATCTATAAAACTTTGATACATTCGCAAAAATATTGATCAGCTCCTTGATAGGTACCCAAACAAATATTCTGCAGATATGTAGGAAAAGACGCCCGATTTTATCACGTTCACGAACATGTGTTCTAGTCGTAAGCTTCGGAAGTAGCCTCCGTATGAAACGAAGCCTATAAGTCCGAGCGGTCAGCGTCCGCACTATTTATTGTTGGTTCCTAATGGTTTATTGCAGATCGCCTTTTATCGTAATATATTGCTTACTTGGCTAGTTCCGAAACGAAAGTTTTAGCGTTTGGGTGCGACCTTTCAGAGGACACAGCTTGTACTGACCTGAAATTCTTATGGTAACTTTTGTTTCTGAATGTACAAATTGTACTGTTATATATATAGTGTACAGTTCCGAACAGTTTCTTTCGAATCTACACAAGTAAATTAGAAAAAAAATGCCGAATCTAAATGAGAACAGTTTATACCTATATAGTTATATATTTGCAAGTTAATCTTGGCTTATATTCATTAAAACAGTTTTATGAGGATGGTACAATTCTATTGTACGTATCGCTTCTCGAGGAGGTCATCTCGATACCGGAGATAGCCCTGGGTCGGCCGGGATGTGAGGAATATGTTTTAGGCAACCTCAGACATATCTGAGGAGATGGAGGAACCGGGGAAATTTCCACACGAAAAAAAAATCCGTTTTATGACCTTCAATGAAAAGTCAAAATGGACCGACCTACTGTTTAGTAAAAATTGTATTTTTATGTTTTTTTATTCCACTTTAATGGCAGACAAGCCAATATGTTTCCGTAATCCTAACATCCTCATACTTGAGTGTTAATATAAAAAAATTAAGCCACGGCATCGGCAGTACTTCTTATACTAAATGAGGAAGGAGACAACACATCTGTATAAAATATACCGTATACGTAACTAGTACTTGAACACACAAATTTAAATATAAAACAAACCGTTTAACTTTATTATTATAGTAGATGATCCGTTCGGCGATCTTTAAACGAATCCCTTTGTCGACTATTTAGTGATAGTCCAATTACGCATTTACACAAAAAAGGTTAGAAATTCACAAAAGGATCTTATCTAAGTAACATTTCATAAGAGTTCAAAAGGTATGGAGCATTTTAAATCTATTGCTAAAAATTATACGCAGAATTATTCATTTACAAAAGGCCCGACGAGTGTAATGCTCAAATTTTTTCGCCCTCAAGGGGAATCGCTTTTCATCTTTCTTTCTTATCCTTTAAATAATTAAAATTTGAAGCCTCTCAGAGTATTGGTGTTATAGAATTCAAGAGTCTCCTAACTCGATTGGATTGACTGTGATTAAATGTTTGGAGAGGTGCTGACAAAATTATGTACGTAACAAATTAAAATTCAACGACATAATTGAGGTTTAAATCGTTTTAGGAATGTTCGCTTGATTATGGCTTATATAGCTTCTAGAAACTAGAAGGAACAAACTGGTGCTTTGTGAAGTTTGAAAGAATAATAAGATAAAATAATAATTTATTTCAAGTTTCAAAACTGAAGTACATAAAATAAATATATTAATTATATTTGCAATATAACATTTATACAAAGGATACTTGTAGCAGGCCAAACATAATGATCCTTAACTAAAAAATAAAATTGTGGTTAACATTTTTATTCCCTAAAGATGTCTTTGGAGTTCCATTAAGATTTTTATGTCCCAAACCTCTCATCTGCAAGTTGATACACATTCTAATTGACAGACGAGGCTTTGGTACAGGCGTTTGTGTCACGCTTAGAAGGTCAGACGGTAGCCATTCCATAAAAGCTATTTATGGCAGACCAATAGCAGAAGGAAGGAGCGCAACCCATGCTCCGAGGTGAAAGGATACAACCAGGAACAAGTTGTTGAGCTTGAGCTCTGAACATCGTCCCAATCAAAAACAGAATAGAAAGTAATTTTTGCTGCCAATATTTAGGTATACTTGGTCTTTCAATACTTTGCTAAATTTGCGCACATAAAAGATGAAACGCCACTGTGCTTACTACTTCCGAATAACTAAATATTCGTAGTTTACACTATATGCCTATAAACCACCATTACACCTGAAGTATAACGCCGTCTTACCGAATACAAGCATAACTAGCATACAAAAATAGCTTATTTTCGAAAGAGCCAAGAAAATGTCACAATACATACTACTACTTACATATTCAACCAGATTTAATTTAAATGCTCTATCTGGAAATTATTAAATTCCTCAAACATGTAAACAACTGATCGAAATCGTCCATAAATACCGTTTTGTTGTTACCTATTATGCCGCGTGGTTTCCGGCAGAGTAGAATTAGAGCCACCCCAACTCTTCCCATGCGGTGTCGTACAAGGCGATTAAGGGATAGGGCTGTTTAATATCAGACAGATATATACAACCCAGACTCAGCCTCAGATGCATGGCTCGATTCAACAATAGTGCCCGGAATACGGCAATAGGCTCACACCCTGTTACATGGGACCGAATACAATTATTGGTGAAATGTGGGCGCTAATTCACCTCTGCCTAACCCTCCAGGGATATAGGCGTGATGATATGTATGTATGTGTGTATTATATTGCTTAACCTCTATACATCGAATTATTAAAACTTTAATCGTAAAAAAAATTCTCTTTCCTAAACATTTGAGTTAAGTTCAAGTTATTCGAAGAACATCATAATAGTTCAAACGAACTGTGAAAAAAAAACGACTCGTCTTTAAGCCGAGTGGGGTAAAAAGGGGGGAAGGCTCATCACATAACTTTGTAAGATTTCGCGAAAGCACTTCTTTGTGAGTAGCTGCTTTTGTCGTCGCGTAGTTCCAAACTATCGTTGAGCACGAATACACTTGGTTTTTGTTTTACACAAATCTTTTGTTATTGAGTCAGCGTTATAGTTGCGATTTAGTTTGTAATTTTTGTTTTGTTATAATTCCTAATTTAATAGGACTTTAGACAAAATAATCGTTTATATGCCAAAAAAAAAACATTATTATCATTTCGTTTCTTTATTTTAGCTTCATTGTTACGGAGAATCTGTTGTAAAAACTAATTATAACCTAGTATAACTGATATATTAAGTGATATATAACGTTGGTACTACAATATTACTAATTCCAATATTATTTCTTCAGCACACTCCATGACAAAAATAGATAGTTAATTTTCACGTAACAAAAGCTCGACCACGTCATTCACTGCTGCGCCACAAACAAACAAATTTCGTCATTCTATAACATTAAGATTAATGAAGGTTACTTACATAAATCAAATCGCAAACATTACGCTACATTTAGAGCTTGACAAGCGAAATGATTTCAGGTTTCACAGTGGACAATCAAGCTAATTTCACGTTGGCTACTAAAATAGTGTTCATATTTTATGCCACCACAACGTGTTCTAAATGTTGGTACAAGCCAGCGGACTTAGCGGGCTGTGTTATTTCAGTGACATGATATAATTTATATCTCACAAGCTCTGTTAAGTTTGAATCTCGATAGCGCAGTGTAATGTGTTCTAGAGTGCTATTATAATTTTCTGTATAATTTTTGGGATCACAATCGTGCTATTTAGGACTCGTAATACTTTAGTCTATTATATTATTTTCTGACCACAAATATGTTGCCTAAATAGGTGTATTAATTATGCACTCATTTTTAAACTTTCAAATTCATTGATAAGCAGGAAATTGACGTAATCATGAGCTTAGTTTTGTTCTGTCTAACACGTTTTGGCCAGGTTGCACTAGACGTAGTTGTGTGACTTTTGAGTTTTCTTTACCCAGTCTCGAGTTTTTATGGGACAACCCTGGTGATGAAAGAGTTCATAAACAAGTGTTCTGTATATAAGTTTACTGACCTTAACAAATAAAACAACAAAAACAATAAACAAATATATAAGATATTGTAAGCTTTTACTCATCGAAATTTACATTCACTGTTTGAATTGATGATCCACTACTTACATTACCTTACATTCTAGAATGAGGAAATTATTGATTTGTGACACTGCAGTACTTGATGAAATTACTTAATTTATTCATAAATCAATGAAATGATACGCGCAATAGCGTTTTTTAAATATAATCTCTGAGAGCATAAAAGGATTGAAAATTCACATCAGCATTCATAGCCGCAGGCAACAGCTGTATCGGGTATTTGCGTATGAATATGATATTGCATTTATTTACTCAATAGTCGACTAATATAAGTGGATTCTCGTTACCAGGCAACTAGCAGTAAAAATTTTGAAATATTTTCATTTCTTTACGGTAATAAACACGCAAATGAACATTTCCTGAATTTGTATATTTATTATACGTTTATTGTTATTAATTAAATAAAGCTTATTGAGTTTGTGGTCGATGTTTTAGTTCATCTATCTATAGCTACGAAAGAAAGTTCTCACGCCTCCAATTTGCTTTAGATTAAGACTATTTATACCGTTGATTAATGGCACTTAGAGCATTGCCTGACTCGAGAATTCGGACCGAAAAGTTCACAAAGACACGAAAACATAAGACAAAATGTATTCCGAGAGATCAAAAAGGGCAATAGCTACTCTTACCAGTAGTCAAGAATTGTTCAGTTAACAAACAAAACTTAAGCTACATTTTTATCTGGCTATGGCGAAGCCAAAGGAGGGTTATTACCCGACTACAGCGAAGTCAAAGGAGAGTTATGATTTTGACAAGCTATGTATGTATGTATGTATGTAGTTTCATCTGATCCCTCATAGCTCCTGAACTACTAATTAGAACTGGACAAATGAGGTATCATTAGAAGCGTCTTAGTCGTTCGCTGGTTATAGGTTATATGATGTATCACTGAATCTAATGTAGCGGTCATAAAGTATGTGTGAAAGTGTGCTTAATTAGCACATTACAAACATGTTTGAAATTATAGCCGTTGCTTGACCCAAAATAATATAAATAAAAAATAAAGCTTAAAACTAAAACCCAACTACTGAAAAATCACGTTTTAAAAAGTATTTAATAAGAAACTATCAAGGATAGCCGTGGTTGTACGCCACTTTTCCCTAAAAGGTATTGTTTTGTAAGAGTTAGTGGCATGCGACCACGGCTATATTGATATTTTCTTGTTTAATACTTTTTACATCGTGATTTTTCAGTTGTCGGGTTTTATATTGCACCCTTTTCATTGTGTTGTTTTCTTTTACATTTTGTACCAATTCCTAAACCTAATCTTTTAGCTTTTATTCAAACAATGCAATGCATAGTTTACAGCTTTATTTTAAATTCCAAATTCGCTTAAATCCTAGCAACGTAATATCATTTAGCTCACTAACATGTAGCATATTGATATTAAAATGCATGGAGCTAAGTAGTGTCTATTTTGATATAGATAATGTTTCAGTATGAAATTTTAATAAACATTGTCTGAGTGATAAGATTATCATTACATAACAGGCTGTCAATCAACCTATTCCACTGCTGGACATCGACTTCTCTCAAGGTGCGCCTTTTTATACCACTTACTGTTTATTAGACATTCGTCCTCTGTCCTCCAGTCTGTTCAGCTACATTATACAAAAACACCATATAAAACAAAACCATCACGTGTCTATCTCTGCATCTTGAACATGCAAAATCGAGGAAGCACTAGCAGAGTGGCTTACGAGTTCCATCAGCTGACTAATATCAACGCAACGGTCTTTAGACTGGCTCTACAACGGACTAGTAAAATGTTACTAGACAGTTGTAGAGCCAGCCAGTAGAGCCCGAGTGGTTAGATAATGATCTGACCACGCAGATCGCTTAATCCATGGGATTTATAAATCGGCATGAATTTAATTTCAGATACGACTCCACATTATTATTGTGTTACATTCAATATAAAAATCAATGTGTGATCAAATTTGATGCGATATCCTACTGCTCATTGAATTGCGTCAACATTTCGCCGATTTATTACACTTACTTAGGAAGTTAAAAGTAGTGGCATTGAGTCTAGGAACCTCATGTAGTTTGCAGTGGGCTTAGTTCTTAATACATGTCAAATTCATAGGGTCTGCCTTTTCGAATATATATATTAACATGAAAAAGTGATATTTACACACACACTCCTGATAAAATACTCCTGCATCACTTTTATCTGATAAAATTCCCATATTCGCACATCACATGCGTTTCCTGGGTAAAAGTCGTGCAAAGAAGATATATTTTATATGAAAATCTTATGAAAAATAAGGAAAATATAGGATATGACCGAACTTTTTCTGAAACGTGGACGTATTAATATTCTTCCTTAATCCGTACGAGTACAAAGAAAACTTGGCGAAACTTTCTATGACATCATAACTCGGATCGAAAATGCGAGGATAGAGGCTGCAGACTACGGAATGGATTGCAGATTCTTAGTTATGAATCCCCATCTTAATATATGGTATAATGGGGTTCCGTACCACAGAATAAGAATAACCTCCTGGAGGAGGTAATACCTTGAAATTAATATAAAACACGTAGGTCTATAATTCGTTGGTGCGTTGAAAAAATTATGTCGTAAACCCACGCCTAACTTAACTAATTTATTGAAATAAAACTATCGTAATTTATTTGCTTTTTTTTTCGCTTTTCATTTTTCTGATAACTTGCAACCGTATCATGTTAAATTACGGCAAAATCAAGGCAATATTAGTTACTTCAGTTCAATCAATTAGCTTATCGCAGTCCACTGCTGGACAATTACCTCTCCCAATGTCGGAAAGCTTTGGCTACCTATATCTACGCTAGCCAGGCGGGTCGGTACAGGATTATATTTCGAGGTTTTCTTCTCTCGGAGTAATATCGTATGCGCATTTTTCCGGTAATCGCCTCTTAAGACACCCTTCGGATGACATGGGGTGGTGATAATTGCATTCTATCTCCGTCACCATATGTATAATTTCAGTTACTAGTCAGTATCACAATAAACGGGATATTTACCATGTTTCATTGTTTTGAGTTTCCGATATTTCGGCGCTGTTGCAAGCACAAGAAACATGGTAAATATCCCGTTTAATGTGATACTGATATGAGTGACCATGATAGTTTAAATACCTTAGTATTATGACCATAATAGTTACTATTCAGTTATATATAAGTATACTATTCAGTTACTAGTTTTATAAAGAGTCTAGTACAGCCAGCATCAGATCGATATTGATGAACAAAGTACTCAAAATGATCTTAATGCATTGGTTTTCCCCCTTCCTGTTGACTGTTTTCTTTTTGATATTTGGGACATATCTTTAGTTCGGACAATACAATAATTTAATTTGCTCTTAATACCTTGGTTTTATGATCATTTTGAGACTTTGTAGTTAAGATCGTTCTGACGCTGACTGTACACTAACCAAAACTACTGTAATTTCAGATAAGTTAAATTGCTTGTGTTAGGATTATGTTCACGCTGGCAGTAATAACCAGGAACCCCTCAATCATTAGGTCAACTACTTAACCCCAATGGCTAATAATAAATTTGAAATAAAATAAAATAAAAATAAAAATTGCTCGCGCAACACATATTTGAAGTTGACCATGAACTATGTATCTACAGACAAGAACAAAAACCCAGCGTTTCGACATCCAAAAGAAAACTCACAATATTTACAAGAATAACTACTCTCTTCCGAACAATAAAGATAAAAGGTAAACGGACTTGAACAATTTAAGCCTCAAATTCTTCAAAAAGAAATGAAAGTGTTATACCAAAGTATACCTAAGCGATCGAGAAAGTCATTAATATTTATTGGGCACTTCCAGTTCTATCACTGGATTCATTGGAATTATTTGGAAAGGAAACTTAATTGCGCTGAGAAATTGAACCAATTGTTCCTAAGAGCCTAGGAACGTGAGGAATTGGAAGGCAAGGTTACCAGTAGAAGTCTTCTAAAAGATATACATGTCTGTTTTTATTTGCAGGAATAGTTGCTTAGTGAATTTATAATTAAGGTCAGGTGATCTATCTGGTTATAATTGAAGGCAGAGTGAGAACCCCACGGTAGCCTAGTGGTATGGGTAATAGAATGCTGAGAAGAGGTTCGGGGTTCGATCCCAGGTTTTACCATGGCACAGACCAATGACTTTTCGATGTTTTTCGAAGTTATGTGTGTATTTATCGCAGGTTGATTAGTGCCCGGTTAATGGCAATAAGCTCGCCACCTATTACATTGGGAACTAAACATAAACTGGCAAAATGTTGGTGCTAGCACCTCTGTCTACCCCTTCGGGGATATAGGCGTGAGTTTATGTTATGTATGTTATGAGTGAGTTAACAGGTTCGATTCTCACTCAGTGCAAATATTC
The DNA here is from genome assembly GCA_963662185.1 of Eilema griseolum. Taxonomy (NCBI): domain Eukaryota; kingdom Metazoa; phylum Arthropoda; class Insecta; order Lepidoptera; family Erebidae; genus Eilema; species Eilema griseolum. Next base: position 4,209,867 of record OY759245.1, read on the forward strand.
GTGTGCATGAATATGATTATTTATCTTCGGCCACGTATTAAACCACGCGTTAGTCTTGATGTTTCTATTTAGAATATGCATTTCATTACAAAAAATGTACGTAAGTATTTTTATTCACATTCTAGACTTCATAACACAAGCTAGTTATGCTATGCTTACCATGAGTCTAGATAGCGTTGTGTAGAATTTTGTAGAATATTTATTACGTGAGTTAATCATAGCTTTTAGGATGTAGAACACGACGGTATTCCCGTCCCAATTTAACATTCCGACTGGGGATGTACCTCCACAATACAGAAAACCACGGCTATAATAACCGCGTGATGTGTTCCCGGCGGTGATTAGGGTAGCCAGAGCTCACTGGAGAGTTGTCACAAATATCTGCAAATGTAAAAATTAAGTTAGTTCGGATATTAACAATGTTAAAACAAATTTAGAAACCAACTCAATCATCCGACTTTAGAAACAGATTGCACTGACCATCATCACGAATCCGTATCAATATAGGTAATAATGGAACCAAAATTTAACAGTCAGCTTTAATAAAAAAGACCATTCGAGTCACAGTGACATTGGGAAGACCAAAAGCTTGTCCTGATTGTGTCTGCACTGGCGGTACAGAAACTCTCCGTTCTTTGACTCCTCTGGTGTTGCACACGTTCATAGGTCGCGACCACTTTCCATCCGGTGGGCCGTGTGCTGCCACCTGCTGGACTGCTCAATTGGGACGCGAACTAGTACTGTTTTGCTGATTGATGAGCAAGAGTAATAGGCTATAGATTTACATATCAGCGATAAATAAATTGTAACAATTTCGCACACAAAATTTCGTACTAATAAACTAATGTAATGAATGTGAGAGAACTACCTCTATCTGTTACAATTTCACGTCTATATGAACTAAAATTTAGTAGAACCATGGCTATTCAGGCTTTATAGATTCTCTGAAAATTTACTAATCACTAAGAAATAATGATGTTTATATGTTTTCACGTCTACTTACTTTTGGTTAACGTGTATTTATGTAAAAATATTAATACATGTACAAAAAACACCACCAGGGCAATGAAATTTCAATAGTGAAAATAACTGCAATCAATTTGAACTGTTGAACTTGAATGCAAATATTTTCACTGGTTTTTTCCCTGTTTTGTTCCCTGTTATGGATGGAAACAAATACTACCAGTATTTGAAAAATAAAGTTTTCAACAAAAGATTCAGAACAACGCTTTAATATTCACAATGATACTGTTGGGCTACAAAAAACCCATACAGAGATTATCTACAAACATCGAACAAACCACAATATCCTTTTATATATGCAAGTAATCCCACATTGACCTATCGCCACGATACGCAACCCAATACATCAAAATTGCTTCGAACAATACCAACGAAAGTAGACCTTTTGAACCTTCATTTCATTAACAAAATCCACCTAAAAACGATGATGAGGACGGCTCAACTTGACTGGTCAATTTTAGAAAGACACCCAGATTAAATTGACCTTTTCTTTTGTGTACAGTGTATGTATTTACAGTTCTTTATAAAATGGGGTTGCTAATATATAGGCCGAATATATTTCCTGTTATAAGTCAGTAGACCGTTTTGCTGAACCGCCTCACTAAGCTTGGGACTGATATATAGAGAGTAGGATCAGGCTATAGCTAGGAGCTTTGTGTAGAACTTCCCTTTGTTAATCGATTTTATATAGAAAGGAGAGGGTGCATGCTTAGATATTTTTCTCACTAAGTTTATGTAATGTTTTGGTAATGACTAGAATGGTCTTTTATTAAAGCTGATATAATAACTATTAAGTTTTAGTTCCATTATTAAATTGATACGGATTCGTGATGATGATCAGTACAATCTGTTTTTTAGAGTTGGATGATTGCGTTGTTGTATTTGTGACACACATGTGTGTTTATCACAAGTAATGTTAGTGATTTTACAAAAGTGTAAAGTATTTTACGAAAATATTTTTGTTATATTTTGTTTACTGTTTCTGATTTTAGTTTCTTATCTGTAATCAGTTTGGTCTCATATACCGGAAAGTAGCATAATATCTATACTAATATTGTAAAGCTGAAGAGTTTGTTTGTTTGAACGTGCTAATCTCAGGAACTACTCGTTCAAATTAAAAAAATATTTTTGTATTGAATAGTTTAAAGGTGGTTTAAGGAAGAAGAAGAAAAAGGGAGGTTTAAGACTATATATCAATACGTAACTGCTTAAGGGGGTAAAGCGGTGATCATAAATATTAACAAAGCCGGTAGATTCCCATACATTATTTGAAAATTACAGAAATATAGATGGACTCAAATACTTGTAGGAGGTAGGACACGACGGTATTTACGTCCAATTGAGCAGTCAGACTGGAGAAGTACCTCCGCCCTATAGAATACCGCGGCCATAATAACCTTGTGTTGTGTTTCCGGCGGTGAGTCGGGTAGCCAGAGCTCACTAGAGAGTTTTTGTGCAATCAGTGGGAAGACCAAAAGCTTGTCCGTCTTCGTCTTTTACACTGACGGCACAGAAACTCTCTGTGCTTACAGGGTTGGCAGTGTGGTTTATAAAATATAATAATATGAGGTTTCAAAAAACGCCACAGATAAAGCTGGAACGGGTCATCATAATATTATAGTAGATGAAGTGTCATCTTATTTTATTTTTGTCTGAGAAAACTTTTGCCTTTCCTACTTTTATTTTTATTCACATTTACAATTACAATCAACACTGATCAACTGAAAACAACAGTAAATGCTCTATGCTATCATTTTAAATATTCAACTGTCATATAAATTTTAATACTGTAACAGTCCAGTGTCTATTAGCCCCAATGGCCTCTTTTTCGCCACATACGCCCAGAGCGATAGTTGGCAGACTAATATCGCACTCATTATAACCTTAATGACCCTAATAAAGTAATGTGCGGAACACGTTAGCGCTTATTTGTCCAATGTACTAAATGCGGTAAATAACACTAACATTTACGCAATGTTAATTATTTAGTTTGACAAGCAAATATTCAACGAAATTTCGACTGTGACTTAATAGGATTTAAGTGCAAAATTGATTACGTAATTTATTGTTCAGATTCGGTGTTATTCGATAATAACGCTTGCATTTTGTTGAAGTGTAATTTGTAGAACGGCATTTTTATTACACTGTGGGACAATATATTAGGTTTTGGTTTATCAGGTTTTGCTTGTTGTGTGTTTTACCTATAAAAATGGAGTAATAAATTTTGTTTAGGCGTGAATTTTTTTTTGTACTTGCTGAAAATACGTGAACAAAATTTGATGTGTTTTAAATGTGAATTTATTTATTTATTTATTTTTTAACTTTATGCAGTGTTTATTGTACAAACGAGAACTTAATGCCAAAGGGAATGTAACACCGATGTGTAAAGTGTGTAAACAATCAGTAAGTTTGTTTGATACTGAATACTTCGACTATGAATCTTTATTTAATCATATAACATTTACCGGTTAATGGCAATAGGCTCGCCACCTATTACATTGGGACCTAAACATAAACTGGCGAAATGTGGGTGCTAGCACCTCTGCCTACCCCTTCGGGGATATAGGCGTGAGTTTATGTTATGTTACATATTATTGGTAATAGTCATAGTCATCCAACGCAAGCGTTGCAATAATATGTACATACATACATACATACATACATAAAATCACGCCTGTTTCCCATAGGGGTAGGTAGAGATCATGGATCTCCATTTGCTACGATCCTGACATACTACTCTCGCTTCATTCACTGTCATTACATTCTTCATGCATGCTCGTCGGTTTAGGGTACTCCTGACCTGCAATAATGCCTTAATTCATTTTTCTTTTTCTTTTTAGCTTTAACTATCGAGTGGTGTAATTATATTTTAGACTATCTGTTCTCACGAGTTCCTTCGGGTGGACTTCGACCTTAGTTTTATTTTTTTGCGTGGACATTATATTATATATGTACATTGTTAATGAACATAAAAATCAGATATTTTAACGTCACAAATGTACCAAGATCGTGTGACAAGTGTTGCAATGTTTATAGAAGAATTTTCTTAACTGTCATTGTAAATCTTTGAGAATGCCATAAGGCAAAACCAGTCAGGTCTAAGAAGAAATACTGTGGAAAAAACAAACAGACGAGACACTCCAATTTTATTTGATTAGATGTTGGATGATAGACATCTACCAGCAGAACTGTGTTCCCCAATTTTGATATCATCAGTTTTCAAAATGGCCTCCCATTACAGAAACAAAACACGCATTCACATCTAAAATATTTTGACTCAGGTAAAGTAATTGCTTTTACACCATTTATAGTGTACAGTATGACGAACGTGAGCCAAAGGATATACTTAATAGAGGACAAAAATGGTATAATATATTAGTTTTATATGTGTTTCGTTCCCAAACGGGTCGTATTTACGCGATACCGGGGGAAAATGGGCCTCAATGAGATTGTGTCCACTGCTCTCAAACGATATAACTTTATTTATTACTATTTTTATGTGTGCTTGGATGATATTTTCATTTTTGTGGACTTATGTGCTTTTGTTTTGTATGCTTTATGATTATTATGGGTGATAATTTTTTGTGAATGTTTGTGAAAGGTCCAATCAAATAACAGTCACATAGGAAAATGAAATATATAGGCGAAATAAATCTTAAAGTTAATTTTAATACGCCAGGGGTAGATTCAAATTACTACATATTATAATGGTAAAGATAAAGATAAATTTATTTGTAGAAACATGTGTACAGATGATGTTACAAAGTATATTACAATGCATTGCGAGTTTCAACATGTGTTGTTAATGTAGATGTACAAATATAAGTTTTTTTTAATATTTTAATACAACTTAGGTGGCAGACAAGCACACGGCCCACCTGATGGAACCGTTGGTTGATGGTTACCGTGACCTATGAACGTGTGTGACAACAGTGAAGTCACATCCGTGCTGCCGACCCAGTAAGAACAGATACTTTATGTGCCCTCAGTGCAGAACACAAAATCAGGACAAGCCGTTGGTCTTCCCACTGACAGCACAAAAACTCTCCAGGGTAATTATTTGTAAACTTCATGTATGAGCACGTGATATAATGTTTTATAATGTTCTTCCTTTATTAAATACAAGTAATATTATTGAAGAATAGACATAATAAGTCATAATTAAGTATATTATTAATTTACCAAATTTAATTTCTGAAGTCCACGCGAACATCACTCATTGAAACTGACATTAAGTACTAATCGCTATAAAATCTGTTGAAGAGTGATGTATTTGGTTTCATTTCCCTAAATGTATTGCTTTTTTTTAACTTTTCCTCAATTTAATCTAGTGTAACAAAATACATACCTAATTGACTGTAGGTTTAATAATGCATGTCTGCCAGCCCAGCTTCAAGCATTATACATGATTTAACGCGACAATCCAACAGATGAAAACGTTGATGTTTCCAAATTAAAAAATAAATCACTCTCGCCTTCCATACAGGTAAAGGCAAGAATATATCGACTGACACTTCCTTACTTTTAATTTGAGAGTACTGTCAACATTCACCTCAAATAAATATGTCTAAATGAAAAGACATTTCAACGATAATCAAAACGATATTTTCTTTATGCGTTGCTATGAAAATTTTCAATTTTCACGAACAATATAACAGTGGTGAGCTGTGTAATACTTTTGCGTGGTGACGTGGCAAAGGGGAGCCCGACATATAGCTTGTGTTCTGTCAAATAAATTCTTTTACGAATGAGTGTTAGATGTGAGTGTTTCGTTGTCAACTGCCTGTGTTATTTGACAAGGAAACTTGTTTTCCACTATTGTACATTTAAAGTGTGTGAGAAACATTTCCAAAACAAATAAAGAGTCTTTGTTTGTTGATTTTGGAGCTAAGCGGTCCTTTAGTCTTGTTACATAAACGGTTCTACTGCTGGCTATTGACGTCATTTCAGTGTACTAGAGGTTAGGCTATAGTTTGTTTTCCCCCGTGCCACCCACTACTATTTACAATGTTTCGTTTTTAATGACGTTATCGTCAATTTTTGTAATATTTCTTGTATTAACGGCCCTTTTTCCATCTGTTTTTAATATAACTTTCTTAAATAAACCTCACGGAATGCCTAATTGATTTGGCTCATTTAGTTCTTAGAAATAATTTAATTTTGCATTAGCACCAGGTACACGGATGATTTTGATGATGTTATATTATTATTCACAACAAATCTTATGCATGTGGACATTCAAATGAAGCGGGAAGAAGAATTTTTCATGGTCGTCAGGGTAGGGGGCACTATTTTGAAGTTTTCAGCACCTGGAATAGTGGTTCTTATCACCTGAACTTTACCCTTTAAGTGTGAAAAATCTTCACGGATGCCCCCCGGCACGCCGGTAATGTTGACAGGCATATCCCCCGCACCCCGGCATACTCAGAGCCGTCTCTCTCGATCTAGCCCTCTTGAACTTTACCCTAGCTTCTTGGCACCCAGCAGAGTGTAGTCAATTGGCAGTCTGAATATAAAACAGAACAAGTCAACATTATTTGCTATTATTATTCTAACTCTAAACGTAAACATAATAAAGTACTAAACATACAGTACTGCTTCAAATCCAATAAAATACAAAGTGCTTTGTCATTAATTTGTGGTGCTTCAAAGACAATTTGTGGTTCTCCAAAGACATTTCCCGTAATAGGAAAAGTTTAGCGCCACGTTCAACAGGATTGTTTAAAAATTTATTTAATTTATCTTCGACAATATCGGGAAAAGGTTGAAAGATGTGAAAATTTGTGATTTTACCAAAGTTCCGATCGAGATTCCTTTTTGACTGTAAACAATTCAGGAACAATTCAGGAACAAAATGTTTAAGTTTGTTTAAGGTTACAAGGCTAAATATGAAAATGTTTAGGTAGTTCATTTGTGCTGTGCGCTGTTTGATTAAAAAGCAAAGGCTTCTTAGGAAGATACAGATTTTTATATATAGTTACGGTAACAATATACAAGTGCTTTTTAAAACAATAAATCGTTTTTCCTGTTACTGCTACAGGTACTCTGGATAATAGAAAATAATAAGATAGAAATTCCAAACGAATAAAATTATACAAAAATAGTATTATGCTTCACAGTGTAATCTTGACACAAAGTAAGCACTAACTAGTTTGTAATATATATTATATTCTGGAAAGTAGATAAACACACAAAGATACTTAGAAATACCAAAGTAAATATGACTGCGTAAATTATAATTCTAGCCCTATTCGGACGTAGAAAGTATAGATCACTATTACAAAAGTGTATTACAAGAAATATCCTAAGAAAGTGCCGTATTTTTTTCCTTAATACGTTTTGTTTGATGTTGTTTATTACGAAGCTTCTTTCAAAATTGTAAATCATTTTTATAATAGGTGATTTAGTTTCAAAAGCTTTCGCTTTCATTACGTTGTGTTTTCTTTTCTGTCCGTGAAGATTATTTTTTCACTTGAGCGTCAAAGTAGTCATTTGCAAAATAATTTAATTATTTTACATAAATACTTATATTTTATACCCATGTAGTCTCGATAACAGTATATTGGTACTGCCGGATTATTTTATCAAAATGGATTATCGCAGCTTATGTTAGATAAATGATAAAACTTGTTTTATATTACTAATAAAATGTGTACATGACAGTGGAAATATTAAAAAAAAACTTAGGTTATGTTATATTAACAATTTGGTACACAATCAAGCAATTAGCTCACCGCAGTCCACTGCTCCACATCCAATCTATCTCAGCCACCTATTTTTGTACCCAAGTTTTTTAAATTATTGTCAGTTTATCTGTAATGTTTGCAAAACTACTGAACTCATTTTGATGAGTTATTTTTCGTTACAAAGGTCTTGATTAGACTTAATATTTAAATTAAGTTTGATCGCAATCGGTTGAGAAAAATCAGAGATATAACCAAAAGTCCCAATAAACGACATCCACCCGTAAAAAGTCTCGAGCATGGCCAGTCTTTAAACATGATTACATCACTATTAATAAAATAATAACTTTGTAAACGGCATTAAAGATACTTTAAAAAAGCATTGAAATCAACTTGCATGAAATAGAGCGCGTTATCGAAGCGACCACGCTTAATGAAGTAGGGCCGGTAGAAGGAGGGGATAAGGAAATACACAGTAATGGATGTTGGTAAATATTATTCAAGGAAACAGGAATATCCGTCGCGAATTTTTTACAAAACCAGGCAATTTTCTTTCTTTTTTTCAATGTAAAAATTGAATGAGGGCGGTGGTAATATGAATAAATTAATATTGTATGATGGGATTTAAAAAACGCTCCTAAGGAAAGCGTTACGGCCTCTGTAATGAAAACATAACAAAATTTGTTGCTTTTTTTATCCTATCTTATATCTTATGGAAATTTAAAAAGCATTCTAAGAAAAGCAAAGGGTGACTGAGCTCAGTATACTAAACAGATTAGACACTATAATAATAAGGTATAAAATTCAGTATCTAATAATGCTTGCACCAATCATTTGATGTTAAGCCCTATCCCTTAGTCGCCTTATACGACACCAAATGTGAAGAGATGGGGGTAAAAATTCTACTCTGCCGGGAATTCCCGGCAGAGTAGAATTATAGGAAAATATCCAATTGAAATTTGTATTTTATTCGAGATCATATATTTTTTATATATTTCTACAAAGTTTTATTTCTTTGAAATAAAATCACTTTTTAAAACAAATCAAATCAAATCATTTTTATTCACATAAGACAGGTAAAACGAATGCTAGGTTAACGAATGTTATTGCGATTTAATTAGTATTATAAAAGCCTTTTATTTCTTGCTTAAAAAATATACACTGGATATAACAGTAAACTTATTTATCTATTTATTTATCCTAAGCTTATTCTAGGGTTTGGTACACGTTATAGTATTATTTTAAAATAAGTATTATTTACATTTAACCCAACGTTTCGGCTACCTTTCAATAGCCATGGTCGCGGGCTAACCAAATAAATGACGATAGCATCCGTTAAATAGTGGCCATAATATGTTAATGAGTGATAGTCTCGTAAACTTCAAAAAGTTTTATTTCATTTCGCAAAAAAAACAAACACTTTCATTATATATTCTACTTGCAAATGTACGAAAGATTTACTTATTTAAGACTCCTAAACGCAAGGGGTTGCAATAAAATTAAACACAACTGATTCTACGAACCCTTTACGAATCTCTAATACTTGTATCAGGATACTAGCAACACCTAAGAGCTGGCGGCAAATTAAGTAACTCCCCAAACTGGGCAGTACCGTGTGCAGTTAGCGTTAATGGGTAACATTCCTTTCTCGGAATTCCTCGTTCCCTATTCCCTGAGAATTTCCTCGAGTAGCGTAAAGGAATTTTTCTCTTCTTGCGCTTACTAGATAGACATGTTATTGCTCCATTCCGTGCAGCTGGATTTAGTTGAAATGGAACGATTTTTATAATACTTTGTGGAATTTAAGCTTGCAGCTGTTAATGCAGGAATATTTTATAAACGTTTATAAATCTTTCAACCAGTTGCAAATTGGTCTCACGGTTAACATCAATTAAAAGGATGAAATAATAATTATGTGTTTTGAAATTTTCGACTATCTATCGTTGACAGTCGGAAGCCGACTATTAACGGACCTGCAAAGCACGGAAGCGCTCCGACTTTCCTTTCCTTCCTTTTTAATTTTCCATTTTCATTGTTAATTATACTGTACATCTTTACAGCATTGTGGTGCACGAGCGATACTTGCGGGTACACGTTCATTTACTTTTAAATTTCATGAATAAAATTCCAATATACTATTCACCCTCCAGGGTAAGTAGCAACAACAGCTTTCCATTTGCTTCTGTGAAAACAAGGCATTATAAACTCGTTAAAAGTATAATAATTGTAACTATACATTTTTAATTGCGTCCTGGAGGTATAAAACCCGCATTTAGTAAATCTTACATTTCTTCATGTTTCCCTTGTGAGTGTTGCCACAAAAACTTATATAATTATGAAGCCGCAGACTACTGCCTAATTAATACACATAAGAACGTTTTAAGCTTCTCACTTAACACGCAACGTGTAGCCTAATTTTATTTCCTAGAGGACAAAAAGTGTAGCTACTAGTCGAACGTGAAATGTAGTAGAACTAAATACTGAGTATGATCTATGAATTCAGATATAAAATTTTTGTGGGTAAATCCTCTAAATTTTATTACTTTGACTTTGTATTTGCATTAAACATCACAAAAGCCTATTTACATCATCAGCAAAGAGGTTAAACATAGTACAGAATATTTTAAAATATGATTGTATTAAAAAAATTGTCCTTCATGTATCCCTTATAAAACTAAAGTAGCAAGAATAAGAACGTGACTTATTTCATGATGAATTTTCCACTCCTATTCCTTTTTCCTACACGCTTCTTTTCCAATCTAAATATCTTCTATATTATTATAGAATTGTATTTTTTTAAATAAATTTTGATGCAATTTTGTTTTGCAACGATACAGAGAGAAAATTATATCAGCACATCCATCAGACATAACATCATTTTTAAAATTCACCTAAGTAAATAACAATAAAGGGAATATGAAAAGTCCTTTTTCTGTGGTAAATGGAAAAATTAAGGACATAAAAGCCAAAATAGGATTGCAATTTTGTCGATTGTACGACCAGCTTTGAAAGTTGATTCGATTTTGATTGTAGGTAATTTTTGTATGAAATGAATGAAAGAATATTCGGTTAGATTGTCGACTATTTCGAGATCCAAAGCGACGTGTTCATCGAATACAAATGAACTGATTCATTTCAGCATAACTATCTGTTATTCAGTTTTGAAATTATTTTTGTAATGAAGAGTAAAAATACTTTTTTTTTGGTGAGGTTCTTCGCACCTCGTTTTTAAATCAGATACCTCATATTCTGTCCATGAAAGCTATTTGTAAGGAAAATTCGATAATAGAATAAAAATATATTACCTAACTACCAAATTATGCTGATATCTCTTGTTTGTTAAGTACTGTTTTGACTTATATAATTGTTGAATAATATATTACTACTGCAAGAAAAATAGTCGATGCCATGCATATTTGTAATTGGTGTAACACATAGCTACTAATATTCTAATATTTAAACTAAGTCAATGTTGGTATTCAAACAATAAATATTTCTTCATTAGTAATCATGTACAAATGACGTCTTTATCCCTAGAAACAATTTCTTACAGGCAAGTTTTACAACACTGATCAGTAAGGCACATATATCATAACAAGTCCCCCGAAGCCCACATTTCAACTCGAGCATTTTTCAACCAACTTCACAAGTAAAGCTTCGAACACACTCAGTTCACGCTCCATTGGTATTTGAAATACCCGCATTTAGAGCCAAGCGGTATAACTGAGAGATTTGCAGCACTCTGTGTTACGTCGTTACAGACTTGTGACGGTTCACCGGTTCATTATTTGAAATGGGAGCTATTAACCAAACTGTAATTGGAAAATCAATTACAGCACTGTGTTGCGTTTTTTTACAATTGGGATTATGTTTCGATTATGGATAAATATTATATTCAATTTATTTAAATGTTTAATTGTAATATTGTTGATTAATAAAAATATTTTTATATACACTAATTCATTTTTTAAACACTTACCAATTAATATTTTTGTTTTAAATTTCAAAAAGTCATCATCAAGGGCGGTACTTAAACTTATGGCAGTATTACGTTAATAAATGGCCTTGCCATAGTTGCAATTTATGACTGCTATGTCACTTGAGACGTACAATATATTTCTAACGGAAACATAATCTAGTGAAATTTCAAATTCAGTTTGTGTAGTTATCTGCCAAAGTGAGACTGTTATGAGTTCTAGTCTCGTCCTGGGATATTGACTTTAACCGATTTAGAATTTCGAAATTCAAAGTTCAAAATCTTTTAGACTCTTTATTTTTTCCTTGTTTTCTTTTCCGCCCTATTCTTTTCTGTTCCCTTCTGTATTTGATGACATCATTTACTGCCTAATAATACAAGTAATATTGAGATAAAAATGTATTAACCTAAATATTGTAGCACAAATCAACTCTTATTCATTTCATCTCATTGTTGCTAACGCCCTGCTAAATTGGTTTGAATTGATGAGGCATCATCAATTCTATCAATTCTTAATAATATATTTTATTATTTATTTATTTAAATTAATGATAAAATGGAAAAATGAAGTATATAACTTATTATTCGTCAAATTAATACAATATTTCAAAATTGTACAACAAGCAATGCTTCGTCCATACACTATTCAAATAACCCGCCCCTGATCGCTCCCGGTGAATTGTTGAAAAATTAACTTGTTTAATATACCTATTATTAAAGCTACTAATCCAAAATTATGTCATATCAATCTTGAAAACAGCAACTCGTCGATAAATGCATCCAAAACTCAACAAAAGTTAAATGAGAAATTTCACATAAGTATTTTTCCGTTCTAAAATCCCCTCCATGTAAGCATCTAGAAAACATAATACAGTCAAAATTATAGATAAAAATTCACATACTACAGCACTTTCTTCTCCCCTATCTCCCTCAACGTTGTCGCCGTTTCCTAAAACTTGGCAGATAACAAACTATGTTGACAACGTTATGAGACATTCAAGTATTTTTGTGTCAACTTCGCGAAACTGTAAACAGATACGAACATAACTTAGTTTTTGTAATCAGTCGTGACGTAGTAGTGTTTGAGATATGTACAAAATTTTCATCTAGGTAATGATATACGTCATTTGCTTGTTATAGTTCAACAATTTATATTCTCTACGTAACTCGTCTTTTTTATATATGTACTTGTATGCCAACTAAGTGGTAGTTGGCATATAAGTACACAGACCACCTGATGGAAAGTGGTAACAGTGATCTATGGACGTGTGCAATATGATAATGTGTATTTTGCATTTTCGCGACATCATTTATATGTTCTTATACTTTATAATACATAAATGCCTAAACAAGTTAATTGAAGTAAGAAGTAAAAGCAATGGCGTACTTTATTTGTAAACCATTCTTTCTTAATTTGGTAGCATTCAATTATTATTATTATTATCTATAATAATAATGGAGATTACTTCGATTAATAATTACAGCTTCGTTGTTAGGCACTACTGGCAGGTACGTGGTTATTAGCACTTCAAGTAAATACTTGAAGTGCTAATAACCACGTACCTGCCAGTAGTCCCGATGCTAATTATTAAAAAAAAATATTTTACTAAACAATTTGTTTAGTAAAATATTTTTTTTTAATAATTAGCATCTTCACGGTCAATTGTACTTTTTATCATCATAGATATATTTTTGAAAAATGGAAAAAATAATCTATAAACCGATCTATAGTACCTTACTCGAAAACAAAAACACTATAAAACGAAATTGCCGCGTGGTTTCCGGCAGAGTAGAATTAGGGCCACCCCATCTCTTCCCATGCGGTGTCGTACAAGGCGACTAAGGGATAGGGCTGTGTAACATCAGACAGATATATACAGCCCAGACTCAGCCTCAGATGTATGGCTCGAGTCAACAATAGTGCCCGGAATACGGCAATAGGCTCACCCCCTATTACGTGGGACCTAATACAATTAGTGTAGAAATGTGAGTGTTAATTCACCTCTGCCTAACCCTCCAAGCATAAAGGCGTGATTATATTTATGTATGTATAAAACGGATTTTCTATTCATATCCCATCAAATGTACCATTACATATACCGATAAAAGATTATAGGTAGACCAGCTTAACCTTAACGATGGGCTCCACTACTATCTCGCTTTAATAGGAGATATTGTTCGGGACATATTGTTTGGACCTAAAATGTCCTCTATACGAGCTGTACACGTATTTTGGGTCTCTTTTGAGGATATCACGGAGTGCTACTGTGGTAGATGAACTCAAATTCACCAAGAATAGATTGTTACAACACGATCGGTGCGCGACAGGGCCTCATTTGTCTCACAATTTAGATTCAAAATGACCTGAGGTATAATACTGCAATGTTCTGGCACCAGAATGCAGCACTAGCCTAAACCGTAAACAGATTTTTGATACATACACACATATAATCACGCTTTTATCCTCAGACGGTTAGGCAGAGGTGAATTAACATCCACTGTACGAGGCAACAATAAATGCAAGCATCGTACAGTGGCATTGCGCGTAGTCAGCAGTTTACGCCGATCCGCGCTATTTCATCATTACATTCATTTAGTATCATTACGACAATCAATCAGTTCGGGTGTACTCACTATTCTATCATTATCAATCATAGCATATCATTTTGGATTAAGTTGAGTTAATGTACAGTTGATCTTAACTTCTTCTTTTTATTTATCACCTCGGTACGAGTAGCAGCTCGTACATCCCGTTTCACCAATCATTTAAATCGGTGCCACAAAATAGGGGACGAGATTTAAGTATATAAGGTATGTTAATATTATTCTTTAAACTAGTAATTATGGAATGTATGTATATGTCAACTTATACCAAAGTAGTAGATCTTTCTTACGCTGCGTTTTAGTGCCGATTACTGTGTCTATAGAGGTTTTATCAGAGGAGGGCCAGATCGAGAGAGATGGCCCTGGGTTGGTCGGCTTGCGAGGGATATGCCTGTCAACCTCACCTTCGGCAACTAACAACGACCCACAGGCGCCGTACGTTTTAGTCGGTTCAAGTCCGACATAACCCTCCCCACCAGCTCCGGCGGGGGGTATCCGTGGGGATTTTTCGCACGTAAAAAAAAAGATCTTTTAAATAGTCAAAGACATTCATATGTACTAGTGGCGCCCTCTGAGCCTACCCTTACGCAATATCCCCTGTATGTAAGCCGACATCTCACATCACAAACTCCATCTGATGTAGTAAAGGGACTATTTATACGATACCTATAGCCCTAAAGTCTGAATTGGAAATTGGGTGTTGGATTAATAATGTTTGGAGGTACGTGAGTACGATTCCTTCGATTGGAATCCTGTAAAAAATTCAACCACATTTGTAACGAGATGAGTTAAATTCGTAATAGATCTGAACTAGATTCTGTTGAAGTACGATCAAGTAGAAATATAAAATAAACATGGTTAGAATCAAATAATCATAAACTCACGCCTACATCCCCGAAGGGGTAGGCAGAGGTGCTAGCACACACATTTTGCCAGTTATGTTTAGGTCCCAATGTTATGGTGGCGAGCCTATTGCCATTAACCGGGCTCTTATAAATCTGCGATAAATACACACATAACTTCGAAAAGCATTGAAAAGTCATTGGTGTGTGCCATGGTAAAACCTGGGATCGAACCCGAGAAGTCGTCTCAACTGTCTATTTCGCGTCTTTTCTAAAAATAATAATAATAATGGCTAAAAATAATAAGTAATATTAATAAACTATTGGAAAATGATTCTTTCGATACATATTAAACTTTACATGTTATTTTATTTTTATATCAAGCAAAAACGTATGTAATATTAAATGATGATTATTAGAATATTTTTATATTGTAGATCAAACAAAGTTAGGTTTTCGATGTGAGTCCTAAGTAAAAATATAGAACTTTGGCGATAGAATCTACCTTTTGAAAAATGTGTTCGCCAATAATAAAAATCAAACAAAGTATTGAAATAAACTATTTTCAACGGATTCTGTGCAAAAAAATACGGACAAATGTATTTAATTTCTTTGGATTGCTTATTTGTATTTGTAACAAATATCATAAAAAATAAAAATAAGAATGTAAATAAGTAAATAAATAAAATTTAAAACTAGAAACTATAACTAAAAAGAACTTAAAAATATATCTAAAATGAACTGAATTATTAACACTAAACCTTGAATTAAAGTAACTTTTAACCGTATCATGCAAACAAAGTTACTTTATTATTGAAAGAAGATAAAAAACGTGTAGCTGAACTTTTTATCTTCTTTAAAAAATAAAGCTACCTGAGCTGAACTGAGCTTAACTAGCTGACTCGCCTCGGCATTGCCCGTGGCATATTTTCTAACCTCATATTACTCCTTTGAGTCCGTATTTTATTAGTCTTCAAATAATGTATAGAAATCTGCCGGACGTTTATGTTCACTGCTCCTGATCACTGTTCCTATAAACAGAAGTGTGATGATATACAGCCTAAAACCTTGGTCGATAAACGAACTGAATGAGAAACGAACATAAAATAAATTTTCAATTCGATCCAGTGTCCGAGGTTAGCGCGTTCAAACAAACAAACTCTTCAGTTTTATAATTAACTGGGACACTAGTCTGGCAGTCTGGCACTAAGCAGAAAGTGCAGCCAGTATGCTGTGGTGTTTTTCACACTTAAATACTGCTTATTTTTATGATACGTTTAATTAGAAATTGGGTTATTATTATACTAGTAAAGAGCAAAATTGAAGTTGATAGTCAGTTAAAATTTGCCATTTGTCAAAACCATCGCATGAATACTAAACAAGTTTCATAATTATGTTCGTTGATTGGCGATCAGTCTAAATTTAAATATTAAGAAAATATTATGGTTAAATTTTAATTGAAATGTTGCTCATTGTAGAATTTTTGTAGTCACAATTAAGACGCTCGTTTTGTTATTATTTTTCTTCTAATTTTTTATAAAAAGTATTTGAAATTTTGCAGAGAATGACGTAAAAATATTATGTAAGCATAACCTTCAACGATAATTTGCAATTTTAATAATTGGTAAGCAGAACTTTGTTTATTTTAAGCACCACCAACAAAACACTTGACAACACTTTTGTCCGAAACTTCAGGGTTAAGAATAAAATTATCGGCCATAGTCACTCAGTTTTAACGGTCATGGAATTGATTAAACTTTACAGCACCCTGCCTCGTTAAGTTCAAACTAAGTTGAGTTTTTACTGTGGAATAAAACGGTGCAAAGTTTTACTTAGGGTAAACTTTTCGCTATTCTATAAAGTTAACGAAGAATCGTTAATTCTGTCCTTCGGTTCTATTTATTGTTATTTTTTTATTATGTCTATTTTAATATCGTAGCGTTTGTGCTTCATTTTCTTTTAAAAGTACAAGAGTTAACCGCACAAAATTCAATTCATAATTTAAAATCAGAATAACTTTACTGAATCGCAGAAATTATTTAGTCTACTCTTTTTAAGCTTGATAATTTAAATTGAGATTTATTTAAAAAACCATTTAGACCGCTCCTGTCACAAACAATTTAATTTAACTGAAGTATTTGTAATTTCGGTTACTAGTAGGTACCTACCCTATTTAGAGAAAAAATGGTAAGTATATTTATTTTTTCACTCTGATTACAATAAACCTACTAGCCTAATAAACTAAATAAATATCGAAATAATAAAAGTCAGCTTACGTTAGAACAAAAGCATATCAATATAAGGTAATGGAAGTCAGTGTTGCAGTCACAAAAAAAAATAGTTTCAGGTTTTTTTTGTATATTTTATATGTAAGTACTGTTAGTAGTTAAATGTTATCTGCTGCAGTAAGTTGAAATAAACATTTTACTTTCTTTCTTTCTTTCAATATCACAAAACCAACTAGCATTTGTCAATGTTACTCAGTTTTATTACACCACTAGTGCAATGCACAAATGCCAACGCTATTTTGTAAAGTGCAAGACAGTTTACGGCTGCAGCTATATGTGGATGATCGTAAAATTGACAGTAAAACCGTGATTTTGATATCAGTACACAAGTCACTGCGGTCTATAATTTGTTGCAAGGTAACATTGAATGAGGCTTTTGGCGCTTACAAGTTTATAGAGTCTACTTAGAAAAGTTAACAGTCATTAGTTTTATAATAAGCTTCATGTTCTTTTTACAAATCTACTAGGCAATAAACTAGTTGTTCTGTAAACAGTAAGCCTCGCGAGCACCTTTTGCCACATTTTTCTGGTACCCTTAATCAAATCTGTTATTATTATTATTATTATTTGATACACTAACTGCTCTACGAGCTGATACGTGTATATCACTGCACTTGTGTTCTTAATTATTTAAATGTTTGTCAAATCTATTTTTGAAACAGTTCACTGTTGGAGCACTTATTACAGTTTCGGGAGAGAGTTCCACAAGTTCATTACTCGATATGGCAAGAATTGTGTTCTGGGGTTGTTAGCACATGGAGGCCTTAAAAAACGATATGTATCTCCTTATTATAAACAGCCTTGGATGTTTCACCAAAAATAATGACGATCCGTTCTTAATAAAACGCCAAAAAATCCAGCAAACTTCGCCACTTTTTTATTGTCTGTTTTTTATAACGAAGTTCACCTTTACAAAGCATGATTTTTTTTCACAACAACCTGTGAGGAATTATGTCCTTGATGTTTTAACCAAAAATCATCAAGATCGCTCATAAATAACACGACAGCAAACTTAAATATTACAAAGTCAAGGCCACTCTTTGGACTTGTCACCTGCAAGCTAGTACTTCGAAATTGATTGATAGACTAGGGTCTGGCGCAGGTATTTGAGTTGGAAGATCAGTTGAATGCAGTCGCACCTATGAAAGTCACATAAACTAAGTCTATGTATCTGATAACACAAATTGATGTTACAGGTATTCATAGTGATAAGGTATACAATCATAAACACATACACATTTGTGTCTATGTGTTTATTATAACGAACTACACTTCATTCGATTAGGTACAAATCTAAATGTAAATAATCTTGATGTCTGTTTTTAATATGTTTATTAGTATTTTTCTGTTCATTAACGCATTTTAAAGACTTAAAACCGAAATTAATTAACTTGTTCGTCAGTTAGTTAGCCTAGTTTATTTGTTTAGTATGTGTTTTTATAAAAAGTTGCTACAAAATTGTTTACCCGTAGTTAAATACCTAACCGAATAGTATTTTTATAAGTAGATTTATTTCCTTTCGTTTCTAATTTAATTCAATATCTACTAGATTTTATCGGTTCCTTCAATATTTTGGTACCAATATTCTTGAACTTGATCTGGTTCCAACAATTTCATAAAAGGCAACAGTGTTACAGTCAGCATATTACTCGTAGTAATACTATAATATAACATACACGCCTTTATCCCTGGAGGGTTAGGTAGAGATGAATCTTCCGGGCACTATTCTTGACTCAAGCCATGCACCTGAGGCTGAGTCTGGGCTGTATATATCTGTCGGATGTTAAACAGCCCTATCCCTTAGTCGCCTTGTACAACACCATATAGGAAGAGATGGGGTAGTTCAAATTCTACTCTGCCGGGAATCACTCATAATATAATTATGACGTGTAATATAACTGTATTAAATATTCTCGTCTCTTTCTAAACTAATGTAATTGTAGACCGACTGCTCTCAGTGAAGTGATGAATAAAGTATAATCAAAATCGACCATGATATTTTGAATACACCATGTTTTTTTTCTACTTATAACCTACCGTATATTGATCCTTTTACTTTTGGAGCTTGTGATTCGCTTTCATGTATTTTATTGATTATTATGAGAGCGACTATTGCCTGACATTCCAGTTCTGAAAGCAAACGCTGCGCCATATATTGTTTTGACTGGTGCACTGACTAGAAGGCGAGGTCGATTTGAGCTCTGAAGCAACAGCCTTGTAGGGCTGTACACCCACATATTTCTCTCTGAATATGCGATGAAATGTTTTTTTATATAAATAGGACACGTGAATTAGACTTTGTCTCACCTGATGATAAGCTGAAGGCAAAGTCTTAGATATATTATTTAGTTTGCATTCAAATCAATACGATACAACAAAACTTGTTACCGTGTAAAAAGATACAGAAGCAACTCCAGCGCTTTCAAATATTCTATTATTATGTAAAGCTCAGAAGCGGCCGTCCTCCGCAAATATAATAAAATCATTAAGTAATGTTAATTCGCTTAGTGACCACGGTAAATATGATGAAAATATGCAAATGTCCGAAGTTGCTGGGTTGCTTTAGTTAAAATAAATTGCGCAGACTGACTGGCCTGAGCATGGGGATTCACTGAGAGATGACAAAAACTCCAATTTATGAGTTCAAGCTTATTTTGCGTGAAAGGGTGGAAGCAGAAATAAATATATTTAGGTATTTATCTGCGGTGCTGTAATATTTTCGATTCAAAATAAAGATGATAGTCGTAAATTAAGAATGCAAATAGATGTTAATATCTTTCATTTATAAGTGAATAATA
Source organism: Eilema griseolum (assembly GCA_963662185.1). NCBI lineage: Eukaryota > Metazoa > Arthropoda > Insecta > Lepidoptera > Erebidae > Eilema > Eilema griseolum. The sequence goes on from OY759245.1 coordinate 4,230,081, forward strand.
AAAGAAATTAATCCATATTTTATACATACCATTAGGTCAGTAATTTATTGTATAATTTATATCATATAATTAATATTTTGTATCATAGATTCAATTTAGTAAGTGGTGTAAATGTCTAAATATGGATTCATTTCTTTTAATATTCACTTTTAAAATAGATGAATTTTTGGTAACATAAAATTGTAACTTACTATCTGCAGATCAAATATACTTAATGTAGCAGATATTCACAATACTAGAAATAGGTTGTATAAGTATTTTTACCCGATTGCCGCTAAAGTTTATGTTTCTCGCGTGTATCTTGTATGTATGTTTGTAAGTAATACCTCATATCTTACCAACTACAGGACGTATTTCTTCAATTAATATATCGTTAGATACGTTTTGGTAACTGAAGTGTTCTTATATAGGTGACGCGAAAAATGAAGCAACATAGATGCTGTAATACCCCAATAGTTTGAAAAAAAAATTGTATACTACAATATGGGTATGAAATTAAAGGGCTAATCACGAAGATTATCATTACCCGATTTTTTTAAACCCAACTGATGCTGAAAAGGTCGAAACAAGTTTGATAGCAGGCGGCTCCTAATAATTTTCATCCGTTTACGATTGGCAAATGGGTTCCGCCTGCTATCAAATTTGTTTCGACTTTTCAGCATCAGAGAGGTTTTCTATTAATAATGATTTTTTTGTATAAAATTAAAATATAATATAAATATAAAAAAATAATATTGCTTATGTTCAGCAGTGGTCTGTGTGTGGCTGAAATAATGATGATGATAGTTTTTTTGTAAGAAAATATGAAATTACTAAAACGTAAACGAACAATCATAATAATTTCATCCATTACATTGTAATCAATTACATCGCATTATCATTACACTATATACCACAAATGAATCTAAATTTGATGGAATCCACAATAAATCATTTATCTAACTCAAGTTTCACAACATCTAAACTCCTCAAAGGGTTTGATATCTAACATCGGGAATTTACCTCATAGTTGATAATCTCTTTGATGTGACAGAAAATGAGCAGAACTTTAGTGTGAGACGCCGCCTCCATCACACATTCCAAATTAGCTGTTCCCCCGGCTTCGGCTTCGCCCGCGTCGAAATTTGATCCCGTTCCAGCAACCCCTGGGAACCTATTACCTGGATATAAATTAGATAATGAGTTATTACAGATTATAATATATTCCTGTGTCAAATTTCAGGCAGATTCGTTTAGTCTTTAAAGCGTGATTGAATAACAAAATCAAAACATCCAAAAATCTTCAAAACTTTCACATTTGTCCTATAAAGGACGATTAGTTCAATATTACAGAAGTCAAATTGTAGAATTTTGAAATTGCTGATTGGTTGTGGACATCATATGACAGTTATAAATAAAAAAAAATGAAAAACTAATTTTATTTCTCACCAACAACCAAATTACAAAATATGGTGTTTGCACAAATTTAGGTAAACACAGTCTGGTTGTGGATCGCAGACATTAGCTTTCCACAACCAGTTCTGGAAAGCCAACCCCAACTGAATTGGTTAAAGCCTCATAGAATAAAGATGAATTAATTATTACAGCGATATTAGTTGAACAATCTATGCACTTGCATGTGCCAAATGCATAATACAGAGTATTTGCTATATGCCATTACTAAGCCTGAAACTCGACGGCAAGCTGTAACCTTAACCATATTGATACGATAACGTGTTTCTAGTGTAAATGACCGAACGTCAACAATTACTGTGAACTAGTGTTCACAATAACAGTTAAGAATTCTTAATATGCGTAACAACAATTTCATCAAGTGCCATCAAGCAACAGTATGAATAGAATATATTATTATTACAATAAATATTTAAATATCATTACAATGAAGTTTCTTCCAGTTTAACCAACATGAGCTTCCAAACTCCCAATTGTCCCAATATGTCTTAGACATTCTCACACCCTGGCATTTGAAGACCCAAGAAGGCGTGCTAATCTAGAGTCTAATCACTAGGGTTATGCAAATCAATGACAGAGGTTGCTGTATTCGGAAGGTAAGATAGTCTAGATTGAAATGCTATTACACCTCCGTCTACTGTGTGAAATCATTCAACAGATTCTAGATCCCTGCTTTTCATAGCATAACACTACTAACCTCTTAGTTATTGATGTGCACTAATAATAAATAATATAAACAGTAGTATATCTACAAGTCATAAACCAGTTTGGAAAATCGTAAAAGTAACATATTTAGCTTTCTTATCGTTCAGAAATGTTCAAAAATGTTCCGTTCTGGATACTTAAAAAAACGCATAAACATATTCCATGTACAAAATACTGTTAGTACTTATGTAAATTCAATATATTCAATGAATATCCACGTCAGTCGTAACTCAATACCACAAGATTATTAAAGAGAGTATTGCTGTTAAATTTCCCCTAGTCATAAAGGAAACTTATTTCCCTAATACATCTCCTAAACGGACATAACTGTTAAAGATAACGTCATACGACTTTATATTTATGATATGCCAGATGTAACAGAAAATATTCAACGTTTAACTTACAGTAACATTGATACCAGGCTATATTCCTTCAAATTATCTTTAAGAATATTTATAAGTCTCTTAAAGCGACTATAAAACGTTATAGACTCTAAGATACTGTTTAAGTATCTTTTGAATGTACATCGTAGGTGGGATTTACATTACAGAGAAAGTAATTCGCGTTGTAATTAAACCTGAATCTTCATTATTATTGGAACGGGGTCGTTAAAAAGCGCCGGAAAAGCAAGCGGTCCCTTTCACCCGGTTTTGAATAAAAATGCAAATCTACCTTTTGCGTCGTTCTAGGGTATTGTAATTGCAAAAAAAAACTTTCCCAAAAGGCTACTATGTTGAGTATAGTGGGACCAGGTGCTTATATAGCATCCAGTTTTGCATCACAAACGTGTTGACCAGCAATTTATTTTAACTAAGGTCTGAACTAGCACGAAGTTTTTCGTTCAGTTTTTGTTAATTTGCATATTTTCACATTGATGAAAGTTAAAGGTTCTATGATGTACTTGAGTACATTAATATTTATTGTTGATTACAATAATAAACCTTTGGGACTGGAGGTGTATGTATATCGTACTCCTTTGAAATAATTTGAGCTTGAAATTAAGTTTTGATTCAAACATTTGCATACCTTGATGAAATAAATTCATGTATACGGCTAAAGGGATCATTTTATTTATAATAAAAACGAATAAAGAACATAAAAAAAACAGTCTAGACCAGTGGATGAGAAATTTTATAACATCGGTAATTTGTTAGAGATAGATCATTAATGTTTAATGAGAATGAAGTAGGATCTTAAATTTAATTAAATTTAAGTAAAAATTGGAAAATTGTCTAACATTATATTTCAGACTTCAATATAAAAATATTGTACTTCTTGAACTGGATGGATGAACTGATAACTGGTTAAGGCATACCGAGGTTTTCTGAGATTCTTTTTCTTAGACTACTTTGATGATAAAAATAAGTGAGTCGTTATTGTACATTGTACGACACCGAAACTTAGAAAAATACAAACAACCTAGCCATTGGGCAATTGAGATAAGTAGTTACTTCATCAACTAATGTATCAATAATATCAACATAATTAATTTTTAAGTGTTTCAACCCTGAAAAATAAATAGCACCACAAAATAGATTGATATCCATATACTTTATATAATAGCAGTCAATTTTAAAAGTTAATTCATTACCGTCTATTTTATCAAATTGAATATTAAACAAACAATATAATCAAAAATACTATTACATTTCAATATAATGTACAAGGTAGTATTTGAAAATGTGTCGCTACTTTATATTTACATCGACAGTCTATCAGTACAAGTACAAATAGACTCTCACACAGTATTTTAGACGTAAAGAATTCTATCTCTGCAAACAATGTAAATATTCAAACAAATTTCAAGAGTCTAGTTATATCATCAAAATTAGTGATATAAATCAAAAGATCTCATCTTCAGAAAGCATCAAGACGAAAGTAGACAAATTCAGTACTTTTTCTCGTCAAAAATTTTCATTTCATTTATAGCCGAGTGGATCCCGCAAATTACTGGGGCTTTCTTTTTTTTGGCTTTCTGTAAAATTGCCTACGTCCACTTAAAGATATTAAAGGAGGAGACAAAGAAACGAATGTAAGTTAATCGTGAGGGGTAGTTCCTATTTATTTGTGTCTTGAGCTTTTCGACAGTTCCTTGGTTGTTTTTAGTAATTATTTCTAGTGGTGGTTTGGATTTCTGATCTTTAACTGCCTGTTTACAATAATGAAGCGCTTTCTTTTTGTTATATTGGTTCTTAGATAATTGACATTCTCAATAATTTCAGCGGGGTTTTATACTTTTATAATTTTTATTACTTACAGTCATATAATTGATCTGTGTTGTACTTATTCAATATTTTTAATGTTACTCTCAACAATACAGCTAATGATAGCTTTGGTAGTCTGGTATTGAAAATCTGTGGGAATTTGTCAGCCTATGTATTAAACAATTAAATAAGTTGTACTTATGAATATATGAAGCCGCGTGGTTTCCAGCAAAGTAAAATTTGGACCACCCCATCTCTTCCCATGCGGTGTCGTACAAGGCGACTAAGGGATAAGACTGTTTAATATTAGACAGATATATACAGCCCAGACTCAGCCAGAGATGCATGGCTCGAGGCAACAATTAAATAGTGCCCTGAAAACGGCAATAGGCTCACCGCGTGATTATATGTATACCTATATGTATGTATGAACATGATTCTCTCATTATCATAACAAGCAGCTAGGGAAATGTACTAAATCATAGTGATAGCATCTAGGTACACAAATAACATGTCTTATATTATTATAATGTTAATTTACGACAGGTAAGGTGATGTAGGTAGATGACGGTACAACGCCTTCAAAGCTTGCTTCATAAAAAAATCAGGTTTAGTTATTTATGTATTTTGTAAATAACAAGTGCTATCGTGGATGGATTAAAGTATTTCTACACATAAAATATCATATATAACGATGAACTATAAATTCATACGGTGCTACTAATTTATTGTAGAAAAAAAGGTATTTATAATTACAATAAAGCATGATTCCATCGTCATTAAATTATTTTACCATCATACAGTATTTTTTTTCGGAATACAATTCGTAGCAAAAAGATTTGATTGATAAAGACAATTTTAGAAAAAAAAAACATTTTTCTTTGTTTTATTAAAAGTCGCGTGGTTCCCGGTAGAGTAGAATTTGGGCCACCCCGTCTCTTTCCATGCGGTGTCGTACAAGGGATAGGGCTGTTTAACATCAGACAGATATAAACAGCCCAGACTGAGCCTCAGATACATGGCTCGAGTTAACAATAGTACCCGAAATACGGCAATAGGCTCACCTTATACAACGTGGGACGAATGCAATTATTGGTGAAATGTGGGTGTTAATTCACCAATACCTAGCAGTGGGGAATAAATGCGTGATTATATGTATGTATTAATAGTATTCAGTAACTACAGATGTGATATATTCGAGTTTAAACATACCATATCGTTTATTTATTGATTCAGTTTCAATTTTCAGTATCGTAGATTAATGGTAAATAATAATTTTGACGAACCGGACAATTTCGGTGTACACGATATGGATAAATTTTCAATTACAACAGACACGGGTAATGAATGTCCTGTGATGAAATTGTTTCAATATTAAAATTGTGTCAACAGTGCACACAAAATGGATTATATTGGATATCAAGTGTGGTATTCGGTGCTTTCGTTCCGTATAATCCACATAGTGTTTCATTTATCTCTGTGTATATTAATTTATTCTGCAATGATTACGATTCTGATGTGTTCAAGTATTTGTGATGTTACATTTTAATGGTTTTAAACTGTAACAGGAGCTTTTATGCCTTTTCAATATCGTAACCAATTAGTTACTAACCTCCGTTGCATGCATCCAAAGTGTTTACTTTGGAACCCTGGTCTACTCTCTTCCTCCTATGCAAGGTTTATATTTTAGCAAACGGTGATGATGATGATGGTGGTGTTATATTCTGTGTCATCAAAGTCATCATCATGAAGCGATGTGAAGCTGGAATCATCGTAAATGATTCTTGAAGACTTTGCCGCACCACCAAGACCTGAAATTCATTACCAGCTAACGCGTTTCCTTGTCCCTACAGTCCCGGGTCCTTTATGTTAAGCGGGGCGTGATAAAGCATCTGATGAGGCCGCCAAGCTGAGTGCTACTATAGTAACATTACTTGGTATAATGGTGACCCTCTTTCCTGAGACTTTGCCTTAAGGCGATGTGAAGTCAAGTTAGCGTGTCCTAGATAAAAAAGGGCTCTGCCTGCTGTTATTAAATAAGATTGTTGTTTATGTACCCAAACTTTTCCAATGTAATATTCCTACATTTGATCTCTCATGTCTCTAGAACATATGCTCCATCTAGAGAACTAACAATTTTACGGACAACTATAGTCAAACTTAAAATAAGATGACATAAATAGCTTAACCCCTAAAGGGAATTTGAATGCGAGCACGCTTTTCGTTTATCAATAGACAGAAGTACGTTGACGTGACGGTTCCGGATGCGGGCGTAAACGCTCATTGTACGATGATATGATGTCATTCGGTGCGATTGAACGGCGAAATGTAGACTGCATTTCATTTGGTAGCTCTTGATTAAGGATTTGTGTTAATCTGTAATGAGGAAATTATAACTAAATGTCATGTCAGTTTGTTTTGTTTGTTTAATTGGTGGTTCCAAAATGTGGCAATATTCGTATAAATACACAATGATACAAATGAATAATTGTAGACTTACGATGAGAGAGTTTACAATACGCTCACGTCAATAATGCGTGGGTGTCTCGTAAGCTGTGTATATTCAAGAAATTTCAGTTCTAATTTTATGTCAAACAGTGAACTTTTAAGTTTGAGAATCACCTTCACTGGTCTCTTTAACTATTATTTTAATACTAAATAATATATAACTAGTAATTTACTGTTATTAATACTAAATAGTATATCGTTATTATAACCTGCTGCAAACTATTATTACTATTTTCTAACCTGTTAAGCCTTTCGTTATCTGCTGCGGGCTCTATCTTCAACTTACCTAGTACTTTATCAATAACAGTGAACCAATTGAAAGCGGCATGAACGGATCCGTGAGCCGCGCAAACTAGATTTAACGGCGATATGACATCGATCAGGCCTTTACATCCGATGTCGGACTGAATTCAGGTACCTACGATATTCGGAAAATGTTTTGAATGAAATTTTAAAGCATTTTTTTTATTTTCTTTTTTATACCACTGATGTGGCAGCCATGTTCGCCTTTAGTATGCCAATTATTCAAATCGATTAAGATAGGAAAATGTTTGAATAAGTTCAGGCGGGAATTGCTAAATTGCTGAAAACAGGGTGAATGCTCAGACCACTGAGCCACAGAATCTCGCCTGAAGCCATCCAAATCTTCCTATACACCATTGTCACACGGTATGTGTAAGTAATGGTGACCCTCTTTTCTGGGACTTTGCCTTCAGCTTACCATCAGGCAAGGCGAAGTCCAATTGACGTGTCCTATATAAAAAAAAATAAAAATAATACATATATATTCGTCTTACGGTGACTGTGGGAGCCATCTATCGACACTCGTACAAACTATCAGCACTCATGAATGATGTTACAATCATTTTTATACATAGATATTTGATGACTCCACCCAAACTATTGAATGAAAAATCCTGGCTGCACTTATTAAAAAATTTTTCTTATCTAAATTGATTCGAAAAATTTACTAATATTTGACGTGTTTATCACATGCGAATGAGAATAAAACGTGAATAGTTTAATTAAGCTCACAAAATCATTTTGTCAACTATCTAGCATAGCAGCAGCCTGTTCGCATGGAACAAATTTTAAAAAGTTCCACGGATACTTTTCTGAACAGAGGTATTTCCGCCACCTAATAATTGCGTTGCCTTAAATGCCGTAAAACCAGCTTGCTCGAGAATAAATAAAAAAGTAAACTAAATCCATAACTCGATTGCAGCACCATGTATCGATGCGAAAAATAGCTTAAAACCATGATTTTAATAACATTTTTCCACGATATACAACACGAAAATATATCGTGTAAAAATTTGAGCTCAAATATCCACATAACTTGAGTTTTTAAAAGGTACACAAACCAAATGTATAGGCAAGTAATGAAAATCAATTGACTAGGTGCTTGATCAAATGGCTGAATATCATTTAGGAAGGCGCTGTATAGTAAAGGCTGTAAATTGAATGACTGATTCAGCTGGTTGACTGCGACATTTATAGATGTAACTAACAATCAAACAATCCAACTAGATTTCAAGATACGGTATCCTGGTAGCAGGTGATTCAATTATACGATACCAGTGCGCGGCCGACGAACGCGTGTGACGTCATGGAGTCCAATCAAACACAAGCATTCATTTCGACACTGTCAGGTCGTATTTGTATTTCATACTGTACAATTTTAATTACTGTATATATGGTTTGAATTGAAGTAGAATTGTATAAAGCTGATTTGCATTTGAAAGTTGGAATTAAATGAAAATGCAAACGAATGTTCATCGAATATTAGCTGCTGATTTAAATAAGAGATTGATAAAATAAATGTTAATATTATGAATATATTCGGTGTTGTATTTAACACCTTTTATACTGAAAATAAACATTAATTCTGGTGATATCTTGAGAAAAGGGCAGATCACAAGCACTTGAAACAAGTGGGCTTGAATAAAACAATAAATAAGTATTTTAAAACATTCCACTCAATGGTTAAATTATAGGGAGGGTCAGATTTGTAAGGATAGAAACAAAAGGCGATCAATTATCCAGGGGAAAAAAGACGGCCTATGTAGTTTTTCTGCAAAATAAAAATAAATATAACAAAACTAACATTTAAACTTTCGCTTTCAATAATTTACAATAATGTTTACGGGAATCAACGCGATCATGGTATAGGTACATAAATACATGCCTTTGATTTGCCTGACGTTTCGACCAGGTTGCTCCAACTGTGGATGCACGCCCGCCGTCTTCACGTCCGGGAGGTAGTAGGTTCTTCATCTACCCACACATTCTCAATATTTTTAATATTTTCTTTTCGCTATGTACATTCAGATACCACACTCAGAGTTCCTATTCTGTAAGCAAATCGTCCGGTGTATATCACACTGTGCAAAAGTAACGTACGAGAAACTGGGAGCAATTTTTTCAAGATTATTATTTTAATACCGCAGTCCAAAGATCCAAAATTATGAATATTCATTCGTAGTAATTTATAAAAGGGACTATGAAATATCAAATTTATTGGACGTTAGTTAATTCTAATTGATTTGTGTATCTAGCGAAATGAAGTTTACAGAAGGGACAAATTTGGACAAAATATGTGTTATAATGATAGCTTACCTACTAGCTTATGCCCGCAACTTGGCCCACATGGCCTATACTATATTCTGTTCCCGTTCCCGGCACCCAATTATGTTTTGGATATTTTTTATTAAGTAGATCTGCAACCTGGATGATATTCTCGAAGGCACACATGAGTTTCTCTGGTGCACATGTGTATTGGCATGTAGCTAACAAATGGACAATTGTTTGTGGAGCAACTCCACATACACATCACTAGTCCATTCCACCTAAGAACCCCTACCTAGACCAGGTTTCATTGCTTCAGCCGAGCGGTCTCTGAAGTCTTTTCAAGGACTAGGTTAAGTTTAGGCGGGAGATTCTCCGACAGCAGGATGAAAGGGGTCGGTAGCAGGCCCTAATAACTAACGCCATGACAGAATAATGACTAAAGGCTATTATAAGTTCAAGTTCTATCCTAAAGACTCTTTCCAGATTAAGACGCACTCCTTATAACCTAAAGCGGGTAAAAAAAATCTAAAGCTAGAATATAATGTATGGTTTTCTCGGCACGCTTATCCACTACTGAAACAGTAACTCACTCTCAGTTAACTTTTATGAGTTGTGGATCCGATAAGCAACTATATCTATTTACGCTCCTGCAAAAAGAGAAAAAGGAAGGAAATTTGTGTACCGCATTCGAGCTTAAGGAAAATATTTACTAAACTAGCAATTGTCTGTGGCTTTGCTTGCGTTAATTTACGATCTTTGTAAAAGCACATATCGTAATGTCCTTTTTTCTCTGATGATGTAGCAAAGGTATACCTTTGAATACAACTTCATATGAAAAAGTGTACAGTAAGTACTCAAAGTGATCTTAATACCTTGGTATTCTCCCCTTCTTGGAGACTGATTCTTCTGATATTTAGTACACACCTTTAGGTTTCTTTTTTTACAATTTAGATGGCAGACAAGCACCTGACTGAACGTGTGCAACAGTTCGGACAATAATACAATTTAAATCTATAAAACAGTTTTATTTTGCCCTCAATACCATTTTAGACATTCTAGTCAAGTTATGTAGTTCTGACGCTGTCTGTACCTATACTTAATAAGTATACACTTCTTGTCCATTTAAAGTTGCATGTTAAGGTATATACATATCTCCTTTGTTGACTGTACCTTATGCTATGCAAAATATATTCAATAACTTTTCCTTCTAAGATATAGTATTTACTTACCAAAAATATTCAGCCACTATCCTTACATGTACAAGTCACGCAAATTTTTTACCATCTATACTAATATTATAAAGCTGAAGAGTTTATTTGTTTGAACGTGCTAATCTCAGGAACTACTGATTCAAATAGACCAATTTCTTTTTGTGTTAAATAGCCCGTTTATCGACTAAGGTTTAAGGCTATATATCATCACGCTACTACTTATGGGCGCGAAACAGTGATTATAAATATCAACAAATCTGGAACATTCCTATACATAATTTGAAAACTAAAGAAACACTGGCTCAAAACTAGTTTAAAATAAAAGCAAATCGAATCTCAATATCCGAACTTTTGCTATGGATGATTAATCAACTTCAAAAAAAGGGCATCGGAATAGCCAGTACATGTAGGTACTACTAGTAGTACACTACTAGTAGTACACTACTAGTAGGTACGGGGTATCAGTAATCCGATTGAGGAAGTACCTTTTCAGTGCGGTGAACCGCGGCTTAACCGTACTAATTAGAGTTGGGTGAAATACGTGTGGTAGGTTCTAAATGTACCAGCCGAAGTTGCACAGTCATTCCAAATCAGGGTCGAGTAATCTGTGGAATGGCGAGTACGTATTCTTTTTGACTTTTAGGGAATGAATTTCAAAAATTATAGGTAGGAAAATGGTTTTTTGTTTTTAACAATATTGGCAATCGAAATCTGGAACTACTGGTTGGAATTAAAAAAAAAATGTGTTGAATGGTCCGTTTATCGACGAAGATTTTAGGCTGTAAGCTACTACTTAAGGGAGCGAAGCAGTGATCATAAATGTCAACAAATCCGGCAGATATACTATTTGAAAACTAAAGAAAATATACCAAGGGCGAAGCTGGTGTCGGTCAACTAGTTATTAATATTCTCTCTAACTCCTTCAGCTAAGCAAAATCGTAAATATAGGAGTGGGTTCATGTCGGTACTGTGAGTGTCAGGTTTTGAACCCCGACCTCTTGATTGTAAGGCCGATTCCTTAACCATTAAGCTACCGACGCATCACTCGCATTTTACTCAATAAAGGTCAAGCCTTTATGCCCGGAGGGTTAGGTAGAGGTGAATTAATACCCACATTTCACCAATCATTGAATTCAGTCCCACGTAATAGGAGGTGAGCCTATTGCCGTCTTCCGGGCACTATTGTTAACTCAAACCTAATCTGTGGCTGAGTCTGAGCTGTATATATCTGTCTGATGTTAAACAGCCATATCCCTTAGTCGCCTTGTACGACACTGCATGGGACGCATAACAATCGCATTCGTTAGCATAACACCTTTCTCCTTCTCTGCCTTTTTCTGCTATTGTCTGCCACCAAAGTGGAAAAAACAAAATACCATTTTCATTCCATAAATATATACATATGGAGTAAAATAGGACTACCCCATCTCTTCCCGTGGTTATTGTAGAAAGCGACTAAGAAATAGGGCTGTTCTTTATCTGACAGTAAACATACACTCCATGACAAAGAACCCAGTAGATGACAATAGACTCGCCCCCTATTACACGGAACTTAAAATCATAGCTGGCGAAATGTAGGTGTTGATACACCTCTGCCTACCCCTTGGGGATTTACAGTCGTGAGTATATGTATGTAGTCTTAATTAGACTCAAAACTAAATTAAATATCCAATATCTTTATTTTATATATTTACTAACCAATCTACTGTTATGAGGTAAGCCACTACATACGATCTGTTATGCTCTCCGTTGCAGCTAAGTCCTTTAATCGCTCTGAGTCTAACCTATTGCTGGATTGTATTTGAAACAACCTGCTCGCAGTCGGATACTCAGCTCGCAGTCGGATACTCAGTACCAGCGTTCAGTTAACTATCAATGGGCTTAACAGACTGGCTGTGAGATCTATATAGGTGTAGTTATAGACAAATGAGCGGATTGATGGACCGATTTTCTTTTATTTCTACGAAATATATTTGTGCGTTCGGGTGACGGTTCATTTCTTCACATACATTACTTCTTAAACTTCGATACGGATAAACAGCATCATTGAGAAGGCGCAATGAATTAAAACAGTAATCAAAATTATCATATTCAAGTGTATTTCATAAAACGCTCCTCTGCTTCTGCAGTTGTCGTATGGGGTTGCCTTCAAAATTATACCTTATGTTGAGAGAATATTAGGAAAGTTGACACGGGCTCTGTCTGCGTGGAGTTTTGATCTTGTTCCTGTAGCCCATGAGGACCTATTTCCCTATGTATTATTTCGGACGATAATCTATCCCTGCACTAAATATTCAACAAAATAACAAACCTCGAAACATCTGCATAAAACTATCATATTTCTAATATTAGTTGGAAGTAAGACCGAAGATTAGCCTGAAATAGAGGCATCCATTTTAGTAGATTTAGCCATTGATATAATTATAGATGCGTAAGCTAGAAATCCAATTTTATGACACACATACATACATGTAATCACACCTTTATCCCCGGCGGATTAGGCAGAGGTGAATTAACACTCAAATTTCACCAATACAATTGTATTCGGTCCCACGTAATAGGTGGTGAATCTATTGCCGTATTCCAGGCACTATTGTTGACTCAGGCCATGCATCTGAGGCTAAGTCTGGGCTGTATATATCTGTCTGATGTTGAAAAGCTCTATCCCTAAGTCGCCTTGTATGACACCACATAGGAAGAGATGGGGTGGCCCAAATTCTACTCTGCCGGAAACCATGCGACATAGTAATATTAGCTGTTACCAGTGGCTCTCACCACCGATACAAAATTAATACTGTTCGTGGTCGAGACCACACTGCTATTTTTACTTTACAAGCTTTTGTAATTTTCTATGACATAATGAAGCGTTTTGTCACACGGTGCTGCGGCGGCAATCACTTCTTTTTTCACGCCTTCTCCCACCCAAACTCATGGCAGCGCAATTTACAGAAAAAGGCAACACAGCGGCTCGTCACACTCCCAAAAGCTTGCTATTTGAGGTGGAGTCCACTAACATCTGTGGGCTCCATGCAAACCTCAACGCCGTCCACCAACACCTAGAGACGGCGAAACCTGCCATGTTTTTTCTAACGGAGACGCAAATACACCGCCCTGATGACACGACCTACTTGCTCTACCCTGGCTATGTTCTTGAGGAAAGTTTTCGTGCAAAAGCCGGGGTGTGCGTGTTTGTTAGGGCGGATGTTTGCTGTCGCCGTTTGCGCTGCCTAGAGGACCCATCCTTCTCCGTCTTTTGGGTACACGTAGACCATGGCCCTACGAGTCAGATCTATGTGTGCCTCTACCGTTCCCATACAGGAGATGCTGAGACAACTCGACTCTTTGAATATCTGAGTCAGGCGGCAGATGATGCGCAGGAGCGATTTCCGAATGCCGAAATGGTATTTTTGGGGGATTTTAACGCTCACCACGAGATCTGGTTGGGCTCCTTCAAAACAGACCATACGGGAAGAGCCGCCCACGCATTTGCTCTGGCGCACGGCCTGACCCAATTGGTGCACGAGGTCACTAGGATACCAAGAAGGTCGGGCCAAGCACCTTCTCTGCTAGACCTTCTGCTGACGAGTGATCCGGACCGGTACAGTGTATCGGTGCGAGCCGCTTTAGGCAACTCTGACCACTGCCTGGTCTGTTCCACAGTGCCTATTATAGCGCCCCCACGACCCATGCAGGGGAAGCGGCGTCTCTGGCACTACTCGTCAGCGGACTATTTTGCGTCCATCCCGTGGGTTGAGCGCTGCTTTGAAGGTAAGAACCCATCGGATTGTGCTACTGCTGTCGCCGGTGAGATCGGTCTGGGTATGGAATACTATATCTCATACACCGATGTCACCGGTGACCGCGGGGTGCGCCCTTGGTTCGGGCGCGAGTGCGCGGAAGCTGTTGAACAAAAACAGTCTGCGTACCGCACTTGGGTAAGGGCGCGCGCCACGCGCCATCCCAATCTGAGCCACTTCAAGGCGGCGTACAACAGAGCCACAAAGGTCTGTAGAAGGGCCAATGTCAGAGCGGATGCCCTGCGCATAGCGCGGCTTGGTCAAGAGCTAGTGATGCATCCCACGGGAAGCCGTGGCTACTGGCGACTGGCTAAAGCCGTGCAAGCCAACTTCTGTCAGATTCGCTGCCTCCGCTGCGTAACTCTGATGGATCCCTGGCCCATGAGCCGCAAGAGAAGGCAAATCTGCTGGCTAATCTCTTTGCGGCCAACTCCCGAATCGATGATTGTGGTACGCAGCCACCAACACTACCCGACAGTGACCACGCGATGCCTGATATCCATATCAGGCAACGCGATGTCCGTGCAGTGCTGCAATCACTCGATGTCCGGAAAGCCAGTGGTCCGGATGGTATTCCAGCGGTAGTTTTGAAAAAATGTGCAGCGGAGTTGTCTCCAATGCTTACGCGCCTGTACCGGCTATCCTACAGTTCGGGTACAGTGCCTTTGCCTTGGAAAGAGGCGAATGTTCAGCCGATTCCCAAGAAGGGGGATCGCTCGGAGCCAGCCAACTATCGACCCATAGCCGTCACCTCAGTGCTGTGCAAAGTGTTCGAGCACATAATTAACAAACAGCTCATGCGGCACCTAGAGGATCACTCCTTAATTAATGACCGGCAATATGGCTTCAGACCGAAACGGTCAACGGGTGATCTTCTGGCATACGTTACCCATCTTTGGGGTGAGGCTATGGACAAGCACGGTGAGTCACTGGCAATTAGTCTTGACATCGCCAAAGCTTTCGATAGAGTCTGGCACAAATCGCTTCTTTCTAAGCTACCTGCCTTTGGTCTGCCTTCTAGGCTGTGCAACTGGGTTGCTAGCTTTCTGCAGGGGCGCCGTATTCGCGTCCTTTGTGACGGACGAGCTTCGGAGTTTCTGCAGGTTAATGCTGGCGTGCCCCAGGGGTCCGTCTTATCACCCACTCTCTTTCTTCTGCATATCAACGACATGCTGTCTACCGGCAATGTTCATTGTTATGCAGACGATAGCACTTTACATGGGAGTTATCATGGACATCCAGCGGCCAAGCAGTCGGATATCGCAGAGAAAAGGCAGCTTCTTGTCACTGAGCTTGACGGGGTCCTGAATCACATTTCTCAATGGGGCTCTGAGAACCTGGTTGAGTTCAATGCCAAGAAGACGCAGGCATGTGCGTTTACAGCAAAAGTATCTTCTTTCCTTCCCCTCCCCACTCTCCAGAGCACGCCACTGCCGCTGCAGGACAATCTCAATATCCTAGGTATGGATGTTCGCTGCAACTTGAATAACAAAAACTACATCGAAAGCATCATCAAAACAGCCTCACGAAAACTCGGAGTCCTGAACAGAGTGAGACGATTTTTCACGCTGGAGCAGCGGTGTCTTCTATACAAGACACAAATTCGCTCCTGTGTGGAGTACTGCTCGCATCTCTGGGATGGTTCAGCAAAGTACTTACTAGATGCTCTCGACAGGTTGCAGCGACGTGCGGTCCGCATCATTGGGAATCCCGAGATCACGAACACCCTAGAACCTTTACAGCTGCGTAGAGATGTTGCGTCCATGGCTGTATTTTACCGTCTGTACCATGGGGAGTGTTCTGATGAGCTCTTCCAATTAGTCCCACCCTCCCCTTTCCTACACAGGACAACGCGTGCAGGTCTTAGATGTCATCCGCACACGGTGCAAAACATCCGATCAAGAACCAAGCGGTTCGGAGACTCTTTCCTCTGTCGCACCATTAAGGCCTGGAATTCATTACCAGCTCACGTGTTTCCTTCTTCCTACAGTCCCGGGTCCTTTAAGCGGGGCGTGAAAAAGCATATGATAAGGCCGTCAAGCTGAGTGTCACCATTGTCACACGGTATGTGTAAGTAATGGTGACCCTCTTTTCTGGGATTTTGCCTTCAGCTTACCATCAGGCAAGGCGAAGTCCAATTGACGTGTCCTATATATAAAAAAATAAAAAATAAATAAACGCTTGACTTCACTTTACACCGAAGTCTTCTAGTTAATTGGCAGTGGTGGCTTGAGACTCCATACACCCGACTTAACTATTAACTAACGAACACAAAGCATAATTATATTTACTTGTACTACTTGAACCATTTTTTTAAATTCCACTTTGGTGGCAGACAAGCACACGGCCCACCTGATGGAAAGTAGTTACCGTGGCCTATGAACGTGTGCAACACCAGAGGAATCACATTCGCGCTGCCGACTCTGTAAGCACATAGAGTTTCTGTGCTGTCAATGTAGAAGAAAAAGAAGGATAAGCCTTTGGTTTTCCCAATGACAGCACAAAAACTCTCCAGTGAGCTCTGAGTACCCTACTCACCGCCGGGAACACAACACGAGGTTATTATGGCCGCGGTACTCTGTAGGGCAGAGGTACTCACCCAGTTGAACTGCTCAATTGAGCGCAAATACCGTTGTGTCCTCCCTCCATCTTCTCTACCACCATTTGAATTTACAGTCAACATCAGACTGATGAAAATACCAAGGTATTAAGACAAAGTCGAACTGTTTTAAAATGTATATAACATAACATAACATAACATAAATTCACGCCTATATCCGCGAAGGGGTAGGTAGAGGTGCTAAGCACCCACATTTCGCCAGTTTATGTTTAGGTCCCAATGTAATAGGTGGCGAGCCTATTGCCATTAACCGGGCACTTATAAACCTGTGATAAATACACACATAACTTCGAAAAGCATCGAAAAGTCATTGGTGTGTGCTATGGTAAAACCTGGGATCGAACCCGAGACCTCGTCACAGCAGTCCATTACCCATACTACTAGGCTACCGCGGCTTAAAATGTATGATTAATCTAAAAGATGTGTAGCAAATACAGAACAATCAGTCAATAGGAAATGAGGAATTCTAAGGCATTAGGATAATTTTGAGCACTTTCTTAGTTTAGATAGATCTGATGCTAACTGTACCTACTACAAAATACTAGAATTAAATGGACAAATTAAAAAAAAGTAACATTGATCACATCAATTATTTGCGAAGCATACGAATAATTTTTTCGCGTGAAATCTAACACGCATGACTTGACACAGCGATAGATGGTACATCGTGATAAAACACTAAACTATCCATGAAGCCAAGTCTGTCGTAATCGTGGCTTTAAAATCTATTTAAGGTGTTATATCGCAAAGAGGGTAACAAAATGATAAAGCTGGCACTACATTGTCGGTTTTAAGATGCGTTTCTATCCTAGCTCAACTTTTACGGTCTACAGACTCGTTAACCAGCTGATTGTATTTTTGCCAGCTTATGTAGGAAGACAGACATCAGACAGTTATATACAACCCAGACTCAGCCTCAGATGCATGGCTTGAGTTAATAGTGCCCGGAAGATAGCAATAGGCTCTCCCCTTATTACGTGGGACCGAATTCAATGATTGGTTAAATGTGGGTGTTAGTTCACCTCTGCCTAACTCTCCGGGGATGAAGGCATGATTATATGTATGTAGGAAGGGAAAGGAACAATATTAATGTACTATAATCTTTATCAGCATTATGGAACTCGATGACTATGAAGTAGAGAGTGCAATAATACTGTTGTATTCAGGATTTTGGTCAGCAATCAGGTTGAACTGAATTTACCTAGATATCTTGGCTTGACTAAGAACTTATTAAAATAAAAAAGTTAAAAAAAAGGTACGAAAACAATTAAAACAAAAATAATCTAGATTCCATAACGCAAGCTAGTAAAGCTAAGCTTGCCATGGATCTAGATAGTGTTGTGTAGAATGTTATGGAATATTTATTTATTAATTCATAAAATATTAAATACTGTGCAACAACAGTTCATTTAAGAAACAAATTTAAACTATTATAGATGCTATTATAATACATACTGCATAGATACAGTAAAAATTCTCCTTCTTTATTAAAAATAATGTTGAACTTAAAATGAAAAGATACCCTGAATGTGACACCCATGTCTCAACTTATTAAATGAGTTCCTTTTTGCCGCAGAGGCTTTGTGTCTTGGCAAATTTCTTCACCATGTTTTTCACTTAATTTATTTTTTGAAGCAGGTCTACATTCTCAGTATTTATTTCATAAATGACGTCATGATTTTGCAAATGTCATCTATTTTACAGTACTACAATGGTTTGATGGATGATGGGTAACTGGATTGTATTGTTCATTGAGAAGTTCATTAGTACATTTTAGCTCCTTCATCAATCAAATCGGCATAAAAAATGTAAATAAATGGTTTCTTAATACATAACACTGTACTGCGTAAGGCCTTCTTTCCTGTACTGTCTCACTCAAAAGTGTCACCAAATGTAGTGAGAAAATATAACGTATTTTGAGCTACGCTACACTACGCTAAGATTATTTAGACGAGGATTTATTTTTCAATCTGATTATAGCCAAAGGGTTTTCTTTTCTTATTTAATTAAAAATTAATAATATTCAAGTTGCTCTAAGTATTGAATGTCAAAATTTCTGTTTAAATTACATTAAGCTTTACTTATTTATCATGTGGCTAAATATTCAATGATTATTACAATTATTATATAGACATAATTTTTAAATATAAAAAATCACTAACTGTGTTTTTCTTTTCTTTCAGGTAAGTACCTAGATTCACAGTGATGCGGACTGGATCTATTTTCAAAAACTCTAGTCACAATTTGACAGTAAGTGAATAGTTTAAATATTTAATCGAAACTAATGTGTCGTGTAGCTATAGAGCGTTAAGAGACAATAATATCTTTAATTGATTACATTAAATAAAATATGCTATTATAATATACAATTACTTACAAATTAAAAACTAAAAACTATGCTAACTATACAATATATACAAAAATGGGATAGAGAAAAAGAGGGAGACTGTAATTTCAGGCATCAAAAAATTCCTCCCCATCGATCTCTACTGGTACCGTGCCCAAGAGGCTGGCGGCATTACCACGCTGAATGGCGATGGCAATTCTTTGAGCGAGGTAAAGGCCAGCCTTATGGTCACGGGAAGCGTCGATTAGTCGCTTCGCTATTTCTTTGAATAGCGCGCGCGCGCTTGGACCCCACGGACCCAACGTTTCGACTCCAAACGGCTCAAAATTATAATTACCAGTTAAATTGGTATATTTGCGCCGTTTGAGAGTCTCCGCTGATGCAGCAGCAGCGCATGCGCAGTCCATCGTACTTGGAAGATGGGAAGGCGCCAGGGTGTCGACGCAGGTTGCATCCCACACCAAAGGCCTACCCATCTTCCAAGGCAACAACGACATACCGTCCGGTCTCTTACCATCGTCGCGAGCCAAGCCAACAGGTTCAAGTATAGCTGGCACGCCGGCGGTGACAAGAGCTCGACGGATAATGTCGTTAATGTTTGCATGTCGGGACATGCGGCCTGCGCTCCTGCTACAAGACAATCCGTGATGTCCAAGGCTATCGACAGCTTCTCCACAGAGACACCGATGCGGAGAAACACACGGGGCACCCAAACGTAGGCAAGTCGCAATGCGGAAGGTCGTGTCGTCCAACATTGTTCCAATGTTGGGCGAAGGAAGTGCCTGGAGCCATACACCAGATTCCCATTCACCCACAGCCAATAGGCGAGCGCGCTCAGCAGCGCTGGTAGCTGTACTGATTAAATGTTTTTTAACACCAATAGTGAGCGGCTCATCCCATTGCCTTTGGGAAGATGGGTTGGCGGGCATGGCGGCAGTTGGACAAGTCATTTTCCAAGAATTTACAGCTTCGGCCTTACCTGGCACATCCGAATTAATCAGTGAAGGAGCTAAAATTTTCCTGACTAATTCTTCAGTGCCATAGACCGACGACAAAAATGCTGGCATACTTACATCTGCAATTTTGCGAACGCCGAGGCCCCCGAGACGAACTGGAAGGGACGCCTGAAGCCACACTCGATCGTTCAAATTTATATTTAAAATTTTGCATAGAGTGTCTTGCAGCACTCTATCCACTTGACCTAAAAGTTCCAAAAATTTAAAAAGTTGAGTTGAACGCAGGGCATGTGTAAATTTTGGTACGAAAAGACAATGCCGAATAATGGTGAAAGCTGAATGTATATTAATTTGGTACAATCGCTCCGAAACATCACAAAAGAAATTTATTTTCTCTTCCACAAAAGACTCGTAAGCATCTTCAAGAATTGGAGACCCAAGGAGGCGGAGAGAACTTTTTTGTAAAACTTTTAAATTTGGAGCCAAAGCATTGAATTTTGAGAGTACCGAAAGATTGTCAATTTGATCACTGAGAAAAATTTCACATTTGGTGGGATTTAGTTCTAGGCCGATTGAACTAAATTCTTTTTTTAGAAACGCCAAATCTTTTAACACCGTTTCTACGTCGCCTCCGAGAGTTCCATCATCTAGATACCAAACGTTAAATTTGGAATTTAGTCGCTGAATTATAGGGTGAATAGCCAGGCTGAAAATGACTGGTCCAAGAGGATCACCTTGTTGACACCCTACTGCTGAATTTAAAATATTTTCCTTATAAAGCAATTTAAAAATTTTGGGGGTTTCCAATTTGGCCTGTGTCAACAGAGTGTCTCTATTAACAGAGTTAAAGGCATTCCTCAAGTCAACTTTGAGGATAACCTCACCTCCACTGCAGCCAAGGAACGTAGATAAGGCATGTACAGCAGCCTCACAGCCCCCTTTGGAGCCGAAGCCGAGTTGGAGGGGCTGGAATTTATCTGTGAGAGAGTCTCTATATGCTCTACAACACAACTTAGCTGCTATTCGCCTGTATGTACAGCCTACGGCAATGGGACGAATGCCACCATCTTTTTTGCGCAAGGCGCAGATATTAGCGCCGTACAGTAAATCAATGATGCCCTCGTCCACATTGCCGGACAACATAAGGTTAATTAAGGCCGTTAGTTCTTTCAAGAGTGCGTCGCCAGCTTCTCCGACGCTTACGCCGGTAAGGTCCTTGAGGTGCTGTGGAGTAAGGCCATCGAGGCCCCCGGCAGACCCACTCCGGAAAGAGCCAACGGCTGCTATCACGTCCTTGGCTGAAACACTGAGACAATCAGCGTCTGACTCCAGAGGCTCAGGAAAGGAAAGGTTATCAGCAGGTGATGGGTGCTTGCTTTGCAAATCTGCCAGAGTATCTGGCGAGCATAGCGCTATCACATCACTGCTGAATAAAAGCCTTGCAGCTCCTCTAATGTCACCTTCTCTTAACTTGGACTCTACATAGTGGTAAATTGAATTTTTATGGAGGGTGGTGAATTTTGGATCAAAATTATGAGCTAGAGAGCAATTTTCTTTTATTTGTGTTGTTAGCGATTTTTTGGTGGCCTGGTCTTTCGCAACATGTAGAATCCTATAAGGGAAGGTGAGTAATTGTTCCCAAGCGCTTTGAGAGTTCTCCCGGACGACCACGGCTATACACCGGGTAAGGTTCAGTGCAACGGATGGCCTTGCACCACGAGGAACTCTCTTTAAAATTGGAACCGAATTTTTAAATTTGGATAATGTTTGCCAAAAGGGAATTTGGGTGACAAAGGTAGGGGTTGTTTGGATTGAAGGTGCATTTTGGGATTTGTGTACTTTCCCAAAATGCACTTTTAAACCTCGCTTACCTTTAAAAAAACGGGCTTGAGAACAATCTGGGCATTGTACAAGTTGACTTGCACATATTTCCGCTTCGCTGTTACCACTGTTACAGTCTCTTTGCATTTAAATACACACAATAACACTTAAAAACTACACAATGTACACGATAAAATTATAAAAACTGAAAAATTTACTAAAAACAAAATTGACAGTTGCATCTTCGCATCCTAGCAACGCGAGGGACCGAAGCGGCGCCCCCGCGTTGCACTAGTACTGTTGCTATGACTTATTCTGTTTCTTGGTTCCCCGCGGTGCCCGACTATCTGTGGCACAAAATCAGTAGTCCGGGAGAACTCTCAAAGAGCTTGGGAACAGCTTCTCACTTTTCCTTACAGGTATTGTGATTTGATTATTTGAATAGACTCAAGATACATGAATGTATAACGGTATTCTATGGAAAGTTGCAGTATTACATTCTTATATATCAATTACTTTTGGATAAAATCAACGACATTTTTCAGACAGATGACATGACAAACTGTCACTAATTACAGATCCTGTGAAAATCCCACTATTTTAGTCGTTTATTGATTTAAATTGTATTATTCCTCGAACTAAATATGTGTAGGTAGGTACTAAATATCAGAACCAGAATATATTCACTTCTTGGAAAATCACAATCAAAGTCCAGCGTTTGATTGTTTATCTTTAGATCTTGACTGCTTAAATGGAGGAATCTCTGGAGGAAGATCAAGACCAGTTGAACGCTCTATCAATAACATATCGTCGCCTATCAACCTGAGGAATCCTAAACTTACATCCTAAATAATTCGCAATACTGTAAATATTCCATCCTATCAAAATATTTCAAGTATCCGTCCCTCACTTTTTAATCAAAGCTTCTTATATATTCTGCTCTCCTAGTCGCCTTTACAAACATGAAGCATGTCAATACCATTTAAGTAAATATTTTATGATGCGAGTAACGTTAGCTAAACTTTATGGACGGGACGTCAGATCAAAATTTACTTGTGGGTCCAAGCCCCATCGCTTATAAACTATATTTTATGACTTTACATGTTTTTGATGGCCCCACATAGGAATTTTAGTGCGGCACTTCTGATTAATTTTGTTGATCCATAACCCACTTGTGAATATTATGGGGCTATACGTTTTGTGGAAGTCAGTATTTGTCACTTCTATAATACTAGATTTCGGCTCCGTTTTATTTACGTATACATCATATTCGTAAAATAAATCAGTCGACCACATCTATAGAATAACACTTCAGAAAACGTTATTTTCTCAAATATTATCCACCCATTAATCTCTGAACCCATATTTCATAAGTCAACAATCTCGCTAAGGAAGTACCAATATGTTTTCTTCCATTATATTCTTTTTTTTTTGGATAGAGAGAGTCGTGTCTTGTCAGTCTTAGTCAGTTTTGTGTTCGTATATCCAAAATATATTGAAATATGTTGCTCATCAGATATTATATTAGGTACGTAATACTTTGTTTTCTATTTTGATCATAATTTATTTCTAGATATTCATCCCTATCTTCATATTTCAGAACTACAAGCTTACGTTTACGTGTCAATTCAGTGAATTACAATATCACATCAATAATACGATATCAAATTTTTCTACAAACTACCTTTTACTCTTTTCATCGTTATCGTCACGTTCAGCAGCACTAAAAGAGATACCGTTTCAAATAGTGTGAGATCGCTGACACTACACTTTGTCTCAGTATAAAGTACGAATAAATATTATATTATTCTAAAAATACGAGATGCCGCCTAAACAGTATTTTCATACTTCGCACGCCTCATCTTTTATTCAATCGTCGTTTAAAAACTCTATGGAATGTTTGCGACAAGCTACGTCATCTACAATTGTTTTGACTGAAGCTTACAAGTAAAATAATCACTGGCATATTGTGATACCAGCAGTCGTTAAGGAGTTGAAGGTACACTCCATTACGGTACTCTTGGCAACCCCGTTATCGTTATAATAGAATATTAGATTCCGCCATAAACAGTCACGGCAATGCGACCAATAAAAGTTGATCTTTAAAATTTTCTTCCTCACACCTTTCCGTTTCTGGTTGACGAAGTTGAGATAGGAGCGCGGTAGGTCACCCAAATCTGGTGGTATTAGGCAATGTGTTTGCTGACGTAAACACCGTTGTTGAAGGGAAATTGCCGAAAGATGTTTGCTTCCACTGAAGTGTTGTTGAGGCTCAAGGGGCGCAAGTAATTGGAAAATTCAATCTAAATTCGTTCAGATTTTGTTGCCTATCAAATGTTGAGGAAAGGGCATCATTTGATTGGATCAGATGTTTTTGAAATGAGAATCAGGGGAACAGGGAGATAGTAACAATTAAATTACCGGTGCTGACTGCGATGATAGATCCGAAGTCAGCATCGGACTAGAATAAACTATTTATGTTCAAGTTTATCTACTCTAGTATGATTTCCGTTTGATGTTTAACTTTCACAATAATTCTCGTCAAGCAACTTTATGCGACGCGACGTGAAGTAAGAAAATAAATCTTTTGTCATAAAAACACAAATGGGAGTAGTTTTTATAAGTTCCGAATTCATGATATCGTTATATAGTTTTATTTTAGTGTTGAAAAGATAAAAAGTTTTTATTTAAAATTATATTTAGTAATTTGGTGTGATCTGTAAGAATAAATTTGATAGATATTTTTTATTTCACTTAGGTGGCAGACAAGCACACAGCCCACCTGATGGGAAGTGGTTACCGTGAGCTATGGAGGTGGAGGTGTGCAACACTAGGGGCGTTATACTCGCGCTGCCGACCCTGAAGCGTTAGACCATAAATATTAAAATAAATTGATGGATATGTCTTCTGCACTGACGGCACAGAAACTCTCTGTTCTTACAGGGTTGGCAACACGGGTGCGACTTTGTAAGTCTTCTTGCGTATGCAGTTCATAGGTCATGGCAACCACTTTCCATCAGGTAGTCCATGTTTTATTAGTAGATTTATCCACTAGTCGGGGCAATTCCATTAAACTTAAGTGGCTATATGGTCAAAATATAAATTAGTACTCTCGTAAGAAAAACTCGGTCAAGAGCGAGTCGGACTCGTGCACCGACTGAGAGTTCCGTAACTTAAGCTATATAAATTGTAATATATCCTGAATGCGTTGACTTAGAAGTTTGATTTTTGCACAGTTTCAAGACGTTCCCCACGCATTCCTGAGAAAAAGATGTTAACAGACAGACAGACAGACGGACAGACAACGAAATAATCTTATAAGGGTTTCGTTTTTTTCCTTTTGAGGTACGAAACCCATAAAATGGTATAATAATACCAGTTGTCTAACTTTCTGTTACACAACTCAATTTCGATCCGAAATTTACCATACATTATTATACCAAGTGAACTAGGATATAGAAAAACATACAAAAACTTTATTGACAAAACCAAATAAACCTATTCGGGCATATAAAATAGCATTAGAATTTATATTAGAGCTGATAATTGAAACACCAGTCAACCGCCCGATCGCCCACCAAAACAGTTCGACCAATTTAACTCAAACCAAAAAAAGGGAATAACGCAAAAAATCTCCCACATCTCTTAAACCAAATCGTGCCTTCCTCAACCTCTTTATTTGCCCACCGCTCTTATTCACACTGGAAAAATATTTTTTTAAGGAACCACCGAACAAACCCCATTTACATTCTAGTGTAAATCTCTTAAGCCGACGGCCCCAGCATACACATATTTTTTTCATAATTTATGGCTGTATGTTTGTGTTGGTTTTGAGTAATCTTATATATTCTAGGACACGCTTTAACTTACGACTGTATTATTTATGTACTTGTCATAAGCATATACACATATTATATATGCGCTGCTGCTTTTAGCTTATTTCCTTTCTCTGTTAGTGAACAAGCTTTATTAAGTTTCCTGAATAACG
Organism: Eilema griseolum; assembly: GCA_963662185.1. Taxonomy (NCBI): domain Eukaryota; kingdom Metazoa; phylum Arthropoda; class Insecta; order Lepidoptera; family Erebidae; genus Eilema; species Eilema griseolum. The sequence goes on from OY759245.1 coordinate 4,256,261, forward strand.
TTAGGTATTTTGTTTCGTTTACGCTTTTGCTTTTTGAGACAGGAAATAATATTAATAACTGGTGGCGCGATTGGCCACGTGAGCTAGTGGACTGTATTATGCGGGGATGAAGTTAACTGTTCCATTGACGCTTTACACACAAACAAGACAGGTGATCGGGTTGCCGCGGATATGATCTAGGCAATGAATGCAACCCGAGAAATTGGGAGAGGATGCACTAACCTTCACGACACCACGTGTTTTCATCGCAGCCGGTGCACGGATCTTCTCTTCCTTGCTCAGGAGCTGCCGCCCACATCACTAAATCACTTGAGGGACACACGAGAGGCACAATCCGATCGGTAAGGGTCTATGAAGCGGTTCAAATGCAACAAATATTATTCATTTCTGAGAGACGCGCGCGCGGTCCGCCTTTACGCTGGCTAGTTCATAGCGGGACTGTCTATTATCAATTGGCGGGCGAAAACTATTGCTACCTTTCACTTAGAGGAAGTGCGGGAGGGGAGATGGGTATAGAAGGAGTGTGTTTCCGCGTCAGAAAATACAGATTCTACATCGGCGCAACCATTCCCCCCGGCTTGAAGGGTTACCTTCGAAACGAAAAATGCGGAACAAATCTAAAGTCTAATCTAAATCTAGGTTTGGGAAATAACAACTAAAATATAAACCTAGATTGGAACTCGTGCCTACTGCTGGCTAGGCAGAGGGCAGAGGCGAACAACCGGGCGCAGATACGATCCGGTTGCGGTTCTCCAACGATTCCAAAACGATTGGACTAATCTATCTAAAAGAGCGTGACGAGTTAGAAGGTGCATTCTATCGTCATCAACATCTATTGCGGGCAAATATTTTGCGTACTTAAATCACCGGTCAACTCTATATGACCGCGCGTAGATAAAATTCTCAAAAATCGGCCTACATAAACAACACAACGCAACAGTCTCGACCAAGACGAGACGCGATTAGCCAACAACAAAATAAGGGACTCTTCACGCGGGACCGACACAACAAGCGAGTGCTTCTTCTCCTCGGGTGGTTCGGAAACCGTGGTGGGATTGTATTGACTAACTGGCCACTTATCTAACGCGGCATGAATCCAGGACGGTCCACTAAACCATAACGGGTGATCTAAAATTTGCGAAGGAAGCAATCCACGAGAGAGACAATCGGCTGGGTTGTCGGTGCCAGCAACGTGAAAGAGATTATGTGGCGCTAATTCAGATTGAATTTTTGCCACTCTATTAGCGACGAATGTGTCCCAACGATGGGGCGAAGAGTGGGCCCAACACAAAGCGACTGTTGAGTCCTAAAAGGCTAAAATTCTACTAATATTAATGCGAAAATTTACAATTATGTCAAATAAATTACCTTAAAGATTTTGACCACAATACAAAATGTCATTAAGCGACACGGAAGTGCTAGTCTTAGCACTGCCATCTAAAACTACGCGGAGTTTAGTAGTAAGCTTATCTTCTCTAATAACTCCGTGGTGCGGGATAATGTACGAAGGCTGGGTCCCGCCAGTGTCCGCAGGCGCAGGTGAGATGCAACCTTTATCTAAATATTCGTTAACAACCTCATCACAGGCCCGCTTCAACTTTGGAGACGCCTGCATCTTTCGTTCTAAACAAAGAAAGCGTTTTTCAACGGATACACGGGAGTCGCCGAGCGAAAGAATATCTCCCTTGAAAGGGAGCGCGACAACATAACGACCCTGCTCATCACGAGTAGTCGTGCGACAACAAATCTCCTCAGCCATCTTGTCATCAGGGCTTAAGATAGGTGGGACATTGACCTCTTCAATTTCCCAAAACTTGCGGATGGTAGACTCCAGTGGCGGCTCGACGGTGCAACAGAACGAAGCAGTCGAGTGACTAAAACTATCTATAGAAGCGGGTGCGGAACCAATTATAACAAAACCTAGAACTGTTTCCAGTGCGTGCGGAGCGGGGTACGTCGGTCCCCCTTGAACCTTACGTGATAACTGGAGGTGCGGGAGAATCGAAGCGCCGATCAATATATCGACGACTCCAGGAACAGCGTAAGTCTCATCTGCTAAAGGCAAGTCTTTAAATTTCGTTAATAAAGACGTGTCAACCGGGACGGTAGGCAACTGTTCAGTTATTTTATCTATAACGAGCGAATCCATGTCAAACCAAATATTATTATTAAAACGAGATCTAAACCTTGTTTTAACGGTGCCCTGAACAGCTGACCGTAAGCCTCCAAAACCCTTCACCACTGAGCGGGCTGAACGCTTATTAACATTGAAACCAAGACGTTGACAACAATCTTGAGTAATAAAATTACTTTGCGAAGCGCCATCTAACAGCGCTCGAACAATGCGCGGCTTACCTAATGCATCAACAATAACAACGCGAGCGGTCGCGAGACACACAGTAGTGAGTGCAGCACTAGCGGAGAACGAACACAAGGTGACGTCATTCGCAGCGGTCACCGGGCGGGCCGGAGCGCGCGCGAGCGCGGGCTGCGGCTGCGGCGCAGGCTGCCGTATGTCACCGCTCGACGAGCCAACTGTGCTCACATTGGATGCGGCATTACTATTCTCAAAATGAAGTAAAGTGTGGTGTCTCGCTTGACATTTGCGACAACCATTTCCACTATTACATAAAACAACGCGGTGTTTAGTACCGAGACAATTAAAACAAAAATTATTAGCGCGAACAAATTTATAACGATCACTAGGCGACAATTTTAGGAAACCAGGACACTTGTACAGTTGCGAATGATGAGTATTACACAAAGAGCAAACAGGTGATTGTACATGTGCTGGTGCGGTATTAACATAAGTATGAGTTGACCTCAGTGACCTCGATGAGGCATCTATTTTGCGTTCAGAAGTAACAACCTTCTTCGCGCCTTCATGTTTCGATGAAGAGCGTTGCAATACTTTTATATGCTCGCGAACAAAACTTTCTAAGTCTTCGAACTTAGGAATTTTATTGCCGCGATGATCCGACTCAAACAAACGAATGGTTTCGGAATCTAATTTCTTTAAACCCATATACAAAAATACGAAGTCGCAGAGGTCATCGATCTTTAGGTTCTTTACGGCGCGAACAGATGATGCGAAAGTATCTAGAAACTTCTCTAAGTTTTGATCGTTACATGCCGTAATAGATTTCAAGTCAAACATCTGATCCAAATATGCGTTAGCTACTGCTCTTTTATCCTCATACTTAGCTTTCAAAGTATTTAAAATTAAATTATAATTTTCGGCACTAAACGTAATTCCAGCGCAAACGGTTATAGCTTTACCAGTCAATTTTTCAACGAGATAATGCAATTTTTCGTGATCTGTCAACGAATCGTTCTTATCTATTGTATTCTCAAAACTATCTATAAACAAACACCAATTGCGAATGTTACCATCAAATTCGGGTATTTGAATTGGTGGCAACTTAGGTCGGTCGCGAGTGGGGTTGGGTCGGTCAGACGGTTTCTCCAAACTCCTAGCGACGCGTTTGATACGACAATACAAATCGTCAAACGACGACAAGGCCTGATAAGTCACTGAGTAATCGGGATTTAAATTTAACTCTAAAACGTTGATGTCATGTAATACAGACTCGAAATCCGCGCGCAAACTATCCAAGTTTTCTATAGAACACAAGAACGAATCTCTAATAGCCAAATCAGAGGTTTTAAGTGCATTATCACAAATCGATTGTACGCGAGAGTAAATCATTTCTCTTTTAGCGTATAAAAGTTTCAGTTGAACTTTACTATCGGTACTACCAACCTTTGGGGGCATGTTTACAATTAAATCTCAAACTAAAGTGCGGTAAACAACAAATATGAAATGACTTAATCTTAGCGGTACAGAGCAGCGACGCGGCGCGAGCGATACTCCGCAGGTAGGTAGGTGCCTACAACTGTGAATGCACGCTTGAACAAAACGCGCCTAGCAACAGCCAGATCGTACTTACGCGAGCCAGACCGCTGTCTAGGTTCAACTATTATTTCAGAGATTAAGTATTGCGTAATATCTATTCAAATTAAAATACTTTCGTATGAATTTGAATGAAATGCGGGCGAGGTAGGTACAACCACGTATCTACCCACGTAGGTATTAGGTAAATACGATTCGAGCTGCGGCGAACGAACAACTTAAAGATTGAAACAAATAAAAACAAAAGCCAAATGCGTTAGGTATTACACTGTGCCTATGCACTAGGGTGTCTAGGATACCTAAGATCTAAACCTAGCCTGCCTAGATGCGGGGTTTTCTACTAAAATAACTAGGTATCTAGGTGCGGTGCGTTTATTCTCAATAGAATAATAATAAAATGCGATTACACGTACCTAACCTATGTATGTATTAGGTAGATACGATGCGAGCCAGCGGCGAACGGACAGCAAAATTCTAAGCCTAAAGGTCTAGATGCGGGGTTTTCTACTAAAATAACCAGGCATTTAGGTGCGGTGCGCTTATTCCCGATAGAACAATAACAAATTGCGAACTACGGCTAAGAATCCGGCTCGAAGGACCAGAAAATGGTGGCGCGATTGGCCACGTGAGCTAGTGGACTGTATTATGTGGGGATGAAGTTAACTGTTCCATTGACGCTTTACACACAAACAAGACAGGTGATCGGGTTGCCGCGGATATGATCTAGGCAATGAATGCAACCCGAGAAATTGGGAGAGGATGCACTAACCTTCACGACACCACGTGTTTTCATCGCAGCCGGTGCACGGATCTTCTCTTCCTTGCTCAGGAGCTGCCGCCCACATCACTAAATCACTTGAGGGACACACGAGAGGCACAATCCGATCGGTAAGGGTCTATGAAGCGGTTAAAATGCAACAAATATTATTCATTTCTGAGAGACGCGCGCGCGGTCCGCCTTTACGCTGGCTAGTTCATAGCGGGACTGTCTATTATCAATTGGCAGGCGAAAACTATTGCTACCTTTCACTTAGAGGAAGTGCGGGAGGGGAGATGGGTATAGAAAGAGTGTGTTTCCGCGTCAGAAAATACAGATTCTACATCGGCGCAACCAATAACAATAGATTATTGGTCATATTATTGTGAGAAAATAAGTAACCTTTACTTTTATGTATAACAAGGCTGATATACATAAAGCTTAAGTTAATTCAGACCGCGTAGTAAAGAAGAAAACGTAAAAGAACTATAAAGAACTTAGCGGCGCTTATGACGACACTTAAGTACACGATAATAAGTATTCAAATAACAACATATTTATTTAATAGCTATGTTAAAGTTAGTAGTTAATGTTGTAAAAGTTAATAGCGATAAGGCCGCCAATTGTACATTGAACTGTATACATGCTACCTACTTGTCCTACTGTAAATCTGTTGGTGTACAATAAAGAATTATCTATTTATTTATCTATCTATTTACTCATAAATACATATAACCTTAACATACATCTCTGATTAGTATTTAAAGTTATCAGAATATTTAACATGTTGTTTTTTTTTATACCACTTTGGTGGCAGACAAACGCACGGCTCACCTCATGGAAAGTGGTTACCGTGGCCTATGGACGTGTGTAACACCAGAGGAGCCACACTCGCGCTGGTGACCCTGTAAGCACAGAGTTTCTGTGCCCACAGTGTACAGGGCAAAGCAGGACAAGTCATTAGTCATCCCACTGACAGCATAAATTCTCCAGTAAGCTATTAATAATATTAATATTAATAATATTAATGAGCAGTGTATTATTCTGAGTTGCCGATAATGTCCCGATAACTTAAATACTAATGTGAGTGTATAGGTTAAAACATTTCTGATTTCATAAACATACATCGTGTGTACCCATAAACACTACACTCTGTACATCGGTATCTGTGTGACATTAATACTTATTACTGTAACGTTCGTACCGATAAAAATAGTATTAACGTATTCGATAATAATAATAAGTGTTTCCATAAGCAGCTTCCAAATAAAAGTAAGGTAAAACATCACTGAATTGGTTGCGTTTTCTAATAAAGATATCATACACAGCAAATACATCATGTAATTCAATATAGATACGATATAAATAGTATAGTGAATAAATGTTCCCAACATTTATCTTATTGTCTTCCTTTAGTGTATTTATGAAATTATTCTGAATCCATTACGCTGATATTAATAGTCTTGTTTGTTTAACAACTTAATACAGATAACGGTAGGAATATTGGATGGTCTTAATATTAAACACTCAATTATTTAGTGAAGTTTACAGTTGAAATCAAATATTAACACAAAATATGCTTATTTCTGTAGATGATCATCGTAGAATTGTGAAACTTTACTACTTAAATAAGCAAATAAATTTTACTATCAATAATACAAATGAAGTTTGCTATCTATCCCGATTATACGCATAACAATATTTTATATACCTCTATTTTAGTTTAAGATTTAAATTTGAGTAACCAGTACTAGTATTAAACAAAACCTAATCGTATCTTAATAGTTCAATTACAACTTTTAGACACATAATATATATGCAGGATCATATGCAGGATTTTGTTTTGTTATTGACATATCTTAAAACTTTTTTCTTTTTTAATTTTTATATTTGGGTAGGTCCTACCCTGGCTTACTTGAGTAGCAGTCAAAGTTAAAATTATACTCGGGTCGTAATTTACAGAGCAATGGATCCAAATTTCTCAGACAATTTATATAAACAGCGTGTCCCAAAAATTTAATTATGATCTGGCACCAGAGGGTGAACCTGCACATGGCTACACGAGAAAAAAAATCTATTTTTTTTTTAAATTATATACTACCAGCTGTTGCTCGTGGCTCCCCCCGCTTAGGTATCGGTTATTATAATTGATTTCTGTCTAAATTTATAGCTTAGCCATACTTTTTTTTTTACGTGCAAATAAGCTCCACACAAAAATTTTCAATAAAATTTAACCATAGACAAAATTATGTTTAACTGTCATTTGCGTTTTGTTATTCCAAGTCAGATGCGTGAGGTTTTATGTCACGCCACACGGGAACGCGGTCAAACGGGATAAAAAGTATATTATGTCCGTCTCCTGGTTCCAAGCTACACCCCCACTAATTTTCAGCCAAATCGGTACGGCCGTTCTTAAGTTATAAATAGTGTATCTAACGCGATTTTCTTTTATATTTATAGATGATTGTTTAGAACTAAACATTTAAGTCACACAGTACATTTTGTTCGAACCGTTTACTACCTAAACATATTTGTAAATATAAATGCACATGTAAGCATTGACCCATTTCCTTCGCTCCCAGTAATTATCTACCGTATCGTTATTTTCCTTCCCGGGCATGACACGAATGAGCACCATTCGTATGTTGTGTATCAAAACAAATATGGCATATTGTAAACCACTCCAGGAGATTAAGCACCTTTCTAAGTAGTATACGTTCTTGTAGCACTTTGAAATAAATTAATGGAATAATAATAATTTAAAGGGATCATTATGAAATCTTTTGTATTATTATCCTCCTCGTCAATTAGTACCTAATATGTAGAGGTACTTTGTTATTTTTCTGCATATAAACCTAATTATTTACGATTTGTAATGTTTTTGTCGTTCATATTTAGATGTGTTTCTTTATTTTGCTCAACTTTTCACATTATTTTGGATACAAAAATATTTCAGTCAGAAACATCAAATCTCAAATCTTTCTTATTATTGTTTCTGCATCATAACAATACCAAAAATCTGAAGCAGGATTAATATAAAAAAGATCTTGTACTATAAGTTAAATACGTTAATACACCGAAATTTTCCTCAGGCTCAAGACTCAAAACGAATCCTCATTTTGAGTCACTGCGCCTTGATTAAGTACAAAAACTTTGTAGTTGCGTCATTTCTTCACGGAACAACACCTAACACCTGCTAACTTTGCTGATTCAGCGACCAAAAGAGGATCTTGGCCTCAGACCAGAACTTTGTTCGTTTCATTTATCTTTAATGAAATTCCGTCTGTCTGTAGGTTGTTGTAACTCGTTTGGTACTTGTGCCTTTTCAACTATAGATATAGTTACTTCTGCTAATTCTATTGTGGTGATGGCGCCTCGATTCTCAGATTGTGTTCTCCCCTTCTTTTGAACATAAAACGATGTCAATAAAATTTTCAGCTATTGAAGGTTCAAAACCAATTCATCTGTAACCAACATACCCAACAATATACTGGTAATTATAACTCTCAGGCCGTAAAGAATGTTAGTTAATGGAATTCTCTGTTTTAGAAAGCTATGTTTCCATTCGCTCCAATTTCATTATATCAAAGACAATTACTGAGAAAATATAAAATTAAATAACAATGACTTCACCTTGATCCAAGCCAAGTGGTTTAATGTTCCAGATTATGTACACTTAATAAAATACTTATAAATAAAAGTCATACATAAAAACGTCAAAATTGTATCATCAGTGTTAGTCCCTGTTGCATCCAGACCAGTACTTCTTTGTTTGTCGCAGTGCAAAAACTGTAATATTCTTTAAGCGAGGCATGAAGAAGCTTCTATATATATATATACTTCACATTAGTACACCATTCTGGGACTGACAGGTTCTGGATTCTTACCAGCCAAATAATGGACTAAAATTAAAGAAAAAAACCAAGTTCTTTAGATTCCGTAGTTCAAAGTCCTTTTCAACAAAATGACCTTTTTACGACATAATCTGGAATAAGAATTTTGCCAATAAGGAATATACAAAACACTAACCAAGCACTTATAATAAACTCAATGCATACAGTCAAACAGTATCATAATTTTATTTTATTTTCACTATGTTCTGTTTTATAATTAATTTTACAAATTATAAAAACTTGATTTATTTTTACAGCACAAATGAGTCTCATAATAAAAAATCAACATGGACTAGCAGCATCCGGCATTTTAGATATTTTATAAAAGTGCCTTGTCCTTCTTTTTTAGAATATGCAAGTGATTTTCAGTAGTTCCCAGATGGTTCTTTGAAGAAATGACAGAAATCATTTTGACTGTAAACTTTCATAGATCATGGTCACTGCCCACTAATATTTGGGCAATGTTGTTTACTAACTTAGCAACGAACAAAACAAAGATAAAACAAACAATCTTTAGGTATAATTTCTATTAACTCATAACTGGTTTTATAACTAGTTTATTAAATTAAATAGTTTAACCGTATTATAAAACTGAAACATCGTAGATAAATAACTCTTACAAAATAAAGCACCCCATCGAGATTAACGAACTAGAAGTAACCGTAGAATTTTATCAATAATATTAACTTTCAAATTCCTAAACCCAATTAAAACTTACCAAAATGCTGAACAAAAATATTACGCCCCACGAATACTTTATAACCATCAAATATCATTACTTCGATACATAACAGAAATAGCAACTATAAAAAAACGTTATGGTCCATAAACTCATTTTATTCGATTCTTTCTCATTTATGACATGTCTAAGAACCTACATACATAAATTAGTTTATCTACGTTTACAACATATATACTTTATTTTACCACTCAAAGATATTATGATGGGAATGACCGATGTGCGAAAGGGTGGGTCAAGTTATCTTAGACCTTATTTGTATAGTCAAATTTCCAGTATAACAAGAGCCCTTATTGGTCGCGTATTTTTTTGCCCTAATTCAACTTGTTTCTAATCTTGTTTGCTTTTGAATGATAATACAAATACATATAGAAAGCTTTAGCAGGATCCAAGTATTCTTTTTCACGGATAATATAATATAGCTATTTAAATCGACGTGATACAGATCGACAAATATCCCTAATATTTTAAGGACAGTTGCCGATTCAGAAGCCCGATTCAGTAACGCTATGTTTTCAAACATGATTTAAATTCGATAAGAAAGCAAAACGTAAAAATATTGAAGCAATGCGTTAATAAAGCGCAAGAGCACCGTGAAACTTTGAGTGTTTTGGTCGTGAGAAAACTACCACCTAAAAGCGACTTAGCACTGCATTTTTTAATCTTTGTTTTAACACTATGTTTTTAACTTCAGCGAACTTTGTTTTCAAGTTTAATCAAAATGGTGCACGGATTTTGTGTTAAATATATCGTCACCTGTATGGCAAAGTTGCGAATCTGCTGTTTTCACGAAAATCTGTTTTTTAGTTTAACGTAATCCCAATATCGTAATACACAATGTCGCAAAGTATCAGCTCTGTATCTTTAATAGTCTATGAGATATCATAGCAGCATATTTACGTATCCCAAACATTCATTGTCAGGCACTATGGCAAATTAACTAAGTGTAGATAATATATTTTACCACAACTAAATAGAGTAGTTTTTATCCAAACATCTGAAGTAAACATGCGAATATTGCTTGATTCGTATCTTTACTAAGCTCTCATTGAAGCTTACACTGTTAACGGACCATGGTCAAGTTACTTATGTGCACAGTTCGCATAATTGCCATGGTATAACATTCTTTGTAAATTATCTAATATACCATGGTAAATTTACCTATGTGTCATATTTGTTTATTTGCCATAGTATTACTTACGTAAAAAATATGGAATAAACCGTGAAAAATTTCCCTATAAGTTATATTCGTATACTTACTATGGCATTACTGTCAACAAAATTAAATGGTAGACTAATAGTCAACTAACTTATATGTCACATTCGCTATAAAATGAAATGGTTACTCTAACATAGTGTCTCAGTTATTTCTTCATACGTTAAACTTTTGGTTTATAACAACAATAATACCTAAAAAAAAGTTTTAAATTGGTTTAAAAGCTTGTATCAAAAATTTATAAAGACAGCGACAAGTGACATTAATTGTCAGTCGATTAATACTGTGTCCTTTTTATTCGTTGTTTAGCGCCAAAACGAAAAAAAGTCTTTTATAGAAGTTTTATAAAGTTTTCTGTATAGTTTATTAAAATGAAGAGAATTCCTAGGACATACATGTAAAATGTACACCAAAGTGAAAATCAGGAAAAACCGGCAAAAGCAGGCACAATAAGTAAGTATTTTACATTATTCTAAAATTATTTTTTTAACGAACCGCTAATGGTAATGCTCCTTCATCGACGAACTTTTATTTTGTGTAATTATAATGTATTAAGTATTGTTACCATTCCAATCCCACATAGGACAAAACTTTGTGTGATCAGCGAAGGTTTGTTCTAGTTTAGGTCTGGGTGTAATTTCTATGTATTATAAGTATGTATTTACAAAAAAAAGTATATAAGTATGTTTATCCGTTGTCTAGTACCCATGATACAAGCTTTGCTTAGTTTGGGACTAGAGGGCGATGTGTGAATGTGTGTACATTATTATTATTATTATGTCTCTTTTTTCACGAGTTTCTTTCCTAATTGTAAGGATGATACCCGGTCCTTTGGAGGCTTACATGGGGGCGTGAAAAAGCATATGATAAGGCCGTCAAGCTGAGTGTCACCATTGTCACACGGTATGTGTAAGTAATGGTGACCCTCTTTTCTGGGATTTTGCCTTCAGCTTACCATCAGGCAAGGCGAAGTCCAATTGACGTGTCCTATATAAAAAAAAAAAAAAAAAAAAAAAAAATATAAGTACAACATGCAGAGGCCCTTTGAGAAATTAATTTTTATTATTATTAATCCTCATAGCCCAGCAGATAATAAAATATTGTCCATTTTGCAATCTTAGAGAGGAAAGCAGTGGTTTGAAAGGTATTTAATGCAATTGATGTAATCTCATCCATGTTTTTCAGGCAAGAATTGACTGTCACTGCAGTCATTTTGCGGGTTTGCAGCAACAGATGGCTGGAACTTCATAAATATGAAAATAGTTAGGTCTAAAAAATTACTTTTGGCTTATTTTGCATATTGCCTTGTGATGTAAAATGTTGGTTATGTTATATAATATGGTTAATGGTGTGCATGCAATAAGAGTTTAATACTTCAAATTTATTTAAGTAATATTTATTATTACAGCAATCAATGACATGCTTAATTCAGTATTGAATACTGATTATAGCAAATCTTTGAAAAATTATAACAATGCAATAGATGCTGAGTCAGAAAGTAATGAAAAGGGTAATTTAATAACTATATCACTAACATAATTATTTCTTATATTTAATATTAGAATATTATTATCCTTTTGTTACTTTTTGTAGTTGAGAGTAAAGGAATATCTTCATCATTACTAGTAGTAGACGGGTAGTAGAAGAAAAGGCACGTTGAAAGAGATAAACGTCTCAAAGGTGTAGCATACAAAACTGTGAAGGGTAAATTGATACCAGCAAGACCTATTAAGCAACCTAGCTGCATTGCCGAAACACAAATGTAACAGTGAAGTACCAGAAGATGTAAGAGAAAACATATATAAGCACTTTCGATCGTCACACAGACTTCAAAAAAACGACAAACTGTTTCTGGACCCTCGCGCAAAAACTACACAAACATTACTGAAGGTATGGTTAGAGGAGCCCTGAATAAAGTTTCAGTAGCAAGTACACTTTTACCTGACAGGCGAGGCAAAAAAGCACCAACCAACAAACTTAATTCTGAAGACGAGGAATTTTTAAAGAACCACATATTGTCGTTCCCAGCCATGGAGTCCCACTATTACCGAAAAAACACAATATAAATACCTTGAGTCAAAGCTTAATATTAGTATCATGTATACGCTATACAAAGATATATGCCAACAAGAAGGCAAATCTCCCGTAGGATGTGAAAAGTATAGACAGAACTTCAAATCTTACAAATTAAAGTTTCATGTCCCCAAAAAGGACTTATGTAAAAAGTGTGTAGTTTATTCGGAATTGTCGAAATATAATGAACAAACTGTCATACATAAAGAGCTTCATGAAAAGTATCTAAAACGTAGGGACGATGCTTATTTGCGACGAAATGATGACAGAGAAGTCTCGAAAAGTGACACCAAGGTTTTGTCCTTCAATTTTCCGAAAAAATTGCTGTATACAATTTAACACTGTACAACTTAGCAAACCAAAATGTGGACGACTATACCTGGGATGAGATACAAGGAAAGCGTATAAATAAAATAAATTTCATCCAAAACGACTACAACGTTGAAAATTTTATTGAATTTAAGCTCAAAGCAAAGAGAGGCAAAATTGCCACTATAACACCTAAAACTGTTTACAACGACAGGTTGCCTATTTCTAAGGCTAAAAAAACAGATCTACTAAAATTATGTCACGAACTTTTAATACCGAGGAGCTATCATGAATTCTATTAGAATTTACCAACATCCGATTCCGTTGTGGACCTGTAAAAATTTTGATGTTGAGCTTTACCTGATTCCATTAAAATTTTCCTTTTTTATATTTAATAAACAGTTTTTTTTATTTCATACCATTAATAATAATAATAATAACAATCATTTATTCATCAGACAACATTAAGTCCATTTGGTTAATAACAATCAACTTCTTATAGTATCTGTTAGAAAAATTAAAATAAATTTATTAAAATAAACAAAATAAAATTCAATCAAATTAAATTAAATAATCAAATCAAATATAATCAAATTATATCAAATCAAGTCAAATTAAATTAAATCAGATCGAATCAAACCAAACCAAATTAAATCAAATAAAATTAAAATAAATTAAGTACATCAAAATAAATTAGTATATTAAAGTTAATAACGTTGTGCTAGACTACCATTTAAGATTATATTTAAAAAAAAGCAATCGATTTCTGCGTTATTCGCAAGTTTCAAATTTGATTTTTCTTGCACTCAATGAAATTGATTGTATACTTGCGAATTTGACATATACGTGAATTGACTATGGACGAAAAATGTTTTTCTGTAATTTTTCTTAGAGGTTTCAAAGTTGCGATTGTGATTTATTAGATTATTTCACTGATATATTAGTTTACTGATTAATCAGCAGTCTTCTGATTATATTTTCATAAAATAAAAACTAAAAAGATATCGGCTTACTAAAGTGGGCCATTTAAAAAATAAGAAAAAGGAGTTTTTTTGCTCCCCTGTAAAATTCGCAATTATACACATTCGCAACTTTACCATACAGGTGACGATATGGTATCTACATTATAAAGTAAATATAACTTTTATACTTGAACCCATTTTTCTTGGCATAATTGGAGTAGTCGTAGTCTACTACTACTCCAATCTCTCATTTAATATCAACTGTAAGTAACACTGCTGCTAGGGTTTTTTGTAGGGCTTGTAATACTTCTCTTCAAACCTTCTCAACTTATAAACTACATTACCCCACTATCAGACTATTCATGTATTCATCTGCAACCATAGTAATGTCAAAATCCATTATAACTCTAAAAGCATCCACGACTTCTTTTATCTTGATTTGTATCGCAGTTACTATACCACAAAGATTAACGGTTCTGAGTCCACGGTCCTTTGTTACTGTTTACATGTCAACACAGTTTTTCGGATGTTTGGGAAGTCGTTCAAGTAAATTAGGGACTGTGTGCGCGTAAAGTGTTCCTGAGTTTTGTTTTGTATTACCTTTCCTGTTTGTATAGTTTTTGAAATTGTATTCTATTTTTATGACTCCAGCTAGTCGTTATCCTCGAGGTATCTTTCTTTGTTCTCCATAATCCTCGTTTGTTTTGAGGTAGTATTTGGTGTTGTATAATGATGCAGGTGCACAGTAATAATTCGTTGCAAAATGTCTAATGGGAAAAAAGTTTTATAGCTGTATTGCGCTTATAAATATTAGCTATAGGTTTGTCCTGGTTCGAATATGTAATACGTAGGGATGAAAGTAATTTCGTAAGGAAGACTAACTATGAAAGTGGAGGTGTGGAGGAAGACCTAAAATGAGTTGGATGGACTGTGTGAATGATGATATGGTTAAGAAGGGAGTGAATGTGGATGACTGCAACTAGAGATGAATGAAAAAAAATACATATTGCACCGACCCCGAATAAACTTGGGATAAGGGCAGGAGGACGATGAGGTCTAGCAGGAACTCATGACACGAATCAAAAAGAAAAGAATTATAATTTTTGTTTGATAACGTTAATGTCATCATGTCAAATTTGACCCACAAAGAGGTACAAAATACATGTGAGATTTCTGAGATCATCGGATAATTTGAGACTAGCAATGCCTCTACATTGTACAAGTTTTTATGATAAATCCTTCACTATACAGAGAGTTCGCCTTTGGAATGCACTGCCACAAAGGGATCGGTAGTAGTGGTAGCCGACCAGCAACGGTCATACCGGAGTCCCTCTTTGCGGGTTCGTCTGCGGCATTAATGCCCTAGAATCCACTGTAACGTTACTGCATTATGGCTGAATAACTTATTCAGGGCAATTTGATATTCTGAAATTAGAGTACTGTTGAATTTGGTGGATTAGCGCTTTTAGATTGGCTGTGCTGTCGGTTAGGACTCTTATGTGCAAGGCCTCTACCTTCAGTTCGCAGATTGACGTCGCCGCCGTTGTTAAGGTAAGACATTCGCATTGGAAAATTGAGCTGTGCTTGCCTAGTGGTAGGTAGATATTCAAGCCAAGGACCAGGGAGTGTGAACCATTTATTGGTTTGGAACCGTCGGTGTACACGCGTACCTCTTTAATGCCGGAGTAGTCCTTTTCCTCAGCTTGTGTTTCTATGTATGTATGTAGATGCTGATAATAATGATTATAAATAATAATAATAATTATAATGATAGTATGGAGCGTTTTCGGGTGTCTCAGGAAATTAAACTTTGGAAATTAAATATCCCTAAAAATATTTATAGAAAGAATATTAATACTTTGGCAGCTCTTTATATTATTATTAGTTGGTAATTTTTCGATGGTAAAAACATCCCGAATTAATATATAGGTATATCTACTGCTATAAAAAAAACAAATTAAAATTAAAAAGTATCAAGATAGTCTCGTCCAATTACCCTATTTAAAAAAAATCTAATTTGCCATCTTGCAAATTAGAAAATAAATTCTAGTAGACATATATCTAGTGTATTTAACGTTTCAAAATGTTTCTATTAGTTGTATGAAACAAATTGTGCATAATGTTATCTACTTTCTAATTTGTGGTCAGTAAGATAAAATTAATAATTGTAAATACAAAATGAAGTAAGTCGATTTTATTTTAAAATATTAAATCATACGGGATAAAATTAAATTTCAGTCTTCACATTGATGCAATAAGAATATACCTATAGTTAGGGAAAAAGAATGTTCTCTCAACGGATTGATTCCTCTCATCAAAACTCACATGTTAAGACAGAAAGACTTCAGTAGCTTTACTATATAATATGTTTCTGTACATGTCTACTGTATTATTAACATTAATATTGAAAGTAGAATCTGTGGAGAGTCATCTCTTATACTAGAGTCAACCCTAATTCTGTCAGAATTCAGTTCAATCTTGTGTGTCATGTAATCAAAGGCAAAGATAAGGTGAAATGACACATTGATCCAACAGAATAAAGTTGAAGATTCTCTGCTTTAAACATATGGAGGAGTTTTGCTTCCTTGTGACATTTGTAATGAATTCGTCGCCTGTGAAACAGGACCGCAATCAGCAGTGGGAATGCAAAATGTTAGTAAGATATGGTAACATTAATTGGATTTGAATAGATTATACTCGTCTTTGACTACGAATAACAAGCAATAAACTTCCAGAACATTATGCACAATACTCGAATACGTTGTTCAATTCATAAAAAAAATAATGAAAATATATTAAAGACTAGTTTAGCAAATGTACTACCGGTTTTTAAATGCGGCCCCATCCTGAGAAGACTTCGGCAAGAAACTCAGTTGGCATTTTTTCGGTCTATTTACAAACATTTACTTAATCTACATAGATTTTTTTTTAATTTGAAAAATCTTATGAAAAGACAAAACTTTAATTAAGAGCAAACATAAACGTTAAATCCTATACATTCGTCTTTCTATTCCACGTCATTCTATTCTACAATACGCCAGCCAACGAATTGTCACTTGCTTAGAGAGGCTAGATAACTTATACAATATATTACAGAAACATCAGAATCTAGTTCAACAAACAGTACATTTTATTTCATAATGAATTAGATTTTATGTCGTTTTTTACACGTCCAGAGGTTGTCGGCAAGGAATTCCTCTATATTTAAGATACCCAGAATCCTACCCGTAAAGTAAAAGAGCCAATTTGCTATCTCGACCAAATCAGATACTATTAAGATTGTTGAAATTTTTATCTTTTTCCGTTGCAATGATCGGAGGTTCGTAAAAGTTCTGGTGACGTCAGTGGAGCGAAATTCTCATTGCTTCAATCGGTGCTCGACATTTTTACAAGATTTCCCTCTTCTACCTGAATCTAGTTAAAACTTACGTGAAATTTTTGACTCAAACATTGATCTAAGATAACTTTGGTGGCACAACGTTAATTTAAAAAAATCGTTTTTAAACTATTTAGGCAATAAATATAAAACTATTTATATTTGATTCATGATAAGTGATTACCGTAACTTACATAGATTTGTATTATTAGATAATGAGGATTCAGTCGTACGTGCTGTAGAGAAACTGTGGAGAAAGGAATAAATAGAGTAGAAGGAGAATAGAAAAAAGAAAATGCATTACAGAAATTATTGGTTCGTTTCGTCATTCGGGTTTTAATACCAACTGCATCCTTAACTTGCTCTTTTGGAGCCCAGAGTGCAATTTTCACCTTCTCGTAATTTCGTTTTTTTGTATTTTTTACAGGTAAGATTGCTGTCTGAGTCCCAATCCCAAGAGCAAAGTTTGCGCCTGAGACCTAGTCTGTCAGTCAGGAGTCCTTATCAGCTTGTAAACCAGTTTAAGAGCCCGAAGATGTTAGTTTTCATACATCAACCCAGAAATATAGGAATTTGACAGTATAAATGAAACAAGTAGTTAGGTACTTACTGTAACTTTATATGAATATCTCAATTGGCTCACAAAGATCCCAAATAGCAACTCTCAATCAAACACAGAAGTTTCCTGATTATCGCCAACTTATCTCCAACAAAGTTTCCCTCCGCCATTATCTTTCGGTCCGTTGGGCTGTTTGAGCCAAACAACCTTATCAATATCGTTATTGATAAGGTTGACTAATGATAGTAGGACTTGGAATGGAATCCGCTACAAAAACTACAAAACTCAAAATTTGTAGTTTAGAGTCAGGAGAAAAATGATAATAATAACGATGAACAAACATTGTTTTACCAGAAGAACAAATAACTACCCAGAAAATAAATACAATAGTACAGTCAAAGTCAAAGTTAAATCAAAGTTAAACTCGAGACTCATTTATTCAGTACAGACCATTAAAACGGCACTTTCAAATCGTTATTGTTTAAGAAAAACATCACAAACCAGTTCCTAACAATTTCATACAAAATTCCGTAGATTAAGATAAGAAGAGTTAAGGCCCCTGAGAGTTTTCTAATGAAGACTCAAAAAACAAAAATAGATAAATTGACGCATCAATCATCTGCAAGAATTGTACGACACTTCATTTGTCGAAATCTATTCACCGGAGTTGAAGATGTATCACTTTTCAAAACTGCTTTTAGCAGCTCACTCATAATGACGTTTACATCTATTACTCATAAAAAATCACCAAAAAATAATGGCTGGAAAAAATTGCGACGACAAACATCCATCATAAAAACAAACAACACCAAATCATTTTGTATATTTTCACTTTCAGAGTGAAACTTTTAAAAATGACGGAAGACTTCCAAAAAGTAGGGTGGAACACAAAAACCAGCCGTTCAGTTTCAAATACAAATAAGTGGAATTAACTACATGTCGGCATTCGACCGACAATTATTCTCTGTCTGACGGTTACATGTCGTTATTTTTTCCCACTGTAATTTCGACGTCTGCTGTTTGCATTCAACGTACATATTGCGAAGTTCTGATAATTTATTGCACCGTATCCACATTTATTGATAAACGACAGCGTGAATCGTGACGCGTTCGTGCAATAACGATTTAAAGGCAGAGCCTTTTGTTCGTTGTAAATTTATTGTATTGTGAACTGTACGGATTTTATATGAAGCTAAAAATGTTCTACCCTGATGTTGAAGTACAGTAGTTCTGTTATATTATTTATGAGGTTTTGAACTTTTGAACACATATCCTAGTGCTAATTAAAATTTGTAGATATTAGAGTTCTGTGATGAGCTAATAATGATTTAACTTAACCGCTCGAATGCAGCATTTGATCTTTTCATGCTAGAACTCCTTACAAAAATATAAGTTGGTCATTTTTCTCGCAGTTATACTTTAAAGTAATTCTTTCTCTTCAATTTTGAATAGTTCAGTTATTAAAACTTTACATATCCAATAAAATATTGTTGAAACACACCTTATGAAATTCCAATCAGCTACAGAACTAAATTTGAAATATGAAACTGGCAGTCAAGTACACCGCATTGTGTTCAAATCGAGGATAGAATCGATGGATCGTACCACCGCAATCTGCTCACTGCACAGCACACAGCTGTCCAATACATACCCTCACCAAGAACACTTACGCTCTATTTCATGTTCCGGTATTCCACACAAACGTCATTGGTCTTAGACGATCCTTCACTGGTTTATTGAACTTAAATCTGACACTTACATTTATTAACATTGGTCCTAGTTACAAATGTCTTTAGTTTAAATTGAGTTTCGTACCGTAGAAGCTGAAACAATTTGTAATGAACGTTAACTATGTAATAGTGTTTCCATTTACGAGGTCGAGTGTTCGCAGTTGACTTGGAGCTTGATTGAGATCTGAATACATAAGTAATAATTATGATTTCAGTGGAACAGGTGTAGTGGGTGTTTCATTTAAGATTGCACGTTAATAAATAGCGATTGACAAGTAATATACTACGTTAGGAATTTGAGTTCATTTTTGATAATAATGATAATTTAGATGTATTGTTAAAAATACGTAAGGATATTTCTAAGTATCTTAAATCAGGAGATATCAGATTTACTCAGTGGCAGAGGTTTGGCTCCAGTTAATTTAGTGCACCTCCTCAAATTAAATAAAATAGGTTTGAGAAACTCTAGAAAATTTTAGGTATTTTATTAATGATCTACATAAAATATTGTGTTGTTTATGATCTAAGTAACATAACATAACGTAACATAACATAAACTTACGCCTATACCCCCGAAGGGGTAGGCAGAGGTACTAGCACCCACATTACGCCAGTTAGCGAGCCTATTGCCATTAACCGGGCACTTATAAACCTGCGATAAATAAACACATAACTTCGAAAAGCATCGAAAAGTCATTAGTGTGTGCCAATAAATGTGTGGTAAAAGCTGGGATCGAACCCGAGACCTCGTTTCTACAGTCCATTACCCATACCACTAGGCCAAAAAGTAACAAAGTACCAAATAATAAATCTTACATAGACAAACCTGAGACTCTTATGCATTAATGTTTGTAAACTACTTATTTATTATTAGTAGGCATATGTAACACTTTACGCGATTGTTTCCAAAGAATATAAAGTCTAAATAGCAAAAACATCAAGAGGTCATTCAATAGACAGCTCATTGTGATATAAATTCGTTTCATCAGAAAAATATCTCTAAGAAATAATACAATATTTCAATGTGTTCTCGGGTAACACGTCATTCTTTATTGACATACACCAACAGGTGCTACTACCCTAAATTCATCACATCTTTGACAATGCCGGGTAAATATTAAGTTATCGTAATACCAAGTTCTTATAATATTATGTACGCGAATCTTATTTTGTATAATGTTTATTTATACTGTACATAAATACATATAATCACGACTTTATATCCGGAGCGTTAGACAGAGGTGAATTAACACCCACATTTCACCAATCATTGAACACGGTCCCACGTAATAGGGGGTGAACCTATTGCCATCTTCCGGGCACTATTGTTGACTCAAGCCTTGTATCTGTGCCTGAGTCTAAGCTGTATATATCTGTCTGATGTTAAACAGCCCTATCACAGAACAGATATATTCTGTGCTGTCAGTTTCTGTTCAGTGCAGAACACAAAATCAGTACAAGTCATTGGTCTTCCCACTGACAGCACAAAAATTCTCCAGTAAGTTCTGACTACCCCACTCACCACTGGGAACGCAACACGAGGTTATTGTAGTCGTGGTATTCTGTAGGGTGGTGATACTGCCCCAGTCGAATTGCTCAATTCGAACGGAAAAATCGTCGTGTCCTATAGTTTTACGATTTCAATTAATTGACCATTGTGGCTCTAAAACGTATAGGAAATAAATAGTTCAACGATTTCCATTTGTCAAATATATTGATTTTTATGCAAAGAAGAATTAAAAAATTGCACGTATTTAATTAAATAAGTATTCATCATTGTGCTATTTTTGGATAATAGTATGCAGTCTTTTATGTACCTACAAAAAATATTATGGAAATTACCCCCATATTCATTGATAGAATGATAGGGCATGTTGCTAATTTATATGTAAATGCGTTATTGTAATGCGAGGAAAATATGCCACGCGTTTATCATCACGGGCCTGAAAGTCAACTGAGAAGAAAATTTGAAAATAAAAGAGACACGAAGTAGCAAAGAGCTTCTTATAAAACATCTCTGGTATTGCACTAGTCCAAAGCCCACAATAAACACTTTCCATTGGTGGACGGTGTGGTTGAATACTATTTGAAAAGTACATAATAAAACGAATAAGAATAGAAAATATGTATAATGTATCATGATATTGTTCGAGTGCCAATCCCCGTTGCATTAAAAGCACTTTGGAGGTCCGTTGTCCATCTTTCCATATTTCCTGCACATTAGACGTGCCTCATGCCTCGGAGAGCACGTTCAGCCATCGGTCCCGGTTGCCAAACCAACAACTATGGCAGTCGTTACGGGTAATCTGAGACCTAAATAGTTCAACAACTGGTCGTAGGTGCAATGCTTCGATATCGCCTTTGGTTTGTGGGGCTCATATGGTAGTAGCTACACGGAAAATATTGAACTTCAGTCAAATCCGTAGTTAGAGTGATAAGGCAGATCCCAGACGCCGAGGTGAAGGCTTCGGATAACACTGGAATTAACACTAAGAGGAAGAAGAAATGAATACATTTGAACTTTGATTACTCTGATATGCGTTCGTAAATCGAATGGCAAACTGTAAACATCTAAATATTTTTATTTTTTATACCACTTAGTTGGCCGACAAGCACACGGCCCACCTGATGGAAAGTGGTTACCGTGACCTATGGACGTCTGTAACACCAGAGGAGTCACAGTCGCGCTGCCAACACTGTAAGTACAGAGTTTCTGTGCCGTCAGTAGAAGACAAAGCAGGACAAGCTTTTAGTCTTCCCACTGACAGCACAAATTCTCCAGTGACCAGATTGAAGACTCCAGATCCCAGACGCCGAGGTGAAGGCTTGGGATAAAACTGGGATTAACACTAAGAGGAAGAAGAAAAGAGTACATTTGAACTTAGATTACTTTGATATGCGTTCGTAAACCGAATAGCAAACTGTAAACATCTAAATTTGAAAGTGTCCTATACTTTTGCCTCACAAGTATTCAAATATACAGTTCCTAGTAGTTCCTGTACCCGCCAGCGCCTATAAAAAACTAAATCCAAATGCAACATGCACTCACCATAATCTCGATTTCGCTGCTAAAATCCAATCACTTAAAAATCCTACAACATTCCCGCACCAGCGGTTGACGGTTCCAATTTCGGTATGAAAATCGAACTAAAAACTATTTCCTTAGTAAAATTATCCCGGCGCGGTCCAACAGCTCACGTACTAGGGCTGTGTAAATAACGTTGTAATGGAAATTCAACCTCGACACGGATACACAGGGCTGTGCTGAGAAAATTAATTTTATTAATATCCGCCTCTCATAATACGAATGGATTATTGTATCTTTGAATATTAGCTTCTATGTGTGTTGTATCAAACAGTGGTTTTAATTAAATTGTGATAGCAAATACATTTTTGTGTTACATTAGTTAAAGGTTATCATGGAACTGTGAAGTTTTAAGTAAAATTAAGTGTCTTGCTTATCAAGGTAGGCAGAAATAATAAAGGTATTTCCATTTGCTCCTATCCTGACCTTCTTCTGTTATCATAATTATTTTCAAACCTACGCGTTAGTGTAACATACATATATAAAATGTACATGTATGTTACACATACATGGTATGGTATGTGTATTGTACACATACATTTTATTGCACACGTTCATAAGTTACGAACCACTTTCCATCAGGCCATCCATGGGCTGTGTGCTTTTCAACAATCTAAGTTGTATAAAAAATGTACATTTTACATTAAATTTATTCATTTTCATAAACTAAAACTCCAGTTTCTAACAATACCTTACTGTCGATTTATTACGATGCAATCAATCTACCTGCATCTATCAGATACAAACCAATCCAAAACAATATAAATTCACACGCTCAATGCATCTTGCATGCACTCATCTGTCCCTGTCCTGTAAATATCTGTATCCGCGCATCCACACAGATTCAAATATGACGTGACAAGCGACCATTACATTTTCTATATTTGAATTGGAAAAATATGAGAATTTTAAATGGTTTTTACGTACACCTGCTGTATGACATAAGAGGCTCTGGTAGGTAATTCTCTTGGCATAAAAATCAAGATCGGGGGTATTTGGGTGTGTGGAGGAGGTGGTTAGTTTGAGAGCGGACCCCGAGCTCTAAAGTGGATGGATGCAACCAGTAATCGGATAACCGGATACAGAAAGATGTTAATGCCATTTTTCATCACGTGTTCACCACTATACATGTTATAACTTAAGAGCAAGGATAAAGCTTCGTTCGATGTATTATAGAACAGGGATCGGGATACGATGTAATCTTTACTTTGATGGTATTACTTTGAGACATACTACCTATATAATTAGTTGTTACAGACAGTATCAGAACGATCTTGACTACAAAGTTTCGAAATAATCTTAATATTAAGGTATTAAGAGCAAATCAAACTGTTTTATTGATTTAAATTAATATTGTCCAAACTAATAAGTGTATAACCAAATATCAGAACAATCTTATTAGTCAACAGGAAGGGGAACTATAGTTGCGGCACGCTATAATGGCCGTTTTGACACGCTATATTGGCCTTTGCGTGTGAAGTTTATGTTCTACTAGTCAGTCTCGCCATATTATTCATTAGTTATTCGTCTAACAGTTCTTAAGCCCACCAAACAAGAGAAAACGACTAAAACAAGTCGTGTCAAAACGACCATCATAGCGTGCCGCAACTATAAGGCATTAAGATCATTTTGAGCACTTTTTCCGTCAAGATTGATCTGATGCTTACTTTTGATACTGTAATTCCGCCAACTCACTTGACACTTGATATTAATTATAGAATATTAGATTTTAACTTCGGAACTTAGTTCAAGTTAGGCGATGAGACATTTAATTAAAGATTTATATTTTTACATTGACTGACTTTTTTATATATGTACCACTTAGGTGGCAGACAAGCACACGGTCCACCTTACGGAAAGTGGTCTATGGACGTCTGCAACACTACGGGCGTCAAACTTGCGCTGCCGACGTTGAAGAAATCTTCTAAGGCCCCTTTTGAAGAACCCCATATTGTAGGCGCATGGAAAATCCGCAGCAGTGAGTTCATTCCACAGTTTGAGTGTGCGTGGGATGAAGTTGCTTTCATGCCACACACCTCAGGTTGCAATGTGTGGGGATGAATTCCCTGCCTATGGCGAGCGGTGCGTTGATAGATGATTGACTTCAAAGTTCTTGGTGAAGCCATACATCCTTATTACGAAAGTACAAGAGACCCAACATTCAAGAGTTTTAGCTTAATTCTTAATGGGTAACAAAAATACTTTATATCACTTTAAAAGTGCAACCGCGGTAGCCTAGTGGTATGGGTAATGCACTGCTGAGACGAGGCCTCGGGTTCGATTCCAGGTTTCACCATGGCAAACACCAATGACTTTTCGATGCTTTTCGAAGTTATGTGTGTATTTATCGCAGGTTTATAAGTGTCCGGTTAATGACAATAGGCTCGTCACCTATTACATTGAAACCTAAACATAAATTGGCGAAATGTGGGTGCTAGCACCTCTATAGGTATTTAAACTATCATGGTCACTGACATCAGTATCAGAATAAACGGGAATTTACCATGTCGCAATGCCTGCGCTCCCCCAAAGATGGCTCCCCATTGGACAGACCGGGAGTGTACAAGATTGACTGTAGCTGTGGCAGTTCTTATATAGGACAAACAAAAAGAACGGTTACATGCCGAATCAAGGAACACATCAGGGCAGTCAAAAACAATGAACCGCATAAATCTGCAATCGCTCAACATTTATTGGAGTCCGGTACGAACCACTGGATCGAGCTACATAACCCTCAGATGACAGAACGCCACTATATACCAAGACTGGTTAGGGAAGCAATTGAAATAAAAAAGTATAAAAATTTCAATCGTGAGGATGAGTTTCAACTGCCGAACGTCTGGCATCCAGTGGTCCGTCTTTGCAAAAACAATCGGGAACAAGCTAAAACAAAATCGCGAGTGGATACAGTGAGCATCGTATGTCGTGAACGTGATCGAGATCGGGTTCGAGTTTGTAGTGAGAGTGAAACCAATAGTAGTGCAGATACGCGTAGTAAAAGAACTCGAAAGAGGGTAGATCGATATAATTACTCCTAGAAGAAAAAACTTTTTCTTTGTTCACCGCCACTACTCCAGTTCCTCCGTGATCATGGTGCTTGCAACAGCGCCGAAATATCGGAAACTCAAAATAATGAAACATGGTAAATATCCCGTTTATTCTGATACTGATGCTAGCACCTCTGCTTACCCCTTCGGGGATATAGGCGTGAGTTTATATATTTATATATATATATTTATATTTATATATATATATATTTATATTTATATATATATATATTTATATTTATATATATATATATAACGACTACTTTGTATTAAAATGATAGAAATATATTTATAGTGAAACAGAAAAGCAAATTAAAGTGATAAAATATGGCTGCATTTTAGAGGACTTTAAATTTCTTTAGTTTACTTTGTGGTTACGTAGAAGATTCCTGTCGTGAATGCTCTGGTTTTTTAAATTACCTCCGTGCCATAAACGGCGGGGCAAGGATTTTGCAGTTAACCTGCTACTACAGAGACTTGTATTTCATTTATTACGTTCATGTTGGATCCGTCGTGTAAATAGTATATGTAACTATAATTCTTATCATGCATAATAATTTTTACAATGTTTCCACCAATAAGTAAATTGATTCTAAGGATTAAAGTTGTGTGTTGGAAATGTAAAATATAAAGATTTAACGCCGAAAGCCATGTAACTCATTGGAGTATCTGAAGTTTACTTCAGGCAAATTTCAGATAAATTCGATTTTTATTCTTTCATGTGACAATGGTTGGATAAATTTGACTCAAGTTTTGAATATGGACACAGAATAACCGGGTCGCTTTTTACATGTGTTTGGCAAACACAAAATATTATTGTATACCCTAGGAAGTAACTCCTGAGCAAAATTATGCGTAGAATAGTTTGAATAGAATAGAAGACAGCTCTTTACCGCTAAACCTCAAAATTTAGTGTAAATTCTTATTTCAGTACCTTATTTCAAACATACGTGCAACCTAATCAATTAATTACTGAAAGCTGTTTTTGTCAAAAGCAGAGTACGAATAGCGGTATAAAAATCTTTTGGAAAATATAAAATCCAGCTACTCTCATAATAAAATTTTATTATACAGTAAAAATGCAGAAATAACTAAGCCTCATTAGTAAGCAAATGCATAAGAAATCCTCAAAGGTTTGCCGACTATAAAAGAAAATAAAGAAAAGTTTTAATGCAAAATATCCGAGTATCCGACGTAATGCAACTTTCACCCAAAGACAGTCGTTACCGCGCTGAATAAAACATACGAATGTATTTCAATTCACTATTTCCTCACAGGGGTGAATGAACTAAATCGGGACGTAACATCTAACTATATAGAATCGAATCGAATTCTATAGACGTATTCCAAAGAACTTCTAAACTGATTATCTAATACTGCTGAAAATCTACGCCTTCTTTCTATCTTGACCTTGGATTTATATTCCCTGTATATCGATAGATTCTAATGTAAATTGGTGTATGAGGATCTGCTAAGATCTTTGGTAACAAAACGGATTGACGGACTAGGTCTGGGCCTAGTCCGTTAATCCGTCAAAGGCCGCCTGGGCCTAGTCCGTGAAAAGAAAGTTGCATCTGGATGCAGGCTTTCTTTTCGAGGTGAGAAGGCCAGTGTCAGACATTTAGGTAAAACTAAAAATAGGGAAATGAATAAATGAACCCTGGATTCCAAAAATTTTGATAGGGCTCATAAAACTTCAGCATTTATTTCAGAAGAAATTTAATTACCAGCTCACGTGTTTCCTTCTTCCTACAGACTCGGGTCCCTTGAGCGGGGCGTGATAAAGCATATGATGAGGCCGTCAAGCTGAGTGTCACCATTGTCACGTGGTATATGTATGGTGACCCTCTTTTCTGAGACTTTGTCTTCAGCTTACTACGAGGTGAGGCGAAGTCTAATTGACGAGTCCTATATAAAAAAAAATTAATTTAATTATTTTAGTTTGTTATTTTATAAACTACATTTATCCTCATTGCAAGTAAATCAAAAACTTTATAATAATATATTCTGCCACAACATTCTTATAAAACAAAAACATATTTTTTAATGTAAGCACCAAATAATCTTATCAAGGACTTACATATTTATCAAAACATTTCGCGAGTCTCGGGAATTCAATTTGGCGGGACGGGGACGCACGTTTGTCTGCCAATTTAAATTTTTAAGACAGCCAACGTTGAGGCGCTCTGTCGTGCTCATTGTGATCGTTGTGCATGATCTGCGTCATAAACATGAAGTAGGGGATGCTTATATTGTGTTAACTATTGTCTGCAAGTCCATCTATGACTGAACCCACAGGATTCTGGTATTCTTTTTTTTTATACAACTTATGTGGCAGACAAGCTTACTAGCTACCTGTTGGAAAGTGGTTACCGTCACACTCATGCTGCTGACCCTGTAAGAACAGAGAATTTCTGTGCCGTCAGTCCGGAAGATTAAGTAGGACAACCCTTTGGTCTTCCCACTGATAGCACAAAACCTCTCCAGTGAGTTCTGGCTACCCAACTCACCATCGGGAACACAACACGAGGTTATTATGGCCGCGGTATTCTGTAGAGTGATACAGTAAAATCGTAAAAATTAGCTTGTACGCCATTTTATACAGTTCACCGTTTCGGTAAAAATAATGTCTGACGGTTCAGTAGTAGTCGGTCGAAAGTTTACTAAACGTGTGAAGTACAGAAATATATTTGGATAGAACAGTCATGTGAGCAGGAAACGCGTGTCAACTTTTTAGTCAATTCCTGCCGCATGAGACAGGAACGTTCGAACACTTACTCAGTACTGTCAAAACTAGCTTGTAATAATATCATTAAAAATACTGTGAATATGACATATTATGCTATTTTCAATTGTAGAATAAAAATGAAGAAGTAAATTAGAAAAATAGAGGCATTTCTTATCTAACGTGAGTATTTATTTACATTGAAAAAACGTCACGAGCAACATGTTGGTAAACATTGCTTATAACCGTTCTATCCTATTACTATAAAGAGGTATTTAGTAAGCTTTCGGCACCGTGCACTACCGTAACCGCTATATGGGAGAGCGGTAATCGGTAAGCTTTCGGCACCGCGGATACTGAGCTTGCAGATATCGTAACGCTGTTGCACCTACGAATCATTTAAAAAATCTACGAAATATGGAAAGCGAATAGAGGTAGAAAGAAGTCCGAAACAAATTCGGTGACAGATTTCATACCGAAAAAAAATGTAGGATACCATATTCTACATTTTCTATATTTGATTAATGCTGTCTATTCTAATGTAATTATAAATGACTGTTTATTTCTTAATAAATAAATAAATTTAAAAAAACTTCACTCTATTAAAACGCAATTCCCAGATCTATATTGCTGACGGGGCACTGTGGATGCCGTTGCCCTCATCTAGGGGTCACACACCCCTTACACCTTAAATCATTGTAAGTCAAGTAAAAACTAAGTATCACCAGCTACAATGATCCTCAATATTTTCTTCCACCACATTCGAACCATAAATCACGTCACATATCCTTGGCGCTTACTACACCACTGACCTTCTCAAAGGACGATTAGGCATCAATAATATCCTTCAATATCCGTAGAAAAGGAGGAGTGTTATTACAGTAGTTTTCGTTATCAGCTGATACATAAGGCGGTCATACATCAAACATCAAAAATAATGTGCTGAAAGTAATCCTCAAGCTATTAAGAGCATTTTTGAAAAATACAGTGATCTATTTTAAAAACGTAGCTACAAAAAATAACCGTGCTTCTTGAAGCTGTTGAATGGAATGCTATTGTAGAACAGTCTTGAACTTCACGTCCACGGGTTTATTTGGAGTATAAAGCGTTTTATATAAAAACGCAAACCGTACCCAACTCCGGGTACTGTAAGATAGGTAGTGAATTTATATCCTAGCCTGTACAAAGTTTAGAAAATATATCCAAAAAAAAGATTTTTCTACCTAATTTACGTAAATATGGATAAAATTTTCACAGTATTGTAGTGCATATGCCTAATACTATAGGTCAACGAGACGTAGTAAATTCTGAATTCTTTTTTCTCTCATACGCGTTTTTAGACCTCTAAACTAACAGTTTAGTAGCCGAATAATAACATTTTTGATTATAAAAAAAAGATCAAGAAAAGCCTACCAACAACTATTAAAAGACAAACTAAACAGTTTCTCTGAATTCTGAAGCTGAAAGCACTGCAAGAACTTAGTTGAATATATGGAACCAATTACTAAACTGGGATACTTAACTGAAATGGAAGATTATTGCAAAGATCAATAAAAACGAATTCGGATTTCCCTGTTCCTAAATTTCTTTTTCGGTTTTAGAATAAAAGTTTTTCGATTAAGAGCATTACGATCGCTTTTTGACGAATAAGGGTTTTAAAAGGATATATTTACATAATCATGTTTATACTTTTAACAGATTAGGGGTTGCCGTAAAGAGTGTATGGTTCAAAACATTATTTTTTGCACTCCGAATAACCGAGCGAAATAATAATTTTGCCTAAATTAATAACTGTATGTTCCTTATTTATTATACCCCTATTATTAACAATAAATAAATTAAGCTCAGATACGGATTGGACGTTTCCAATTTCAACCCACAAAACCCTACAG
Organism: Eilema griseolum; assembly: GCA_963662185.1. Classification (NCBI taxonomy): domain Eukaryota; kingdom Metazoa; phylum Arthropoda; class Insecta; order Lepidoptera; family Erebidae; genus Eilema; species Eilema griseolum. The sequence goes on from OY759245.1 coordinate 4,286,537, forward strand.
ACGATTATTTTTTCCGATTTCAAACATGAGCTCTTTCCGTTTTCTACTCATGATAATAAGGATTTGTCTGATTAATTTCGGGTGAAAATTAAATTAACTAAATGACAAAAAACACCATTGCAATGTCCAATGATATTCGCGAACTTTTTTTCAACATCAGTTCATTCATTTTGTAGTTACTAATTTTGAATCTATAACCCCAATATAAACTTAACTAGCCCAAAACTAGTATTTCTGACAAGATTCTTCCGCGATGACGTCAGCAGATATAAGTTAATAGGCGGATTTAAGTCATGTATATCATATTGCAAAGACAGTGTAACGAGCCAGTGTGAACAGTAATCTCAATGATCCGATCCAACGCAGACACAAGCCATGCGTGTCATGCAGCCCTACCGGAACACTGTGGGAGAGGGGTCGATGATACTGTGCGGAGTTACCCCACCCATAGTCATACATTTTGAGATGGGGTAGCTGTAAATAAGTTGTTTGTAACGCTATCGCATAAAAACAGTTACGCTTGTGAGTGGTAAAACTATCGATTTTGTAACGTTGTAACATATCACTTACACATTAGCGAATTTTTTTACCAAGACCGCGGTAGCCTAATGGTATGGGTAATGGACTGCTGAGACGAGGTCTCGGGTTCGATCCCAGGCTTACCATGGCACACACCAATGACTTTTCGATGCTTTTCGAAGTTGTGTGTATTTATCGCAGGTTTATAAGTGCCCGGTTAATGTCAATGGGCTCGCCACATATTACATTGGGACCTAAACATAAACTGGCGAAATGTGGGTGCTAGCACCACTGCCTACCCCTTCGGGCATATAGGTGTGAGTTTATGTCATATGTCATTTTTATCAACTTTTTTTGTAGAGGTAGGTTGAAAAAGTTGATATCCAAGATGGAACATGTATTCACGATCAGGGAGAATGCTCAGACCAGCTGAGCTAGTTGGACAAGTCACGAATATTCAGAATTCTTCTATATATTAATCTTGGGGCGACATGAGTCACCAGCTCTTACGAACTATCAGACCCAGCGAACGGCAGCACGAGTATAACTCTCCTAGTGTAGCACACGTCCATAGTCCGGAGTAACCTCTTTCCTTCAGGTGGCCCATGCGCTTGTCTTCCACCTAAATGGTATAAAAAAGGTTTGTTAACAAAATAGTGTGTAACAAAAGTACAATAAACGAGATTTTACATTTTACATTTAAATATAATAAATAGCTCGTTAAATACACACACAAAATCATTTTATCTATATGGTTAATTAATGTAATACATACGACCAATACTCATTACACACTCATCATTGCGGCTTTTAATTATTTCATTTCGATTTTAATCGATAGGTTTTACACAGAAAAGGCTTCCATCTACTCAGCTGAATGATGTTGAATATAGAACATTCAGTTTAAAAACTTTCCGAGAATCGAGTGTATGCTACGATTAAAATAAATTCTCGCGCCATTTTATTTCTCATTCACGCCAGACGCTTTTATTTGCATCATCGTTAATGATTCTGAACGAAATAATTATAAAAGAACATTAATAAAATCGAATATTCCATTTTATGTTTGCAAAGTTTGAAACGAGACTGTTAATTTAAATCGTCGTGCGTCATATTTATACTATAGCTGTTTCTGAACGAAAGGCTTTTGTGAATTACATACAATTATTACATAACTGAGTTTGAATGTTTGTTGGAATTAGTATGTGTTATTTCGTACGTGATTGTGTGCTATAATTATCTAACATTAATTTCAGACAGAAATCATTTACGTATGCTGGGTCTAAAAGCTTGGCATTTTAATTAAAACAAATAATGTTGTGAGATTTTAGTATCTATTCCTCTTAGCCCAAATTTAATAGATGTAAATTTTGATTTGATTTTTTTTAATTTCATTGATTAAGCTTAAGCTACATTCAATTAATTTCACTTTATTCAATTAACAAAACTAGACTCCTTAGTTTAGTTAAATGAATATTCTCTGGTAATATTCAGCTCAAGTTCTTAGCCACTGTTTGAAAGTGGATGTTCTAGATTTTTTTATACAACACTATGATTGGTATCCATTGGTGGTTTTTTTGAGAAATGTACTCAAAGTGTGCTTTTTTTTTTTTTATATAGGACACGTCAATTGGACTTCGCCTTGCCTGTTCAGTGTAAACGCAGTACACGTTTCTTGGGTGTCTTTTGAGAATAGCATGAACTACAGTGAAAGAACTCAAGTTCATCAAGCATAGATTATTTTAAAAAAAACACGCACGCATGGGGCTCGTTTGCCTCGTGATTTAGGTCTAAGATATGTGTCCAGAGGTATATCATCAAAATGAGCGTATTTTTCTGATAGATATAATTATTAAAATTCAGTAAAGAAATTGTGAAAAAAAACCAATGCAGTAACTTGAGTTGAACATTTGTCTACTATGAATATAAACGATGTTTTTCTGTGTGGAGAAATGTTGCCTATGTCAACACATTTTATTGCTACAATATATATTTTTTATCACTGTATTGTCAAAGGTAAATAAATATATAATGTAAAGTAAATTTGTACGCAATGTAGGTATAATGAAATGAAAGCAGTATGGAATACGTATGTATGTAACTACACAACAGGTAGATGATGATTTTCAGAGGAGGTAGGACACAACGGTATTTACTTCCTATTGAGCAGTCCGACTGTGGAAGTACCTCCGCCCTACAGAATACCGCGGCCATAATAACCTTGTGTTGTGTTCCCGGCGGTGAGTAGGGTAGCTAGAGCTCACTGGAGAGATTTTGTGCTGTCAGTGGAAAGTCCAAAATCTTGTCCTGCTTTATCTTTTACACTGACGGCACAGAAACTCTTGTGCTCACGAGGTTGGCAGCGCGAGTGTGGCTCCCTTGGTGTTGCACATGTCCATAAGCCACGGTAACCACTTTCCATCAGGTGGGCCGGCTGCTTGTCTGCCAACAAAATGGTATAAAAAAAGATGAGAATTTATTATGAAAAATAAGAGCAGTAGATGACAAGATCACGTTAACCAAAACTGCTTCATACTATGCAATAGGTACAAGGTTTTTTGTAACGTACATGTAACTTACAAACTAATTATTCTCATACATCCAAAAAATAATAAATAGAGCTCATTCATACCCTGAGTACAATACGTATACTCATTCCCGCTATATATGACAAACAAACAACGCAACCAACATTGTAGCACCGGCCGATGATAAATACAGAATAACCATTGCGCGATTAAAAAAAAGAAAACAGTTTTCGGGCCAACCATTATCCTCGGCCAGCATGCTGACGTAAGCTCAAATTAACTGGCAACCCTAGTCAACAAGCGTATAGAAAAACCGCGGGAAATAAAATGGCGTCCGCTGTATATTTTTACCCAATTGGCCTCTAATGGCACGCACTGGATTTTTATTAATGTTTGTGTATTTATCTCGCTTGTGTAATGATAATGTGCAGTATCTTTACATGGTTTAAAATAAAGTCGCTTTTCGCTATCTGTACAGTTAGATTTTCTAAACTGCTTAACGGATTTTATGTGTTTTCTATTACAAATAATGGTGACACTTCACATGGCAATTTGTGTTGCTATTGGGCATTTTTTGTACTTGGCAAAATATTTGAGGTAACTGAAGAATACAAATACAGACAAATACAATTTACTTCACAAAAAGTTTAAAGAGGTGTCACATTTTGTCTACTATACAAGGTACACTACACACTACACTACTAGCCGTACATAATTAAAACATCTAAATAACTTGTCAATTCTATATTATGTTTGAAAGTTGATTTCAAGATTTTACAACTCTGTATTAAATTGTTTTTATTGGCCGCTTGGTAAATTAAATTCGATCTTCAAAAATAGTACTTCCTAAATGCTATGCATTTTGATGATAAATTTCGTATTAATGTTTACAGGTGTCACTTGTCATTGGTGCCAATATTAAATTTGATCGCAATTGCTTGAGTAAAACCATAAATATAATTAAAGGACTTGATTTCATATCTACTTGGTTGAAAAAAAAAAGTTTACCATCCCAAAAGACAATGGCCTCTTTGTACGCTCCGTAGAATTGAATACAGCAAAAAGTTTTTCTATTTAATGTTTTCAATACTTAAACAAGAGCATGAGGATTTCTCAAACCCTTTTTTTGCTTCATTTCACAACAATTTAAAACATTAACCATTTGGTCCGAACTCAACAACGTCTAAAATGTTGAAAACGTCGATTATTGAGAGCACAACCCGTCGCTCCCACTAGCTTCACCCACTGATGTTGGGGCATCCACTGGGGGAATTTCTGTTTCTCCGTATATCTATTGTGTTATGACTGCCAAGTGACAAAAATTAAGTTCTAAGACACATATTACAAATTATGTTTTATTTGTACCCGTTCTCTATTGCATTCAAAGCTACCTTTTTGGAACTCCGGGTCTGTTTTTCTCCTCCTTTCACTTTTACAACCGGATTTCTAAACGTCGTAAGAAAGTAGATAAAACCCATCAGAAAAGTATATTTTTTATTTCAGATTGATACAGCTTTATGATAAATTGTTGATTGGATTATATGCCTCCCATCTTGAAATACATTCATTCATTTACAAACTCAAGAAAAAGCAAAATAAAACAAGACAATTCTTCACAAGTATTAATACTAACAATTCATAACACTTTGAGATAGTTTACACTTCATACTATGAGATAACCACCAAGATGGTAAACATTTTAGTCTCCCCTTGACGGCTGCTGAAAGGTAACCAAATTGCTGAAAGAAATACAGATACTATCCATTAAAAATAGTTTTATTTCATTCAAAATTTCATTTTTTTCTTTGTTATATCATTACAAATGATACATTAATATGCTCCTTAGTCACTCAACTTGCTCAACAATATACCGAACTATGTCATCGAGAGATAAAAGTCAACTATTTCTATTATGCCAGGTTTATGGGTTATTCTTTTGTGGTTTATTGTATAACCGCATTTTATAGGGCGCGTTCCACAACAGTTTTATGTACACTAATCTTGTTAAGTTACTGCTTGTTATTTATAAGATGAACAAGAGGATACTTTGAATTCTGTATGTAAATATGTATATTAGATTCACGAGACATGGTGGTTGACGTTCAACGGTTATATTGAAGATCGTATGTTCGATTTCTCTTAGGTGAAAATATACGTTTGCATGACAAATTGAAAAAGTCACAATTCGATTACAGATGTCATTATGTGCCTAATGACCGTGAAATTAAAGCCACTTTATGAGCAAGTGCGTTGAAAAGATATTTACAAAAACTTTTGTAAATATATACATATTTACGTACGAAAACAGATCATAACTTGTTTGATGAAGTTGTATGTTTGATAAGATGTATGATCTGTTTTCGTACGTAAATATGTATATATTTACAAAAGTTTTTGTAAATATCTTTTCAACACACTTGCTCATAAAGTGACTAGAAAAAAGTCAGCTTGTTATTATGTGGTGCACAAATTAAAAGAAAATCTCAGTTTTATAATAGCCAAATTAAGATTGAAATCACGAAGAAAGATTGAACTTAAATTTCCCCATTAATTAAACGAGTGGTCGTCTCCTACTAAAATAAATTGGCAACATTTTAGCGGCCGCTGGGCTGAAGCGCGATAAATTCTAAATGAACCCGTAAATTATCTTGTTTAAACTCAAAAAAGGTAAAAGGAAATTAATTTTCATACCGACCACACATTGCGAAGGTGTGTTAGGGGTAATTGAGCAATTCTTTACATTGTTTGTGTTTTTGGAGGTAACACAATCAGGTTTTACGAAAGGTGCTGCGTAAAATGTAGATTACGGGAGGTGGAAATACACCAGGTTTATCGCGTCTGAGTTAAGTTTACGGGTGAGGAGTATTAGTGAGGTCTTACGTGGTGAACCAGTCATAAAAGTAGCAAAAATTCAGACCTCCCCTATAAACGGGAAAATTCTTGATATTTAGGGAATTTTAGCGTCGTAGGAATTTTTCGTCATGGAGAGGAGAATAGAATAATAATTGTAATTGATATAATAAAATAAAACAAAAAATACGTATATCATCTGAAAGTATTAATTTGGTGATAAAAAAAAGTATGGGAATAATGTATAGGTGAATAGAATGATATTTGGGTTTTATCATTTTTATATGTTATTTTTTCGTCAAATTAATACATCCACACGATGTTGCTATCGAAACTGTACCCAAATTCTTTCCCTCCAAAACGTCTATAATAAAGAGAAATAATAATATAATTTTACCTATTGATGGCAACAGGGCCCATTTTATTAGTGACAATATTCGTCTTACATCTATGGTTAGCATACAAAACGTCAACAGTATAAAATCAGGCAATTATTATCAATCGTTATTATATTATTATTGTATTAGATTTAATGTCAGTTAAAAATTACAATTTACAAAACTAAATAATTCAATCATTAATAAATTAAGTATCACAAGTTAATACTAGATGCAATAGTCAATGCAAATGTCCATTCATAATAAAATATAAATCATTAAATATACAAGTTAAATTTTCAAGATAACCATGTAGGGTTTCATTCTACTGGTAATATGCCTCATAATGGGTGAGTTATACCGCTCTGCTATCACTCTCAGAATACTGTGAAAATCAGCCGGTATATATTCCATTTATTGACACACACACAAACAATATGTACAACTAACAGTGAACACCAAATCGTTTATAATGTAAAAATATATAAATTCTTTCAAAGTCATGTCTGCCGCTAAAATACTCATATTATACTTTTAAGCGATCTCCGTGTTTTTACTTTTCAATAAAAAAGACTCAAGCCCCAATACAGTGAACATGAATTGAAATTAGCATATTTTATAAACTGTGGTAACAGATTTTTCTCCCAAAAAGTGGTCAGCGTTTTTGGGGACTGTTCAAGCAAACTTGACTGTGGAACTGTATGTTCCTTTAGATTTACTGGTATTAGATAGTATCAGTATTTTTTTTTAAAACATTTAGGTGGCAGACAAGCACACGGCCCACCTGATGGAAAATGGTTACCGTGGCCTATAGACGTTTGCAACACCAGAGGAGTCACAGTCGCGCTGCCAACCCTGTAAATACCGAGTTTCTGTGCCGTCAGTGTAGAAGAGAAAGCAGGACAAGCCTTTAGTCTTCCCACTGACAGCACAAATTCTCCAGTGAACTCTGGCTACCCTACTCACCGCTGGGAACACAACACGAAGTTATTATAGCGGCGGTATTCTGTAGGGCGGAGGTACTTCCCCAGTTGGACTGCTCAATTGGGCGGAAATACCGCCGTGTCCTACCTCCTTAATATATGTATAATTATATAATATATAATATATAAATATATATATATATATATATATATATATATATATATATGTATATATATATATATATATAGATATATAAATAAACTAAAGAGTTTGTTTCTTATTTGGTTGAACGCGCTAATCACGGGCACTACTACTTACTTAGAATTAAAAAAAAAATATGTTGCGTAGTTCATTTATCGTTTATCGAGGAAGGTTACACACATGGTTATAGTCGATATATCACCACGCTACTACTGAAAAGAGCGAAGCAGTATACATAAATGTCTACACATCCGGCAAAAAATAATATATTGTGAGCATTATTATGGCTTAAAAGGGTTATACGGGGTTTCAAAGTATTTCCTGCTGCAGTTTCCCCAAGTGATTACAATATAGGGTTCTTCAAGAATGGCATTAGAAGGTTTCTTCAGGGTCAGCAGCACGAGTGTAATGACCATTGTGTTGAATACGTCCATAGGCCACGATAATCATTTCCCATAAGGTAAGCCGTGTGATTGTTTGCAACCTAAGAGGTATAAAAAAGCAAAATAAAAAAGGAGGTAGGACACGGCGGTATTTCCGCCCGATTGAGCAGTCCGACTGGGGTAGTACCTCCGCCCTACAGAATACCGCGGCTATAATTACTTCGTGTTGTATTCCCAACTGTGAGTAGGGTAGCCAGAGCCCACTGGAGAATTTGTGCTGTCAGTGGGCTTGTCCTGCTTTGTCTTCTACTGACGGCACAGAAACTCTGTACTTACAGGGTTGGCAGCGCGACTGTGACTCCCCTGGTGTTACAGACGTCCATAGGTCACGGTAACCACTTTCCATCAGGTGGGCCGTGTGCTTGTCTGCCAACGAAGTGGTATAAAAAAAAAAATGCCAGCGGTGAAGCCGGATCGGATCGGCTAGTAGTATAGAGGTACATACTTTCTTGCGTGTCGCAATAGTTATTACGAACGAAGAAAACGATACATATAATTTATCTTTATTCTCCTAAACGCTGCACTAATTGAGGAAAACGGGCCTCCACGGATTAGTGTGGTAATGAGCCCGTCTATTATCTGTTTATTATTTATATTTCTCTGTATCATATACTCACATATATATACATATATATCCTCGAAATAGCAGGCAATAATGTAGGTAAATATTATATAACTACTGTTTATCAGGGATTAAAAAAAGAAAGAATTACAAATCGGTACCATATCGGTAATCCCGTGAGTTAAATTGAGTAAGTGGGTTCACGCCAGTAGTGACCAGGTTTCGAACTCGAAAACTCTCGACCTTAAGACCGACTATAACTACTAAACTACCAGGTTAAGTATCCACTAGTCGAATGAAGTTGCTTCCTCAGTCAGGGATCTCCATTCCAGCGCGAGTGTAACTCCCTTAGTGTTGCACACGTCCATAGGCTACGGTAACCACTTACCATCAGGTGGACCGTGAGCTTATCTGCCAATCAAGTAGTATAAAAAAGTGGTACTTTGTTGGTCGGTGTATTGTAGAATAGAATGTGAGATTGTATATGAGATTGATACATATATTGTCGTATATAGCAGCGTCAATGTAATATTATAAATGTCAAAATACGATACAATACAACATCAATGTATCAATTCAATCATTATATTCTACGATACGCCGACCAAAGAATTGACACTTCTCTAGGAGGGCATTTCTAATGTCTCATAACTTTGTGTTCAAAATTTGCTGCATTCTACAACAAATATCTGTACAACATAGCTGGTGTTACTATCCTGTTCATGCTTAAAATATTCAATGAAAACCGCAAACGCGCTATGTCATCTTAACAAATTTGCAGCGTTCCATTTTTAATGTCGAGCTTCCTCGTCTCATAACGTTGGCAGTAGTCGGCAGCAGCCAATTTAAATGGGAAGCCTGCCAGTGCTGAGTTATTGCACTGCAACGTATGTACTTACTATGGCTGTACACGTATTTAAAATAAATAGTTCGCAACATAGATAGAATATTATGCAAGTATGCTTTCGTAGTGGCTGTGATGTTTTTAACTGATTTTCATATGCGAAAAGGTTTTGAGAGAGGTAATTTCTTTCTATGTTATAGAAATAGTATTAACAACCGAAATTATTAATATTCCTGTCAATCCGTTTAGTAAAGCTAAATTGCTTGTGTTAGAAGTAGTGTAGTTCAAAGCGGTAGTGTAACCAGGAATCGAACCTGATTTCTCATCGTAAGGCTAATTCCTTAATCACTAAACTACCGGGAACACTAAAGTTTGCTAACTTTTCCCATAGATTTATATCCAAAATGGGACTGGTCGATTCAAGTTCTATTTTGGCTTTAGACTTTTTAAATTGAAAATTAATGACTTATAAAACTAATGCTGTAAGTATCTATGCGTTACTTTACTTCAGTATCACATACTCAAAATGTTCAATAATTTATGAATAGACTTGATATATATTTCACATTGTAATTCCACCGTATGTAAAGATACAAAGTGAAAAACACGAGTAAACCTGTTTATTTTTAATAAATTTATTTCCAAAAATAAAACGAATTTCTTTACAAGATTCTTCAAGGAGCATGGCAGGGAATTTTGACAATGATCTACGTCAGCACTTACATATTTAGGAGGCTGTTTGTTTATGATCAGCATCCCGACGCCGAGCACAGCGATTTTATTTTGTAATTATTTATTTATGAAAATGGATATTGTTCTCGCAGACGGAAATATTGTGTTTACAAATACTTATATTAAGAGGAAATGCAGGCATTAAGAAATTTGAGAAATTGGTTTTTGATAAATCTTTTGCTGTCACCAAACGATTGATGTATTCAAATACTATCGTGAGGGGGATACAATTACAGCTTTGATAAGTTATATTTATGTAAAATTTTGAAAGTCAGAAACTCTTTTTTATTTTTTGTTGGTCTAGTTTGTGAAGATAGATATTTTTTAAACTAGAAACTATTTTTATTCACTAAAGTAAACTAAAATAAATAAATGAAAATTTACATTCAAAATGCGTCATGAAGTTTCTCCGCATCATCACCGACCGGCAACGTTCCGAGAAGGCAGATGGTATTGGCAGATGGCAGATGCTTATCCACTGTGCAAGATAATAACCAGCCTACTGATCACACGTAGCGTCAATCAGCCGCTTTGCCAAATCTTTGTATAGAAAACTGGCACTTAGGACCCCATGTTCCCAAAATATTTGGATGTTTCTTAGCTACACATTTGCGCTTAAACTGTTGAACGGATCTGACTGGCATTTAATAAGAGCATGGATTATCCTCTGATATATCAATCAATTAGCCCATCGCACTCCACTGCTGGACATAGGCCTCACCCAATGTTGGGAGGCTCTGTTTTCATGCTACTCAAGTAAATTATAATATTTAGACTAATTAGACCAAGTAAATATTTGTAAGCAGACCAAAAATATTGCCCGCTGAATTTTTTGCCGTAGTCTTCTCAGTTCAGAGCCGTTTTGAACCGGTGGTCCATTTGCTATTCTAGACTTTTATATGTCTATGACGTTCAGTAAATACCATTTTAATGGTCCATGCAAAATTTTGACTTTGACTTTGATCTACTATTTCCACATCTAACCAGACGGGTAGGTACAGGCTTTTATTTTAAGTTTTCCTTCTCTCGCAGTGATATCATCGGCGTATTGTTTAGTTAGTCGCCCTTCGGATGAGATGGGGAGGTGAAAGTTGTATATTTTCTCCGTCATCACACGGATCGTCTGATATAACACCTGGGCTACTTTACTAGAGATTAGAACTACACGAGAGTAGAGCCGCGGACAACAGCTAGTCAAAAATAAAATCAATTAACTGAGAACCTCTTCATTTTTGTATGAATTAATATTTTTATCTTCTTAAACATCAGATAACTATAAAAAATTATGAAAACAAAAACATTGCAACACAACACTTCCTATAGATAAGTACAAACTTAACCTACAACTAATTCTGACAATGATTAGAGTTCTCGAGCAAACTGAAACCCATCTTAACTTGAGATAAACGCGTGGAAACCACACAGCGTTATCGGAAACCGCGACTCAATACCCAATCAAGAGATTTCCTGTACCGGTTAATACAACAGGTGCTGAAGCCATCATATTACACACCTAATTACTATTCTGAAATGTTAATTGGTTGCGTAATGCGATGAGTTCATGCGATAAAGGAGACTGTCGTAGTAATTTTGAAACTGTAGTATAAAAAAAAGTAGATTGGGTTATTTTTTTTATACCACTTATATGGCAGACAAGCACACGGCCCACCTGATGGAAAGTAGTTGCCGTGGCCTATGGACGTCTGTAACACCAGAGAGTCACAGTCGCGCTGCCAACCCTGTAAGTACAGAGTTTCTGTGCCGTCAGTAAAAGACAAAGCAGGACAAGCCTTTAGTCTTCCCACTGACAGCACAAATTCTCCAGTGAGCTCTGGCTACCCTACTCACCGCTGGGAACACAACACGAAGTTATTATAACCGCGGTATTCTGTAGGGCGGAGGTACTTCTACCTTCGATATTTCCATTGGGTGGAAAGATATCGAAGTTCAATCAAATTCGCTGTCAAACGCGAGGCTATTTTAGTAACAAATATATAAGCAAATATAAAACCTATATTGTATGTCAAATAAAACAAACAATACCTTATTATCTAAAACTTTAAATGACTAAAGATTGGTCTCCATTGGTTACATAATATCATTCCTGTCACACACTTCACAAAATCACATCACACAGACGAGAGAGCCTAGACTCTTCCATTTAGCAAACGATAAAACTTTACTGTTTTAGTGAAATAAAAAGTGCCATATTACCAACCGTAATGGCAGTCGGCCTGCCCGTCGGATTACGTAGTACTATTACAAGGGATATATTAGATACTGGTGCTGGAATGGGATGTAAATTACTTTGTATTTTTGTCTTTTTTTATACTGAGATAGGACTTTTACGCATTGATGGGCGGGTAGTTGGAGAAAATTGTACGTCGCAGTGATAATTTAAAATGATTTTATAGAGCGCTATCGTTGGCAGAGCAATTTGTATCTGCATATATATTTTATGCGATATTTGGTGCGCTAAACGTTGCTGGCTATTGGATCATTTTAAATCAGGGGGAAAAATGTTCGAGCAGTCTTTAAGGGGTCATGTCAAATGTCAAGCTTATTCCATTTAGATAAGACTGTAAATAGTATACAGCAGTTTGATAAGACTGAAGTGCGATGTTTATACTATTTTGTCGTTATGGAATAAGGTTATTATTTAATTAAAACCATAAATCCTAACTACAAATGATGACAGTTACAAGAGAAAATTCTAGACATTCTCTATTTCTATACTTTGTTGACAAAGAGGTATGAAATAACAAACTAATAGAATAGCAGACGAACTTACTAGGACATCTGATGATCGGGAACTTGCCGCGGCTCATAAATACTAAATTCATTATATAGATACTGTACATCCTCAAAGAAGTAAAGGAGTCCTAGTGTGGAGACCGCGTGAAAGCACACGAAAGGTAGGACGCCTCCACACAAGGTGGACTGACTGGGATGGATTAGATGTAGCAGGCAGAAGATCAGGAGCAATAGCGCACATTGTGAGAGGTCTATGTCCAGAAGTAGATAAGATAAGATAGATAGATAAGATAAGTTTTATTGACAAATAAAAGAAAACAATTTAACATTTATCCATCAAGCAACACTTAGAACACTTCAAGCTTAACATGTCTAGCCGCAACAGCCATCAAGACTAGCCCCTCCCGTCCCCGTGCTTGTAAAATAACTGTGTACAGGTAGGTTAAGGATAATCTCAAACAGCACAATTGTAGCCATCGCATGGTTACTTGATATGGATATAGATTTTCTGAATCCCCAAACTAGGTATGCCTGTTTGTCGGGGATCAGGTGGTGAAAGCTTAGTTGAACAAAAAAAAATTTATAAAACAATTAATTATAACTTTTGTTGATACTCGCGCGTGTGCTCGTTCGTGTTTATTGTGTTGTAACTGAGTAGAAGTACTCATTGGTTGATGAATGAGTAGAAGTACTCATTGGTTGATGAATGATTGATATCCATAAAGAGGAAGCACATCTGCTAACAATTTTATCAGTTCACGGCTTTATCAAAAGTTATCATCCTAAGATCCAACGATAAAATCTAGATTTACAATGCTCACAAAAGTAAATAAAGTTATGAACGTTAAAGTGATATTGTCGAACATTTGTACAGTCACATGGTACCCTCGGGAAATAAGTGAATAGCTTCCTTGAGTTCCTTTTTTTCTTTTCAAAAAATAAAACCACTTTCATTGACCGCTGGACTCGCCCTCAAATGCCGGTGACGTACAAAGTTTAATAATTGTATCAAGATACAATAATGACGTGTGACACAACAAATCTATAGACGAGGTCCGTTTTGGCATTTTTCAGACAGGTGCAGGCAGAAAATGATGATGAAAAATTCGAAAATATCATTAGTGTTTCGAAATTTGTGCAGGAAATTTTGAAAATTATCTTAAGAATTATTGGATACTTTAGTTGACTTTAATATCTTTAATTGATTACATTAAATAAAATATGCTATTATAATATACAATTACTTACAAATTAAAAACTAAAAACTATGCTAACTATACAATATAATATAGCCAGTAGTAATACAATATATATACTTTAGTTTAGTTTTCTTTACTATATTCCAGTAATTTAATTAGTAAATATCATTGTAGTAGATGCTACTAAATCGCCTAAGAAGACAAAGCCGTGCCGTGCTGCAAAGCGGTCACTTTATTTTAAAAGAAAACATCAAATTAGTTTACAAATGGTACCAGGCTACCATAACATACCAGCATGTATCTAAGAAGTCCACACGCACACAATTGAAATGAATAATCTTATGATCCGTAGATTGAAATCGTCCGATGTTACCCTCACATGGTGCCCTCGGGAAATAAGTGAATAGTTTCCTGTTTAATTTACTACGGACCGGAGTTCACACAACACTGACTTCGCTATAGTGACCCGCATACACCAAAGATCTCTAAATACATTTTGCGATAACAGAACATCTTTTGTTGGAGATATTGCTTGGTTTATTTTCATCAGAAAAATTCTGGGGCTGTGAAATTTTTGGTGGGAAGCATTTGGTAATTGCTTACATTATAAATCGGTTTATTTTTGGTTGTTAGCATGTGATTCTTAATAATTTATGATATCTGATAAGTAACTATAGTGTCTGTCTCTGGGTGAAAAGGGAAAGTCGCAATATGAATATGAAGTCTCAGAAACTTTGTTAGAAAAATAAAAGGACTACACTACAAAAAAACATTCAAAATTTAAAAAACATATTTTATATCAATATAATACGGGCATAGGTACTTACTTTAGACTTTACAGTACAGTAATAGTTCAGACAAGGTGACATCATCTTATTAGGGTATACATTAAAAAAATTAGAATATCCTTAGCTTGCTCTAGGCGCTCTTGGATTTCTAGTGTCTATTTTCTGTGTCTACCACCAAAAACAAAACACACATTATTTTAAGTTGTGTTGTGATACAGTATTTTCTGATTATAGAACTAGCACTGTTATAAATTTATTTCTCATGTCAATAGTTTGTGGTACAGCAAACTAACTAAGTATTACATCATTTGATTTATGTAGTAATAGATAGGAACTACAATACACGTTTAGATAACTATACTGACTTATGATACTCAACGGCAAAGTGCTTCTAAACACTAAAATATTCATAAACCTGTTTCACATTAGTATATATTAGTTTTACGATACCCTGTAAACAAGGTTTAAGAGCTATCAATAAATAAATAATAATCTGTACATACTGTTGATTGATGGCGTTTCGTGGAACCTACTGCACATATTGAAAAAGACACTTTCTACTTTTCAATTATACTTTATGTTACATATGACACTTAATAATTTGACATTACACATTTTTATATACAATTAACTTTGTATAATATTTTAGTTAATTATTTTTAAAAACATAAATAAATTGGGAAATTTAAATATTATTTCCCCAAATGTTGAGAAAAATTTGGAGATGATATTAACTACCCACATGTAAAATATTGAACTAATTTAGAAATATAACTTTAAAACCGTTATTATAAACTTTTGAGAATGCCGTGAGGCGAAACCGGTCAGGTGAAGAATAAAATATAGTGGAAAAGTACAGTGTCTTATTCAAATAATAATATGTTTAAGGAGTATTTTTAAGGAGGTAGGACACGGCGGTATTTCCGCCCGATTGAGCAGTCCGACTGGGGTAGTACCTCCGCCCTACAGAATACCGCGGTTATAATAACTTCGTGTTGTGTTCCCAGCGGTGAGTAGGGTAGCCAGAGCTCACTGGAGAATTTGTGCTGTCAGTGGGAAGACTAAAGGCTTGTCCTGCTTTGTCTTCTGCTGACGGCACAGAAACTCTGTACTTACAGGGTTGGTAGCGCGACTGTGACTCCTCTGGTGTTACAGACGTCCATATGTCACGGTAACCACTTTCCATCAGGTGGGCCGTGTGCTTGTCTGCCAACTAAGTGGTATAAAAAAAAAAAAATGTTATGGTCAAATTTCAGATTATAGGTACAGTCAATGTCAGAAATTTTAAACGAAAATATGTACCCAACGCACAAAAACATTGCCTTTTGCTCAAGAATGTATAACTATTGTCACAATACCGCAGCGATTTGGGTACGGATGCGATGTACATTAGCAGTTATAAACGATGTAAGTTTGGAATTTATTCAGAGAACAGGCCATGGAAGCTACAGTACGGGATACATTTAAAGTGTCAAAGACAAAGTACATTTTCACAGAAGGGTTGGAAGTATTTCCTGAAATAGTTTAAGATGTGCTACGGTTAAGAGAAATTTCGTAAAATTGAATTTAAAATTGTTTTAGAATAAAGTAGCAATTATTTTATTAGTTACTAGCTATTGCCCGCGGCTCCGCCCGCGTGGTTGTCGATTGTTGTGACTAAACATAGCATATGTCCTTCCCCAAAGTTTAATTTACGTCTGTACAAAATTTCATTAAAATTGGTACAGTGTTTTGGCATGAAAATGTAATATACAAACAGACAGAGTTACTTTCACATTTATAATATTAGTACTTACCTATGAATTAAGATATTGCCACAAAATAGTTCTTAATTAATCTACTACTCCTATAATCCTCTACCGGTACCTCTAGAGGTACCAGTTGGCATGTGAGGTTGGCTCGGGACACGATAATCTTTATGGGGCCCCAAACACCATATCGGTCTACCTTATCACTATAGCACCACCATACTTGCTAAGAAAACAACTGATCAGGCTCATACTCGTCCCACTGACACTACAAAAATGACATTAATTTATAGAATTTATAAATACAAGCTTAAAGTTCAAAATTAAGTGAGTGACTGTTCATTACATGGAGGGTTTTTGTGCCGTCAGTGGGAAGACCAAAGGCTTGCCCTGATTGTGACTTCTGCACTGATAGCACAGAAACTCTCTGTTTTGACAAGGTTGGCAGCGCGAGTATGACTTCCCTGGTGATTCACACGTTCATAGGTCACAATAACCACTTGAGGTGGCCCGTCTGCCACCGAAGTTGTATAAAAAAACATTTGTGACTTTATTGTAGTAAATAAATACAGTATGATAAACAAATATTTGATGTCGTATCATTATCCAGGAAAAAACAAAGGTCTACTGCGTCTGTTTGAAACAAACAACGCCCACGTATCCTAAAAAGTAATAAGGTACCTAGTGTTTGTACAATTCAGTGTAGTAAAAACCAGCCAAGTGTAAGTTGGAACCCCTCATTATGCGTTCCGTCACAACAATGTTAATAGGGAACTGTGTATATCTTACCTAATTTTATTATTATGTTACAAAAACAAGAGGGAGTTAGTACCTCTACACCTAGTTACTATGAAATCTAGTGGTATTGTACTCTTGAGTAATAATATGGCATGTCACGTGTATGTATAATATAAAACTGACTGTACGTTACAAAAAACGTGATAGAGATATATCACTATATGTGTGGGTGACCGGTGGAGCCGTCTGTCCCTTTGCAGAAGCAGGCCGCGGCGGCAGCGCGCGTTGTGCATCACCCCGTTTCCGGGGACGAGTTGGCGTGCGAAGGATATGTCTGTCAGCTTCACCTTCGGCAGCCAACAGTGCCCCACAGGCGCCGTGCGTTTTATTCGGTTCGAGTCCGACATAACCTCTACCACCAGCTCCGGCGGGGAGTAAAATAAACTATCAATTAGCTGACGTAATAAAAATCTATAGCTATGGGGCGATACTCTTGATTGTATATTTTGTAATTATACATACATACGTATAATCTCACCTTTATCCCTGGAGGCTTAAGCAGAGATGCAATTAACACCCACATTTTACCAATAATTATATTAGGTCCCAGGTGAAGTTCCACGTCTTAGGTCCCAGGTCCCAGGTCCCATGTGGGGGTGAGCCTATTGCCGTATTTCGGGTACTATTGTCAAGCAATGCATCTGAGACTGAGTCAGCCATACATCTGAGGGCTGTATAGGTATATCTGTCTAATGTTAAAGATCCCTATCCCTTAGTCGCCTTGTACGACACCGCATTGAAAAAGATGGGGTTGTCCAAATTCTATTCTACCGAGATCCAATGCCGATTTCGTAAAAGGACAATACATAATTACAAAGCTGTGTGCTTTGTAATTATGTATTGTCCTTTTGCGAATTCTTTAGAAACTAAACATGTTACAGAAATGAAGAACACACAAATCGAGTAATTCAAAACGTACTGACATCCTTGTTTATAAAAGTAGTTTAAATAACAAGCACATTTCTTTAGCTGGTTCAAATACAATACATGATCTCACAAAATACTATTTAAGGGCAATTTACATGCAAAGTATTATTATTTCCTTTTCGTCGATTAACAAAGCAAAAAACAAACACCGAATCCGAATTCACGTCAGCTTATAGTCTTCTAAAGGTCAAAATCAGTTAACAAAACCCTTCGCACCTGTGAATGGCCTTCTAAATTTTGGTGGCCATTAAAAATATTTTTAAGACCTCTGTCAGAGTCCAGATTAAGTACCCAGTGAGTTATCTGTCAGATATAACGTTGGGACCTTTTTGGAAAATTTTCATTGGCTTTAATAAATCTGGCCAGGTTAAGCCATTGTTTAAGTACTGTTTTTTAAGGATTATTTTAAAAGATTCATTTTTAAATGTAATTCTTTAGTATTTGGAATGTTTATCTCATTTAATGTTGGATTTCTCTTTTGTTTCAGGTAAGCATCGTGAACCAAAATATAAGAATTTCAATACATTCCTCCCGGAACGTCAAGCGTTTTTTTGGTATCCCGAAATTTATAAGCGAATTCTCGCCCGTTGACCAGAATCTCATTTTCACATTTTGTTTGCAAATAGTTACATATACCGCTATAGGAATTACATTTCGAATTCGAACACACGTCGCTGTTCGGCATCGGCACGTCCGTGCAGAATTTCAATTCGGTGTTTCGCCTTTGCTCGCCTTTGCCACGTACGGTTACAAGTTAAGAATGAATTTTGAATTTAAATTTAGAAATTTAAAAACGTTTGCTTGGTTTGTATTTAGTAATAAAATTAGTTTTTATCTCTCAAGCTAGTAGCATCTGCTGTATTTGAGTAAAAAATTCAAAATTTTATTTTATTCACGGTCGTTTTCTTTAAAATTCATACTAGATACGTATGAACTAAATTATTATATTTCTTTAATGCAATGCCAAAGGCATCAAACCCTGTAATACATGCATCCACAAAACATTTTTTTGTATAATATTATAAGATGATCAAAAAGTATTATGATACAAAAACAATGAAAATTTATAATAAGCCTCGCATAAAATTAATAAAAGGAAAAATACTAATAATAAAGACAATGAAGTCATTTTTATTAAATATATATTTGGAACTATAATATGGAAAAGTAAAAGAATTTATTTAAAAAAATAGTTTAATAGAAAATGATTTGCAAGGTTGCCTGGAAGAAATCGCTTCAGCGATAAGGCCGCCCATTGTACATTGAACTGTATAGATGCTACCTACTTGTCCTACTGTAAATCTGTTGGTGTACAATAAAGAATTATCTATCTATCTATGATATTGCGTAACATAACTATGAGAAGTAAAACTATATTACTCAAGACGTATATTCCATAACAAAACACATTTAGTTAACTCTCAGGTAGATTGTCGGCGGTGAGAGCTAAGCTCAGAATCCTAGAGGTAATACACTTACTATCTGCCAGCACAGGGTGTTCGATAATGTTAGAATACTGTGATTGTGTGTGAGCTCCGTAGTGATGTACGTGTTGCATTCAACTGGTGTACGTTCATAGACATCTAATAATATCTATGTTGTTTGGTGTTTGATCAAGTAAACATTTTGATACATGACATCAGACATGTAGCAGTAGCCTAAGAGTCTAGTATTTATGTTAACGAGAGCATAGATTTATTAGTAATAACTAGACTAGTAAGTACTTTTGAAGAAGACAGGGTATGACAATATTCCCGTCCCAATTGAGCAGACCAACTGGGTAAGTACATCTGTCCTACATAATACAGTGGCCATAATAACCTCTAGATAATAGTTTATAAGCTAATAGCACAACGCTATTAGCTAATAAACTATTATATAGTTTATGTTCTTGAAGTTTCATATCAGAAAGTTGATAAACCAACCAGAAACGTACAATGAGTAGTTTTAAGCCCAAAACAAATTACTAAATTACCGAAATTGCTTGAAACAGTTGAGAAACAAAAACTTAAAACAATTTTGGAATCCATCCATCCATTGAAACATATTCTGAAACAAAGATTCGTTTTTGAAAATAAGCCTTCTAATACCGTTATGGTTCTAACTGTAGATACAAATATAAATACCAGTGCAGAGTCGTAACAGACACTCGGAGCGGAAAATCGGTATTTCCTTATCAGTGTGCCGAAGCGAGGGGAGCAAAGCTCTGACTACTCTTACAGTTAATTCAATGTATTTGTTGTTGAATGGCCTAGAATTTTAGATTAGTGTACACTCAAGTGTACATAATAATTTCTTTAAGTGAAATTTAAAGTAGTTGGAATTTTAGATAATTGACTTTATCAAAACGCCTTGTTGTTAGTGCTTATGTATCTATATGCGTGTGACTTTGAGATCGAGTGAAGCTTTATCCCGTAGTTCTTCTGTTCAGAAATCTTAGGAAAATGTATCTGAAATAATGTGGAAATAGTGCATTTAAATAGTTCAATGAAATTTTAATAATGTGGGATTAAAGCGTGTGCCTTATTTTCGGGAATATACAGGCGTATAATAAGAAAATTTGTTAAAATATTTCTTCCATAGTTATTTTATTTACTCATGAAGCCTTTCTTCCATCGTCTTCTGTAGATTTTATTTAAAGGATATCTTTTTCATTAAAATACAGCAGTGGACTACGGTGGGCTAATTAATTTATTGATTGATATTGTGAAAATGATGACAGAAAATTACGAATTATGTATTGATTTTAAATTACAAGTAATAACTTCATCGTAACTTTATTTTCTTTTTAATTACAGTCCTCAAAAACAATACTCAAGTTATATTTAGTGAATGCATTACATAAATGAATTGAGTCAATATATTTTTGTGGCTGTTGGCACGATTCCAACACTTGGTTGACGTGTTGACTTATTCTCTATACTCGTGCTCTAGAATTATTTTAGCTTTTATGATTTTTTAATAACTAATATTCCCTTTAAATAATTTCACATTTGTGCTAATAATGAAGCTGAACAATTTATTTGCTTGATTTTAATCTGTGGAGTTAGATGTAAGTACGTACGTAATTTCTTACAAAATACAAATACAAAATGTATTTCTAAATCTCACAAGTTCAAGAGATAAGAGCTCTCAAGCAAATAAACGTTTCAACTGGCTATATACGGAATTCTACAGCCCACTACGTAAATCAACTAAAATTGTCCCCAAGTACTGAACTGTAAAACATAAAAAGTAGTTCTAGCTCTCAAGCAAATGCTTCAGCTTAATTCCCAGTATCTGTATCACTAGGTAGATAAATTTTGGTAGACATAGATAGATATATGAATAATTAATTGATTGTATAATGGAGCATCCCAAAGGTTTACCTGTAAGCTAGGAAGCTAAATCATTCAGAATGACTCCTAATTCAATTACAGATAGGAAGATCGGTCATAACGATATTGTAATGGAATCTGAAACCTGAACATAGAGCGATTTTCAATTTATGTATTATCATTGAATTTAGGGTGTTAGCGTCTCGGTATAAATTCAATGATAATAACTTTTCGAAAACAAATCATCCAATATACAATCATTTACTCTCGATGGAATATCAATTGTTTTAATAAAATTAATATTACAAATGTGAGAGTTTCAGGAAATCTGTCACGGTACTGGCATATAACGCGTAGAAATGAACGTATTATCGTAAGGAAGGCAATAACTATGGTAGTGGGTAGTTACAAGGAGAAAATTAGACCTAAGATGAGATGGATAAACTGTGCGAAAGATGATATAGCTAGGAATGCAGTGAATGTTAAGGTGACACACTAATTCTGTCTACCTCTAATAAATACGGACAGGAGGATGATGATATAGAATTATAACCAAGAGAGATTTAAGGCCTATAACATCACTAAGAAGAAAATCTGCTTAGGCTATAGGAATTCATACGACCTTTAGAGAACAATTTACAATACACGAACGTTTAAGCATCAAGCATATAGTATTAAAGCTAATAACTACATCATGAAACCCGCAACATGATCTAAGTAGCTACTCAAAATCATTAGTGATCTAATACGTCTTGTTGACTCACAAACAGATCGTACCAAACTAGACGATAATTAGACCCATATTTGCCGTATCTCATCAAACCCAGAAACTCGATATTACATACACTTAACGCCAAATCAAAGGCGAACAACAAGATGAAACTGTTATGCTTGGGTATGGATAGACATCTGTAAGCCGTTTTGAAATTGAAATTCGAATTTGTGATAACCACAGGTTTGACAATGTGTGGTTGGCAATACTTAACTAATTTCAAATAAAATAGTAGCACTTCAGAAGTGCGAACAGAAGATAATATTTGGCCATATGTAAATACTTCAGAGGAGTCACAAGTGAATTTTCACAATCTGTCACGAGAGGTGTGTCCGGAGTTCAATGCCTTTTATCTTCTCGAAAAAATGCTCTATGTACCTAAGTTTTCACTTCATTAACTGATCGTGAATTAAATAATAATTTCGTCCGTTCGTCGATTCGCGTACACTTCCAATAATTATTCATTTAATAAAACATCCAAAGTTTTGAACAATTGTAACTTCAAAATATCATCATCTAATTATATTTATAATCACCTTACAACCGTCCAATCATCCATCCCAGTCCAAATTGAATTCCAACAAAATAATAATTCGATTATGTACTGTGCAATTCCATTTTACGTAATTTCAGCCCGGCAGAAAGTTTACCACAATATATGTCATGCTAACGAATTCACGCGCATTTCACCCTAAAATTATAACACTCGCCTGAAGTTAGCTGAGGGGTTAACTCACATAATATGGAGTGTATTGCGTTACTAATATACAGGTTAAAATATCGGTTAAAGCGTCAAAAATATCGTATTGTTTTTAACTATTTAATGGAGACATGTAAAATGGATGGACCTTTCTGTTTCTGCTACTTCTGTCATGTTTGGAATAATTTATTCTAGATCTTGTTTGGGTTTAAATGGCATTGTGCGATATATCCTAGAATCTTAACTTATTATTATTCCTTGAAATTGCTGACTAAAAATCGCCATCAGTAGTATTACGAGCTTTTTAAAGTTAACCGTTTAACATATCAGATGCTTGCTACCTTAATAGTACAAAAAAAAACAGAACAAATCACCACCTGAAATCTTCCTCATGACTTTTGCAAATTTCATCCTCTTGCCGTTAGACTTCTAAGAATATTTTAATAAGAAACTTATTACGTGTAATAATCATCATATCTCACATCGACAGTTCACACAACACGTAAGTTTCAGAAATTATGCTGGAATTTTAATGTCATCGGCCCAAGGCTCTTAATTGAAAAAGTTTTGTTCCTCCGCGGGAGAATGCGCTCGGCGATGTGCTGAATTAATAAAGAGCTCTGTCAAACATTCCGATTTAATAATTGACGTGTGACATGAGTTGGAGGTGAGGTTTTAATGAGTTTTCTTAGTAGGCCCGTGTATTTTATGATTATTTAAATAAGAAATGTTTGTGTTGTTCTCGTGATTACGTTCCTCATAATTTAGATCGCAAACTTGTTTAAAAGTCAATTTCTGTTTTTCGTGTCAGTTTGTAAATTAGAGAGTTGATTCATGGATTGAAGGTGTTTTAACCAGATGCTATCCAATTTAATTCGTGCTTTTGATTGAGCAATCACTCTCATGCTTTGTTTGTGATTGTTTATCTAAGTAATTCTTCATTGGCTAAGCAATCACTATTGAAGCATTGGTAATAATAGTGCAAATTATGATGACTTACAAAATTATAGAACACCATTCAAAAATTCAAAATTTACTAACATAGGTACTTGACTTATGTTAATCCTTTATTATGTTCTAAACTGTTCAAACAAAAAGAATATGTGAACGTTAACTTGAAAGAGGGTGAACACTTTCACATTATTGTGTGTTAAGAATTTTATTATTTTGAACGATAGGATACCTGAAATGAAATTAGTGGTTACCCCTGTAGTTAAGCTAAATTGTTTTAAAATTTTGAAGTTTGAAATATTTTCAAAATATTTAATACAAAAAATTATAGTAAAATTGTCATTTTTTATCTCTTCAGACTTCAAGTACTTACAAGTACTGTAAGTATTATTATTTTTAAACAGTTTATACTCAAACTATGACGATACACATAAACCTTTATGAAGCTTCAACAGAGTTATTCTGTATAAAAATTACGTTTGATTTATTGCAGTTACGTTAACTGAGTTTGTTTTCACGTTTTGTTCTGATGTTGTCGCAGTTTTTATTTAAATTTTTACCGTTAACAGTTATTCGAGTTGTTTGTTCATTGTGTCTCTGCGAGTTTTTTTACATTTTTACACTCTGTTAGTATTCACGGAATTACTGAAAACGTTCGTGACTTATATCATCCTCGTAGCGCCATTTTATGGTAAGGTTGATTTTTTTTGTTCATTTGTGACACATCAATACACAATTCGATATTGAGTATCTGCTTAGCTAAGTTAGTAACTTTTTATTAAACATCAAAACGGTAAATTCTAAGGAAAAATGTATTTAGTTGTATGACATTATACACTTTGTAGTTTAAATGATCGATGCTATGATGTACATTGGGACATGCCTATATCCAGCAGTGTACTGAAATTGACTAATACAATAATTATAATTAATTATAATTAAATTAAATAATTGATTAAAACTGCAGTGAAGCCTAAAGAATGCCGATTGCCATTAGAAATGCCAAAAATATGCTAATCCTATGGTACAAGTGTGTAATGTTGGTGATTACCGCTGAGGCACCATTGAGGTCTTAAGAAAGCCGAAGACGGTAGTCATCAATACACATGTGTATTATACGACATTTTTCAACACAATTACGAAGAAAATAACTTAAAAAATGATTTTATCTACTCTCATACTGGAGTGCAAACATTAAAAATTAAAAACAACTTTATTGACATTGTTTACGCACAGAGTATCAAAATAAATTAAAAAAATACATAATGTAGGGTGGAGGTACTTCCCTAGTCGAACTGCTCAATTGGGACGGAAATACTATCGTGTTCTACCTCCTATGACTACGTTAACTATTTCATGAGATTAGATACAATAGTGTATAAAACTGCACGTAATTTGGATTAAGGACCCTAATTATGCAACCGTTTCATTAAGTATTGTGCCCTCTGTGGCGTAGCGGTAGAACGTTTGACTACCACGCAGAAGGCGCGGGTTCGATTCAATATGTATGTAGTTACAAAAAAAAGTATCTAAGTATGTTTATCCGCATTCTAGATTCCATAACACAAGATAGTTAAACTATGCTTACCCTGGGTCTCGATAGCGTTGTGTAGAATGTTGTGGAATATTTATATGTGGAATATACCTAGTACCTACTTTTATAAAAAGTGTATTTAAGGAAACAATTAGTAAATGTGTAGTTAGTTAAATTATAATAATCTATTGTAATGGCATAGTTTTGTATATTAAACGCGTACAAGTTGTAATTATCTATTTAAATACAAAGTTGCATAAAATGAGTAAGCAGTAGGCATATTAAGTTATTTTTACTATTGAACATGATCTTTTTGTATCGAACTTTTTTAAGAACAAAGCAATTCAACTAATAAAATAAATAAAGTTATAACTCACTCGTGAATTATAGCAAGAAAAAGTCATAGTTTGATTATAGGTGCCTAATTGCGGTGAAATTCGAGCCATTTTATGAGCAAGTGTGATGAAAATGAATGTCAACATGTTGTCTTTATTTACTTTTATTTTTATAACCCCTTACAAAATGTGCTATACCAGAGGTGTCACACTCTTGCTACCAACCTTTTAGGAACTTTCAAATGCCCTTCTTAAAGAACTCTATATTTTAGTCGCTTAGGAAGTTCATTGAGATTTACGATTAAATGACATGTTTTCCAAAATATAGAAAGTCGTAGAAAGTTAAATCTTTACCATGCTTCTAGGTACTTCGTTATTGCGCTTTTCAAATTATGCACACCTTAAATTTTCTAAACAGAACATTATTTTCTAATTACAAAAAAAAATACCTCACTGTATTTCACGCGGCAAATGTAAAACAAGAAATATTCGCGCCAACTTCGCACCGACTGATTAATTAGACAAACTTTAATTAGAGCGCGGCTATAACTCATGACGTCACGTCCTATGACGTAGGATACAGAATATTTTGTAATATTATATGGAGGGTATATTCGTAACACTGAATGGTCACCGAATTTTTCTTTATTATTGTTGGTTGGCTAAAGTAATTATTACATTTTTAAGAACGTATTAGGTTCTTAGGACACAAATCTTGACAAGCACAACACTCAGTGCTAGACATGGCGGTAAATCCATCCAATTGAGCAGCCCAACTGGGGAAATACCTACGCCCTACAGAATACCGAGGCCATTTTAACCTTGTGCTATGTTTCCAGTGGTGAGTAGGATAGCCAGAGCTCACTGGAAAGTTTTTGTGCTGTCAGTGGGAAGACCAAAATTTTGACCTGCTTTGTCTTTTACACTGACGGCTCAGAAACTCTTTGGCCTTACAGGGTTGACAGCGTGAGTGTAACTTCCTGTCGATAGGCCACGATAATCACATCTCATCAGGTGGACCGCGTGTTTGTCTGCCCCCTAAGTGGTATAAATGCAATAAGTCGTCCTTGTGATCGAGAGGTCATTACCTCAAATCGTGGCCATTACATTGGCGAATCTTTTGATATTCTGATATACTATTTTTTGAACTCTTATTTTCCATTATATTTTACACATAATCCATTCATCTTTTTTTGAATACCCTTATAACAGTTCACCTTCTTATACATCAACAGCCTCTGTGGCGTGGCGGTAGTGCACGCGACGGCTACGCAGGTGGCGCGGGTTCGATCCCCGCTCAGTGCAAATATTTGTATGCATGAATATGGGTATTTGCATTGGTCTGGGTGTTTCTATGTATAATATGTATGTATTTACAAAAAAAAAGTATTTAAGTATGTTTATCCGTATTCTAGATTCCATAACACAAGCTAGTTAAACTATGCTTACCATGGGTCTAGATAGCGTTGTGTAGAATGTTGTAGAATATTTATTTATTATTATTATTTATTACATAACTTGTTTGTATTATTAAATTACAACTTATCGTGTAACCGCGACAGCTCCCGTGATACTCACATGTTGGGTGGCTGACTAGTGACTAGTGACTCTGTAAAGAAAGATTATTAGTTGAGAGCTAGCGAGATACCGCCATGATCTCTGGCAGAGGTATCTCAATCGCTCTCATCTCATAATACTTGCAGTATGACTAGGGACAAAGAAAGATCATGAGAGCTGTACAGCGCTCGCGTGTGACTGCATAGCTTAGCGGTTAAGCAGTCGGCCTTACGATCGAGAGGTCTAGGGTCCCTGGTCGCTACACTACAACCACAAGCAATTTAGCTTAGCTGGAGGGGTTAGAGGGAATATTATATTTCTGTTCTAATATTCTTTAAAAGAAAATGTATGAAATCTTCAAACATGTATCTTTGCTTAACCCAAAAATGCTCGTAGCTCATACACCACCCTAAATAACCGTCAGAACATTTCATTGTAACTTTTATGACCGTTCGCAAATTATAGTCTAGTTATATTAAAACTATTTTGATATATAAGTCTGCCAGGCAGTTTATGAAATACAGTTTCAATATAATTTCGGTAATATTTAGCTAGTGTGATGTGATGTAAGTTTGTCCGTAAATAACGGGTAGAATAGCGTTATGAAATAGCTCCCGTTGAATTTAATGGAATATGTAATATAATGGTCGGACAACTATATGAAATACGTGAATATCGCATGTCATGACACGGCATGCTAGCCGGCAGCCGCAACCACAGGGTTTGCATGCAATTCCAGTATACAGCATGACTAATATTGCTCATCGAGGAGTACAATTATTTAATAATTGTAATTTTGCAGACTTCTCGTGCAAAATTATGTTCTCCTTTATTTGGATAGTTGCTTCTTTTGCATTGGAGAGATTCATATAAGCGGTATAAACCGGATTCAACCAAATTACAATGTAGCTCACTCTAGTGTGTTGTATTCACTCAGTATGTTCACTCTTTATAATTTATTGACAGCTTCTGTGGGTTGTGGCAGGAGGCGCGTGTTCGATTCCTGCTCAGTGCAAATATTTTTATGCAGGAATATGTAAATTTGCATTGGTCTGGGTGTTTCTATGTAAAATATGTATGTATTTACAAAAAAAAAAAGTATTTAAGTATGTTTATCCGTATTCTAGATTCCATAACACAAGCTAGTTAAACTATGCTTACCATGGGTCTAGATAGCGTTGTGTAGAATGTTGTAGAATTTATTATTATTAATTTATTATATTGACAACAAAAAAAGTATCTAAGTATGTTTATCCGCATTCTAGATTTCATAACACAAGCTAGTTAAGCTATGCTTACCATGATTCTAGATAGCGATGTGTAGAATGTTGTAGAATTTTCATTTATTTATTTATTATTGTTAGTTCTATGTGCCCAAGCAATCTAATTTCTGAGACATAAGATAAGATAAAATATTCTTTATTGTACCATAAATAATTATATGATAACAATTTAACAATAACTAAAATGCACAATGGGCGGCCTTATCGCTAACAGCGATTTCTTCCAAAAGCAAAAGAAATTATAGGGTATTGCACAATTATTTTTAACATACATAGAAAATGATTTGAGGACATAATTATATTAGTTTTTTATACTGACGACACTTTTTAGCTTTCTGAATATTAATTAGGTAAAGTACTAAATTCATTCTAAATAATAAAATTCAATATTATACAGATTTTGAATAAAAATATTATTCTATTTTATCTTCTAAGAGGTTAGTTGGCAATAGTCCAAGTCTCGAGATTATACTAGACTTAGTATGGATATGTTGATCTCTGGGGTGCTATGAAATCAACAATTCCAGTCAGTTATAAGTCTTGTCTAGTCTACGTTAGAAGATTAAGTTCGTTAAGTTAAAAATATTTAGTATACTCGTAGCTATACCTAAAGTTTACCGCGTAGCCTAGTGGTATGGGTAATGGACTGCTGAGACAAGGTCTCGGGTTCGATCCCAGGTTTTACCATGGCACACATCAATGACTTTTCGATGCTTTTCGAAGTTATGTGTAATGTTATCGCAGGTTTATAAGTGCCTGGTTAATGGCAATAGACTCGCGACCTGTTACATGGGGACCTAAACATATACTGGTGAAATGTGGGTGCTAGCACCTCTGCCTACCCCTTCGAGGATATAGGTGTGAGTTTATGTTATGTTATACCTAAAGTAAGTCATTCCCGTACGGAAGGAATCCAACATTATTAATGATATAATAATGTAGCTTACATACATGAGTTCACCTCTCAGTCACCGCTCACATACATGAATTACCCTTCTTTTTTAAATAGTCGTATAAAAGTGTATAGTAGCATAATGTTGAGCATTTGGCAATAATATCAGAATGAATTAATTTATGGTAGACGTTTTATTACGTAATATTAATTTGCAACAATTGGTGGTGCTTATTAAAAACCAAATTTATTGTCATGGATTTATCATCAGGCAAGGTGAACTAATATTGACCTACATAAAAAACTCACTCAATACATTCACCTTGCGAGTGTTACCATCGTTCATATCAGCCATAAGTATTTTTATAAAGTAGAGTCCTATTGTCAAAACTGGCCGCATAGACATCAAAGTTCCAATTTTAAAAGTAAATTCTCTGTCAAAGACCGCACGGTAACCGCATTCGAGTTTTAAAATTGATGCCAAAAGTATTCTGCAAATAAAATGTCTGTGTCTCCACTGATTGAGAGTATGTGGTGAGCGAGCAACGTCTAAACTTTTTAGGAAAGTTGATAAAATACTGAATTTTCCAGCACTTGAACAGTTAAAAGTATTAGAAAATCATTTATAATAATTGTGGCCAATGGTTTTATTTAATATAAAACGGTGTAGTTGAAATTTTTCAATCTTTCATTAGGTACAAAGTTAAACTAACGTGTCATAAAGAGTTTTAGCAATTCAAGAATTAGGCTAAGCATAGTTTCCTTTCCCTAGTTCCGGAGCCACAAAAGATCCTTACAATTTGCTAATGTCCGTGCC
This sequence comes from Eilema griseolum, assembly GCA_963662185.1. Classification (NCBI taxonomy): domain Eukaryota; kingdom Metazoa; phylum Arthropoda; class Insecta; order Lepidoptera; family Erebidae; genus Eilema; species Eilema griseolum. The sequence continues at coordinate 4,316,889 of OY759245.1, forward strand.
ATTCTGTTCATTCTTCGAGTTCGTCCATATCTGACCGTGCTAGATTATGGTGTTATTACAAACGTCAATGCTTTATCATATCTAACAATAGACACGAATTTTAGTTAGCAACCTTGAAATTAACACAAAAGATTTCAGATCGCTCAAATAAAAGACTAGACAATTTAGCTTATTGCATTCTACTGCTGGATAGATTAAATACGGAAGGTGAAGGACGATATAATATTGCACACATTGTGAACCACAATATGCATAAAATTCAATTTACAATATTTTTTTAGAAACAAAAAGTCTGTAACACGAGCGGAGTAGAAGATTAAGTTAAGAGTAGTGAAACTGTGCAGTAAATGTAGTATATTATAAAAATTGATACAAGTTTGAGTTAATTGAACTGTCCTTTGTTCCACACAAAATAAATTTGAAATAAAATATATAACTCAAGGTGATGCAAATGAACACCCGCCGATGTTTCGAACAATTTAAAATTTAAAAAGTATTCAATGAATTTGATTCATCGTCAAATCTATGGCATTTCATAACTGAATTCCATACATAGTAGAAGCAGAATTTTTCAAATTTGAATTTTCACATCCGAAGCGCGCGTGTCGATGGATGTATTTTGACATTGAATTAATTGGAAAAGTTTACTACCAGAAGTTATCTTGTCGGGGCGCCGTTGGTGAATTTTTAATTTGAATGTTTAGGCGCGGTTTTTCCTTTGATCAGTACCAGTAGGCCCGTGAGCTGCCCGAAATTTAGTTAGAAGTATTTCAGTGACCTCATCAAAGCACAGATTACAGATAACAAGGATTCTCGCTAGATATTGTTACGTTTGTGTATTTTATATACGCAACCATCAAATGAACCAAATCTTTGAGAAGAAACAGAAAGTTGAACCAATTTACGGTTGAAATGTTATTAATTCGATAATTTTATAAACCTTGTACGTATATTCGTAATAATTTAATTAAGTAACTACTCAAATTATATATAACATTTGAATATATTAGTTACTATTCTATTCGCTCGTGGAATGCATAAGATATTCATTAAGAATTTTTATTTTAAGACGCTTCATTCAAAATCTAAACCAATAACAAATAATATAATTAAATATATCTAAGGCTTTGTCACTAATATTTTGAATATTAGGTTTTTTTTATACACCTATATGTGACCAACATAAGTCCGTCACCTTTTAATCATTGAGATATTGAGTTTATTATTATTTTATAGGGAGAACAAAATAAATGTGCACCTGTTTCATTTTACAAGCGTTTAGGACTAATCCATTGTCGAGACACCATTTGTTAATATTTTCTAAGTCAGTTTGTAATTTTTCGAAAGCCTCAGACAGTTGTATCAGCCACGGGAAGGCATGTGTCGTCTGCATACTGATAGGTGGTATAGTGACTCAGAATGTTGTTCATATCATTCACGTAGGTAATAAACTGAAGATAGCCCAGCACAGATCCTTGAGCAACACATACATCAGTAGATATTGTCTTGATATAGGTTTTATTTATTTTGACACGATAAGATCTGGTCTGTAGATAGCTCACACACCATTTTAATAACGGGCCACGTATACCAGCACTGTTTAGTTTATTAACTAGTCTGTTATGATTTAGCGTATCAAACGCGCGGAAGAAATCAATAAGAATAGTACTAGCATGTACTAACATGCTACCCGGAGTTTAATGCTTTGTTTACCTCATCCGTGATTTTTGAAAGAAGCAAAGTTGTGCTTTTATTTTCCTGAAACCCGAATAGATTTTTACTTATAATTTTATTATCCTCTTAAAAGTTATGAATTTGTTCGCAAATAAACTTCTCAACAATTTTGATAAAAGCGTAATAGATCGATAGTTGAACAATGTCATCTTGTTTTCCCAAATACTAGCATTGATTAGGTAAATTTGCAATAATATTCCGCGAGCTATGTCGGTAACTTCAATTCTTTGTCGGATGATCTCGATTCGATATCTATCCTTCGAAGGAACTCCTGGTATAGCTACGCGACTACTAAACAATTAATTGATTAAAAGCTTAGTACAATAATGTGTGTAAACAATTTATATTTTCAATTAAATTCATCAAAAATAGGGCAGATAACGTAGGCTCGGGTTAATTCATGCTACGTGGACCAAAATGACATTTAATTAAAATCACAAGTAGCCTAAGAGCTTGACAAATTACCCTTCACGTCGCCTACAGCTGAGTTTAAACAAGCTCGGTTTATGAGTTAAGATTAACTAGTAATGATTTGAATTTCGAATAATTTTGACTTCTTGTTTTAGACTACTTGCTATATTATGATGATAAACAGGCAGTATTCTTTAAAATAATATTATGAATACAATATTATGAATTTTATATTAGGTAACTTTAATTTAGATATTTTTGCTGTAATTTTTGTGTTTGCTTTTGCCTTGATTGCACAATAATTATATTTCTTTTTGTATATTTCGAAATTCAATATTTAAGGTGAACTACTTTAGTGTGATAAAAGAAATAGACAGACGTATTTTTACTTTTAGTGTTAAAAGATAACATAAGGAGCCAGAAAAACATTTAAATCCAAATCTCTATGACCCAATTTTTTCATTGTCATTATGCGTATCCTTCACACCGGATTTGTCCTGAACATAATTTAGCGTATTAAGAAATTTCCTCGTCTCCTTCACCTAATCCCCCTAAAGTCCAACCTCACATTAATTCTTAGCTTGACGTCTGTAAATACGCAAGGAATTCTATTCAAAGCCAAATTTTAATTATACCAGCCGTCTTTACGACAGTTCCTCGCCAACACATCGTTTTGTGAAGAAGTCATTATTTCACGTTAAAACATGATTGTGCCGTACAAACGTATTAATTTAATTAAAATTCTGTCATGTTTGATGGAAATATCTATTTATGAGAGAGAATGAATTCATTTCTGATAATGGTTAGGTATATTAAATGTGAATAAAAACTCGAATTCCATATCACTTTATTCAGAACTTGTGAAAGACATTAAGGTAACGTTATTATTTGTATCTGGTGCAGTCAAACAGACCTTCAATTCTACTGAAGCAAAACCACTGTCATTCCACAGACACTTCAAAAAATGACATTAAATTTTAGACTATTTCTGTACCTTTTAATTCCAAAATTAAATAAAAAGAGTTTTATTACACTTTTTCATTCTCTCTGCAAACAGCCTTTTAATTTTGGGCTTTAACCCCATTGCTTTAATGCCTAAAATTAAATGGACTTTTTAGCAGTGTGATATGACAGTAGTTTTGCTTTAGCAGAAACGAGGCCCAGTTTATGCATAACATGTGTTGTGTCAAAAACATCAGTCTTCTCTCTTATCTCTGCATTACCTTAAGGTTGACTACTAGATCCTTAAGGTTGACTAGTAGACTAAATGAAACTTCTTAAATCTGTTTGAAACATAATATTACATAACATTTGCTATTAAGATTTCCTAAATGTTTGCTTACAGATAACCTTCAAGAAATGATATTTAGACTTACTGTTTGTTAACCAAGTATGAGAAATATCTTACTGTGATGCTGCAAACCAGTGAAGTCTTGAACCACTAGTTTAAAACTAACACAAACAATGTCAACATTAATTCACAACTGAAGAATGAAACGAACCAAACAATAGTAAAGTCTGCAGAAAGCGAAACGTCAACTGTATTAAATATTCAGAAAGGCAACCTTCGTTCAACGGTTGGCTTGTAAATGTTTGTAGAGCTTTGCCGACTTAATGATTCCTTGGTACCTACTCAAGAAGTTGATCACGTTTTTGATAGTCAAGATGTATAAAGTAAAACATTGCTGCAGTAGTAAAATATTAAGCAGAATACGAAAATTCCAGTCATAGATCTGCATCAATTCCTACCATGGAACACATAAATAGAACAAAAACACACTGTTTCTGAAATAAGTATAATTATTTTAACTTATCTAACCTTTCACCACTATGGGGAAGAAATTATCCCTATAGTAGTAGGTACTGCACAAAATAGTTCAACCTTTTCATGTTGCTTCAAAAAAAGATATACATGTGATATTTTAGTTTATAGAAAAATCTATAGTACATTTTTGTTTGCGTTATCCACAATGTTGGAATGTTTACAACGAACGAAACCACATGATAACTCTTTGCTGAAATTGAGCTCCATTCTGCAAACATTTGGCGATAAAATCCTAAACCCCGTGTTCTCTTGATTGGTTCATACAATGTAATTCTGTACGGTTGGTAGCATCGTGTCCGTAAGATAACTGCCAACTGCATAAACTTCCCCGTATTGCTCTGTTTTAACAAAGATTTATACTACCCTAGTCGTCGGACATGGTTCTGTGTGGATATATTTTAAAGTTGGATGTGTTTTACGCTGGGGAGAGATAGCTGTACTATTCACACAGCCCATTGGCTTACTTATCAAGTGAGATGTTGTAGTTGCTATGTACTTTTGTGAAAAAGAGTTGAATAAAAGTAGGTGTTATTTGTAACCGCACCTGGAAATGAAATAGGAAATGGGAAATGATTGATTTTTAGTTAGTTATGACGATCTTGTGACATTATGATGGTAAAGGGCGTGCTAGATGTGTGTATGTATGTATGTAATATCGCCATTAAATTACAAAATTATAATTGATATTCAATGCACTTCATATGATCGACGAATATAAGCTAATATCTTTCTACCAAGTAGAACAAGTTCTCATACATGTCTTCAGACCAATCGTATATCTTAACTATCATACTTGGCATTATTCCATTTGGGAGGAATTCTTTCAAATGCTCAAGCCAAAGATAGGGAAGACAAGTTGGTTTTCCGACGTTGTTAAAGTTAAAACATTTGCCTTTGTGAAACTGTGTTCTCAGAAATGATTTGAATGATTCGGTATATAGTTTGAGTTTTATTTTAAATTAAATTTTCTGAGAACTGTTTTAAGGGGCTATAGAAAGTTATTTACTTATAACAAGTATATTACATTATACTTATTCATAACGAGGAAAGTTAAAAATTTAATAATTTTCATAAAGATATAAAATTTTAAGGTATCGTTTTTATTTAGAAATTTTATTTAAAAGTAAACCTTGCTTAAATTTTATTGTATGGCGTGAAATTTGTCAATTGATTTAATTTGTAGGTGACATTAGTTTTATTTATGTGAAAAATGTATTGTTCCTGTTTAATGTAAATTACAATTATTATATGAAGTACTAACATAGTTTATAAATCTTTAACTAACAAAATATGAATAAAATGTCTGAAATAAAGTATTATTATATCTAAATTAAATAAGCTACTTTTTAGCTTCTGATTTCTTCCTAGCCAGAGAATGTTCCTTTTATAATTACATCTTTCAATATTATGTAGAATAGAGTTAAGATTATTGAATGAAATTTTGAAGCATTTAGTATACTAACTATTCAAATCGATTAAGGTAGAATAAAAATTTTGAATCAGTTCAGCTCTGACCACTGATCCAGTACCTTAGTAGTCAGAGCTTACTGCTCGGCATCATGATCTGATTATTTTTTTTCCCTATCTAAATCGATCGGATTCGTCTCTCTTAATATCCTTGTAATGTTCACCGTAGGGTCTAGGTTCCACCGTGTTGTTATCTTACTTATCCAGAAAATAGTGATCTCTCAAAACTAGCCCGGAGAATACGCAGTAAAGGTGTGAATTGGTATTCACACCTTCACTGTGTCTTTACTAGTAGAAGAGAGTGTCTTCTACTGACGGCACAGAAACTCTGTACTTACAGGGTTGGCAGCGCGACTGTGACTCCTCTGGTGATACAGACGTCCATAGGCCACGGTAACTACTTTCCATCAGGTGGGCCGTGTGCTTGTCTGCCAACTAAGTGGTATAAAAAAAAAAAAAAATATAGTAAAGAACACAGTCATGGTGTGAATGAGATAAAAATGCCTCTTTGGGCTGCTGAAAATAAACTTTGATTATTTTATATGTATTATTAAGGTAAATTAAAACGACATAAAATATTCAAATTCATTTAAAGCTTCCTGAGTAAATTGCAAAGTAATTATTAAAATTGAACATTACAAGCAAAATTCACTTTCCCCAATTTTATAAAAACGGATCAAGCAGAACGTACAAAATAATATTCAAAAATAAAAACGGACCTCACAAGAATTTCACAATGTCAGACGTACAATATTTTCCCTTAAAGTACTTACACACTTGTGCAAAAACTGTTCAAATTCCAAAACTCACAGTAGCCGCTCCAATGAATCTAAAGTATTCTCCTCAGATCGGTACAAAACAATTTTATTAACAAAACCTCATTGCAACAAATGGTTCATAAAGTCTGTATCCTATATCAGAAAGGTAGGACGAATTCTAACAGGGTTAAACGGTACCCGACCTGTGGCGTCCAACCTTTCGTGCTCGATTGGGGTGCCATTGGACAAATATGGATATTTTTTTCTCTTTCGCCTATCCAATATAGTATTGTTCTTTACGACATCTTGGTAAAAAAAGATATTGAAATTATGAAATTTTTTTGTCAAAGATAAAAAAGAATTTCGAAATGAGAATCTTTGGTTTCGTCTTTGATATGTTTTCATATAATTTTTTATATTGCGTATTCTATGTGATATATTAGAATTGGAATGTAATATGTGAAATATTAATATAGGTAATATTTAACATCGGTGTAGATATGATATCTTTTGATCATTTTTGTTGCTTATGTTATGTTTAGGCTCACCCCCTATTACGTGAGACCGAATACAATGATTGGTGAAATGTGGTTGTTAATTCACCTCTGCCTAACCCTCCACAGATAAAAGCGTGATTATATAATGTATGTTATGTTACTGTAAGGATATAGCACCTAACGATACAATAATTCATTTCTTGAATTCATTAATGTATTAAAAAAAATGTATTTCAGTTAAAAATTAAATTGCACCATTATTTACATTATTAATAATGTCCTTTTATCCAACTAATAATAATTAATGTGAGAGTTTATGAAAATGTTTGGATAAATGTTATTCAATCACGCTCTAACAGCTGGATAAATCTTACTGAAATTTGGAGCTAGAATAAATTACAGTCCGAAATAACACATAGGCCAGTTTAAAATTGTGAAATTTTCCATCTTGATTTTAAATCAAATAAACATTTTTCATGTCACGATAAACATACTGTATCACAATAATATAGTACAGTTTTGACGTGTCATAAATAAAAGAACCAACATTATATTCCCCTACACAATTCGAAGGACCAAAACGGAAATCAAATGAAGCGATCCATGGATCTGGTTCAAAGCGGATCCTCGCAGATGATGTCGTTCCCAGACTTCCTGGCAACTACGACGTCTTGAATACGGATAGCAGGATAGTATTTTGTTATTCTTGTATGTGTATACGTATTTATGGAATGCATTTGAGACTGCTGAGCTTTCGTATGTGTTAGAGAAATGTTATAAGTTCATGGTAACAATTCATTTTAGGTTTTGTTTTCTTCACCTTACTAAATTTATTTTAAAATGCACTTATTTCTGATTCCATTTTGATTATTTCACGTGATGAGCGGTAGTTACTTAAAGTAAAAAGGCAATAATTACGTAAAGGCCTATGTCCAGCATTGGACTGCTATGGGCTAATTGATTGATTGATTGATGTAAAGAAGCAATCATTTGCGTCACATACGGTAATTTATTCACTACATATTTAAAGTATGATGTTAGATTTTTTTTTACATCACTGAATCATATAATTTGGTATACATGACGGCATAATTTTATATTGTGACAAATACCGTATATTAGTATATCAAGGGAGTCGACATTTTGCGTTTGGTTTTGATTACTTCGTCACAAAAAAAAAGGTTATTAAGTATTATCAGCTTTGAGTCGTCACATGTTTCGATTCGATTCCTGCGAAATATTCCTAGGTACTATATATGAATAAGAACCATTTGTATTGGTGTATTGGTCTGGATGCTTGTATGTAAGAACTGGTATTCCTCACCTATACAAGCTAGTTAAGCTATGTTTATTAAAAGTCTGAATAGCATTGGGTAGAATGTCCTATTTTTTTAGTTTTTATAATTATTTTAATAACTTTTGAATAGTTGGCATGCTTTTAATTCAGTTTAATAGATTGGACAGAGTCATCAAAAAAAAAAAAAAAAAAAATCTTTTCTCCTTATTTATTAACTTCATAACCTCCGATCTTCAGTGTGCGTATCACTTGTATGCTGATGACCTGCAGTTGTATAGCCAAGCCCCGGTGGATAACATTTCGGAGGCTATCGATAAAGTAAGCGCAGACTTATCCTTTATACGTCGTTGGTGTGACGGGTTTGGACTGACCGTTAACCCTGACAAATGCCAGAGTATGATAGTGGACAGCATGTACATGATGCGAAGGTTGAAGGGCGTGATCATGCCAGCTGTTATATTCGATGGCAAAATAATTCCTGTCACACTTAGTGTTAAGAACTTGGGCCTAAATCTTGACTCAACCTTCAGTTGGCGGGTTCAAGTCACTAACGTCTGCCAGAGAGTGACGGGGACACTAAGGGCTCTTTATCGCCTTAAAAACTTTCTTCCGGTTAAAAGCAAGACAATGCTTATGCAGACTTTAATCTTTCCTATCTTTGACTATGGTGATGTATGCTATTTCGACCTGAATGCAGATCTGCTCAATAAACTTGACCGACTTCTCAACAATTGCATTCGATTCGTTTACAATCTTAAGAAGTATGACCACGTTTCGGCTTGTCGTACTGAGCTGGGTTGGTTGCCTATACGAAGGCGACGTAGTCTGAGAGCTGTCACTTTGATATATACCCTATTAAACTCTCCTAATGCCCCAGCTTATTTAAAGTGTCAGCTCCACTTACTCGGCTCTAACCATAACAAAAATTTACGCTCGTCGAATAACTTACTCCTACACTGTCCCACTCACACGACAAGCCTTGTCCACTCTTCTTTCTTAGTCCAGTCTATTATTTTATGGAATGCGCTTCCTCTGGAAATCAGAATTTCAACAAGCCGTTTTATATTTAAGACCAGAGTACACTAGCTCTACAGCAACCCATAGTTGGCGAACAAATAATTTCAGATCGCATCTGTATGTATTCGTGTAGGTATATTTGTATAAATATATATATAAATATGTATGTTCTTTTTATTTTTTATATTTATTTTTTATGTATATATCTATGTATATATTGGTCTATATGTGTATGTAGTTTACGATGTTTATAAATACTTATATATGGATATATTATTATTTATTTATTTTTCATTTCATTTTCATTTATTATATGTAATTATTATTTGTGTATCAAACGTAGAGAACTATCACCACAACACTTCGTGCACCTACCTTTGATATAAATATCTTAATCACATTATCACCTTAATGTTGACTGGTAGAAAATGCATGTGGCATTAGGTCCGCCTTTGTACAATCCTTGTCTGTTTGTGCAAAAAGTTCAAATAAAATAAAATAAATGATTATTAATGATATAAATATCATTCATTGGTGCCGATAGTTCGTACGAGTATCGGTAGATGGCTCCCATCGTCGTATCGCCGTAAGACTGAAGATATATATAGGAAGATTTGAATGATTTCAGGCAAGGTTCGGTGGCTTAGTGGTCAGAGAATTCCCCCTGTAAGGAAAAGATTTCTGGTTAGAATCCCGCCAGAACTATTTTTTTACTCCTATATTAATCGATTTGAACAGTTCAAATCAAATCAAATCAAATCAATTCAAATCAAATCAAATCAAATAATTTATTTGCATAACATAGGTTACAGAAAGTTAGTAAAAGATACATTTTCGATAAATGTATAGGTCCGCTGTATTACAACCTCTTCAAGGTGTGCAAATATTTGATATTGTCTATATATGAAACATTAGTTGGCATACTATATGCTTTAAAATTTAATTCAACTTATAAAATTGATACAATTTCATACTTTTAGTTCAGTAAAAGGCCCTGTAGTCATGTTACAATATTTAGTTTGATAATCAATTTAATGTTAAACTTGTCAATAATGATTAAGGCTATTTAGATAAACGAATACAGATTCCCGCAAATTACTAATCTATTGTGGACAAATTCAACCATTCCGAATTCATTAGTCGGGTACAAACCAATTTAATATTTATTAGTACTGATTGTATTTCAATATCAAACACCCTTCAGTGTTAAATAATGATATTAAGGTGTTGTCACTTTTAAGAGATAGTGGTTTTCATAGAATGAATAATTTGAGTTTGCTTCTGTACAAACTAAAATTATTAATTTTAGGTTTCTGTACCTCAAAAGGAATAAAACGGAATACTTATAGGATCATTTAGTTGTCCATCTGTCCGTCTGTCTGCCAAGACCATCTCAGGAATGCGTTGAGGTGTCAGGTTGAAATTCATACCACATACTCAGATCTGTAACGTCTTGAAACTGTGGCAAAATTAAACTTCTAAGTCAGCGCATTAAATATATATTATGGTTTGTGTAGTTTAAGTTACGGAACCCTCGATGCACGAGTCCAACATGCACTTGACCGGTTTTTTTACTTATAAATTCTTTTCTCTTCGAATCTCGCGCTCCATAAAATACAATATATAGGTACATACAAACATACCTTTGATTTGCCTGACCTTTCGATCAGGCTGTACCGGCTGTGGTCACAGAGTAACTGGCTCAGTAGTGCACAACAAAGATAAAATGTTTGTACCTCTACCATGATCGTGTTAATTCCCGTTAATATATTTGTATTTTAAAATAGCTCTTTAAATAGTTTGTGGCTTCCCTAATTTGGTATCTGTGTTTCGTGGGACAGCTAAGTCATTGCTTTTCTTATTGTCTCTGCCAATCGAGACATCCATACCATTTATTTACAGCATGCCGTTTTAACAATATATCTATGACAACGATAAAAGTATCTATAAAAATAAGAAATAACAGAACTTGATGTTAATAGTATGATTTCTTTTTCAAAATTATTTATCAAGTATTCCCTTTAGCACAATCAATGAAATCATTTAAATTATTTGTTCCTACATTTGTTGCTGTATTGAATTCGTTCAAGCAAAACTTTTTGCTCGAATATTTTTTTTACAAATTGAATTGAATTTTAGTATTTCAATTTAACAATTGAATAGTTGTTAAAATGAAATAGTTTTGGTGGAGCTAAAAGATTTGAATGTTTAACTATTATAGCAAATAGCTTTTGCCGTTCGATAAAGGGTTCGGTAGAATGTGTACCAAATTCGCGATTCCTTTGTGGAGTATTTGAGGCGTAATAATCCAATATAAATCTGTCGACAGTCCTCTGTCGTCGTAGATACACATCAGTAACACAATTCCATATGAAAAACTATTGGGAAATCAGATTAAATTGGATACGTGACTATTTTTATATAAGATCTTTCTTTTATTGGTTGGCTTATAGCTTCTAGTCGCGGGGAAAAAGAAAGAAATACTTTTAAAAGTTAAAATACTCCTAAGATTGATTTTCATTTCTCAGAATTTCCAAAGACTTAATCATAATTCCAAAGACATAACATTCCAAACATTCCAAAGACATAATAAAGTATTAATCAACTATTAAGATTACCATTGATAAAATACGATTCTTATACATGCCTATAATAATTTTGGTAAGCTTATAAAGTAATAAATACATCTCTACGCAGGTTACGAGAAAAGACAAATCATAGGAGACCTAGGTTGAGGATTAAAAAAAAACATTTTTACAGATTAATTACTAAATTCATAATGAACCGTGTTAATCATAATCATGAAAGGAAATAAAATAATAATATATCCATAGCCGAATGAATTCACCCGTACCAATTTCAAAGATGTCCTGTTGTTTATGCAAACTAATTAAATAAAAGGCCTATTCAAATTTGTTGGTTTACTTGGAAATGTGCGTCAAAACAGGCGCCCTTAATTAAACAAAGAGGGCGGAAATTCAAATGTTGTTTTAAATAAATTATTTTATACATAAGCCTGACTTGCTTTCAATATTGAAGTGCCGATCAGTAATAATATTTATTTCTCTATGCTAATCAATCCAGTCAAAATTTACATTTAATAATAAAATAAACGTCTTTATTGTACACGAAGGACATAACAATACAATATGAGAGACACAAATTATGTGGTACATACAGATGGCGGCCAGCTCTGCGACATTTTCTTATATGTTTTTTTTAATAAGAAAATATACAATTAATGGAGGCACGAAATGAATCATCTTATCATTAGGTGCTATATCATTACAGAAACATAACATAAATACATACACATAATCAGGCCTTTATCCCCGAAGGGTTAGGTAGATTTATTTATTTATTTAATCATTAACAATGTCACATTGTGTTTGATATACAGTTAAACTACAAGTAAATATAATTGTGATTAGATATTAACATGTAGCAATACAACTAAATAAAAAATGTCGATGTCAAAAGAAAAACACAACATGAAATGGAGGTAATGTCAGCCAAAAAAAGTATTATCATGTCAAAAATAGTACGAATACAATGATTAAGTCAATAGGTCAATATATTTTAAAAATAAAAAATAAAATGTCAATGTTTTTTTTTTAAACTAAATTTCATTCGATATCAAACCTTAGTTATTACTTTCATCATGTGACACAAATTCCGATATGGAGTATAAACATTTTTTCAATAATTACCGCCCACATTTCACCTATCATTAATCTGCCTGATGTTAAATAGCCCTATCCCTTAGTCGCCTTGTACGAGACCGCATGGGAAGAAATGGGGCGGTCCAAATTCTACTCTGCCAGGAAATGTCATCTCCTATAATACTTCTTTCTATGCTAAGTATTCTTTCAGACGCTAAAAGCCTCTATTACACTGGGTACATTTCTAGGAACAGTTTCCTTCTACGCTCACATAACAAATTTTCAAATTCAGTGAATGTTAGCACATTCACTTTTCATTGACGATAACCATATTATGTTTTTTTTTAAATACACGTAGTTACAATAACGAGAAACGTGCACAATTCACATTTCCAGTAAATAAAAACATTCGAATGCTTTCCAAAACAATCCGTTCACAATTGATAAACTACATTATGTAAATACCCAAATTGCACTTTGCAATGTCGAACAAAATTACAGGCATCGTTTCACGATAGAAATTCAATTTGAAGACCATAAATTACTGTCATGCTGCTACGAAAGCTATTCGAATGAAATATAGGAGTACTTCAAATACTGAAGATTGTGACAATGATAAGACGATGCAGGGATGAGACCTCCGGTATACGTCACTATTCTATAGAACCAAAGTAGATCAATAAAGATTATTCGGTAGATGTTTGTTTTCATTTATTCGCTCATCTCAATCTATAAATAAGTATCAAATTTTAGAATCCAACTTATTGGTCAACTCGCCACATAGGCTTTAAACTCCGAAGGAATAAAATATTTGACATAACGATGTATTATTATCAATGTCAATTTTTCCAATTTTTAATGGACTTAGCTTCCCTGTCAGACTTGTGCACATGTGCGTGTAATGTCTTCTTAAAAGCACCTCTATATGCTAATGTTGCCATATAAAAATCACAAACTTTTAGTTTTTTAAAAACATGCCTTGAGATTCTGGTAAACGATAGACTTATACTTGTTTTTAGATAGCATTTTTCTCTGCTAGTTGTACCGTTTCATTACATACATACATTCACACATGTACTGACATGACATGACCACAACAAAATGCGTGCATTCGTAATCTGCAACAACTATTTACTAAAATTAAATAGGTATCGACCACTTTAGTTCAGTTGATTTTTTACGTGAAAATAATAAACAAGAGCCCCAAATGCTGTATAATAACTTCTTGAATATCCATTTCTACTCTAAAGATGAGTTTGATAACAAAATAATTATTCTACATCATGTAAAACTATTTGCCTTAAGGCGGAACCACACATCATCATGTGTCATTAATAAGGCGAACTCATTTATCTACATTTGCTTCATCCGCTTCCATAATTTCTGAGAACGAATAGTAAAGAACAAATGACAAATATTGACGCGAATACAGTATAGCCACATAACATTTAACGCATAATAAATTTTGACGTCACCTTTAAAATAGAAACCTTACCATTTAAATAAAAGATTCAAGAAAATATATCTTACCGAAATATTATTAAACATCTATAATCATCACGTGTTAGTAGGAAAGGCCGACCCTCCTATCGGATATTTTAATTCTAAACGAGGGATTATAAGGTCTCAAGGCGCTTTTGGGTCCAATTACTAACGTACTCAAAACCTTTGGCTTAAGGCACGAGCGCCCGCGACTTAATTAATGATTGACCTATTAATTTATTTGCTTTGCTGGGAGAGAAGAGGGGTTTGGGTTGTTATAATAGGAATTTTGCAAAAACAGCGAGCTAAGGAAATGTATCTGATTGACGACAATATAGTCACCCCCTTGTTTTTCTTGTCAAATATAAAAGTCTCCTTTTATTATTTGTCTCCTACTTAAGTTCTAACGTCTTCAGTGCTGAGAGTAAAACGAGAACGAGAACTTAGTCTCGTAAAGTAGTCTACGAGTTAATATATTATCTGTGGCAATCTCTTCTAGGATAGGTACATCAAAAAGGCTATCGATCCAGTAACAACTTTGTGGGTGTAGCGCGACATGCCAGCTTCTCTAGAACGTGGCCTAAAATACCATCGCTTATTGGCGAGTTGTAGTAATGAAACTGGTGTTGAAAGAGTTCATTACATGAACTTTAGCTACATGTAGGTTAGGTATTTGTTCGTAGACGGTAGGCTACGTGAGTCACCTGAGAGCAAAACCAACGAATTGATCAGAGCCGGTCACTGTTGTCGAACTTGGTCGGGTGTGCGGCAACTTGTATAAAAAAAACCCGCTGTGTCCTATGACCTAGAACCGTGCTCAAAGCCCGCGGAACGTCTATTCATATTTAATCTTTTCTAAGCCGATTTTCATTTTGGTAATCCTCCGAATACCAACGATTGTACTTGCTAGCCTAACAAGGGGAGTAATTAACAATAATTTATAAGGGTTACTGGACTTATTTTGAGGTCTGATCTTTGAACTTAAGTGCTCGAACGCGAGACCCTTGGAGTTGAACTGCGGCGATAGTAAATTATTCTGTGCAGATTAGTCGAATATCGTTTTAAGGAATTAGGTTACTGGTTCTGTATTATAATGATGTTCTATGAAATACTACATAATGGTATCTAGACTCGAAATGAACTGCGTAAGCGACTCTGGCGTTTCTGGGGAAAGATGGGGACGCCGTAGTCCCACACCCAATGGGGCCTTCTATAGTCCTGAATTAGTCGGGGTGCTAGGATGATTTAGAAGAATATTTCAAATCTCGTGCGTCACTTTCCAAAAAGAGGTACGTTTATGACTTGAAGAAAATTTTCCGAAAAACGAAAGGACAGGTTCTTCTGAACTCTCAAAATCCCATGCAATGCTATATACCACAAAAAAAAAACAAAGTGAAATATGCTTCTTTCCTGATCGAGCAATTCTTTCCTTACCGGAAAAAGTGTGGCAATTATTTTCAATCAAGCCAGCCCGTCTTATTTATAGTTTTACATTCTTTTCTACACAAAACGTGCAATAAAACTAAGTACTGGAGCAATATTTCCTTTCCTTCATGTCCTGAACAGACTATTAAACACAATTTGCTACAGTTAAAACATATCATGCGGTGGGATCTTGCTAACGACCGCTTGAAGCCATTACAACACCGTAACACCCGATGTTTAAGCAAATAAACAGTTGCTGTAACGCAACGTGTTTTTGCAACTGAAAACTTTACCTAGTCGTCGTCTTTTGATGTTTCTTGTAGAGTAAAAATAAAGAAAAATATAAATAATCGAGCAGGTGGAGCCTGCACAACTAGTTACCAATAAAAGAACGATGAAAACATTTTTATCCAACTACGGTGAAGCAAAAGAAGGATTATATTTTTGACAGACTACGTGTGTATGCATGCAGGTTCATCCTTTCCTTCATATCTCGTCAACCACTAATCAGAACTGGACAATAATGAGGTATCGTTAGAAGCATCTTAGTCCTCCGCTAGTTATAGGCTATATAACATGTCACTGAATCTAATGTGGCGCCCTCTAGCGGTCATGAAGTACTATGTTATAAAATAAATTTTAAATAAATATGTCATATTTGGCAGTAACTAAAAGGGCTTAGTCTCAAATATACCTATCGGTTGCCCCAAAATAATAATAATAAAAAGTTTAAAACTGCCACTTAGTCTAACAATACAATACATTCTAGGAAAAAGTGGCAGACCACGGCTACCCTTGATATTTTCTTGTCTAATTCTTTTTAGAGCGTGATTTTTTAGTAGTCGAGTTTTAGTTTAAAACTTAATTTTTAATCTAAACATTGAAAATTAAACTTTACGGCTAAGAAAATAAGGACTTTTGCGGTTAAGCGTTGGACCTGAAGTAAAATAGAATAGGAATCATGATAAACCATTTTGATTCTAAAATTTATGGAGCTAAGGTTTATTTTCAAAAGACTTAGGCCTTATCCGGGTAATAGGAAGAGAGATTACGTGGAATCCTGATTTTAAAGTCATTTGATTTACTTTTACGAGACAAACTAAAACTAAATTCTATTTGGATTGTGGCCGGCGTTGCCTTTTCTCTTGGTTCCAGTTCTGAAAAAAAAAAAACTTCTATATAGCTAAGAGCGAACTAGATTCCATTAGTGTTTGGGATCATGTTGTTTTTTTATAACTGTGGTTTGTTAAATAAATTACGGAAATGGTTCCGTATGTTTGTTTCGTTGTATTATACTTTGAAATATATTGAGTTTGTGCTACTAAAGTGGCAAATTAGTACATTACGGAGGGCAGTTGATGCGGAACCGCGTCCATCTCGCTTTTTATGTTCCTATACAAAATCAGATACGTATAGGCGATTGATAGTAACAAATTAGATAACAAACATCTAAGTACCTTCTTCATTCTAGCGTTAATCCAAGTCGCATCCGAAGTTTTCCCCTTGGAGTCTGGGGTCTGCCTTTTCCAGTCTTACAGCAGATTTAGCTGAACTTTAATATTTCCAGTGAAGCGACTACAATCTGACCTCCACAACCCAACAGCGATATCGACAGATTGCAGTCAGACCAGTTGTTAGACTATCTGGGCTCTAACTATACGTAACAACTGCCATAGATGACTCAGAGACACAACCGGATCAATGCAAATATTTGCACTGAGTGAGGATCGAACTCGCACCTCCTGAGTAGCGGCCGTGTTCACTACCGCCACGCCACTGAGGCTGTAGGGATAATTATTAGTAAGTTTGTCCTACTAATATTATAAGTGGGAAAGTTTGAGAACATGTTTGTATATTTGTTATTCAATCACGTTCTAACAGCTTAACAGATCTGTGTGAAATTTAGCATAATGAAAGATTATAATCTGGAATAATATATAGACTTTTTATACCGACAATAAGCTCACATGCGTTGCTGGTACGGTATCAGAATTTAACGCGGGCGAACATGTGTGTTAAGAACGGAGAGTTTTTGTGCCGTCAGTGCAGAAGACACAATCAGGACAAGCCTTCCCACTGACAGTACAAACTCTCCAGTGAGCTCTGGCTACTATAACCCCTACCGAGAAAACAACACGAGGCTATTTTAGCCGCAGTATTCTGTAAGGTGAAGGTACTTTCCCAGTCAGACTACTCAGTTTCAAATGCTGACAGCTGTCACACAGTTTCAACTAGTACAGCTGTCAACATTCGACATATCAAATCTAGTTTTGTAATGTATAAACCAGTTCCCACATTGTCTGTATTAATTTAATGATATGTGACTTAACTTACTATGTTAAAAAAAATTGCTACTAGAATACCGTTGTGTCCTACCTCCTCCCATTTATTCTTATTTTACGAATTAATAATAATATAATAATAATAGTTTATTGCCAAAAAACACAAAGGTTACCATTCATTGCCGCTGACCCCACACTAGGCAAGCCTGTCCTGTGGGTGCCAAATACGTAACTACATTATCTGTTATACATTGTTGTTCGGTATGGGTGAAATACATCGATGTTGATAGTTATTGTAGAAGTATCTTCTACATCAACCATCTTACTATGTGATATAACCTTCCTCACTGAAATGTACTAGAATGTACTCCATAATTGCTTCAACTCTACACATTTACAAACCTTCTTAATTAAAGTAGTCACCACGTAGATGCAATTTAAAATGGTACATGCAACTCGATTCAAAGCGTAGCATAACCGAGTCTCTAACTTTACTATAGTTCAACTTAAGTTGAACTTAAAATGCTCTACGATATTCTTGTAACATTTCTTAGAGACTGTAGAATTTATTTTATGTAATAGGTACTAACTACTGGCCGCGTTTTTTCCCGCGTGAAATTCTGTTCCCGTAACCACGATCCACGGGTTTTCTTTAAACCTGTGAAACTTTTGGAATATACGAATAAAATTGCAATCGCTTAGCAATATGCATTTTTATTTTTAAGACTAGTATGGGAATCTATTACAATAATAGAAACTAGCCTTTGTGTCATCAAAGTCAGTAGTCAAAATATATAGTAAATTTAACGAAATTAGGTTTATTTGATTTCTTTTTTATTAAAATTATTTTATTGTAAATAATTACTGGAGATAGAAAATTTCCCTCAAAGGAAACATTCTCTTATTTTTTATATAAACAAAAAATTATAATAACATTTTGTATTTTATTGCATCAATCGATAGTGTCTCAATCATAAGGATTAAATCTCATTAACAAATCTGGTAAATTAAATATAAGGAAATGCACAAAAGAGAAGGTTTAGGTAAGTAAGTTCGACTACAGGGCGTATTCGAAAATCCTTAAACGCAGTTTGTTTCTTTTTAAAAATAAGATAATGTTTCCGTCGATTGGAACTCACTATCTCTCGTATTTAGAGTATATACTTTCCCTCCAGATGAGGTCAAAATCTTCCACCTTGTATACCTCAGCTCCAACATAACTTACAATAAAAATAATGATACTTATACATGTGTTTGATATAGTACAATGAAATGGCATCAAAATTATTGATGGCCGCTAAAAAATAAATTCACAAAACCAATTCCCTTTCAGTCATACCAAATTTATATTAAAAGTATCAATCAATCAATTAGCCTATAGCTATTCACTGGTGGAAATAGGCCTCTCTCAATGAGGGGAGGGAAATATAGTTGGATGATATATACAATCCATTGTAAGGTGAGAGGTAAGCCTGCGCTAGAGCCACTAAAGAGGTTGGCTTAGGCCCTACAGATCTTAGTGGGGCCTCATAGACCAAAAAAGTTCATCCACTTTATTAACTATCAGTACATAAAACGTACACTCCTTCGCCCCTGGGACTCAGTATCCAAGCTCTTTAGTTTTATCTGACTTAACACAGATTGATTTATAGAGGTACATTTTATTGTGGCTTATCGTCCCTTATCCGGTAATTAAGTCCGTTTTTAACCGTAGTACGGGTCCTGTTTGTAAATAGCAAAGACTTTGAAAACGGATACCTTTGATATTATGCTTTTAGTGGCTTTTAAAATTTTTGTTTTTTCAATATTGCAAACAATGTGCTGTGTGAAATGATAACCTTTAACTATGGTTGTGCGGTCTCACAGACCGCTTGCAGCTTGTGATTCACGTGCTCCTCTAATCACGCGTACCAGTTGCTTCGGTTTTAGTAATAAAGCTACTGTTGAGAAAGAAATTTACAACGCCATCTGTATGTTTCGTATGTAATTTATCTTTAAATTTTGAGAGCGGCCTGTGAGACCGCACGTCCACGTTTGTGTAATAAATTGAGCTGCGTTTTGGGTCCTGTTATGCTAATCCAAAAGCTACCAATTTAAGAAACTATAATATCTAAATGTGAGACGTATAAACTATGTCCACTAAAGAAAAAAAAAAGACGACCCACAATGTTGAACCATTGTCAAAATTTTTACGTTTTGTATTCCAATGTTAATACCAAGTTTTCTCTATTCTATATTCTTTATATTTCATTTTAAAACTAATAAAACTGACTGAAAATGTCATTTTCCTTAGATAATGTTCCTAAAATATGATCTTTAGTAAAAACTAACTATTAAACTTTTGCGTTCCATGGTATACAATAATCTTAACGGAAATTAACGCGGTCATGGTATAGGTATATACATTATAGGTATATTTGGTTGAAACATTAAGCAAACCATAGGTATGTTTGTACCTATACCATGCAGTAATTTCCGTTAACATCATTGTATAACATTATATCAACAAACCATATTCACAAATAAAGATTATTGTATTCTATCAGTAAAACATTTCAGCAGTTTTAAGAGTATCATAATAAGTCATTGCCCTTCTGTGAATAAACAAGTCTTATAACATTTAGCTGTAAAATTTTACAACGAAATATGAGCAGCAAACTTTTTACTACTTTCACATTCAAATTATAAAGTTTTAAATGAAGCCGTTAAAAGTACTCCTTGAAAATGTTTTGTACATTACTTTGATTATAATCTCAAAATGAAGTTTCGCAATGGCTCCCAAATCGAAAATACCTGTTAATTAATGATAGAAAACTCTTTGTTAAAGACTGAATATTTAGACTTAAATAATAAGTTGAGAGCGATGGCGGAATTCTTAATAAATGAGTTTATTTGAAATACATTGACGGAACTTGGAACGATTCTTCGCTTCTAAAATTCATAACATTAATTATTCTCAAATTTGATATAGACTCATTATCCAACTGTGGCAGTGTCAAAAAAGGAGGTGTCAGATACAAAACCCTCCTGAATATATGTCCTTCGTAAACACTAAACGGCTTTTAATGAATGATATTTATATTGAGAATAAAAATAGAATGCATGTCACGAGAATATCTAATTTATTATCTCGGGAATAAACATGTACTCGTATATTTTCTCATGAGGCAATAAATTATATATCATTTCCATTTCACACTTACGTCTTTATGGCCTGTCACCTCCATTCATGTTAAATTTATAAAAGTTATAATGGCGGTTCTTGTTGCTAAAAGTTTTCAATTGAGTATTTAACTTTTATACTTATTACTTAATTTTAATTACTCTTTTTCGGCGGGTTTGATCGCTGCTCAGTGCAAATATCTGTATGCATGATTGTGGGTATTTGCATTGGTGTGGTCGTGCCCTAGAGAGCACGTCAAGCCGTCGGTCCCAGTTGCCATACGAACATCTATGGCTGTTGTTACGGGAAGTTGGAGCCCTAAAAAGTCCAACAACTGCTTCAACTGCAATACTTTGATATCGCTTTTGGGTTGTGGAAGTCAGACGGCAGTCGCTTCACGGAAAATATCAAATTTCAGCCAAATCTGCAGTTGGACTGGTAAAGCGGAGCGCAGACTCCGAGGTGTACGGTCAGATGCCGCACGGATCGCAAGCCAAGCTGCCCGCGTACGAAGGCAACTCAGGCGTCGGAGGCCGATGAACGACCTCCGCCCCCCATGAGCGCCGGCCTGGGGGTGACAGGTGGAGCCACCTGTCACCCTAGCAGAAGCAGGCCGCGGCGGCGGCGCGCCTGGCGCGCCTCCCCGTTTACCGGGAACGAGTTGGGGACTCTGTAGTCCCCACACACCCGAGAGAAGAGGGCCAGATCGTGTGAGATGGCCCTGGGTCGACCGGGGTGCGAGGGATATGCCTGTCAACCTCACCTTCGGCAACCAAAGCGACCCGCAGGCGGCGTGCGTTTTAGTCGGTTCGAGTCCGACATAACCTCTCCCACCGGCTCCGGTGGGGAGGTATCCGTGGGGCTTTTTGCGCACGTAAAAAAAAAAGAAAAATAAGGTCAGATGCCGCTGGGATTAACGCTAAGATAGTATTTCTACTATAAAAACATATTGCGTAATGACGCAATCTGTTTGAGGGTTTATCGAGTTTACTGTTTCTGTAATTAATGTCATTACAGAAACAGTAAACCCGATTAACTCTGATCTATTCAGTACTCATCACTATTAGGTTAATCACAATCTCTTAATTCTCGTGTTAACCTTTTAGTTATCCTATTACGAGTTAGTTACATTATGCACTGCGCAGTGTAGTGATGAATTTTATTCAAGAGTGTTTATACACTCTGTTATTATACTTAACACACATACTTTCCTATGCGGTAAAGGCACAGTAAAGCGTGACTGAGTTTCTGTAATAGCTGCTGCATTCATGAAAATATCTTTTTTTATTAATATGTCCTTAATATGCTACGAAATTTTTAGTAGGTTACTATCACTACTGTTTATAATGCTAAATGTCCGCGTTAGGTAATATACTTGTTATAATGCCAAATTGTAATTAATCAATATTCTTAAAGGCAATAAGTTCCATCACATTTTTGGGTATATCATCTCATGTAATGCACTGTAATGTTACATTGTACACTTATTTTATGGTGAAATAAATCATCTTATCTTATCTTAATGCACGAAAATAGGCTCCCCACGAAGCGGTCACTTGAGACTACATAAGGATATTTTTACTTACTTTTACTATGATACATGGGGTATGACTCTATGTAATGTAAGTTTAAATATTTTGGCGGCAAATCTATTATTCTGCGGACGAACCCCATTATATTAGCGACAGCTTACCTCACAACTTAGCGCACATCTGTAAAATAAAGTAAATTAACATAAGCTCATAATAACATAAACTCACACCTATATCCCGGAAGGGGTAGGCAGAGGTGTAGTACTGACATTTCGCCAGTTTATGTTTAGATCCCAATGTAATAGGTGGCAAGCTTATGGCCATTAACCGGGCACTTATAAACCTATGATAAATACATACATAACTGCGAAAAGCATCGAAAAGTCATTGGTGTGTGCCATGGTAAAACCTGGGATCGAACCCGAGACCTCGTCTCAGCAGTCCATTACCCATAGCACTAGGCTACCGCGGTACTACTACTAAAGTAAATTATTAAAAAATAAATAAACCAGACTGTTGTCTAAAAGTTCGAAACAAGTTTGACAGCAGGCGGTACCTATTTCCCAATCATAAACCGAAAGAAAATAATTGAGTACCAAACTTGTGTCGATTTTTTAGACAGCAGTCGGGTATATTTATTATTTTATTTTAAAATTTTTAGTTATGATATGACATATATATACATTTTTGTAAACGTTCTTTATTTCCCTTCATATTAATACTCTACTCAATAAATTTGAATGAAAAAAAAATAGACAACACGTATTGCCGCACCAAGAATCCACAGCATAGCTTTGAAGATGAAAGTTAGGCCTGTAAGGATGAACAAAAAACTATATACATACATACATTATCGTGGCTGACACAGTTGTGTAAAAATAACCTAAGTTTCTCATTGTTCCAGGGGTGGTGTTAGCCTAAGATGGTGTTGGCGCTGGTGGTCGGAGTCCTGTGCGTGTGGGGCCGCCTGAGCGTCGCAAACCCTGAAGCGAAGCGGCTGTATGACGACTTGCTGTCCAATTACAATCGCCTGATCCGCCCTGTAGGGAACAACTCTGATCGACTCACGGTTAAGATGGGACTAAGGTTGAGTCAGCTCATCGACGTTGTGAGTATCTTTTTAATCCTTTTTTTATGAATAGAATAAAATTTTATAGCATTAGCATTTATTATGCTAACTATTCTAGTCGATTAAGAGTAAGATAGCATTTCCACTGTAAGGGAAAAAGATCGTGTGTTTGAATTCCTCCAAAACCGATTAAATTTTTCCAATCTTAATCCAATTTTTATGAAATTTTGAAGCAATTGTTATGTTATTTATTCTGGAGATTAAAGTAACTAGCTAACTGATTCTATCGGTTAACATATGACTTAAACCTGCGATCATTCTTTTTTTAGAGAAATTCTCTGACCAATCTGACGTTTTGATATATTATTTACCCTGTATCTCCTTAACACAGGCTACTTATAGTCTATTTAGGAGAGCAGTAACTCAACCAACCTATTGTAGAAGAACAAATGTTTACAAATGTGCAACATTATTTACTCTATGAAGCTACAATTGTGATTTATGAATAAATTATTATTATTATTATTATCTGTTTAAAAGAAACTGGAGAAATTAAAAAAAAACTAGGGAGGTTAGATCCTCAGTTTTGGGAATGAAGGAGTGTTGGTTTTATGGATTCATGGGTAATTAAATCCAATACTAGTTTGGTGTATTGTGTTGCTATCAATTTTTAATATCTATTTCTTAAGACGTTATTGTAACAAAAAATTATCAGATTATGTAGTTTCACCTGACAATTTTTTACCTAAATAATAGTTTTCTGATAAACATCTGACTGTAATCATGAATAAGGATCGAATAAAGATTCCCATTAATTAGGTTCAGTTGTCGTATTCATTTCTTCAAAAAAAATCCTCACAAAGCTTACAATAACAATTCGAAAAACAAAGAAAAGACTAAGTCTATGAAGGATTTATGATTTTCAAAAAAACAGGAAAGATAAATAATATTTTTTCTGTCATGAAATGCCAAAGAAGCTCTAAGTTCTTCCATAAGCATTATATGGCTTCAAACTTTTACTAAAGTTCGAATAAGTTTAGCATGAACTGTATAAGACAATGTTTCTTTCTTGTATATCTTCATAATAATAACATAAACTATAATAATGGAATGTGCTTTGTTACAAATAAATTGGTATACATTATTACAGTGTCAATAAGTACACAAACACATGCACGCGCGCGCGTTGTGATTTTGTAATTTTTATATAAATTAATTATAACTATTGCGTATCTCATTTTGTAACCTAATTTACTTTAATTTGTAGCACATTACTTTCATCATCAATATTACCATTTTCTTGTTTTTTCCTATTGATTGTAGTGCGTTAACATGCTTTGATGAATTGAGATATATAATAGTAGTTTATATTGAGCGTGATTGAAATACGAACAAAAATATATCAAGAATGGCTGTGGTCGTATGCCACTTTCCCTAGAATGTATTTTTTTGTTAGACTAACTAAACTAAATTTTTTATTTATGTTATTTTGGGGAAAGTAGCAACTACAATTTGTGCTAAATAAGTACTTTCAGTTGATATCAAACACGGCATATTTTTATCAAATTTATTTTTTAACACAGTACTTTATAACCACTGGTGACCACATTTGATTCAGTGACGTGTCATATAGCCTATAACTAGCGGACGACCAAGACGCTTCTAAAGATACCTCATTTATCTAGTTCTAATAAGTAACTGAGGAGCTATGTGTATGAGCTAAATATATGTATGTGAGAAAACAGATGAACCTACATACATACATAGCCTGTTATAAAAACATAACCCTCTTTAGGCTTCGCCGTAGTCGAGTAGAAAAATTACAATACCGTTACAATCACCCTAAATTATTATTAAAACTTGTGGTAAATACAACTTTTGTGCATTTACTCTTATCTTTGCTTGCAATCAATTCAACTTTCTCTCCTTTTTTGGCCACAATATTTTTCATAAACTTACTTTCAAATTTCAAATAAATGAAAAATGTGGCCATTCTACACAATTTTGAATATCATATTCTAAATTCACATTGCTTCATTTATTTCAACGTTCTTAACGTATTGTATCGGGAAGTGGTGAGAGAACAAATTTTCATTCAGTTCTGGAACTTTCGCCGACGAAAAGTTGTAACGTTTGAAACTACAGAACTAGTTCCCGACACGTATTCCATTTATTTTCGGTTTTTGAATTTAATAAGCATGCATTAACTTTTTTGGTTAAGAATAAATTTTAACTTTTTAAAGGTATATTTCCAATAGTTATCATCATTTTCTCAGAATTATGTCCTGGTTGCATCCGAGGCTAACATTTCGAGGCACAGGGTTTATCGTCTAACTTTTTTTCTTCACTTTGCCCATTAATTGTATCACCCTTTTCAGTAAGATCCTTTTCACGATCACACATGTCTTTTTTTACGTCATTAAGTCAGCATTTTTAGGTCCAGATATTTGTATTCCCAATAGTAATTATTTGCGATTTGATAGATATATTATTAATTATGATCAAAAATGCATCTTTTAATACACGTTTATTTCAAAAAAGATAAGCAATCACACAACACAAAAAAACGTTGATTATTCTTGAATTTTAATCGTTCAAAAAGGGTGTCGTAAGAGGCAACTAACGGGAAAATGAGCAGAAGATATCACTGCGAGAGAATGAAAACTCTAAATACTTACCATATTCTTGCAAATAAATTATTTGAATTGAAATAAACTCCTGTAATAACCCATCTGGCCAGCGTGGAAACGGTAGGCCAAACCTTGAAACAGGCCACATGTCCAGCAGTTTAATGCAGTAGGCTAATTGAATTGAAGAACGACATGTTCAAGAATTACCAACACGTTAATGATGAAAATTTACTTACAATTTCTTCTTATTATTGTTTATTTATAAATTCCTCCATTTAAACTAATATTTTCGTAGCATCAGAGTAAGTATTAGACTAACTGCTAATAGTTGTCTTAAGTAACAGTTAATGGAAGTGAAAGATAATATTCTAGCTTTACTATCAGTTTTATTCAAAATAAAGTACCCTTACTTTTAAATTTCCTTTGTTGATGACAGTTAGTAAATAATTGA
Organism: Eilema griseolum; assembly: GCA_963662185.1. Taxonomy (NCBI): domain Eukaryota; kingdom Metazoa; phylum Arthropoda; class Insecta; order Lepidoptera; family Erebidae; genus Eilema; species Eilema griseolum. Next base: position 4,343,591 of record OY759245.1, read on the forward strand.
GAGTGATATTCAATCTGCCCAGTTCAGAATCGATTTAACTTGTTCAGCGTCAGGCCTGAACTAATTTAACTAAACCATAGCAATTTATATATCGAACACAGTTATCGTTGTATTGATGAATAAACGGAAAGTTAAAACTTTGCTATGCTATGTGATCGTACTTTGCAGCTCAAAGTTCGACGTATCTTTGACTTTGTTCTTTTTTTTAACCATTAAAATTGTTTAAAATTATAGCTCAGTAGCTATAGTTTTATACAATTTTAATAGTAGATATAAAGTTATGTCACAAATGTCTAAATATTGGTGACATGCCATTATCATGTCTTATTGTTCAAGAAACTATAAAGAAAATAATGTCAAAAACTCATTATATGAGGATTTCACTGTCCTTTCTATCCAGTAGATATAACACAGCTACATTCTATCATCTCACCTCTCGCCATAGGCAGGGAATTCACCCTCACACATTGCGACCTGAGACGGTGTACGGTGTGCGGTATGAAAGAAACTTCATCCCACGCACACTCAAACTGTGGAATGACCTCCCTGCTGCGGTTTTCCCAAGCACCTACAATATGGGGTTCTTCAAGAGGGGCATCAGAAGGTTTCTTAATGGTTGACAGCGCAAGTGTGTGTGTGTGTGTCCCTGCATACGTTCATAGACCACGGTAACCACTTCCCATCAGGTGGGCCATGTGCTTGTCTGCCACCTAAGTGGTATAAAAAAAAAACATATAATTATTTATTTTCGAAGATTTTATTCGAAGTGCTAATATGCCTGCTAAAATATATATTCACGTAATTTCAGAATTTCAGTTTCTGTGGATTACACAATCTCGTGAGAGGATGATCGTTATATTCGTTTTTATAACAAAGAAAAAGTAGGCCCGAACTGTTTAGATAAATATAACAAACAAGCATTCGCAAACAAGCGTTACCATGGCCTATGAACGCTTGCAATACACAAGCATTACCACCACGTTATAGAGAAGAAAGGGGAAAAATGGAAGGGATAAAGCTAAACCTTCTGGCACTCTCACAAAAAGTACGCAATGCAGCATAACTCTTTCCTAACATATATTATTACTAAACGAAAACGGGGCATTTTCCTTGTAAAGACAAGGAAAATGCCCCGTTTTCGTTGCTCAACAAAAATATAGATCAATATAGTTAGTTACAATACAATTTATATTCTTATTTTTTGGTACTTCAATTAAAGTATTTTTTCTACGAAATAAGCCTTTATACTGATTGGACATCTTTTCGAAAGTTATCCTTTGATTGGTAACGTTTTTTATCACTCCGGTCGTTTCAGAATTAAGTTGAATTCTTATTCAAATGGTATTTTGAACGTTGAAATAGATTTTGTTATAAGGCTCTTTAAAACAAAATTGCTCGCTCTTTTATTTTTTCCTCAAAGAAATTGTTTTTATTATAAAGAGCCTCAAGTCGTTTCTTTTTCTAACGAATGCTTAAATTTATTTTTTCCTCAATTAATTATTCTATTAACATTTGATAGAGTGATATTTTAGTCGATCTAATTAAATACTAGAACATTCCTATTAACACTAATTCAGTCCGTAGCTACTTCGTAGGTCGGTGCAGACAGGGAACCGGTCACAGAGTCCATGTCATCAGATGTGTTGAAACGTAAGAAATAATATAATGCATGCAGCAAAAATGTCAGAAAAAATTAATAAAAAAGGATTATCACAGACCAAACTTAATTCAATAATATTTATGTATTATAGGCTCAATAAGAACTTCAATACAGGGTGAAGGGTGAAAATTTTTAAAAGGGAAACCGTAGAAGAAAATATATTTCCCCAATCTAGTTTGTCATGCACCATGCGATCCATTGAGAAGTCGGCAGAAATTAGATTATAGTGACCCTTCGCCACTAGTACTATAATAACCAAAACGCAATCGGAAATACAAATTTGAAGAAAAATGGCATACGACAATAATACAATTCTAAATTCATTATCATATAGGTAACATCTTTTTTGTTCATCATTCATCAATTTGAATATCGATTTTTTACTGAAACCATAATATCTGAAACGATAATATGCTAATTTTGAAATTCATTACGTTATGGGCGACAAGTAAGGGGGTGCCCTTTTCTTGTCTCCCACAGGGCTGTCTTTTCCTTTTCCTTTTCGTTACAAAGGGACGGTTATTTTATTACAGCTGTGCGGTATTTGCATCACTCATCAATATATTAGCGATACCCGAGAAGAGGGCCAGATCGTAAGAGATGGCTCTGGGTCGGCCGGGGTGCCTGTCAACCTCACCTACGGCAACCAAAGCCACCCACAGGCGGCGTGCCTTTTAGTCGGTTAGAGTCCAACATAACCTCTTCCACCGGCTCCGGTGGGGGGTATGCGCGGGGATTCTGCGCACGTAAAATATATATATATATACTAGCGATCTTTCTTTATCATTCCTTAATTAATTTATTGGTAATATGGATGAAGCTCAAGCAGTCAACGTGTGATCTTATAACGTACATCAATCATATCTGACATGGTGCAGAATACGAACTAGAGTTTTTCAACCAGTAAACGACTTAACGTCTTCAAATTCTGTACAATCTTTTTGTAATCATATTGTACCTTGTTTGTGCACGTTTTCGCTTAGTTAACTAACTTTACCGAGAACCACTCCATCATCATTTAGAAGTAGTCTTGTACGGCGACAGTTTATCGATCAAAACAATAGAACTGAGTCATTCAATTATCATAACATAACATAAACTCACGCCTATATCCCCGAAGGGGTAGGCAGAGGTGCTAGCACCCACATTTCGCCAGTTTATGTTTAGGTCCTAATGTAATAGGTGGCGAGCTTATTGCCATTAACCGGGCACTTATAAACCTGCGATAAATACACACATAACTTCGAAAAGTATCAAAAAGTCATTGGTGTGTGCCATGGTAAACCTGGGATCGAACCCGAGACCTCGTCTGCAGTCCATTGCACATAACACTAGGCTACCCTTAGGATATCATTCTGCAAAAAACAATCCAGCTTCTTCATCCTAGCGGTAATTCCAGTCACATCCGAGGCTTTCATCTCGGAATTTGGGGTCCACTTTACCAATTTGCGGATTTGGCTGAACTTCACTATTTTCCATATGTGTCTAAGCCAACCATTCTATGGAAATATATTAATGTATGAGAATAAATTGCTCTCATTACAAGACCTGACAAAAAGTCGCGATGTAGCTTGTGGACATTAAACAAAGGAGTGTACAATTTAGTTTTAAGTACTGCAATAATTATATTGTACTACAACTGTGGGGCCATGAAACACGTTACGATACGAACTAGAACATTTATTTCAATAAGTTATTATATTATATAAAAAAGGTTTAAAATAAAAGATTTTTGAGACTGGTAAGTTATAAAGTAATAAACGTTACGTTACGTTACGTTACGTTACGTTACATTACGTTACGTTACGTTACTTTACGTTACGTTACGTTACGTTACGTTACGTTACGTTACGTTACGTTACGCTACGTTACGTTAAGTTACGTTACTATACTATACTATACAATACAATACTATAATATATATAGTTACGTTACGTTTTAAAATGTTACGTTATCCGTATTGAAGTTTGAAAAGTAATGTATGTGAAAATATGTAAATGTATAGTTATAGACAAATGAGCCGATTGTGGGACTGATTTTTTTATTTCTTTGGAATATTTCTGTGCGTTCAGATGACGTGTCGTCGCTTCATATACATTACTTGTTAAACTTCGATACAGATAAACGGCATTACTGTGAAGTCGCAATGAATTAAAACCTTAATCAAATATCATATCAGGACTATTTCACGATACACGCCGCGTCTACAGTAATTATATGCGTTCACCTTTTATTCACCTTTATTCTCTTTTAGTCTACCAAAATTCTGACTACAACACAAAATTCTTGATATTATAGACGTAATTCCTCTCATTATAATATAGACGCTCTCTGCGTGACTAATATTTTGCGGCTCCACAATGGATGAACACTAACCATTCATTTATACGTTTATGCTGCTAGGGAGACGGGTTTGTGGCGATTATTGTTGAACGAGCGGAATTTACACTCAGTTTAAAATTGTCATCAGTGGACTAGAGATGTGTAAACTGTATTTATAATGGCCAACTATTTATTTTATGAGTAGCTTTAAGTTGTTGTATTTACTGTTTGAGTGACAAAGTTTTTGAATTGCTGAGCTTGAAGTGGCCTAGCAGTCACCTAGGAACCAGAATTGGATTAGACTTATATGCTCATGCTTCCGTGAGAGCCTCGTCTGTCACTGAGCAGGTATGGTCTGGTGGGCCCCCATACACCTAAACTTCCAAGTTAATTAACACCTACATTTCAGTAGCTATGATTTCAAGCCCATGTAATAGGGGACTAGTCTATTACCATCAAGCGGGCACTTTTATAAATATACAGTTTCTGTCAGATGGAGAATACCCCTAGGTATCCCGTAGTTGCCTTCTACGACACCCACGAGAAAAGATGGGATAGTCATATTCTAAGAAGCAACACGATATTATTATACTACACGTAATATCATCATCTACCTGCACTTGACTTATTATTTGATATCACATAACTTGTCATGTCATTCATAAATTCCTGTTAGATATCATAAATTAACTCTATCTTACTGAAAATAATAATTAACACTACACAATAAAGGACCAGTCTCTCTAAACAAGTGGCACTTCGTTGGCCGCCGTATTGTTGAATAGAATGACGAATGTATGATGATAGTAGTAGTTCTCTGTAGGGTGGAGGTACTTCTCCAGTCAGACTGCTTAGTGGGAATGGAATCCGTCATCACACATCATCAAATTTCATACATTTATCACTCTATTCTACAATACGCCAACGAATTTTCAATTATCTACAGGGGCTGATTGTCAGATTTTAGCTTAGCTTTATTTGAGTGTAATGTAGTGCAGACTGTTAAATTCTTTGGTAAATTAAATAACCAACTGTGCATATTTAATTGTACTACCTACTACTGAGACAACCATTGAAACTGGTTACATTGATACATTTTAATACTACAGGCATAAAATATACATTCAAGCAACTAAAAAGTTAGACATGATATAATTCATTTTTCACATTTATTCATATAATAACATAATAATAATGTTTACGATTTTTCATGATTTACCTTATTATCTGAATCACTTAACATAATATAAACTCACGCCTATATCCCCGAAGGGGTAGGCAGAGGTGCTAGGAACGACCATTCGCCAGTTTATTTTTAGGTCCCAATGTAATAGGTGGCGAGCCTATTGCCATTAACCGGGCACTTATAAACCTGCGATAAATGCACATATAACTTCGAAAAGCATCGAAAGGTCCAATGTGTGTACCATGGTTTAACCATGGTACACACATTGGACCTTTCGATGCTTCGATTGGATCGAACCCGAGACCTCGTCTTAGCAGTCCATTACCAATACCACTTTTTTTTTTTTTTACGTGCGCAAAATCCCCACTGATACCTCCCCACCGGAGCCGGTGGAGGAGGTTATGTCGGACTCGAACCGACTAAAACGCACGCCGCCTGTGGGTCGTTTTGGTTGCCGAAGGTGAGGTTGACAGGCATATCCCTCGCACCCCGGCCGACCCAGGGCCATCTCTCACGATCTGGCCCTCTTCTCGGGTGTGGGGACTACAGAGTCTCCAACTCGTCCCCGGAAACAGGGAGGCGCGCCACGCGCGCCACTGTCGCGGCCTGCTTCTGCCAGGGTGACAGGCGGCTTCACCTGTCACCCCCAGGCCGGCGCTCATGGGGGGCGGAGGTCGTTCATCGACCTTTACCAATACCACTAGGCTACCGCGGTGAATCTGAATCATTTCACAGTATAAAATGTATCAGTTGGGGAAAGAAACCATATATATTACCTTGCACTAGTAGCTCTGAATAAGATATATGTTATAAGGAAAGTGCATTCCTTATTATTCCAGAAACTTGCTGTATTGCAACAACTGGATAAGAAATTTACCCGTGCAATAACTTCTTTAGTTTATTTTGCCAGTATTTATTTATTGCAATACATTCTCAATAATTGCATATTATTCAAATTCTTAAAATTAGATGTTAAAATTATACCAGAAACCAGGTAAGCGTAGATAAAAAGCCCCTAAACAACATATGATAGATGAAGTTTCAGGCAAAATATGACAATTTAACCGTTTTCTATGACCTGAAGCCAAAAAGCAAACTGACAAAATGATTGATAAAATAATATCTCCGCAAACCTTCAGATATATACAGATGTTGATTTACATAATATGTTGAACATATATATATGTATGTATGAAAAATCAGCGTCAGAACGATCTTGATTACAAAGTTTCAAAATGATCTTAAAATTAAGATTTCAAGAGTAAATCAAACAGTTATTGGTTTTAATTGTTCATATTGAGTACTTTGTTCGTCAAGACTGATCTGATGCTGACTGTATATGTATCAATATATCTCAAATTGGGTTTTTGAAAGGTAAGACAAAATATAATAATGCATTACTACGAAAAATGTGAAATATTATTACGACATCGTAACGTCGTCAGCCACAAGACTTAAAACCCATTACGAAACTCGGAGGCACTCTTTCCCTCACACGAATTGGATAATCCAATAAGCCGGTAGCGAGAAGATATTTTTTTCTCAGTAAGTTCGTCCATTACAATGTTTGTCAGAAGCTAAAAGAAAAGAATTAGTCGTATACGAACAAAATAACTTCTTAATAACATACATATACATGGGTTGTAAAGGAATTATTCTAAGTAGTGAAAATATTTGAATGAGAAAGCAAAAGTGTAAAAGAAATGAGCATTACTGCTAGAGCAAGAGAGACGTTTAAACCAATGAAAAGTACCATTATAATGTAGAAACTAATAATGGACAATGTTAGAACAGCGATCATCAATTTGACTGCCACTAGATTTGCGCTATCAAACCTGAGGATGGTTAAATTTGTATGTTAGTAAACAATTCAGACAAATTAAGAAACATTAAACGAAATGATAAACTCATAAATATAAGACATGTATTAATGTCACATTTCATCTCACTGGAATTAAAATCCTGCAACATGAAATTCTTTTGGTACAATATTTCTACAAAAATATTAATTTTAAAATTCTGAAGTAACTTTGACTTTAACTTTCCTTTTACCTTTTCATAGCACAGAAAATTGAAATTCTCAAAGTAGTGGAGAAAACTATTGGTCTCAAGAAATAAATCTATCGGTCAGAGCTTACAATTTATTTAAGCTTTTGATTTGTACTCTACGTTTTGAAGAGGACAGTGCCAGTTTGTTTTCTATAATATCGTTTTTTTTATTCAATTTTTCTTTTAGATATCTATCTTTACGAACAATACGTCTGATTTGATTCTTTGTATGAAATGAAAATTATTGATGAAGTTTCCTTCAGTTATTTTGCAACGAAATTTTTTCAACTTGTACCATTAAAATGATTTAATACATCGAAAAAATAAAATACATACTTTATAACATTGTTTCAATACCATTGTAAATCTTGGTATTATACAGAGCTACAATTCAAAGCTAAAATATGTAACAACCCAATTCTATTCCACCCGCATTTCCACTGCTAACGGAAAGCTTTCTTCGGGTGCGCGCGTGACTTCGAATAGCAATGTATTCATTGGTCTGAGGCTAGGAGAACCACTAATTTCTGAAACTCTAGCCAAGTAAAGCAGAAATAGGTTGTTAAGTGAATTTGGTAATTGGATATTGAGCTACTATATTACTAAGAGCAACTAATTTTGATAACGCTCGTTAAATATTTGCATTTCTTGTTTAAAATGGACAATTATTCAGTACCTATGCGGGGTATAACAAAGAAGAAGCATAATAAAGATAATTTATTACTTAACCTTGATTAATATCCTTAAGTTATTTACGTTGTATTTCTATTACAATTTTTAAACATCCCACGAAATAAAAAGAATGTCAATGCAGATATATCTTCGAAGAAATTGCCAATCTACTAGTCAGGGAATTCCATATGCATTTCCTTATCGAAATTCGCAGGAGCGGTGTGTGAAAAACCACCGTCAGTTAACTGAGTAATGGCTCTGTACATAATCTGGCATACGTTCGCTTGCAGATAGATGAGTAAGTCTTCGGAGGGGTTACTGGAAGATGGAGTGATGATACTTTTGCATATACCTGCCGTATATATGTTTCTTTTTTGTTAAGATTTTATTATGAATTCACGTAGTTGACATTTTGAATCAAGATCTAACATTTTTCAGGTTGTCCTTTAAATTATTTTCTAACACATTACTAAGCACTGAATCTCTAACAAAATTATCTGTTTTATTTAAGGTGTTAATACTGATTACATTATAAAGGTGGTAGCTATAGGTGGGACGTGAAAAAGGTCACTGGGACAAACTGGATGCGCTAGGGCCTAGCATATGCATTTTAGCACCCGAACTTCCGCCTAGCGGCTAGGCGGAAGATCGGGTGCTAAAACGTATATTGGGAGTTATAATAATTAATTAATTCATTGATAACTATCAAATTATAAAGTTCATTGTAATGAATACTAGCCTCTCGCTCGCGGCTTCGCTCACGGGATCTCTTATCTCCGGTTCTACTCAACCGATTGCAATCAAACAAACGTACGATTTTTATTCTGATCAAAACCTTTCTAACAATAAAACCACGTTACAGTTTTTACGTCCATTTCGAACAAATATTTTAATTATTTATTGAACTTCATGTACACGGAGATAGGCGGACTTAATGCCTTAGGAATTCTCTTCCAGTCAACCAAAGGTGGTGCAGAGATAAATTGGTAGGTGAATTATTGAGAGTAACATTTAGAAGATAAACACTATCCATAACCAGGTATAGCGCCTAGACTTACACAAGAGACAAAATTTCCAATATACAATTATAAAATAGTAATAAAAATTTGAATGATATTTTTGAAGTCTATTTCCAACGAAATAATGGCCATAAGCATGGAGCCAAATATTCGCAGGCAACGTTATGCAAAATTTACGAACTTTATACCTATTTCGGAAGCAACTTGAATAGCTATTGAATTTCCAATTTAAAACACTTATATAGGATACTGCTGCTTTTGAATTCTCATAGCCGTCATCGTTTCTAGCACCATTTCTATTCCTGTTACTTGACAAAAATATCAAATAACCGAGCAATGTCAAAGATACATTTTTTTTATAAATCATTATAAATAATCATACAACGGTTCGCGATTAAATCATGGAACTTACTATTACTGCCGACGTTTCGGATGCGTTGCAGCACCCGTAGTCACGGCTTGACTGGCTGGCGAGCGTCGAGAGGTATGCAGGGGGAGTACCATGATTTAATCGCGAAAAGTTCTGAACCGTTGTATAATTATGAGTTCACACCGCGATAGTTTAAAAATAATCATTATGTAGTTGACTTACTACTATGACTTTAATTAATTGAATATTAAAATAAAATAAATTTAAAATCCACACTTATTATTACATTTACTATTATGTGTGTCTGTTCTATAGCACAGAACAGATAATAGTACTAGCTTAGTTCCACTTACACGTCATACATACACACAGCAACGTCTGTCGCGTGTTAAGTGTATGTTCAAATGTAATGTAATGTTCAAATACCTTTTCGTGTAAACTTTCGACAATATCATGTAAATATCTATTTGTACTGCTTTTTTATATACGATGCGCCAATTTGACTTAATGTCACCTTATGGTAAGCTACAGGCAATGTCTCAAGAATAATAATTTTATGTTTTTTTATAAAAATGTATATATCTTATTATTTTATCCGTATTCTATACAAGTTTTACCTCTTAGTATATTTTTAATATTATTAAACAAATGCATTTATTTATTAAAACTGACAGTGCTACTATGATACCCAATTTCTTGAACTAAAACATTAAAAGAATACTGGGCACTTACGGAGATCGCTTGCCGCCAAGGGACACTTACAAACTTGAAACGAGACTTGAGACATTTTAGTGTTTCGTAGTACAAACACAAGTGGAGGGAAGTGGTGAATATGACATGACACAATTTCGCAAAAGAGCACCGTATAAATGTGCACTGGGTGATATATTGTGTGGTAAGGCTGGGAATAACTTTAAAAGCCGTGGCTCCATATTAAAAAATATTGTAGCAAAGGTTTTGTAAGATGTCCAAGTAGCCTCACTGACAGAACACTCTATAATAATACAATGTCAATCTTTTTCTTCTTCTTCGTGTCAATGGCGACAATTTAAAAAAAGCTAAATGCTCCCAGCTCAAAACTCGGCGACATTGACCGTACCTTCCGTGGCTTTATTACCTTGTGTAGGGGCACAGTGGGCACGAAATGAGGTGGTCCTTCGACTGCAGAGGTGCACCACAGTTACAGCCACCACCCTCCGAGTATAGGTAACCCCATTGACAATATTGACAATATTTTTAAAATAACTAGTTATGTACTAGAATGTAATATTTTTCTAGAAATTAAAAGTTTGAAGGTCTAAAAATAATTAGTATTAAAGTTATCGAGATATTTACCATATTGTATTATTCTGAGTTCCCGATATTTCTGCGCTGTTGTAAGCCTTGTAACCTTACTTGTGTAACTTTGATCACGGAGAAACTGTAGTATTGGCGGTGTGTTCACCGCCAATACTACAGTTTCTCCAGGGAGAGAACTCCGTGAAAAACTGTTTTAGGAGTAAAAATAAGTTCAAAATTGAATATTTTTGAAAATTATAATAAACTAGTTGCATTTCTAACCTTGAAAAATATTTTTTCGTTGTAGCGTCGAGAGATTAGTGACCAAGGAATCAATTTACGATAAAGACGTCCATAGTTTCAACCCTGATCATTACACTACGTATGTAACACTCTTAACATAAACAACGTAGCTAGAAGGGCAACTAATATTATTTTTACGAAAAAGAAAATGCCAGTGAAATACTGTTTATACTGTTTATTGATGGCACTAGGTGGAATTTGTTGTTACACATTACTTTTAATATATGTTACAATGAAAATGTAACATGTCATTGTAAACCTTTGAGGTTGCCGTAAGGCGAAACCGGTCAGGTGCAACATATATTAATAGTAATGTCGAAAAGTACAAGTGAGTTATCAAACCAGTGAAATACTATTTTATCTACATAAACCATATTATAAAAATCGTGATAAAAATACTAAGCTTCTGTTAAATTTAGTATTTGCCCATGCTCTCCACGTTCTTAAAATAGTATAGCAAACTGCAGCTGCTACCCAGAATCTTGCATAATATTTGCGGGTACTAAACTTGCTGCTACTTGTTGTAACTTGCAAAATATTAACAAGTACATAGATCTTGTAGCTGGTGGTTTTGGAAACTGCCTGTGGTGGCGCGTGGGCCAACGTGCGCGAGTGGACTGTATTGCGAGGAAGCAGATAACTGTTCTATTGACACTTTACACACAAAACAAGACAGGTGGCCGGGCTGCCGCGGATTCGATCCAGGCAGTGAATGCAGCCCGAGAAATTAGGAGAGGATGCACTAACCTTCACGACCCACGTGTTTTTCATCGCAGCCGGTACACGGATCTTCTCTTCCTTGCTCAGGAGCTGCCGTCAGCGTCACTAGATCCCTTGAGGAACACACGAGAGGCACCATCCGATCGGTAAAGGTCTATGAGGCGGTTAAAATACAACAAATATTATTCATTTCTGAGAGACGCGCTCGCGATCCGTCCCTACGCTGGCTAGTTCAAAGCGGGAATGGTCGTCCACATCTCACACAATGGCGGACGGAAGCTACAGCTAGCCCTACTCTATGGTTAGTGCGGAGGGGGAGACGGATCCAAAAGGAGTGTGTTTCCATGTCAAAAAATACAGTTTCCACATCGGCGCAACCATTCCCCCCGGCTTGAAGGGTTACCTTCGAAACGAAAAATGTGGAACAAAACTAATGTCTAATCTAAATCTAGGTTTGCGAAATAACAACTAAAATATAAACATAGATTGGAACTCGTGCCTACTGCTGGCTAGGCAGAGGGCAGAGGCGAACAACCGGGCGCAGATACGATCCGGTTGCAGTTTTAACCCGTACAACACGAGTTATCCCGCGGGCATCGGGAAAAATTTCCTCTACTACTCCTAGAGGCCAATGTAAAGGAGGCGCATTCTCAGTCATAAGGACTACCACCGTACCTACAGTAATTGGGTTGGATGGAGTATTCCATTTTTGACGTGACTGCAGCGTGTGCAAATAATCGGTTCTCCAACGATTCCAAAACGATTGGACCATCTTATCTAAAAGAGCGTGACGAGTTAGGAGGTGTATTCTATCGTCATCAACATCTATTGCGGGCAAATATTTTAAAGGAGTCATATTTAAGAAGTGAGCTGGCGTCAGCGCTAACGGCTCTGACGGATCGCTAGATAGAGTCCGACACAGCGGACGCGTGTTCATCACCGCCTCTACTTGCGCGAGTACGGTACTCAACTCCTCGAACGAGAGAATCTGTTCGCCTATGACGCGAAACAGATGCGACTTAAGGCTTTTAATATTCGCTTCCCAATTACCACCAAAATGACTAGCTGCAGGCGTGTTAAAGTACCATTCAATGCGATTTTCGGCTAAGATGTGAGCGAATTCACTTTGGTAGTACTTAGACCGTAAGAATGTGTGCAATTCCGAAATACTACGTCGGGCCCCTACATAGTTTGTACCGTTGTCCGAATACATGCGCTTAACCGGACCCCGACGCGACAAAAAACGTTTAAAAGCGGACATAAAATTTGGCGTACTTAAATCACCGGTCAACTCTATATGAACCGCGCGAGTTGTCATACAAATGAACAAACAAACATAAGCTTTCGTGGAGCGAATGCCACGACCACGAGCAATGGTGACCTTGAAAGGCCCAGCAAAGTCTGTGCCGGTGTGTACGAAAGGTTTTGCGGATTGAACAACACGACAAGAGCGATGATCGGCCATTTCAGGCGCGATAAAACGCGGGCGGAGTTTAAAACAAGGTACACATCTGTGTACTCTAGCGCGAATCAAATTACGAGCGGAAATTATCCAGTATTTCTGTCTCAAAATAGACATTAACAAATCGGGACCAGCGTGACAATTCACCTTGTGATGATAATCTACTAACAAATCTAATACGTGGTCCTTACGCGGGAGAATTACTGGGTGCCTTTGTTCAAATCCTAAACCTGAATTTCTCAAACGACCACCTACTCGAATGAGTCCATCTTCCAAAAATGGTTTCAAGTGTCGGAAAGAACGACTACAAGGTTTGTTAAATTCTAAATTTTTAAATTCAGAAGCAAAATAACACTTCTGCAATTCGCGAAGTATGATCAATTCAGCCTTATCTAAATCAGCGGCGGTTATATGACCGCGTGTAGATAAAATTCTCAAAAATCGGCCTACATAAACAACACAACGCAACAGTCTCGACCAAGACGAGACGCGATTAGCCAACAACAAAACCAGGGACTCTTCACGCGGGACCGACACCACAAGCGAGTGCTTCTTTTCCTCGGGTGGTTCGGAAACCGTAGTGGGATTGAATTGACTAACTGGCCACTTATCTAACGCGGCATGAATCCAGGACGGTCCACTAAACCATAACGGGTGATCTAATATTTGCGAAGGAAGCAGTCCACGAGAGAGACAATCGGCTGGGTTGTCGGTGCCAGCAACGTGAAAGAGATTTTTTGGCGCTAATTCCGATTGAATTTTTGCCACTCTATTAGCGACGAAGGTGTCCCAACGATGGGGCGAAGAGTGGGCCCAACACAAAGCGACTGTTGAGTCCGAAAAAGCTAAAATTCTATTAATATTAATGCGACTACTACAAGCATTGGCGATAGAGGTGATCAATCTAACCAACAATAGTAAAGCGCATAGCTCGAGGCGTGCCAGAGAGACGACCTTACGGGGAGAGACCTTCGATTTCGCGCTTATAAGGCTAATTGAAACCTTACCTACATTCGAGACATGAAGATAGACTACTCCTCCATACGCCCTCTCACTAGCGTCCGCGAAGCCTACTACCGTAACAACACTATGTTGCGATATACCTACATGACGCGGAATTTGTACTTGGTCAAGCACAGAGAGTTCTTTTCTAAAGCGAGCCCACAACTTAGCAATGTTGTCGGGCGCGGTGTCGTCCCAATCACAATTCGAAAGCCAAAGCTCTTTTATAAGTAGTTTGGCGTACAGAACGACAGGAGCTACGAATCCCATTACGTCCCATATCCGTGCCACACACGACAGGATAATGCGTTTAGTACAAGTTTGCGGGGTCGAACTACTTTTCAAACTAAACGTATCAGATGCGGGCGACCAGCTTAAACCAAGCACCTTGTGCGTATCACTTTCATCGAACTCCTTAACCGAAGACAATCGGTGCGACGGTGGAATCGACTCTAACGCTGTTTGCGAGTTGCTCGTCCATTTCACGAGATCAAATTGACCCGCCTTCATGAGACTTATAACTTGAGCGGCCGTCTCGACAGCCTCGGCCTCGCTATCTACACTATACACGAAGTCGTCCATGTATAAGCCAGTCTCAATGGTGGCTCTCGCTTTAGGAAATGCATCGCCCTCGTCAGCGGCCAACTGCTTGACGGTGCGAAGTGCGTGAAAAGGGCTAGATTTAAGCCCGAAGCAAACACGATTAAACTCGTAAACCATTAAAGGTTCTTGCGGTGAAAATCTATACAAAAATCGTTGAAACCTACGATCGGGTTCGCGCACTTCAAGGCACAAAAACATTTGTCGAATATCTGCAGAGAGTGCCACAGCGAATAAACGAAAATTTACAATTATGTCAAATAAATTACCTTGAAGATTTTGACCACAATACAAAATGTCATTAAGCGACACGGAAGTGCTAGTCTTAGCACTGCCATCTAGAACTACGCGGAGTTTAGTAGTAAGCTTATCTTCTCTAATAACTCCGTGGTGCGGGATAACGTACGAAGGCTGGGTCTCGTCAGTGTCCGCAGGCGCAGGTGAGATGTAACCTTTATCTAAATATTCGTTGACAACCTCATCATAGGCTTGCTTTAACTTTGGAGACGCCTGCATCTTTCGTTCTAAACAAAGAAAGCGTCTTTCAGCGGATGCACGGGAGTCGCCGAGCGAAAAAATATCTCCCTTGAAAGGGAGCGCGACAACATAACGACCCTGCTCATCGCGAGTAGTCGTGCGACAATAAATCTCCTCAGCCATCTTGTCATCAGGGCTTAGGATTGGTGGGACATTGACCTCCTCAATCTCCCAAAACTTGCGGATGGTAGACTCCAGTGGCGGCTCGACGGTGCAACAGAACGAGGCAGTCGAGTGACTAAAACTATCCATAGAAGCGGGTGCAGAACCAATTATAACAAAACCCAGAACTGTTTCCAGGGCGTGCGGAGCGGGGTACGTCGGACCCCCTTGAACCTTACGTGATAACTGGAGGTGCGGGAGAATCGAAGCGCCGATCAATATATCGACGACTCCAGGAACAGCGTAAGTCTCATCAGCTAAAGGTAAGTCTTTAAATTTCGTTAATAAAGACGTGTCAACTGGGACGGTAGGCAACTGTTCAGTTATTTTATCCGTAACGAACGAATCCATGTCAAACCAAATTTTATTATTAAAACGAGATCCAAACCTCGTTTTAACTGTGCCATGAACAGCTGACCGTAAACCTCCAAAACCCGTCACCACTGAGTAGGTTGAACGCCTATCAACATTGAAACCAAGACGTTGACAACAATCTTGAGTAATAAAATTACTTTGCGAAGCGCCATCTAATAGCGCTCGAACAATGTGCGGTTTACCTAACGCATCAACAATAACCACGCGAGCGGTCGCAAGACAAACCGTAGTGAGGGCAGCACTAGCGGAGAACGAACACAAGGTGACGTCATTCGTAGCGGTCCCCGGGCAGGCCGGAGCGCGTGCGAGCTCGGGCTGCGGCTGCGGCGCAGGCTGCCGCGCGTCACCGCTCGACGAACCAACTGTGCTCACCTTGGATGCGGCATTACTATTTTCAAAATGAAGCAAAGTGTGGTGTCTCGCTTGACATTTGCGACAACCATTTCCACTATTACATAAACCCACGCGGTGTTTAGTACCGAGACAATTAAAACAAAGATTATTAGCGCGAACAAATTTATAACGATCACTAGGCGACAATTTTAGGAAACCAGGACACTTGTACAGTTGCGAGTGATGAGTACTACACAAAGAGCAAACAGGTGATTGTACACGTGCTGGTGCGGTATTAACATAAGTATGGGTTGACCTCAGTGACCTCGATGACGCATCTATTTTGCGCGCGGGACCAACAACTGTCCTCGCGCCTTCATGTTTCGATGAAGAGCGTTGCAATATTTTTATATGCTCGCGAACAAAACCTTCTAAGTCTTCGAACTTAGGAATTTTATTGCCGCGATGATCCGACTCAAACAAACGAATGGTTTCGGAATCTAATTTCCTTAAACCCATATACAAAAATACGAAGTCGCAGAGGTCATCAATCTTTAGGTTCTTTACAGCGCGAACAGCTGACGCGAAAGTGTCTAGAAATTTCTCTAAGTTTTGATCGTTACATGCCGTAATAGATTTCAAATCAAACATCTGATCCAAATAGGCGTTAGCTACCGATCTTTTATCCTCATACTTAGCTTTCAAAGTATTTAAAATTAAATTATAATTCCCGGCACTAAACGTAATTCCAGCGCAAACGGTTATAGCTTTACCAGTCAATTTTTCAACAAGATAATGCAATTTTTCGTGATCTGTCAACGAATCGTTCTTATCTATTGTATTCTCAAAACTATCTATAAATCGACACCAATTGCGAATGTTACCATCAAATTCGGGTATTTGAATTGGTGGCAACTTAGGTCGGTCGCGAGTGGGGTTGGGTCGGTCAGACGGCTTCTCCAAACTCCTCGCGACGCGCTTGATACGACAATACAAATCGTCAAACGACGACAAGGCTTGATAACTCACTGAGTAATCGGGATCCAAATTCAACTCTAAAACGTTGATGTCATGCACTAAGGTTTCGAAATCCGCGCGTAGACTATCTAAGTTTTCTATAGAACACAAGAACGAATCTCTGATGACCAAATCAGAGGTTTTAAGTGCACTATCATAAATCGATTGTACGCGAGAGTAAATCATTTCTTTTTTAGCGTATAAAAGTTTCAATTGAACCTTACCGGTCTTATCAACCTTTGGGGACATGTTTACAATTAAATCTCAAACTAAAGTGCGGTAAACAATAAATATGAAATGACTTAATCCTAGCGGTACAGAGCAGCGAGGCGGCGCGAGCGTTAACTATGTAGGTAGGTAGGTGCTTACAACTGTGAATGCACGCTTGAACAAACGCGCATAGCAACAAGGTCGTACCTACGCGATGGTCGCTGTCTAGATTCAACTATTATTTCCGAGATTAAGTATTGCGTAATATCTATTCAAATTAAAATACTTTCGTATGAATTGGGATGAGATGCGAGCGAGGTAGGCACAGCCACGTGTCTACCCACGCAGGTACTAGGCAAATACGACGTGAGCCGAGAACAACGTAATTGAAAAAAACAAAACAAAGCCAAATGCGTTAGGTATTACACTGTGCCTATGCACTAGGGTGTCTGAGTATACCTAAGATCTAAGCCTAAATGTCTGGATGCGGGGTTTTCTACTAAAATAACCAGGCACTTAGGTGCGATGCGAAAATTGCGAACTACGATTAAGTGTTGATATGATACCTAACCTATTTATGTATTAGGTAGGTACAATGCGAGCCAGCGGCGAACGGACTACAAATTCTAAGCCTAAGTGTCTGGATGCGGGGTTTTCTACTAAAATAACCAGGCACTTAGGTGCGGTGCGCTCATTCCCATTAGAATAATAACAAAATACGAACTACGGCTAAGAATCCGGCTCGATCCGGACCAAAAAATGGTGGCGCGTGGGCCAACGTGCGCGAGTGGACTGTATTGCGAGGAAGCAGATAACTGTTCTATTGACACTTTACACACAAAACAAGACAGGTGGCCGGGCTGCCGCGGATTCGATCCAGGCAGTGAATGCAGCCCGAGAAATTAGGAGAGGATGCACTAACCTTCACGACCCACGTGTTTTTCATCGCAGCCGGTACACGGATCTTCTCTTCCTTGCTCAGGAGCTGCCGTCAGCGTCACTAGATCCCTTGAGGAACACACGAGAGGCACCATCCGATCGGTAAAGGTCTATGAGGCGGTTAAAATACAACAAATATTATTCATTTCTGAGAGACGCGCTCGCGATCCGTCCCTACGCTGGCTAGTTCAAAGCGGGAATGGTCGTCCACATCTCACACAATGGCGGACGGAAGCTACAGCTAGCCCTACTCTATGGTTAGTGCGGAGGGGGAGACGGATCCAAAAGGAGTGTGTTTCCATGTCAAAAAATACAGTTTCCACATCGGCGCAACCAGCCTGCGTGGAATTTATTAAGGGGTTAGTTTTCGCCTCATTCTCTATCTTTTAGTGTTTGTTATTCGAAATTTGTTTATTTTCTTGTATTTTCTTGGAAAATAAACATACAGACTACCAATAAATATCTGTATGTATAGGTACATGAATTATCAAGTATAATTTGCTCGATGTCCTTGCTAACCTTGTAAAATCTAAACCACAAAACGTTGCAAAAGCTTTAAATAATAATATAATGATAAACTGCAAGGTCTTTGAATTTAATTATAAGAAATCACAATAAATTTAAAAAGAAGTTAAAAAGGAGTGTATAAAAAGTTATGTTCAATATATTTGTCTTTAATTAAAGGAGGATTATAGGAATCGGAGAAACAGTTAGACCATAAGAAGGATTTTATTTTATCAGACAAGACAACTGAATGTAGCAAAATGAATTAAGATGAAAGCTGAATTACCATCACATCGTAAGAACTGTTGGTAATATAATATTCAAATGCTTTTTGCTGCTCGTCGGGGAATGAATTAAATTAGGGAGGAATCAATGTTTACAACGTGTAAGATTTAACATAAAATTCAAAGTAAGATGAATGAATATAATCAAATATTGTAAGAATCACTAACGATACATTAAATATAGATAAAATATTAATTCTTATTTTGTTTAGTTTAAGTACCTACTTAGTAAATTTTTACAAATAAACACTTCCGTTTATTGGTCTAAGAATCGATTTCATTTATTCAGTTTAGGCACATAAAGAGCACATATGAACGTCAAAATTTTACAATTATGTCAAGTAATATAGTGAAAATATTAAATAATGGATAAATAAACCATATCGTGCCTGGTGTAGCCTGGGGTAGCCTGATAAAGCAAAAAACAACGGATGAACAGAATACAAAGAGAAACTTTACAGAAGTCATCGAAGAAAAGTCAATCAAATCGAACATATATCGAGAGCATCAATGGGATAATGGCGAGCTCCACCAAAATTAACTTTAGTCATTAAACAGGGCATCGGAGCATTTGTCACACTCAATTTACCACCGAAAGGGAACGCAGGAAATGGATCCATCGATTGATGTCGGTCCTGGACCACTACCTGCTGGATCCCCATTTAATCAGGACAAGTGTTTCATAGTATAATGTATTAAAATTTTCAAGAGAATCGGACTTTACATTAGTTGTTACCCAAAATATTTCCAATAATGTATGGAGGCCAAAATCCAATGATCCGTAAACAGATACAGTTTGGAATTAATTTTCAAATTAGTTCAACGACCATTAAGTGTGGGTAACGATAAATTACATCCGGATGTTGAGAACAAGATTAATGGCCTGTCTTGTGGCTCATCAGATTTTGCTTATAAACAAAGGAGGCCTAATATTCGCACATTATCCCATAGTATATAGGATGAAATTTAAACTTACAACCTCTTGATTGTGAGTGCAACGATTGGCGCTAAATATACTTAGTCTTGAATTTCGATTTATAGATAGATAACAGTATAATTAGTAGGTAGCATGTATACAGTTTAATATACAATAGGCGGCCTTATCGCTGGAAGCGATATTATATTATAACTAGATCTGAGATTAGTTTGTATTCTAGATGACCGTTCTAACGTCATTGTGACAGTCGATTCACAACTGAGGGTTGTTCTGTAATCCGGATCTAAAACTAATAACAGTACCTAGTGTATTTTTACTAGAGGTACAAGAAAAATGTATATCTGAATTTTTTCATAATTTCGAAATATCGTGGTGATAAGTCGCTATGTCATGTGTAACACAAACTTTAATAACCACCGCAAAACTTCCCAAACAATTTCAATTATTACTTTGTGGATCTACATACAAACTAATTTACATCACTTTTGTGTAGCTATAGTGTATGCATTAAAACAATATCATTTATCTTATAGAATCATTAACTTTGAACGTCGTAGTATTCAAGTTTATGTGGTATGAACATGATTTATCGTCGTAACTAATAAAATTCGCTGTGGATGACATACGCGTTTATTAAAACTATTTCTGTCAAAACTCAAAGTAATATAGTGATAGATGTACGTAATTAAAATGATTGAAATTCTTAATCAAATAATATCATATTAGAACTAGAGCTACATTTACAATTCATAGGTCTTTATCTATTTTGAGGGTTTCTTTTAACTTAAAGTTTATTATTTACTTTGAAATTTTCAATGTACAAAATATATCAATATCCTTATAAAATTTAAAAGAGAACGTGAAAACTAACTTTATTTTTGAAATATGCATTATTAATTTGGAAGAAGTGGATACAAAGTATAAAAGCATAAGTAGTAGTTCTCAAACCGCGACCGTATTAAGCCTAGTTCTTTTCTATTAATTTGTTCCAGGAGAAGAAGCTATACAAAAAAATAAAAAACATCATTGTAACTTTTTACTCATAATATTTTTTGTCATGAGTTGCACTCTAAACGCTATCACAAAAAAAAACAAAAGGATTTACAAAATGTATTTTAATTTAATGAAAAGTAACAAATTGTGTATTTATGATTGCTTTTAGTAAATTGGTAAGGGATTTGTATTCCATAAAAGATTTAAATTAAAACTATAATATTGCAAGTTCAATGAATGTCAACAGTATTGTTTTTTCATTCATATAATGTATGATGAAAACGTAGAGGTCAGAAGTAACCAACTCAGTTGATTGTAAGAATTAATAATTCATCTTCCCAATTTACCACAGAACACAAAATCGACACTGTTCTATTTAATATTTAAGACCATTCTGACTTGCAAGACTCCAGTCAATTTTCATACTCAACATATTCCTGAGCAGGACATGTTAGTCGTCGCTAACAACGTCTGCAATCTCCCACGAGACCTGTTTGCTTGTACACGTTTGACATGTGCCATTCATAGCTTCAGTTCAATATTTATACAATAGGGTCGCGTGGATATTCACTGTTATCAAAAGGGTGTGTTATGTTTTGTTAGTTATCGGATTTTGATTCAATAAACTCCAAACATTTCAGCTATTAAATTTCTAGTAGTCCATCTTTTATGTTACTAAAATAGCCAAATAGTAAAAGGCAGCCGGCATATGTAAACACTTGTACTAAGTAGTGTCACTCCCATTGTTAATATATATGTCTTTGAAGAAGCTCTGACGGCCACACTAGCAGAAATAGGGTATTACCCCGCGAAAGTGGCATCTAATTCAAACGGTAATCCGGTTATGTCCAACCTTTATACTTATCCCCTTTCTATATATAAGCAGACATAAGCTGAAATTGGTTGCAATGGAACTCGCTTCATTGGATTAAATGACGACAAATTTCATTTAGTTGATTATGTTGTTATTTTAATTTGATCCAAAATAAATTGTAAATGAAATTTACTCTAAATTATTTAATATGAAATGAATATATTTTAAATTTTGTACATTATGTAAATAATTTAGACATTAATTTAAAAATATATTAACAATAGAAAACAATGTAATATGGACGTTGTAATTTTGGTCTGAAATAAATATTATAATTATGTTTCTCTGTTCCATAACTTCCGCCGCGTGGTTCCCGGCAGAGTAGAATTTGGCCTACTCCATCTCCTTCCATTCAGTGTCGTACAAGGCGATTAAGGGATAGGGCTCTTTAACATCTGACAGACACATACAGACCAGACTCAGCCTCAAATGCATGGCTTGAGTCAACAATAGTGCCCGGAAGATGGCAATAGGCTCACCCCTATTACGTGGGACCGAATTCAATGATAGGTGAAATGTGGGTGTTAATTCACCTCTGCCTAACCCTCCGGGGATAAAGGTGTGATTATATGTATGTATGTATGTTCCATAACTCTCGAGACTATGGACTTCCAGGCCCTTGGAAGACGTGCGTCGGCCCAAGTCCAAGACGTAGAGACCCTTTAAGAGAATTTAATATGCTATAGATACACACACATTATTATTATTATTTCCATTATTAATTAAAATACCATATAAATTATATGTTTAAATATATTCTACATATTAAATTTATTTAAAAATAAAAAAAATAGTGCCCGTCCGGTATCGGGTACAGGGCCCAAGCTACCGGTGGTAAGGGCTCCAGGGAGAGAACTTCCTCATTATGCTTGTCAGCTGACCAACAAGAGCCTCATAAGATGTTGTTCGAGAGTCTTGGCGATAAGTCCGTGAACTGAAACGACTATCGGTACAATATTATTTAACAAGAAAAACTATACTTTAGGATCCATATTAAAAGATGTTCTTAGTTAGTGTATAGATTAGTGTATAGGTTTTATGTAGTGGTAAATGGTTATAGATCTAAATTCAAAAGGGGCATCAGAAGGTTTCTTCATGGTCGGCAGCACGAGTGTGACACCCCTGGTGTTGCATGCGTCCATAGGCCACGGTAACCGCTTCCCATCAGGTGGGCCGTGTGCTTGTCTGCCAACTTAGTGGTATAAAAAAAAAAAAAAAAAGATAGCATCTGGTGTCCCGCAGGGGTCTCACTTAGGCCCTATTCTTTTCAACATCTACATAAATGATCTACCTGCGTGCTTGAACTACTCTGTGCCTTATATGTATGCTGATGATTTAAAAATTGCCAAAGAAATTACCACTCCTGTCCATGTAACCGAATTGCACAGTGATTTAGATCAGGTGATAAGATGGTGCGCTGTGAATGGCATGCAGCTGAACTTTACTAGGAAGCTGTCTCCTATTGCATCGTCCTATTGCATTCAGCAAAGTAATGTAGAGGAGGTCAAGACCGTAAGGGACCTGGGTGTGGTCCTTGACAGCAAACTGACTTTTGTGCCACATATAGAACAAACTATTAGGAGTGCTTCGAGAATGCTGGGATTTGTGATTCGTAATGGAAGGGCATTTCGAAGGCCATCCACAAAGATTTTGTTGTACAACAATTTAGTACGCAGTATTTTGGAATATTGTAGTCAAATATGGAGGCCGCACTATGCTGTACACTCGTTGAGACTGGAGAGGGTGCAGAAGCGGTTCTTATGGCATTTGTGCTATAGTGTTGAATTAAACCATGCTTTGGGCTCGTATAACGAGAGGCTAAAACACTTTGGTATACAATCTCTTGAGAAGAGGAGAGACTACTTGGACATAATGTTTCTGTACAAAATCTTCAGGGGACTAATGGACTGCCCACAGCTACTGGGTAGGTTCTCGCTGACTGTACCCTCAAGGTACCCAAGGAAAGCTGTTGCTCCTCTTATAGCCCCTTTCAGGAGAACAGAATTTGGTAAAAAATCAATTGTTCCACGAATGAGTCGATTACTTAATAGCTGCGGTGCGTCAATGGATATCCACAATGATTCTTTAAATGCCTTTAAAAGAATTGTGCAAAACTAAAATTGACTTAGGCGAATTTAATTTTTATTTTAATTCATATTTTAATTTGATTTTAATTCATGATTGGTTTTTAATTTAATTTGAATTCGTGATTTAGTTTTAATTCCAAATTTTTGATATTTCATAATTCAATTAATTTCACAATTTAATTTTAATTCATAATTTAATTTTAATTCATAATTTAATTTTAATTCATAATGTAATTTTAATTCATTATTTTATTTTAACTCATAATTTAATCTTAAGTCATAATTTAATTTTCCTTCACAATTTAATTTTAATTTCATTACAAAGCTTTTATTTTATTCATAAATTAATTTTAATTATTATTTAATCTGTGTTTCTAATTATAACTTATTGTTTGCTTTAATCTGATTTTAATTTGATTTTGACTTGATTTATATAAAAAATAATGTTTTATTTTTGTTTTTGTTTTGATGTATATATAATTTATTGACTTATTTTTAATTTACTGATATTTATTTTATATAAGAGTTGACAATTAATTTAATGTGTCAGTGATCAGTAATAATATTGTGAATGCTGTGGCTGCCTTAAAAGGTTAAACATCATGCAGGGAATAATGTGTTGTATCGACATGTGACAAAGTTTTTGTATGATTAATCAATGGCTGTCCTACTAAATTAAATAAATAAATATAGATGATGCTCTGCAAAATATCTTAGAATCTTAGAGCAAAATTATAATTACTAAACTCTCTAAACAAAATTATTAATCGCTAAAATTTTGTTTAATCCAAAAACCGTATAAAGCATAAAATATAAGTATATAATTTATTTCAAATTGCCTATCTTAGTATAATCTAAATTTGTTAATTTAATTTTCAAATTTAATTTAAAATACATTTTCGAGATACTTCAGTCAGAGAGATGAAACAGAATCGATATCAGAGTCTTGACAAAATAAACTGTTACACCATATTATTCCTAAAATAAATTCAATCGCTCGTAAACTTCGTCTTTATATTGCAGCTGCATAATAAAAAGTCCGTAATGTACTGCGAAATCTACACCTAAACACTAACGTCGAGCAATGTTAAGATACTGTCACAGAAAGGTTTACCCGACGACGCCAATATCGGGACCACGGTGCAATTTACTATGTATGAGATGAGACCCAGTTCAATGTGTACACTCACTTTAGAGTGAAAACTCTTAAAGTTCTCTTCGAGCTACCTCAGATGGGATTTTTATTACCTTTTATTTATCACTGATATACCTTTCAATGACTTTGGTACTCCTAACTGCTTTTATTTGTTCAAGTTTTCCAATATCATTTGTTTTTGTTACCATTTTGTTTTCAAACTCATGTTTTGTTTTTTACACGTAATCGTTTGTCAAAGTATTCATGTTTATATAAGAAAGGATGTGTTACACTGTTATGTTGTCCTTAATTACGTCTATTGTTTGTGGTTGCGTTATTACTTGTTATATGTTTAAGTGAGGTATGTTTCCTTATGGGTGTTTTCTCTTTGTGTTGTTTGCATAAAGTAATTTCAGTAGAATAATTTTCTTTCTCTCCGGTTAATCTAGCTTCTAAATAGTATTTTGGTGTTTGGTTGGTAATATTAAAATTATTTTATCAGTAAATTTGTAAAATATTTATTCACATTTTGCTTTACTAGATCAAGTTCAATTCCTGTGTCCGGTAACATCATCAGGTAACTTGTCAAGTTGTTAATTTTCCATATAATTACTTCGAAAATTCAAAAATGAAGTATCTTATGCATGCAGAAGAAATAATCTGATTACAAACCCTCCAAAAAGATTACCTTACCAATTCTTTTGACAGTTATATTAGAGAAGTTGGCGAATTCCGCATAAATCCCTTCTTTTGACCACACATTTCTAATATTTCCTTATTAAACTCCCAGTTAAAGTTTCATTTTGCTCTACGTTGCCCATGGTATTTAAAACTCATATGAATCCAGATAGCAACACATTTCAAGAAATAATCTCAACCTGCACGTACAAGGATCTCTATTCTAACGAAATAAATCACATTTACTCACTTAAGTACGAACATCCTCGTGTTCATGGACTTTCTCATAATAACTAATCAAAACAAACATCTTCTACATTATTATGTTGTAGTGTTTGCACTACGTCTGGGTACATATATACGCGTGCTTGTATATCCCAGGAGTTCATGACTATGACAAGAGATGTAATAGATCTACTTACCTCATTTTTTTGCCACAAGGTAATAAATAATCCCACAGTCTACCTGTCAAGTGTAACCATAACTTTAAAAAGATGATAATTTTACTTGAGGTAAATATTTGTGTTGGTGCTGACTAAAGAGAGATAATAAAACAGGAAAAAAGACACGAAGGAAGTTAAACTGGGACATATTCACAAATCATTACATATACTATTATTATATATTATATTATATACTCCTTTGCTGACTTTTCTGTACAGAGAGAAATCCAAGAAGCCTGAACTATGGGCAAAAAGTGCACCCAAAAGAGGACAATGATAAATAGTAATAGTGTTTTATAGTGCAACAATTCCCTATTATAGATACTACAACTAGTTGAAAAGTATGGACAGAGGTTTACCATGACATATTAAAACGTTCATGTTCTGAACGAGAAAAGGATGGAACTATACACCCTATATAACTGCACGTCATGGTAAACCCTCAGAGCCTAATGAAGTTAATAAAAATAGTACAAACTTCATTTTCAACTCTTATAACGTATTATATAATATTAAGTATAAATTTCTTCAACACACGACTCTGTCTTTGTAGTTTACAGAAGTACCGTTAGTTTTTACTATGACCACTTGTTGGTGGGAACGTTCTGTAGCTGAAGTTTTCTTACCTAATGTCTTCGTAATTAGAAAATAAAAGTTTAAAGTAACCAGCAAGAACATCATGTGGTCTCTAGGATCATTATTTTTGTTTGAAACTTTACTTTCTTCTTATTTTTCATCATCAACATTTCTTTATCCGATATTTTTTTAAATTTAATTAAGATTTTTGCCTGAGAGAGAGTCTTACATAAGTGCACGTACTGCGTATAAGATTTTTATATAACACCCGGATTGGAACACCCCAAAAATGGGAACAAACCACCGACTTCAGTCAATCTAAGAAAATTATGCAAAACAAGTAAATGAACAAATGGGACAAAAACTGGCCACTGCCCCCTAAATAAGCACCAACACACCATCGGTGTTACGGAGAGCCCCCTTTGCAGGTGATGTTTCGTTGTCGAGGAAACTGCCGCTCACGTAATACTGGAATACGAGGCAGTAGACCCTCAATGGTCACAAATTTTTACGGCTAGTTGAAGCCCTAAAAAGTCCAACAACTGGTCTAATTATATTCTATATCGTCTTTAGGTTTTGGAGGTCAGATGACAGTCAGAAATTCAGCCAAATCCACAGTTAGACTAGTAAAGCGTATTCCAGACTCCGAGATGAAAACTTCGGATGCGACTGGGATTAACTCTAAGATGAAAAAGATACTGCTGTAAATAAATCTTGGACGTTTCACCTAGAACGGGTCGTATCTTTACAATGGCGTAACAGAAATGAAAAATATGCTTTGTTTTTTATGCTTCTAGATATTGTAATTAACTTTTCTAGCAAGAAAAATACTCAACCTAAATATAACGCCACTACACTAGACCCTCGCAATATATTTCTATTAATGTCACATAATAAGGCACGAGGGTTTCCATTATCATCAGGCTAGTATTCTAAATTACAACTAACTTTCTCTCTGTGATAAAAAGCAATGCAACACTTAGTTTCTCAACTTAATGAGAAAATGTACGCCACGGTAACTTTAGCATTCTACAGTTTTATAGTTTTAAACGAC
This sequence comes from Eilema griseolum, assembly GCA_963662185.1. Classification (NCBI taxonomy): domain Eukaryota; kingdom Metazoa; phylum Arthropoda; class Insecta; order Lepidoptera; family Erebidae; genus Eilema; species Eilema griseolum. Next base: position 4,371,372 of record OY759245.1, read on the forward strand.
TTAGTCGACTTCGTAATTATAACTAAACAAGCATCCTTCGCTGCTTTGTCTACATTAGAGTTAGAATTTAACTTGGGAACTTTATATAAACAGTTTTTAAAGTACATAAGTTTATTGAAGAAATGTTTTTGTCTAAATTAATAGGCCATAGTTTTGCTTGTCATAACAATTTTTTTACGTGCTTATGAATTTACTGGCTCGATAGAATAGTAAGAAGTATTAAATTAGGTATATCGAATTTATAGGTTTGTAGGTTCATCCATTTGAACTATTGGAGGGCGTTTTTTATTTTCCTTAAAATAAAAACCTTTTTTTACTGGCCCATCGTCGTCCACAGCTGGACATAGCCTGTCGGAGGGCGTACAGTGTATCAAATTTCTTCTACATAATATACAGTTATCTGGGGATTGTGCGGTGGGTTAGATGGTAGTTACTTTCACAAAAACCACATAAATTAAACCAGAAGGAAGATAAGAAGTAAGTGAACTCTGTTCACCGAGGTGGAAGCCTCAAATACGAATAGAAACCACGCTATGATGATGACAGAAAAGATTGGATCAATGATCACGAAATACAGCTAGTTTATAACCTTAACTAATATATAGGTTACTAATCTCTGCAAATAAATAAACTACAGAACCCAGAATTAAGATATAATTTCATATAAACTTCCCGTTAGGTAACTACAAATTTAGATGAGAATTCTCGTTATGCCCTATCTATTTATTACTATGTCTGCTTAATCTAAGCCACGGGTACGATTAATTAATTTATGTAATCTGTAGGTGATTTATTCTTAGACTAAAATCCCTTAGTTCTACTGGATAGGAGGGTGAGCATTATGAGGAGTATATGCATGTGGAATTCATGTAACTACTAGCTGTTGCTTGAAGTTATCAGCACCGATGATATCAAAGCGTTATCATCAATGCTGCTGTTAATGTTTAATTTTATTTTTTATTATTTCGAATTCGAATGTGTACAAATGTGATACGCAATGAAAAACAATTTTCTTTTTTTCTTTTTCTTTCTACTTTCATGGATTTTGGTTATAGCGGCCACACATATGTTCTTTCTCTAATATATATGTTTAGTAAATTTCACGAAGTGAACTTCAATAATGGCGAACTATCATACACGCTTAAATTTGCTATTTAAACCCTTTTTTATTTCTTTTATAAAAGGTAGCCTATATCTAGCCTCTAGTCCATATCTGTATTAAATGTCATCAAAATCAGATCCGTGGCTAAGGCGTAAAGCGTAATAGCCAGACAGATAAATAGACATAGTTACCTTTGCTCCAACAATAAATTAAAATTAAAAGAGTTAACATCAATCGCGATATTTAAATCAGCGATGTTCCTTTTGTAAAATAAATAAATGAATAAATAAATAAAGGGAATCCTTTGACTGGGTTGTTTTTAGAACCTACACGACACCTCATTTGCTAATCAGCGGGTTTATTAACTTGCAGGTGGGGTTAGCATAAGTCCCGAAAACGCACGTGATACTTAAATCGTTATCTAATGGTTATTTGAAATTAAATCTGTCTGTATGAGTGATAGATGGTGCTAAGGGGCCCTATCGACATCTCCAGGGCCTACCCTCACCTGCACGCAGTGTACTTGCTAACAAACGGATGAGGCTTATTGTACTCTATCCCCAGAAACGGCAATAGGGTCGCACCCTAATACGTAGATTAACGAAGTGACTGGCGATACGTGGGCATAATAAGCGCCACCATCTACCTTTCTGTGAATAAAGATATAATGTGTGTCGCATAAGATGTATCTGTAAAATGTTATTATTCTTATGGCATAAAGGAAATATATGCTTAAGGTCTTATGATCCGCCAAACGCCATAATATGGGACATGGGGGGTGCGGGTTGGGTAACCTCCACGTTGGCTTACCTGTTTCTTTTCCCTCTGGACCGCGGTCCTGGGGAACGGAAGCGGGAAGGCTGGTGCACCCTGGACGACGGTTAGTAGACTCTGACTCCAAGGAGAAGGAGCTCTGCTAGCCGTCGACAAATAACCCGACAAGCCCATTTTAGGGCTAGCGGGCCCAGGCCTTTAAAGTCTGGGTCCTGTCGCTCCCAGTACCCCTCTGCTTTCAGAGGGGACATGGGGGCGACTCAAGGATCCTTGGGATCCCGGGACGGGCCGGCCTACTGCTCGCGCAGAGGCTGGCAGGCATTCGTGCCACCGTCGGTGTTGGGAGAGTTGGCTGCTCTCCCGCGTCGCGTAACCTCCAAGATATCGACAACGACCTGAGTGCTAGCCACACTTGGGAAGCCGGTATCCTGAAGGCCGCGGGGCTTGCCTTAATTGGCCGGCCCGCGACAAGGAAAAGTCTTAAAACCCGACAGCGAAGTCGATTAAAACCTGTGGATACCTGGGGAAATCCACAGTATATACCCCGCTTCCTGGAATGAGCGTCACCCAGGGAGTGTAGTTTATATCGCGTCATACTCGTGGGATTTAAATGGAGAATTCATCATCAACATATAAACCCAAACCTAGCAGAACAGTCTGCGCGGAGGTCGCGCAGCACCACGACGCGGAGGTCGCGTCCCAATCCGGGACGGTGTCGGAAGACTTCGACACCGCCAATGAGAGGAGCAGGGCGAACAGCCCGGTGGGTCTGCAGACCCGGAAATCTGCACCACGGCGGAAGAGGAACCGCAAGAAGAAAATCATCCCCGCACCAAAGACTGATTCGGATCTGGATCTCACCCTGACCGACTCGTCGTCTTCCAGCAGCTCCGGTGGGGACGAGACGATGCGCCCTCCTCCGCCCAAGCAGCTAGCGGTTAGCCGCCGAAAGCTGCAGGACGGAAGCACCAAAGCCTCCTCCCGGGCTCCGGCCCCAGAGGATGTGAGGGCGCCGCCGAGTTCCTCCACCTCGGCGGCGCTCTCGCCTCGTATCGAAGATACGACGTCGACGGACGATATAACGTCCAGGGAGGTGATAGAGGCTCTGGAAGGGTGGGCTGGAACCCGCACCGATTCTCCGACGCCGGAGGAGAACCGAGTAACGCAGGCGGCGTCGCGACTCGTCCAACTGCACGACCAACTCAAGGCGGAGCTGACACAATCGCGGCTCGAGAGGGCTCATATGGGCAGGAGGCACATTGAGCTCCTCGACAGCTACGAGAGGATGGCGGCCAGTCACCGCAAGGAGATAAGCAAGATGGCGGCGGAGCTGGCCGAGCTTAAAAAGGTCGTCGCTGGACTGCCGGAGGAGCGGGTGACGCGTTCGGCGCGGCGGAGGCTGGGGGCGCAGCCGGAACGGCCAATGCCGTCAACGCGGCAGCTGTCGCCGGTGCGGTCGAGGTCGCCGCTGCGGCCGGAACCGCTGGCGCAGCCGGAGTTGCCACAGCTGGAGCCTCGACCGGAGTCGCCGGTGCTGCAGCCGGCTCGGCCTGCGGACCCGTTGGCGCTCTGCATGGCGGCAATAGCCGCCATGGAGAAGCGTCAGGACGCGGCGCAGGCGGAGCAACGGGCGTGGCGGGTGGCGCAGGAGGAGCGCACCCAGAGGTGGCTGGAGGCCATTATGGACTCCAACCGCAGACCGCCCCTGTCGCCTTCGGTCGGGTATGCCGGAGCAGTAAAGAGGGGTCCCACCTGTCCGGCGGTGGCGAGGTCCCCGCAGGAGTCGGCCAGCGGCCCGTCCACTGCGTCTGCCGCTCCTGCCGCTCCGGCCACTCGGGCTGCTCTCGCCGTGGGAGCCGGGAGCCCCCAGGGAGCGCGGGGTGCCCGGGCCGGAGGCAAGGGGAAGGGCAAGGGTAAGGGGAAGACGTCCCCGGCCTTAGCCCCGACCCCAACCCCGGCCCCGGTTCCAGGTTCGGGTCCTTCCTCGGCTCCGACGCGGGCTGTCTCCTCACCAGAAGGGGGCTGGGAGGTTGCTGGAGCCTCCAAAAAGCGGCGCAAGGCGCTCCGGAAGGCAGCCAAAAAGGCCAAGAAGGCCGAGGCTGCTGCGAGGGGTGTGCCGGGGAGGCTGCGCGTTCCCCGCTCAACCGCCGTCGTCCTAACGATGACGGCGGAGGCGGCGGAGAGGGGCGTGCAGTACGCCCAGATTGTTACACAGGCGAGAGCCTGTGTCGACATGAGGGCCCTTGGGATGCCGGGCCCCATCCGGGTGAAACCCACTCGGACGGGTGCTCGGCTACTCGAGATCCCCGGTGCTTCGAGCGGTCCCCAGGCTGATGCCCTAGCGGCTAAGCTTCGGGACACGTTAGACGCAGCCGACGTCCGGGTGTCCAGGCCCAACAAGTGCGCAGAACTGCGCATTTCGGACCTAGACGACTCCATCACGGCGGAGCAAATCCGCCTCACCGTGGCGGAGGCCGGGGGCTGCCCCCTAGAGGCGGTGAAGGTTGGAGCAATCCGCTTCGGCCGCCGCGGACTGGGGGCGGCAGTTGTCGGCTGCCCCATCGCAGCAGCCAAAAAGGCTGCCGACCGAGGGTTCCTCGCCGTGGGAGGCGTGGTGCGGGTGCAGGTCCGGCTCCTGCAGGCTCGACCGACCAGGTGCTTTAGGTGCCTGTCGGTCGGCCACGTGGGGGTGCAGTGCACGGCGGCGGTGACGGTCGGTGACCGCTGCTTCCGCTGTGGCCAACCCGGTCATACGGCCGGTGGTTGCGAAGCTCCGCTGCACTGCTTCAGGTGTGCAGCGGGGGGCAAACCGGCTGACCATAGGGTTGGTAGCAAGGCCTGCACCGGGGGGGAGCCGAAGCCGAAAGGCGGGAGCTCCACCCAGAGTTCGCGGCGGGACGCGGAGATGGTTCCATAATGGATCCCCAGCTCCGCGTCCTGCAGGCGAACGTGGGCCACGGTGTCGATGCTCAGGGTCTTCTGCTCCAGAGCATGGCACAGTGGTCCGTACACGTCGCCGCTGTCGCCGATCCGTACACTCACCGGCCCCTTGGGCCTGCCTGGGTGGTCGACCTGGACGGGTCGGCGGCACTGGTTTACAACGCCGCTATGGGTGCCCCCCCCCCTGTTGTCGTGGCAAGGGAGCATGGCATCGTAGCGGCGCGTGTGGGGGAGATTGCGGTCGTGGCCGTCTATTTCACGCCGAGCCTACACCGACGCATAGGGGAGTACCGGCAGTCGCTGGAGCGACTGACCGACGTCGTCAACGCCTGCCACCCTCATCCGGTTCTTGTGCTCGGGGACTTCAACGCCTGGTCAGTGACCTGGGGGTCCCGGCACACGAACCCACGAGGTAGGGCTCTGGAGGGCTGGGCCGCTAATCACGGTCTAGTTCTCCAGAATCGCGGGGCCGAAGCCACGTTCGTGGCCGCGGAGCGCAGTTCGATTATCGACCTATCGTTCGCAGGCGCTTCGCTGTCGCACCGTGTGCGGGACTGGCGTGTTGTTGTGGGGGTGGAGACACTGGCGGATCACCGATACGTTCGGTTTGATGTCTCCCCCCCCGCGGGTGATGCGCCGGTCATACCGGTCCCACGCGAGCCACGCTGGGTGCTTGGGAGACTGAATCGGGAGGTCCTCCTGGAGGCCGCCATCGTACAGGCCTGGGCCATTGCGCCGGACAGGCCTGTCGATATCGACGATGAGGCGGTGTGGTTCCGGGAGGCCATGACTCGTGTCTGCGATGCGGGTATGCCTAGGGCACCACCCTATAGTCCGAGGCGTCGGGTCTACTGGTGGTCTGCGGAGATCGCGAGGCTCCGGCAAGCCTGCGTGATCGCGCACCGCCGGTGGACCAGACTCCGTAGGAGGCGTAGCCGAACCGCAGATACGGAGCCCCGAGTGGCGGAGCTTCATGTGGGATACAGGGAGGCCAGAGATGCCCTCCGAGCGGAGATTAAGCGGGCGAAAGCCGCGGCTTATAAGGAGCTCATGGAGACGCTGGAGCGGGACCCATGGGGGCGGCCTTACCTTATGGTAAGAGGAAAGCTGCGCCCCCGAGCCCCGCCGTTGACCCGGGTTCTCCAGCCAGCTCTGCTCGGTGGAGTGGTCGAGTCCCTGTTCCCGGCGCGAGCGGAACACGTTCCGCCGCAGATGACTCCGCCACCTCGGTCGCCTGTGGCGCCCAGTGTGGTAGTTGACGACGAAGTCCCCGAGGTCACTTGGGTAGAACTGGAGCTGGCGGTGCGAAGGCTTAGAGCCAAGAAGAGCACCGCCCCGGGACCCGACGGCATTCCAGGCCGCGCGTGGGTCCTAGCTCTGGGAGAAGACGGTCTCGAACCCCGGCTGAGAGGGTTCCTCAGCACATGCTTGGAGCGGGGCCAGTTTCCGAAGATGTGGAAGACGGGGAAACTGGTCCTCATCCGAAAGGAGGGTCGCCCGGCGGACGAACCGTCCGGCTACCGGCCCATTGTGTTGCTCGACGAGGTGGGCAAGCTCTTTGAAAGAGTTATTGCGAAGCGCCTCGTCGAGCACCTCTCTGGTAGGGGGCCGGACCTGGCGGATGCCCAATATGGCTTCCGCCGGTGGCGGTCCACCGTGGATGCCATCATGCGCGTGAGGACTTTGGCGGAGGAGGCAGTTGCCCGGGGTGAGGTGACGTTGGCGGTGTCCTTGGACATCTCCAACGCGTTCAACACCTTGCCCTGGAGTTGCATCAGGGAGGCACTCGTGTACCACGGTGTGCCTCTCTACCTCCGCCGCATAGTCGGGGCGTACCTGACGGAGAGAGCCGTCATCTACCTAAGTGCGACCGGCGTCGGTCGGCGTGAGATGTCGTGCGGTGTTCCACAGGGATCGGTTCTCGGGCCGCTACTGTGGAACATTGGATATGACTGGGTGCTTCGCGGTGAGCTTGCGGACGGCGCCGCCGTCACGTGCTATGCGGACGACACGCTAGTGACGGCGAGCGGAGCTACACACCGCGAAGCGATCCTGAGGGCCACGACCGCGGTTGCTCAAGTCGTGGAACGGATCCGGCGGCTGGGCCTTGAGGTGGCTTTGCATAAATCCGAGGCCATGTTCTTTCATGGACCTCGGCGCACGCCACCACCTGGTTCCAGTCTCACAGTGGGAGGCACTCTCATCGGCATCAAGCCCCAGATGAAATATCTGGGGCTCGTGCTCGACGGCCGGTGGGACTTCGGGAAGCACTTCCGAAGTCTGGGCCCCAAACTGGCGGGCACAGCCAACGCTCTGGCGCGGCTACTGCCCAACCTGAGGGGCCCGGATGACTCCTGCAGGAGACTCTACGCGGGTGTCGTGCGGTCCATGGCCCTGTACGGGTGTCCCGTGTGGGCGGACACCCTGAGTGATCGGCACATGCTTCTGCTGCAGCGTCCGCAGCGGAAGTTGGCGTGCCGCATCATAAGGGGGTACCGCACGATATCATTCAACGCGGCGAGTCTCCTCGCCGGATCGCCACCATGGATCCTGGAAGCGAGATGCCTTTCGGCGCTATACAGGTTCCGAAGGGCGGCGCGGGAGCGGGGTCACGATCCCGAGCCCGAAGAAATTCGGGCCGTGAGATCCCGGCTCCACAGGGAAATGGTGGCAGAATGGGAGAGACGACTTGGGCAACCAAGCGCAGGGCACGCCGTAGTAACGGCGGTAAGACCCATCATGGGGGAGTGGCTAGAGAGGCCACACGGCAGCCTCTCGTACCGTCTGACGCAGATGATCACCGAGCACGGATGCTTCGGAAAGTATCTGCGTCGGATGCAGAAAGAGCCAACGTCCGAGTGCCATCACTGCGACGCGAGCGAGGACTCAGGTCCGCACACGCTCACCGAGTGTCCGGCGTGGGAGACGCCGAGGCGGGAGCTTGTGGCGGCCTTGGGAGTGAGGGCTCTCACGCTCTCCACCTTGCTCGCGGCGATGGTTCGCTGCGCGGATGCGTGGGCGGCCGGCGCCTCCTTCTGCGAGCAAGTAATGCTCGTGAAGGAGGAGGCGGGGCGGGAGCGGCAGCGGGAGCGACGAAGGATCGCTAGACAAGCTGCCCGCGCACGAAGGCAACTCGGGCGTCGGAGGTCGATGAACGACCTCCGCCCCCCATGAGCGCCGGCCTGGGGGTGACAGGTGAAGCCGCCTGTCACCCTGGCAGAAGCAGGCCGCGGTGGCGGCGCGCGTGGCGCGCCTCCCCGTTTCCGGGGACGAGTTGGGGACTCTGTGGTCCCCACACCCGAGAAGAGGGCCAGATCGTGAGAGATGGCCCTGGGTCGGCCGGGGTGCGAGGGATATGCCTGTCAACCTCACCTTCGGCAACCGAAACGACCCACAGGCGGCGTGCGTTTTAGTCGGTTCGAGTCCGACATAACCTCCTCCACCGGCTCCGGTGGGGAGGTATCCGTGGGGATTTTGCGAACGTAAAAAAAAAAAAAAAAAAATATGGGACATGGGATATGGGAGTTCGGAAGCTCATGCTGGATAAATTGGAAGAAATTTCATTGTAATTATACTTATAAATGTATGGTTAGATATTATTAAGTGTATGTAAATTTTATTTGTGTTTATATGTATGTATGTATGTATTACTATATATTTTACCTAGTTACCTTGTTATTCTCTGCACCACATATTGGGTTGACTGGTAGAGAATGCCTGTGGCATTAAGTCCGCCTGTGTACAGGTGTGCATGAAGTTTAAATAAATAAATAAATAATATGAGAACGACTACTACTTCAACGAAGAAAATTAGTACTCTGAACTGTACTAGTAAATTTTATTTGACCTAATTTGTTATCACATCAGCTCCACAACCGTCTTGTTCCAACGGTGGATATAATATTTGATAGCTGACTATAATATGCAGCTATTTGAAAATGAAAACATACGTGAGTAGTTTCCGTCAAGCACCGCATATTTGGTATGCAACACGGTGTGTGTGTGTTAAAATGGTACCAACATAAAATTATTTACGACAAGTGGTGCTGAATTTTTCATAGTGTTTTTTACATTTAAGACAGGTGCCAACTGACTTTATTTAAAAGAGAAAAATAGAAAGAGAATACGAAGAAGCTGTTGCTTAAAGTACTTACTACATTTGCTATTTTATGCAATTTGATCAATATGACATCCGTTACCTTATAGGTATTTTCAACTATCATGGTCACTCACATTACTGTTAAAGTTATCGGGATATTTACCATGCCGATATTTTGGTGCTGTTGTAAACGAGATAATCACGGAGGAACAGGAGTATTGGCGGTGTTCCTCCGTAATCATATTGGTTCAGAAATATCGGAAATTCAGAACAAAACAACATGGTAAACATACCGATGATTTTAATACTAATCCGTTACCTTGTTACAATATTTGTACATTAATGCCACAAATTCTAAGTGGTATACAAAAAATAAGGGTGGAGCCGCCGACATCGGTTACTTTTTTAATAATGTGTATTCGCGCTTAAATATTTTCAGCTGTGTAGATGTATGGTCCCCGTATTTTATGCTCATTGGCTAACGTTGTCGACGCCGTTCTGTGATGTGTGTGTGTGATGTCTGCCGACCCTACTCACTCGCAGAAAGATATATATTCAGGACAAAGGCACTACAGTTAATGATAAGCGTTTCAAATTTGAACAGACAATTTTAAAAAATCTGCTTTGTAACAGTTTTGTACACAATTAAAGTAGACAATATGTTTATCTACATTCTATCTGATAGTAATTGTGTATCCTGGTCTATTAAGGCTTGCAAAATCGGGAATATCATCCGAGTATTGATAACAGGGAAGACAAAGTGTAAGGGAAAGAACAAAGGAAGACAATAATGTAAGGGTTTCGACATTCTCGTTAAATTTATGAAATGTAACATAATGCTGCTTAACTATACTATTTTAAGACTAATATATTAAAGAGAATCATATTAATAACATCACTTGCAGACCTCCACTCGAACACAACATTTTTTTATACAACTTAAGTGGCAGACATACACACAGCCCACATAATGAAAAGTGGTTACCATGGCCTATGAATGTGTGCAAAACCCGGGGAGTCACACTCGCGCTGCCGACCCTGTAATCACAGAGAGTTTCTGTGCTGTCAATGTAAAAAAACAATGCAGGATAAGCTTTTAGTCTTCCCACTGACAGCATAAAAACTCTCCAGTGAGCTCTGGCTACCCTACTCACATCCTCAGTACCACAAGTTATTACCTCAAATTCATCTATTGTAATTAACTAAGATACAAACATGTCATATTACATATTACTTGAGGAGTAAGTCAAAGCTTCATTTTCTAGTGCACCTAATTTTAATACACCGCTGACAATATTTACTGTCATCAAAATTAGTGTTCGTCAGACAAGCGAACGGTGGTGCACACCAAATGTGCCCATATATCTCGTCTATTATGCCCCACGGCGTTTCTACGCTAGCAACCATGCGATGCATTTCTCATCTTGCTGTGTTGATACTATTCAAATTAGGGGTTCTAGTTTTAATAAAGGCGGTCTCGCATTATGCAAGTGTTTATTACGATGTCATTTGCATCGCTGAAATGAAGTTTCTACTGTCCTTTTTTATGGAAATCCGTTCAGAATAGGTAAATTATGAGAATTTAATTAAGAAACTGTTAAGAAATTCAGTAAGAAAATGATAAAAGCTTTTTCTGAGAATAATATTTCGTTATGAGTCATACATATTTTAAACAGTAATATAATAATAGATATTAATTTAATGTTTGGGCGTAAAAACTTCTTAGAAATCCTTGTCAAGGCGGTATTTCCGCCCAATTGAGCAGTTTGACTGGGGAAGTACCTCCGCCTTATAGAATACCGCGATTATAATAACTTCGTGTTGTGTTCCAGGCGGTGAGTAGGGTAGCCAGAGCTCACTGGAGAATTTGTACTGTCAGTGGGATGACTAAAGGTTTGTCCTGCTTTGTCCTCTATACTGACAGCACAGAAGTTCTGTGCTTACAGGGTCGGCAGCACGAGTGTGGCTTCTCTGATGTTACACACGTCCATAGGCCACGGTAACCACTTTTCATCAGGTGGGCCGTGCGCTTGTCTGCCACCTGAGTGTAAACAAAAACACATTGTCTCAGTATTTATTATAAGAAATCTAAATACCTGATGGCAAATTAATACCGACACTTACGTATCTCATAAATAGCAGTTACGCAAGCATTGCGGACATTCGGACAGACTAATGCCGTCTATATCAGAATAAACGGGATATTTACCATGTTTCACTATTTTGAGCTTCCGATATGCAAAAACAACCGGGAACAAGCTAAAACAAAATCGCGAGTGGATACAGTGAGCATCGTATGTCGTGAACGTGATCGAGATCGGGTTCGAGTTTGTAGTGAGAGTGAAAAAATAGTATTGTGTAAATAATAGTGCAGATACGCGTAGTAAAAAAACTCGAAAGAGGGTAGATCGATATAATTACTCCTAGAAGAAAAAACTTTTTCTTAGTTCACCGCCACTACTCCAGTTCCTCCGTGATCATGGTGCTTGCAACAGCGCCGAAATATCGGAAGCTCAAAATAGTGAAACATGGTAAATATCCCGTTTATTCTGATACTGATGTCAGTGACCATGATAGTTTAAATACCTATATAATGCCGTCTAGATCTAAATTCGTAATAATCCTACTAACTTACTCATAATTTAAAATACGTTTTATAATATTCAATCATTAAGATAATTCAGCATTTTTAGCAAATTAAAAATGTCTTCACAGTCCATTACTTTTTCATCATTAATTCCGATGCAAGCTGCTTATCTAATCTCGAGGCAGATTTCGTCCTCATTCTATTTAATTCTTGCTTTTTACAAAAGGGCTCGATGTTAAATTGGATTAATTCTACCACATAAATTTCTGTTAAGGTCAGCGTAAATCGGATTGGCGAAGCAAAAGATTGGGACACCCATTTTATGTAGATCCGGCACCCTTTCACTTTCTATAATCCGGGTAATATAGAAAATACACTTATTTGTCTCAATGTTTGTTTTTATGAAGCTCTTATTTGTAGACGGACTCAAATATACCTACTGACTTTAAATTAAATCATTCGCACATGACTTTATTAATTTGGTTTTATATAATGTAGTTTTGTTATAATCTGACATTTAAAAGAGAATTAAAAATGAAGAAGCGAAAGATGTATGCCAGGATCGTGGAAAACAGTAGTCTCTGCCTACCCCATTGGGAAAAAGGCGTGACTGTATGTATATTAAAAGAGAAAGTCTATTTGTAAGGATAGTTTTGCTAACAAATCTCGAATTGTTTTCTTTTCTTGTTAAAAAAACCTAGAGGATAGAAGCGAGTAAGGGTGTCTTAATTATATCTTTCTCTCTCTTCTTCTTCTTCTTATTCCTTTGTCTTAGTTATAATAATAATAATAATAATATAGCCTTTTATTCAGATCAATTAATACAATGGGTTCTTAAACTTATGTAAAGAACTAACATTAAAATCTTAAAGTTAATAAACAATTTAAGCTAATATTTGTTGCTTGGTTATCTTTCCTAGATCTGTTTGCCAGTCGGCAAAGGCCTCCTCCAACCTTTTCCATTCCTTTCTTTCTTGAGCCACTCTGTTCCACGTGACTCCTGCCACTTGTCTAATGTCATCATCCCACCTTTTCTGTGGTCGGCCTCTCTTCCTTTTGCCTTCCCTTGGGTACCACCATGTCACCCTTTTGCTCCATTTGTCGTGTCCTCTTACCAAGTGACCAGCCCATCGCCATTTGAGTCTTTTGATTTTATTTGTTACATCGGTAGTTTTTGTTTTATTTCTAATAGTGATATTTTTAACTCTGTCAGACTTTTTAATATTTAGCATGCTCCTTTCCATTGCATACTGGCAAGTTGCTAGTTTGTTTGAGGTCTCCTGATTTAAGGACCACGACTGACACCCGTACGTAAGGACGGGTAGTATGCAGGTGTTAAACAGTTTGCCTTTTAAGTTTAAATGGAGCTCTTTATCTTTCATAGCCTCTCTTAAACTCCAGTATGTCTTCCAGCCATTTGTAATTCTTCTGTCTACTTCCTTCTGCATAGGATCTTTTTGAGTTATGAGCTGACCTAGATATATGTACTCGTCTGTATAGTTGATTTCAGTGTTTCCAAGATCTATAGTATGTTTGTACCCGTTTGTCATCACTCTAGTTTTTTCCGGATTCATTGCCAACCCTACTCTCTCGCTTTCTTTCGCAAGTTCCTTTATCATTCTGGTTAGGTCTTCTGCTGTTTTTGCCAGTAACACTATATCATCGGCAAATCTTAAATGCGACAGCAGTACACCGTCTATATTAATTCCGAGACTTAGTTATACTTCTTAGATATTATATTAGATTTTCTTAGTACAATTATACTTTAATGTTTATTTTTTTCAATTATCTAACAACTTTCATATAAAAATGAAATTTTCAGCATTGCCTATGATCAAATAGATTCCGACTGCTATTTTTTATTGACCTCTAACTACGACTAACTACTATTAATATTAGTAATGTACACCACATATTAAAGGCTATGGTTAATAATCACAATTTAACGTTAGATTGAGTCTGACACTTTTTGTGAATCTCGAATTGAGTATCTCTTAGTAATCCTTATCCTTGTCACAAAGACAAGGGTTTTAAATGTGTACTATAAATTGGCAGTACTTGTGAAAGTACCTTTTCTACTGTGGGATGAAAATCAATGGGACGACGGCCTTGGCTCGTTGACGTCGATCCCATATACGAACCCTAATTAAAGTTTAACCTCTGTTGTATAACATTTTGCAATTGTTTTACTGTGTCATGTTTTACTACTTACATTCTATGATTTTACCCGCGTTTTAAGTGTTGTAGAATTCATGAAAAACTATTAAATCTGCCAACTTTAATGGTAATCTGAAACACATAACAATCTTTGACATAAGAATCTTCAATACATATAAATTACAATACATGTGTGTAGTACACAAGCGGTCAATAACAAAGAAACTAATTACTATGAATTAAATTTTAAAGCATTTAGTATGCTAACTATTTGAAATCGATTAAGATAGAAAATAATTTAATCGGTTTGTTTTCGTCCGATAGTTCGTACGAGTAGCGGTATATGGCTCCCATTGTCGCCGCAAGATGGATATATATAGGTATAGAAAAAATTTAAATGGCTTTAGGTGAGGTCAGAGCATTCAACCTGTAAGTGTATGTAGTTTATGATGTTTGTATATATTCATATATGGATATATTATTATTTACTTATTTTTAATTAATTATTAAATGTACATTATATAAAATTATTATTTGTGTACCAAACTGAGAAAAACTCTCACCACAACACTTCGTGCCACCTACCTTTGATATAAATATCTCTGCATCACCCTAAGGTTGACTGGTAGAAAATGCCTGTGGTATTAAGTCCGCCTTTGTACTATAATCTTTGTGTATTTGTGCAAAAAGTTTAAATAAATAAATAAAATAAATAAGGAAATGATCGCGGGTTCCCGCTAGAACCGATACTTTTTTTCTATCTTAATCGATAATTACTGTGAACTTTGAACACTTCTAAACCAGAGATGTCACTTGTAGTCTATTCAAAAGAAGCTACTGAGAAGGAGACCGATACAGTTTTAAGTTTAATTGTAAATTTATTAAATAATTTCACTTTATTTCGATAGATCTTTTAGGCAGAGATTTCATCAAAATATAACATTTTTAAAAAGGAACCTGATATTTATCGATATACCAATATACGTTCATTTCCAAATCCAAAATAAAAGCCTTCACTGATCCCTGAGGTATATATTTTTACACAAATAAACTAGGCAAGGGAAAATTCGTAGGCAAACTAAGGGAAGCAAATCACCTTGTTGCCCTCCGGCGTACAAGGGCCTCATAATATTATATTCTCTTTCGGATATTTTAAGCAAGTATATAGAAGAAGAAAAATACATACTTTCTGAAGTTTACGCGAATATTACTCATTGAACTTTTTATGTGATTTCTATCGTGATTTATTTGGTAAATCGCTCTAAAATCCGTTATTTTAATGAATTATATATATTTCAGTAGGTAAAGAGAAAAATATTCACACTGTTTCTTAGTACCTGGGCAATGGAACCCTACTCAGTACTTTACTTTGCCTAAATTGTAGTAAGCACAAATTTTAATCCAAATCGTTAGGCCATTTCCAAGATCGGAGATCTTTGGAAGATGGCAGGAGATTGCTCGTATTCAAAAGGTACTAGTTATTATGGCCTAAATCTATTGGCGGTAATCTGGCATTCATTGCCGTATAACTTTAATGGATTCCTTACAAATATAACTATTATTCTTACTATAAATAAAAGCCCATTCATTAAGTCGTCTTATGGCATAATAACCGGATGGGATTTTCCACTTATTTTTATATATACTGCTTCGATAAAAATAATAAACATAAGAAACATAATAAAAATTAATGCATTTTTGTCTGCCCATTTTTCTTTCTTTCCATTTCTGTATCTTTTAAGATGTTTGTGAAATTATAGTAAAGAAAAGATGTTCAAAAAGCTTGTTGATCAGACAAAGTAAAGAGTCTGGGCATCAGCATTACGCCTGATCCATAAACAAGTAAATTTCCTATCTTCGGGGCTACAAAATAACATTTAATAACAAGGTATGGTTCAGTAAGACAAAGTTGAAGGGTTCTGGCATTACAATGTCTGAATTCCTTACGAGGACACGGCATGACCTCTTCATGACAGCGCGCGATAAACTAGGCGTCACCAAATGTTGGACCAGGGAAGGCAGTATTTACGTGCTGCTTGCGAATGGGCCGCAACGAGTGGCTTCACTGAGCCACCTTGAGCGGATTTGTGTGGAGCCTGGGAGGCCTGCTGTTGTGGCTAAGGCTGCGAGCGTAGCCACAGGGTCTGCAGTGCCAAAATCTCGACGAGTTGCGGTTTCGAAGAAGTAATTCGTCGGTACCTGCTCATAATACGCTGGGTCCAGGTAGATGTTGAGTGTATTTGTTTTGTTTTTAAGTTATTACCCACAATTTTATAGTATGTTCATTTATTTTATTTTTTTTTCTCTCTTTCTTGTTTACTTCACTACCTACCGAATTTTACTTTTGTTTTACACTTTATTTTATATGTAAACACAAATTAAAAAAATAACAGCACCGTCAACATTCAGCATCGGTGTCTGTCACATTTGTCAATGACAGGTGTGACGGATGTCATTGTCATTGGTGTTGGGTGTTGACGATTGTCTTTGGCTGCGTTCCATTTCTCCTTTACTTATATTATTTTGACTTCCAAATCGTGCTTTCCTTTTACTTATTGCTATTAAAATCTACCTCCAAAGACAGTTCAAATGCCTGGACCCATAGATTTTTAGATATTTTTTTTTTCTCTCTTTATTCTGGTTCTTTGTTTTTGTTTTACTTTTGCATTACTTCGTTTTTTTATTTTTTTTATTTATGTATTCGCTTTATCAACAAACCGGCAGATGGAACTTAAACGTTTAGTTTTTGCACTAACCAAATTAAGCTACTGTTCCTTTTACATAATTGCCTTTTTTTTCCAAATTTATTATAATATAATTAAAAAGTTTCATTTAAATCTATTTATATTGTTATATTGTACATATATATACTTATATCTGTATATTATATTTCATTTGAACCATCATACTTATATATATTTAAGTTACATAAAAGTTTTTTTTTTTTTTTTTTTGGGGTCTGTGAATGCCTTTTGCAGACTATAGCAGTGACTCTGTTGGTGGTAGTGCTAGCCACCAGAGGAAGCCTTCACTTGCTGAATCTCTCTCATCTCAATTCTCCGATGTTCCCAATAACTTTAACGTTGTTCATATAAATGCACAAAGCATTCCGGCTCATTTCCCTGATATGCTGGCAAGCTTTGACTGTACGCATATACATGCAATTCTTGTTTCGGAATCATGGCTAAAGCCATGTTTACCCACTTTACAATATACCTTACCAGGATTCAACCTCATCAGAAACGATCGTGTGGAGCGGCGGGCGGGTGGTGTAGCAATCTATCTGCGCGCGCACATAGCTTTCACTATTCTGAGCATGTCGCCACAGCCACCGCACGCTGGTGAGCATATCTTTCTGGAGGTTGAACTTCTGCACTCTAAACTTCTACTTGGCGTTTTCTATTGTCCTTCTTCCAATATAAACTACTTTTCTTCATTTGAACTTCTCCTTGATACATTTGTACCGACGTATGGTCAAAGTATAATCATGGGCGACTTTAACACCTGCCTTATCAAGAACGACTCTCGTTCATCAACTCTTCAATCTATTATCCAATCTTGCAATCTGTCAATTCTTCCTACCGATACAACTCATCATGCTCCTCACCTTGCTCCTTCTCTGCTCGACTTGATCATCGTTTCCTCTCTACAGCATGTAGCAAAGCATGGTAAGTATACTGCTGATCAGTTCTCCTACCATGACTTGCTATTTTTATCTTATCACCTTCGTCCACCTAAACTTAAATCTAAATTTCTTATGCAACGCAACTTTGGTGGTATGAACCTGGAAAACTTGCGCAGGGATGCCGATGTCTTGGACTGGAGTCCACTTTATAACTCTAGATGTGTTGATGAGCAAGTTGGAATCTTTACTACTAATATTATTAAGTTATATGATGTACATGCTCCGGTTCGCAGGATAAGGGTGAAACATCTTCCAGCGCCTTGGCTAACACGTGAGATCAAAATACTTATAAATAAAAAAGCAACAGCCAAGTCGAAATATAAGAGGCGTCCGTCCGAAGTGAACCGGGAAAACTATGTTGCTATTAGAAATCACTGCAATCGGGTTTGTAGGAGTGCGCAACGCCGTTATATTCATAACTCAGTAGAAAACGAGGATCCAGCAAAAGTCTGGAAATTTCTAAGGACATTGGGAGTAGGCAAATCTCGTCAAGAGTCGATCCCTAACAACGTAAACTTAGATTCACTTAATGAACATTTCTCCTCTTCGTCAAAATTTGATAAAATGACAAAACAAAATACATTACAGCGTCTTTCATCTGTCTCAACTCCCAACTGCTCTCCTTACTTATTTAGTCAATTCTCGGCTTGTGATGTTAGGAGGAGCATAATGTCAATCACGTCTAATGCTGTGGGTACGGACTGTATCAGCCGTAATATGATCCACCCTATCATTGATGAAATCCTTCCTGTCATCTGTCATATCCTGAATTTCTCAATAACTAACAACGTGTTTCCAAAAACGTGGAAAGAGGCTCAGATAATCCCTATTCCTAAAAAGAAAAATCCTTCCTCTTTTTCTGATTATCGCCCTATTTCTATCTTGCCCTTTCTTTCTAAAGTCCTTGAACGTCTCATTAACACTCAACTTTCTAATTTCCTCTCAAAAAACGCACTACTGAATCCTCTCCAGTCTGGATTTCGTCCTGGTCACAGTACTACTACTACTTTGGTTCATATTACGGAAGATATCAGATCAGGTATGGAAAGCGGTGAGCTGACAGTACTAACTTTGTTGGACTTCAGTAATGCATTTAATACCGTGGATTTCGACGTGTTACTTGGCATATTGAGCACTCTTAACATATCTCCAACGGTGATTGACTGGTTTCGTAGTTACCTGTTTGGTCGCCGGCAGCGTGTATGTGTCAAAGAATCCGTCTCCTCTTGGTGTACAACAACCGCTGGTGTACCACAGGGCGGCGTTTTATCTCCCTTACTGTTTGCAGTTTTTATAAACTCTATCACCGACGAACTATCTTCTTCCTACCACCTGTATGCTGATGATCTGCAGATATACTCTCGGGCCCCGCTGGACAAACTGGCGGTAGCTGTCAATACAGTAAATACTGACCTAACATCGATATGCTGCTGGAGTGCCTCGTACGGTCTAAAAGTTAATCCATGCAAGACACAAGTCATTATTGTCGGGAGCTCCAGGTTGATTGATAAAATAGATTGGTTAACCCTACCTCAAGTGACTTGCAATGGAACAATAGTCCCATTTAGCAATAAAGTAAAAAATCTGGGGATCGTTATTGATAGTCGCTTGTCCTGGGGGCCGCATCTCCTGGAACTAAGGCGTAAAGTATTTGCAGCGGCAGGGTCCCTGCGTAGGCTTCAAAATTTTCTACCCACTGCCACTAAGACTGCGCTTGCACAATCTCTTATTTTTCCTATTCTCGACTATGCTGATGCCAGCTATCTAGATCTCACTGAAGACCAACTTAACAAGCTTGAGAGACTCCAAAATCTTTGTATACGATTCGTATTTGGATTACGTAAATATGATCATGTTTCAGATCTTCGAAAAAAGCTCAAGTGGTTACCTATACGCCTTCGCCGGAATGCGCATATTCTCTCCTTACTATACAACATTTTATTTAACCCACTAACTCCTTCTTACCTGAAACAGCGATTTGAGTTCTTACACGACACTCACTCAAAGGTTTTGAGATCATCGGAGAATCTGAGGTTGAAAATACCGAGCCATTCCACCAACTTTGCTGACAAATCCTTTTCGGTTCAGGCGGCTCGGTTGTGGAATGCTTTGCCAGTGAATGTCAGGCGAGCTCAGTCCTTGCCTGTGTTCAAAAGACTCGTCAAGGAATACTACCTGTCTCTATGAAAGAGTGGAATGACAAGGTAGAATGAAGTATATCTATGTTTGTGTTAATGTATTGTGACTTTTTCTAGGATATATATAGTGTGTATGCTTATATGTATAATTGTATTTACCTATGGCTATTGTGTTTTCTTTTTCATTATTATTATTTTATTTTATTTTCTTTATGTACACCTAACTGCCCTAAAATATTCTTCTCCTATTTTCTTATCTCCATCCTATGGTTGCCTGTAAGAAATTGCCGCAAAGCGATAAGGCCGCCATCTGTACGTGCCAAGGAATTTGTATCACTTATTCTAGTGTAATGTGTAATTGGTGTACAATAAAGACGTCATTATTATTATTATTATTATTATTATAATATTCTACCCCAGAAGCCTACAGACCTTTTTAAAGCCGTATTAAGTTAAATTTCTCCTGAAGTCCCACGAGAAAACACTCGAACCCACCATATGAGGCTAATAGGTGTAAATTACAATCTCTTACGCTGCCTTCACTGAAAATATCAAAGTCCCACGACGCGCGTATATTTTAACAAGATTCTCAAATAAAATTAGTAGGAATACCTCCGTAATATTTGACGAAAAATTGTGAAATAGAAACAAATAGTGAGATTTTACATATTTTACATTATTCCATAACCTGTACAGGCATTAATGTCAGCATAGTATACGTATATCCCTTTGAACTGATTCAGTCAGCTTATGCACACATTTTGTGTAATCTAAATGAATCTGCAGACTGTACAAAGGAAGACCTACCTATATCATGATTGCGATAATTCTTGTAAGCAAACTGTATATACCATGTCCTATTCAAATAATTATCATTCTTTTCATAGCAAGTATAAAAGGGTATTGCAACATTGACTTTGAATTAAAGTCTAAATATTGAACATTGTATATCTAGAATATTAGTTCCCTTCCTTTATTTCTTCATCTTGCCACTCTTTTCTCAGCCTGCACCTCTTCATAAGTAACTCGCCACGATTTAACAGTCCTGTCACGTTGCACATGAGCTTACAATCTACGGTAGTTATTTTTATTTCAATCTTCACATAGCTGCATTCTTATTGATCTTTAAACTTTATGTTTTACTTCTTTTATGTATGTTTTATGGCTAAGCAATACATAAAATAATAATTACATGAACTAAATGCAAGACTGCAATATCTGTAATGAAACGTATCTTTTTCCTAAAATCTAAATAGAAACGCTCTTTTGTGATTGATAGTTTAAATTCGTCGTAACGGAGCACTCTTGAAATCTGTATTTTGTATGCATATTTTAATATTGAAAAACCCAAAATAGTAAAAACAGTCACAGAATAAGAATTTCCTTTCAAACAAATCGTTTCTCGATTCAAGTCTGCATAATGGACTGGCGGTTGTGCAATAGTGCAATTCTGGCGCGACATTGTGTCGCACTGGCCCGAGCTGTCGCCTTGAGGTACTCTTGCGTGCACTCCAAATTGTATTCTTTTTAAAATTTTAATACGCGGGTAGTATCGTGTGAAGGCATTGTAGATTTCTAAAAATATTGACTTAGGTTACAAGTTCGATAAACGAAGTATGCTAATATTTTCACTGTCCGTACCTGTTTAAGTTTACTGGAACAGTTTACCAATAACTATTTCCATTTTACCTAACTTATCATTAGTGACATAACTATATCAGTTATATTTATCATTCCGCCCTCCTTCACTTCATAGACCTGAGTACGGGTTACAAACCATACTTAGTTTCGGTTTAAATTGCGCTCTATATCATCTAAATCATAACTTGGCATGATTCATGCGTAAGTCATCTCTATTATACCTGATCATATACATACAGCTGTAAAGCTATATGTAGTCAGAACCTGCACATATCATTGAAAATAATTGAAGAAAACTGTCTCACTGAAATTAATACCATAACTTATAAACAATTTCTACAAAAGATTACTTAGCACATCCTCAATGGCTCGGAATGGTGAACAATATTTCTTGCCAATTCTCCAGTCGTAGAAATGAGAAATGGACCTGGAAACCAGCCAGGCTATTCTAACAATGAACAATTTCTTTACAGCACTAGTCTGGTACATGCTGTAGTATAAATTTTGTCAGTCGCAGTGTGTAATCGGTGCCATCTTTTTTATAATAGAATTTTGAAATTATTGCATTATTATTTTATTTTATTTTACTTACTTTTTTACATTTTGTTTGGAATTTGTAAGCCTTTTATTCTTTGGCTATATTTCTGCCAAAGGAGAATTTTGCACATATTGCATTATTTTTTTTTTATGTCTTGACTTTGTTTTTTTTATATATCACACGTCAATTATGTCACGCCTCATGGTAAACTAAGGGCAAAGTCTCAGGAAAGAGGGTTACCATTACATACATATACCATGTTACAATGGTGACACTTAACTTGATGGCCTCATCATTTGCTTTTTCACGCCCTCCTTAAAGGACCCGGAGCTGTAGGAAGAAGGAAACACGTGAGCTGGTAATGAATTTTAATAGTGCGGCAAATGAGTCTCCGAACCCCTCGTTCTTGATTGGATATTCTACACCGTGTACTGGTGACGTCTGAGCCCTGTATCTATTATATAATATATCTAAGTCACAACACAATAAAAAGGCAATTGTTAGATAACTGCCCTCTTTATTTGTCTAATCTGACTCAAAACTTAGATCACCTGAAAGAGATAGCCTTTCGCAATAACGCCGCCAATTGTATGTATACTGCAAAACTGTACCACACATTGTAATATCTTTTTTCTTTGTGTATATTTATTCATAATTATTGAATTATATAAATAAATATATTAACGATCACTTTTTTGACCCAAGGATGTTTAAAGTACTTATTTACAAAGCCCTATACTCATTATCGATACCAAAACCGCATTCACAAAAAGACCATCACCTCGTTCAAACCATACACCAATATTGTATTTTGTCATTTAGACTCGGAATACTAAAAAAGGGCCGACTCTTTTGTCAGGGTCCTTTATATAACCAATAAATATAGACCTCAACACTTATAGTAACTCTTGAAGATGTTAAGGGAAGTTAGAGACCTTGTTAATC
Source organism: Eilema griseolum (assembly GCA_963662185.1). Lineage (NCBI taxonomy): Eukaryota > Metazoa > Arthropoda > Insecta > Lepidoptera > Erebidae > Eilema > Eilema griseolum. The sequence continues at coordinate 4,393,978 of OY759245.1, forward strand.
TGGTGGTTGTAAACTACCCTCGGTCACGTATGCAACAAAGGAACTATGATGGAGGTCCCGTTTTTATTAAAACGTCCAGCACTCTTGAGCCGATTTTATTTATGCCCGCCCTTGCCAAGTTACTTGAGTTAAGTTTCAAGCAAAATGTGTGAGAAACGTATTGTTTCTTTTTTTGGGTTATTTGGAACGTGTTTACTTTTTATATGATATGTTATAAAGGCATCGTGTCTTTTTAGTCCGCACGTTTGTAACGTACCCTTATTGTTAAGCCCCTAACAAGGTAGTTCCCGCAGGGGTTTAACATATTATATGATAAAAATAAATGACAAGGTAAAAATATTTCTAAAAAAATATAGGCAAGGGAAGTGTCAAACTTTTTCATGATCCTTTTAATCGTTGCAAGCAAAGAATTCTATGATTTATCTATTACACAAACTACAATCTCACAATATTCTACAACTTTCTGCACAGCGCAATATAGACCCTAGATAAGCATAGCTTAACTAGCTTGTGTTATGGGATTTAGAATGCGGCTAATATTATGTACTTATTACCACATTGTTTTGTAAAAGGTCATATCTTCGGTTCTACTCAACTAATTGTGACCCATCAAACAAAAGATTATAATACTTACTTAAGACCTTAAAAAAAAATCATTAAAATCTGTTCAGTCGTTTTTGCGTCCAACGCCGTCAAACAGACAAGTGGGCAATTCTTTGTGTTCAGAATCGTTAATATAATTAAACCCAATGTTTTTTTAATATTTCCAATGCAGAGACACGACCACTTTACAATTACAAAATACTAAACATGAAAACCTACATTAGGAATTTGAATGCAATAATTGTTTTCACTGATGAACTCCGACCTAAATAAGCTAAGAGATAGGCTCAGTTAAGGTATTTGTAGTGGATTAGGTGTAATTAGGACATAGTAATCTTACTATTATAGAACTAACAATGAGCTTGATGCCACCTGATGCGACCCGTATAGAATTAATCAGTCTACTATGCTGTATATTAACATACATACATACATATAATCACGCAGGGTTAGGCAGAGTTGAATTAACACCCACATTTATTTTCATTAATCATTGAATTCAGTCCCACGTAATAGGGGGTGAGCCTATAGCTGTCTTCCGGCCACTATTGTTGACAAAAGCCATGCATCTGAGGCTGAGTCTGGGCTGAATATATCTGTCTACCCAAAACTTGTATAAACATCAACACCAGTGTGAGTTAAATTAAATTATTAGCATACTTCTACTAATTTAAATCGTCTTACGCATCGCAAAACACTAACTAAAACAAAACGAACAAAAACGGACTTAGTCCATCAATTCCTAATTTAAATTCTGAATTAATTTAAAGGTAAATTAAAGGTACAAAATTCATTACAAAATCAGCGAGTCGTCATTACTCGACAAAAGCGCAAAATGGCTTCGGACCTTGTAACTGGGAGTCGTGTCCTCGCCCAAACCAATTATAAAGTTTAATTACTCATCGTGGTGCAGACTAGTTTACTGCAAACAACAGATGTTGCTGCCAATGAATGTTACTTGCTATGCAGATATGGAGTGAACATTTCTGAACTTAAACGGGATCGTGCTGAAAATTCTGATTGCTTTTTGTTAATATTGACAATGTATTCGTGGCGGGTTTATGTGTGTGTGATTGAAACTAATATCATCATCATTTAAACGTTATTCACGGTTGCATCCAAGGTTTTCACCTAGAAGCCCGTGGTCCACTTATTTTATTGTAGCGAATATGGCTGACCTTTCAAGTCCAACAATCGAACAATCTGTATGCACAGGCTTGTAGGTGAAGTCTGTGTACTAATATCATAACTAAAGTCTCTGGCAAAGTTGAAAACTGCGACTAAGGGGTATTGCTGTTCTCTATTTGATAGTAAAACCGACTAAGAAGCGCCTACTTGAGGGCAATAGACTCTTCCTCTTTACGTAGATGAAATGTGAGTAATACTCAGCATAAATTGTAAACAAAGAAGATAATCTAGTTCTAATATAGTTCTCTGAGTTTTTTACTGGTATCTTCTCAGTAGAACTACCGTACCGAACCAACAAAAGAATCTTTTTTCAATGGTTTATTTACATTAGATATTTAATATTTTTATAATATTTCTTGACATAATTGTAAAATTTTGACGTTCATATGCTATTTATGTACCTAAACTGCATAAATGAAATTGATTCTTTGATATAAAAATCAAAGACTATTCAAATAGTTCACATATATGTTAAAAACAAGTGTAGGAACTCAGACCGATAACTATGATATAAACATAATTTAAATACACTTCAAACTGTACCATAACACACGCCAGATTCTCGTGCATTTACGATATACTTCTACAAACTAAAACTCACTGGAATACATTTACGTTGAAGGATTTTATGAGGTCATATATAACCACGGCCTAAATCTTCCTTGATCACGACGCAAGAATTGAGTAGGGTGTGTGACAGTTAGGATTATGGGAAACGTCAATGTGTAGCTGAGGGTGAGCTAGCACGATTTAGGAATTCTTAATGGTGATTGCACTGGTGATGTAGTAATTAAAGAATAAGGAGATGATTTAAACACGAGAAGCGTGAATTTGTGAAAGTATGGTAATATTATGAGAAGAGATGAAGGTATGAATGCAGATGACTTGAAGAGTGAAGGTAGGTACGAAAAACGACAAACTTAGTGCAAGATAACATGGCATGACAAGCATGGCAGTAACTGAGGGAATGACGTTTGATAGGGATGTAAGAAAATACTCGTAACATGTTCTCGCACATTCGAATTCAAATTATGGGCAGATAAACGGCAGATGAAAATAAAGAGTTTATGAGATTCTTAAAATATTGAAAAATAAATTATGACTGTTAGGATTGATCAATTAAACATTTCAATTTACCTTTTACTCAGGAACATTATCATCTTGCCCTCATTCCGTATTATTTGAAGTAGTTGCAACTTCCTGTTTGAAGTTAGCCCCTCAGTTAGGTACTTCGCTACTTGCAACTTCCCTTGCATGTTATTCATCTTTTCTTGAGCCAACGTTTCCACATTTCAATCAATTAGTCTATTCCACTGCTGGATATAGGCCTCTGCCAATGTGCGCCATTGCTGCCCCTTTTCCGTTCACCATACGTCGTCAGTACATCTGGCTTGCGGCTTTCTACCTTTAGCTTGCCTTCTCGTGGCTTCCACTCTTTATATTTACTATCGTCAACATTCTGAATGGTTTGATTAATTTTCACCAAATTTGTTTTGACTTTTGAATTGACACATAACTTACAAAACCCATTAACATTTTCCATCACCTTAATTACAAAACCTCATTTACTGGCATCCAAAATTGTTATAACTCAGTGCTTTCGTAAAGTATTTTCTAGTTCGTCGCCTCCACGTCGCTCCGAAGCCAATTACAAAGTTTAATGAAGCGTCAGCTTGTCCCTTTTACACTTACTCACTTACTTACATTATACGAATAGTTAAGGTTGTAAAATTAATGGTGACTGCATTATGTAATGGGAACTAACAAATGTACATTAAACCACGCCAGTCTTGACAGGGCTAGGTCCGATTCAATAAGCCAACAAAAGATAATAAAAGGTATACTATATTGCTTCAAATTATATTTTTGTACAAGTGTTGGTTACAGCTACAATGAGCACTCAGATGATGACATCATTGACATCATAAATTATATCAATATGTCAGGACTGTTTACCAAACTCAGTTATGAGGGCGACGGAGGGCTGAAAAACTATACCGGGTATAAAGTACAAAATTTGATTTATAATTTCTTGACATAGAAAGAAGACAATTTCTTGGCACTTAAACATTCAAGAGACTCCTTTATAAACCGTTTTTACACCATCAAAACAACAACAATTTTATGTGTCGTTCATTTTACGATTTGCAACCCTGTAATGGTTGCAAATCCACAGTTTAGGACTCTCTATTACGGTAAATTGGTAATAAAATTAAATGGTGATATTAATTTGTTTGTGTTTGTCTTATAGGTATTTTATTTACCTATAACATACATACATACATACATAAAATCACGCCTGTTTCCCATAGGGGTAGGCAGAGATCACGGATCTCCACTTGCTACGACCCTGACATACTACTCTCGCTTCATTCACTCTCATTACATTCTTCATGCATGCTCGTCGGTTTAGACCACTCCTGACCTGCCCCTTTTCTAAAACTTCCCCGATTTGGTCCAGATATGTGCGCCTAGGTATTCCCCTTCCGACGGTACCATCCATACTCACCTCATACACCTGTTTCGCTAGTCTTCTTTTATTCATTCTCTCAACATGACCAAACCATCTCAACATTCCTCTCTCAATTCTCATCACTACATCTTCTATCACTCCACATAGTTCTCTTATCACGCTATTTCTCTATAAGTAGTAGAGAATAAACATAATGTACAATTACAGTTAAAAATTCAGTTGAGGCGGACGATTTGATAGTCCTTTACACCACTTTTGTCTTTTCAAATCGATTACATAATACATAACATAAACTCACGCCTATATCCCCGAAGGGGTAGGCACAGGTGCAAGCACCCACATTTCGCCAATTTATGTTCAGGTCCCAATGTGGCGAGCCTATTGCCATTAACCGGGCACTTATAAAAATGCGATAAATACACACATAACTTCCAAAAGCATCGAAAAGTCATTGGTGTATGCCATGATAAAACCTGGGATCGAACCCGAGACCTCGTCTCAGCAGTCCATTATCCATACCAATAGGCTACCGCGGCTAATTGGCTAATTGAGCCTATTAGCCAATTAGCCAATAGGTTACAAAAAGTTAACAAAACAAAAAAAATTGAATAATACAAGTTGATTAACTCTTATACTAATTGGTCATTGGTGTGTACCAATGACTTTCCGATCCTTTTCGAAGTTATGTGTGTATTTATCGCAGGTTTATAAGTGCCCGGTTAATGGCAATAGGCTCGCCAGCTATAACATTGGGACTAAAACATAAACTAGCGAAATGTGGGTGCTAGCACCTCTGCCTAACCCTTCGGGGATATAGGCGTGAGTTTATGTAATGTTATGTTATATTTGAGATAAACTAAACGTTATTGGAAAGAGCTAACATCAACATTACATACCTAACTCAGAGGTAAAAGCAAAGACCGGGGATTGAAAATGTTGAATCACGCGCGGTCCGAAAGCGATTGAATGAACGAATAAGCAAACATAATTCGGATTCCACTCAACGTACCGACACATTCGACTTCAAAGGAATGCAATTTTATCGGATGCTGTCTGAACTGAGGGTAATTAAAGTTAAAAGGAATCCCAAACTTTACTTAGTGCAACGAACAATGAAAGTTTAAGTTGAGACTCGGTATTTCGCACCATCTTTATAAGACAACGTATACATCAACGTTAAAGTTCTTGAACAGAAATTACATTCCTTTGTAATATATTTGAATTTTACTTTAAATTCAAATGAGGTAATGAAAGGGGTAATATTTCTTAAATGTTGGTAAGATCCCTACCATTATAGAACTTATGCATGCGATTTACTTCAGAAATCTATTTTCATAAACCTCTCATCTGAGTCCGAAGCGAGCTCCAAGTGTGCCTAACTCCGAGTAATGCAAACATTTGCTTCTATGTATGAACCAAAATATTATTTCCTTCAACTTATTCTAGGCTGTTCATAATAATGACAATTAAAATTTTAGTTATTATTATTATTTTTCTTTAATCTTGGTTAACTATATGAATTCGAAATTTTTTAAACTTATTTGCCGACGAATAACTAGGTCATTTTCATGATTTGATTTGATTTTTTATTTAATTATTTCATGAACAATTTACGTTGTGTTTGAAAAAAAATCTTTTAATTTACTAGGTACACAATTTGTATTTTTTAGTTTATTATTTATTTAGTATGCTAACTATTCAAATCGATAAAGACACAGAAAAAAAATCTGTTGAGAAGAAATTCAAACGCGCGGTCTTTCCCTTACAGGGCTTTCTCCCTGTACAAAATACATTTCAGTAAAATAATTAAGAACTCAATACACAATGTCATGTATATAGGTCATTTGCTTTGAAGAGCAAACAACTAATATAATTCAAAATAATTCAGTTAAGTAAATGTCAAAAAAATATAAAATATTTTGGTATATTAGACAACACCCACCCATTATCCTTAGTCTCTCCATGACCATGGCTGCTAACCTAAACATAAATTCGAATGTGAATAATAAAATGTCACCAAATAAATTACAATAGAATTCGTTAATTGTTTTATTTCAATCATTAGAAAATTAGAGATAAAATAGTATCGGCCCATTAGTAAATCGTTAATAGAAAAGGAATAGTATCATTGATAGAAAATAAATAGTCAAGGTGAAAATCAAGAACAACGAACTCAATTTTTTTATTATAAATAACACCAAAGCCAGCTAACAGCTAACATAGTTGCCACAAAAAGCAGAAAATAGTTTTCACAATTAGTATAATAAAGATATAATCAAACAATTTATAGTTAGCATTGTTACCAGTCTTCTGCGTTTCATTAAACAGACTTAAAATCAAATTAAGCAATCATAGAAACTGGGTCGTTTGATCCAACGAAACGTAATATGCAGATTGGAGAATTATCTTGAGGCTTAGATGGTGCTTCTAATACTAATTTTGCTAGACAAATGTTTGAAGCACCGAGAATTTTACTGTGAACAAACTAATGTACTCAATTTAAAATCTCTAACGTATTTTTATTGGTTATGTTAGACGACTATATAGACGACGACTATAGATATGACAGTTTCAGGACAGACTAGGACTCTTGTTCTTATTAAGGCCCATCACTAATTTGTTGACATTCATACAAATGTAACTAAGCATATACTCTATTTGAATAGGTACTCAACTTACAGTAAACACTATTGATGTGTCTTTTTAACACATATCAAACAAATATACTACTGCTTAAACTAATTTTCAATTTTTACTAGTCTTTTATTTTTAAACTGAGTAGGCATTTAACAAAAATATTGAAAAAAAAGATTTCGGAATTTAAAATAATAAAACACATCAAGATTGTTCTTCTTTTGTACCTAATCAAATTGAGTAACACATAACTTAAAAGTAGCAGTAAGTTTCTTGTAGGTAGACTCAACATGTATATAAGTTCATTTCGAAATTTAAACAAATTAAGTAGTAGGTGAATAAGTTAAGGGTTAATCTCAATTAACATCATCAATCATTTGCTTAGGTGTCCTAGTATCACGAAAAAGATATCTAAATATCAATTGGGTTCCCACCCACCTGTTCTTGATATCTAGAGACACTTGACTTATTTAAAGATTTTTATTTGTGCATTTTGTTGGAACTCCTAACATTTATACAGATTGCCAAATCCTAGTGTGCTGAAACGCTGAGAGCCAATTAAGCAATGTCGAGAATAATCCGGTAGTTACAATTTTGTAGCTTTTGTTTTAATCCGATGCCGCTAGTAAAATTCAAAGTTATGAATTTGATATGAGGGTTTCTCTGGTGGTAAATCCCTAACTTTATTATATTTGTGTATCTTCTCCTTACTTGATTCCTTGTGTTATCTTTAGATCCACACGCAGAAAGACAAATCAAATCCCAGGAAACACAAACATAAAAAGGAAGATATGAATTTGACAATGTTTTGAATATGTGATATTGTCTACCAGCAGTATGAAATTTGAAGAAAAAATCTGCTTGATGACAATAGGCTCGCCTCCTATAATGTGGGATGAAAAGTTCAATTGTTATTATGATGAGTTATGAGAAAACACCAAAAGCAAGCGCCTTGCACAGAAGTTTTAATGGATGGCATGTTTGCTTAGTTAGAAAGAAAGAAAGAAAGCAAGCAAGAAAGAAAGAAAGAAAGAAAGAAAGAAAGAAAGAAAGAAAGAAAGAAAGAAAGAAAGAAAGAAAGAAAGAAAGAAAGAAAGAAAGAAAGAAAGAAAGAAAGAAAAATGTTTATTTAGAAATCTCACATGACAATAAACATCCATAAAATATAATACTATATAACTACTATTAGAAATGTGAAAGTTTGTAAATGAATATTTGTTACCTAATTACGCTCAAGCGGCTGAACAAAATTGATTGAAATTTGATATGGAATAACAAATAGGCTACTGAAGGAGCACGCTTGTAAATAGCCATACATTCGATACCGGTTGAGAACTTAATATGATTAATAAGATGGAGGGTGTATCAATACAAATTATATATGCTAGACAATTTCGCAGGAGTAAATGAGGTCTTGATACAACAAGTACACGGACAAAATAGGATCACTTACCACGTGCTTTCTTGATGCTGGTGGCCAGTAACTGCTCCAGGAAACGACGTTCGAATCACAAAGCAAAAATTGTTTGTGCATGGCAAGCCGCTAAGACATCCAGCTACTTTTTATTCCTGGAGACCCTTGGAGCCTTGGGTTGTAACCCATCAAAAACTATTCGGAAGTTCGAAACCCATCGAAAACTGGTCCCAAATAAGTCTCATCAATCAATTAGCCTATCGCAATCCACTACTGGACATAGGCCTCTCCTAATGTTAGGAGGCTTTGGCCTACTGTTTCGATGCTGGCCAGATGGATGGTACAAGGTTTTATTTCGAATTTTCCATATCTCGCCGTGTTTTGTCTGCATATTTTTCCTTTAGTCGCCTCTTATAAATACCCTTTAGATGAGATGGGGTGGTAATACTTTTTTTTCATAACAGTTAGGTAACAGACAAGCACACGGCCTACCGGGAAAGTGATTACCGTGGTCTATGGACGTGTGTAACACCAGAAAAGTCACACTCACGCTGCCAACACAGGGTCGGCACAGAGCACAGAGAGTTTCTGACAAAGACAAAGCAGGACAAGCCCTTAGTCTTCCTACTGACAGCACAAACACTCCAGTGGGCTCTGGCTACCCTACTCATCGATGAGAATACAACACGAGGTTACTATGACCGCGGTATGTTGTGTAGGGTAGAGGTACTTTCCCAGTCGGAATGCTTAATTGGACGGATATACCGTCGTGTCCTACCTCCTGCAAAACTTGTATTTTTTCTCCTTCACCAGACGTATGTCTTCTTCTTCGTCATTTTAACGTTAATCCCAGTCATATCCGAAGCTTTCACCTCGGAATATACAAGTATGTCTATTGTATGTATATGTTTATATATATTATATATTTAAGTTTTGGTAGTAGGCTTCTAGACGTATTATCTATATCTACATATAGATGTAGATATAGATAATACGTCTAGAAGCCTACTACCAAAACTTTCACAGTACATAACGTGTACCACAATAGTTTTCAAACTTGCCACTTCCTCTGTTCTATTCTATTATCATCTTGGTCTTTGAAACATTCCTTCCCACCTAACTAATACACGTAGGACAATGTTTACATACACGAAGCACGTTCCGTACATAAACTCGTCTAAGTAGTTCGTCAAACTTATCAGAGAGCTGTAGTTCCTACACCGAGTAGTTTACATATTAATAACATATTATTAACAAACTTTCAATCAACTATTTGTGAAATTTCTGTATAATTAGAATGTTGGTAGGAACATAAATTATGTCTATATTTTGAATTATCTTTGAGTTTATAACACCAGAATGCGCTTTACAAAAGGTTTCCTTGATTTTATATTATGTTAATATTTTCTCTGAAATATAAGTGAAGCTCCCCCCGCATGGATGTCAGTTATCGCAACAAAACATAGCCTATGTTCTTTCTCAAGGTCTATTCTACCCCTATACGAAATATCTGCATAATTTTGCAACAACTTCGTCGGCTTTTTAAGCGGCTTAGGAGTGAAAGCGTAACATACAGATAGACAGAGTTACTTTCGCCATCCAACTAAGCTAAATAGGTTGTGCTAGGAGATTCGAACCCCTGCCTTCTCGATCGTAAAGCTGACTCCTTAACCAATAATCTACCGATGCTTACTTTACTTATACTATACATAGTATTGTCCTTGTCCTTATTTTGGTATTTACTAATAACTTATCCGACTCTCTCTAAACAATAAAGGTATGATATAAATTTGTTTCCGTTATTATTAATTAGAATTAAATCATGTATTGATAACTCACTTGTACTTTTCCAATGTATTTTTACTTGTTATTGGACCTGACCGGTTTTAACTTACCCTTACGACATCCTCAAAAAAAAAAAGAATTAACTCCAATAAGATTTCAATAAGTCTCTATAAGACAGTCAATCGTCTGAAAAATGTGGTGATTTGAAGCGATGTGATCGCCGAAGGCCTGCGAATCGTAAACCTGGCCGTAAGAGGTGCTAACTCAAATTTTATTGTACGACCAATGAGTCAGCTCGACTTGTAAGTTAAAATAGCTGGAACTCGAAGAAGTATTGTTAAAGGGACCTTTCACGATTTGTGTGGGTATACTATATGGAACGAGCGAAAACTGCCTATGTAAAGCCAGTGATTGAATACTTATAACACTATAAGTACCATATGAAATATAAATGCTTGAATAAATTGGTGTATTCGTATTCAGTAACATCCAAACTAGTAGTACTGTTACTGGTTGAGAAAAAATCCCATCATGTCACAGATGTCTCTAGATGGAACACTTTTTGTGCCAAGCAGTAACACTGAAAAATATTGGTGAAACTGGTTGAGAAAAAAAGTAGAAATACGACTAGCGAACTAAGACGGTGCGCACTGTGGGGTATGAAATAAACTACATCCCACGCACACTTTTCTTTTTATTTTTTACGTGCGCTAAATCCCCACGGATACCTCCCCACCGGAGCCGGTGGAGGAGGTTATGTCGGACTCGAACCGACTAAAACGCACGCCGCCTGTGGGTCGTTTTGGTTGCCGAAGGTGAGGTTGACATGCATATCCCTCGCACCCCGGCCGACCCAGGGCCATCTCTCACGATCTGGCCCTCTTCTCGGGTGTGGGGACTACAGAGTCCCCAACTTGACCCCGAAAACGGGGAGGCGCGCCAGGCGCGCCACCGCCGCGGCCTGCTTCTGCCAGGGTGACAGGCGGCTCCACCTGTCACCCCCAGGCCGGCGCTCATGGGGGGCGAAGGTCGTTCATCGAACCATCGCCGCGAGCAAGGTGGAGAGCGTGAGAACTCTCACTCCCAGGGCCGCCACAAGCTCCCGCCTCGGCGTCTCCCACGCCGGACACTCGGTGAGCGTGTGCGGACCTGAGTCCTCGCTCGCGTCGCAGTGATGGCACTCGGACGTTGGCTCTTTCTCCATCCGACGCAGATACTTTCCGAAGCACCCGTGCTCGGTGATCATCTGCGTCAGACGGTACGAGAGGCTGCCGTGTGGCCTCTCTAGCCACTCCCCCATGATGGGTCCTACCGCCGTTACTACGGCCTGCCCTGCGCCTGGTCGCCCAAGTCGTATCTCCCATTCCGCCACCATTTCCCTGTGGAGCCGGGATCTCACAGCCCGAATTTCTTCGGGCTCGGGATCGTGACCCCGCTCCCGCGCCGCCTTTCGAAACCGGTATAGCGCCGAAAGGCATCTCGCTTCCAGGATCCATGGTGGCGATCCGGCGAGGAGACTCGCCGCGTTGAATGATATCGTGCGGTACCCCCTTATGATGCGTCCCACGCACACTTAAGCTGTGGAATGACTTGATCCCTGCTGCGGTTTTCCTAAGCACCTACAATATGGGGTTCTTCAAGAGGGGCATCAGAAGGTTTCTTCATGGTCGGCAGCGCGAGTGTGACGCCCCTGGTATTGCGCTAGGAGTACGCGAGTGTGCTTGTCTGCCACCTAAGTGGTATAAAAAAATACTACACTTATATTCTACGGGCTATACTTACACCTTTGGAGCTCAGAAACTAGTACAACAGGCTCACCTATTACCTACGTGATACCGAATTCAATGATTGGTGAAATGTGGTTGATAATTCACCTCTGCCTAACCCTTCGGGAATAAAGGTGTATATTGCATTTATGTAAGTACCATCAAAACCTTCCACAACATGTGCTTCAGAACTTTGGATGGAGTACTTTGAACTCACATTGAAATTCACAACCGCATTCTGTACATAAGTTGTGCTTTCCGGGCTTCATAAATTCTGTCACCTAACTTGAATAAGCTGTTCATAGTTTATGATCGTAACCTTATCAGATAACTAGGTGTTTCTCACGGCTTTAGCCATGTGGAATTTTGATATCGTCCCCGCGATTTACAGAAAGTTAAGCAATTCCCGTGATAAAAAATAGCATATTATGTGTTATTACGAAGTACAAACTACCATTGTAACTACTTCCAACTTATAACTTAAACTATTCAACTCTTTTTTTTTGGGTTACGTACCTCGAAAAGAAAAAAAAGGGACCTTAAAGGATCACTTAAATGACCGTCTGTCCATCTGTCTGTCTTTCTGTCTGTCAAGACCTTATTCTCAGGAATGTATGGAGGTATCACATTTAACTTCATATTGTCTTGAAACTGTGCAAAAATCAAAATTCTAAATTAACGCATTCAAAATATATACTACGGTTTATGTAGCTTAAGTTACGGAATCCTCGGTGAGAGAGTCCGACTCGCACTTGACTGATTTTTTTTTTTAAAGATTATGAATAACCGAAATTACAAGTTTTACCGTTATTCCCTCCAGCTTAACTAAATTGCTTGTGTTAAGAGTGCTTCCAGGTTAAGAGTGTAATGGCTACGTTTTGAACCGGGGACCTCGCGATCATCAGGCCGATTTCTTAACTGCTACCGAAGATGCTGACCGGATAGATAGGGACTGTAATTTTAATTTAATAGTTAAAAATGGCTGCTTGCCTCAACAGGTTAAGCAGCCAGTTTTAACATAACATAAAACATTTTAGACGATGACGATCAAAGTGCGAACAGCTTTTTAAGTAGGTACTTAACACAAATTATTAATACGCTTTAGTTAAAGCTTCTTGACTTGCAAGGTTTCCTGAAAATTATGAAGTGAAGTGTGATCATTTTAAAGAGGGTTATGTTTTAGGCCGCTTACGCCTGAATGAACATTGTACCTTTTCGTAAAATAGTTTACGACAGCTATTAAGCAATATTTATGTAGGTACATTATGTTCTATATTTGGATTTAAAAAAAATATTCAATTTTTTCATGTATGTCAACGACAGTAGTCACAACTATACAACAACTACAGCAGTAGCTTCAACGATAAGTAGTTAATGGTCGTTTATTTCCACACCCAATGGCGCAAAAAAGGAGGCTAAGTGCGGACAAAAGACTCCCTTTCCTTTAGTCGTTCATTTCATATAGTAAGTTTAATTCAAAATTTGGTTTTTGACCAATCACATCGCAACTCGTGTTTTACCTTCAGTAGATTAACAACTGTGCCCCAAGCATAAAAATATGTATATTCGTAAACGTATTGAGAGAGAGAATGGAGCATTGCGGCTGTCAGGCTTCACTCACAGTTGTGGGCACGCGGTCAATCTCAATGCTCCGGTCTCTCGACATGTTTACGACGATACGAATGTATTTTTGTGTCTGAGATACTGAAACTATAATTAACTGACTGATTTATCAACTGAATACACTTAACTGTATTTATTAACAAAAAAAATTAACTTAGAATTGCTAATATTTATTTTTTGTTGTAAAATGAAATGGCATACTATTTTTGTCTAATTTATTTTCTCGCCCATTCTTACAAGAATATCATTATAACAGCTTTTACAATGTAACATCAAAATTAACTGAATTATCAATGTTATTTCACAAATTTATTCATCAATCAATCAAACGCGATCATATCGACAATTTCGAAATTCAATTGCATCGCAGTTAGACTCGAAAATGTAAACCCCGGCTTTTAACGCAACCGGGATTAACACAATAATAAGGAGGACGCGTAATGTAAAACTTTGTAATTACGAGTAACAGCATAAAAATACGATAAAATATTGTGACTAAAATCCGGAGATGAAAAATCGCATAACACTAAAACTGTAACAATATTAATTATCAACTTATTCTTCAAGGACAGATATTTGTACTTTCATCAGAGATTTGCGTTCAATTTCGGTTACTTAGAATCTTATGACACACTGACGGACGAGGTCAACATAACATAGTTCAGTCTACAAAATTCTTAGGCATATACATTGACTCCGATTTAAGTTGGAAAACCCAGGTCAATCAACTCTGTAATAGGCTGAATTCTTTCTCGTATGCCCTTTATATGCTTAAGAAAGTAGCGAGTGAGGATACATTACTAACAGTGTACCATGCTAATGTTGGTTCTATCCTCACTTATGGTATACTATTTTGGGGAAACTCTGTCAACAAGGAAGATGCTTTTAGAGCCCAAAAAAAATGCATCAGAAGTATATGCGGACTAAAAAAGATTGAATCTTGCAAACCATCGTTCGCTAGACTAGGGATTCTCACCTTGCCTGCACTATTTATCTACGAAACCGCAATTATAGTCAGGAAAGACATTAAAAATTATGCAACACTTAAAAGTACAAGACATAAGACCACTCTCTGTATTAAAAAATGTAGGACTTCAAAATATCGAAATAGTGTCTTCGGCATGAGTACAAAAATTTATAACAAACTGCCGGATACTATTAAAAATTCTGAGTCTATCAATGTTTTTAAAAAAAGGCTTCGAGAGTTCCTTGTCACTAAAGTATACTACTCAATCAGTGAATTTATAAATGATGAAAACATTATGAATTGACATAATACATACATATTAATTTTTTTAATTTACATTTATTTTGACATTTATTTATTTTTTACTTGACGACTATGTAAATGATTTGAAAAAATTTTGACATTCATTTATAACTTTAATTTCATATATCTATAATTGTATTCTTGAATTATTATAATGAGAATTATTATAAAATAGCTTAAATAATGACTTGTTTCAATGATTTTATTAAATTTAATTTTAGGTCTGTGATTGATTGTATAATCTTATCGTACGCCTTACCAGGCATGTTGCAGTGATACCTACTTAAACTATGTAAATGATAACATCTACTAATACCTGTGATAAACAATAAATGAATTTGATTTGATTTGATTTGATTTGAACATTAACAGAGGTTCTAATATGACACTTCAGGAAATCAGGTTTAAGCCGTCGTTTTGGTTGTGAACGAGAAACTAATTTAATGGAGACGGGAACTAAACCCCTTCATTAATAAAACTGGCGCATTATTCTACTTGTCATGGTTGCTTTCGATCGGTTTACGTTGGAGATAGAAGTGGCGTAAATTTAATGTGTCGGCTAATACGAACGCGCGTAGTTTCGTTTGGTTGGTCAAGCCAAATAAAGCCTCTGAACCTGTTATGTGCTGTGCGGGATGATTTTATTAATGATATATCTCTCTTTTGTTTCAGAATCTTAAGAATCAAATCATGACAACGAACGTGTGGGTAGAACAGGTGAGTCATAAATAGTGATATACATACATACATACATAAAATCACGCCTTTATCCCAGGAGGTAATATAATAATTAGTTCATAATGTCGCACTTCGTTATTAAATGGATTTTTCCGCATTCGCCTGCCGAAGTTTCGCCTCACACACAAAATTATTTTATTTCTTATTCACTTTGAAATTCTTTATCACCTATTCCAGGCATGAATAATCTTAAATAAACTAAAGCAGAAGGTTTTATGCATAATAATGGCAACTATTTTACAAATTTAACTAATGTGTTAATAAAAATAGGCCCATAGAGGCACTAGTATAAATCATGCTAAGTTTAATTCAAAATAAAATGCTCCTCTCCTAGAAGATTCTGAGATAAATGTGAAATTTTTGGGTAGCTAGCAAAAAAGTTACACAAAATACCTCTATTTTTATAAACACGGGCATAATATGGACGGGTGCAACCTAAACAAGTCAACCACACAAGATTGCAACTGAAGTGAAAACGTTACAAACAGGATGTGTCTCATTTCCGTCTCAGCAACAGACTGTACATCATTGACAAATGGCTTACCCGGAAGGGACAGCGACTTGCCGACAAGTAGGGATTGTCATTCTTTCAACGGACACCCGCCTGTCAATTTGAACGTGATTAATGGAATACCCGCATTTGTTTCCTTTAAGTTCTGTGAATAATTGTTGAGTAAACTCGAGCAGTTAAAGAAATTGAAGGGATTAGGGTGTGTGGTGTATCCTTGAATAGGATTCAATTGCAAAGGTTGTGAACAATCTCATATTGAGAAAAAGAAACGAAAAGAAAGAAAAAGAAACAAAGAAAGAAAAGAAAAAGAAAACTCAATCACTGAATAGCTCAAACAAATTATTTCCTTCATTTCTCCAGCTTATTCGCTATAAATATAAAAAAGATTTCATATATTTATAACAAGTAAGCTTTTTTTACTTACGAAAATTCCCTACGTATTCCAACGGCACCGGCGGGGAGGTATTCCCCGCCGGTGCCGTTGGAAAGGGGGGGGGGATATGTCGAACTCGAACCGACTAAAACGCACGGCGCCTGAGTGGGCTGGTCTTCACATCCCGGCTAACCCAGGGCCATCTCTATCGATCTGGCCCTAATCGGGTGTGGGGACCGCAGAGTCCCCAATTCGACATCATTATAACAAGTAAGCTGGAGAAATGAAGGAATGAATTTGATTGAGCTATTCAATAATTCATTTTTCTTATTTTAAAACTTCTTTTGCAACGTCGAACAAATCATCATCGTCATTCAATCTTCAATCTCGATATACAACCGGGAGCTGCAAATTTATTGTACCTTAAAGCCTGCTCTCATAGTTGTTATTCTCATAATTTAGTTTTTATTGGTTTTACGGGAGCGAAATACATAATAACAATATAAAACAGTAGCCATAAACATTTTATTTCATATACTATGTTTATACGGATACACACAAATTATACCAACAATATACTAAACAAGGAAACGTATCTGCAAATTTTATTTTCCACTCCATCGCACAAAGAATAAACAAACCAGATTTATATTAGAAAACACACTAAAAACTTTTCTTTTATCGCATACATAAAGTATCTTTGTTACTGTAATGTTACTCCTAAATAAACTAGGAATAAATATGAGAATGGCTTCAGAGAAACAGTATTATGAATAGGTGAAGACTACACAGAAGGTTTACCAACCAATACTTTTACGAGTGCAAATTGTAACAGTTTTTTGTTCCGTGTTTCAAAACATGAGGGACGTGTGATACTGCCAGCACTACTTATTATAATTATTTATAATTGAGCTACTAAAATAATGTAAGTAGTCAGCTCAAAAGATGAAAATTACTATCCACATTTTAACATACATGTAATCACGAATTAACACCCACATTTAACCAATAATTGAATACGAACCCACGTAATGCGGGGTGAGCATATTGCCGTCTTCCGGGCACTATATTGTTGACTCAAGCCATTCATCTGAGACTGAGTCTGACTATCTTTATATATAATATAAATATATCTGCTTAGTGATAATTATGATAGCCCTATCTCTTAGTCGCCTTATACGACACCGTATGGGAAGAGAATGGGTTGGTGCAAATTGTACTCTGCCGGGAACCTCGCGGCTCCACGTTTTAAGAAAAACCTTTGTGCTGGATTTTCGTTATTTTGTACTTTTATTTTCTTAAAGTATTCATCCCATAACTTTGAAAGTCTGAAGACATGCTTTGAAACTTTGAAAGAAGAAAATAGATGATGAAACTAGCTCAAGACATGGTTTTATGTATGAATTTTATTACTTCGGGTAATATTGGGGTCCCATTTTTACGACCGCAAATTGAGACAGGCAGCTTAAATTGAAAATTTAAGATGGCAACATTATTCACCAGTTTTTATTATGCTCCTTTTTATTACTTTCAAATTGTTGTGGTTATTCTATGTATATATGAACAGTGTGGGACCTTGGACATCCATGACTATGGACTGTAATATTTCGATATCGTCGATAACTTCTGCAGGTGCAGTGGTTTGATAGAAAGAGGCGCACTCCAAACTCTGAGATAAAGCCTCGGATGATAATTTTTAACTCATTTTGTTTGCTTATTTGCTGGCATCAAAAATAAATAGGTACTGAATTTAACTCAAGGAGCAAAATGATCATACTATTTACATATGAAACATTTTCCTAAATAAAATAACCAAATAAATACTACGTAAATGTGTTATGAGGCATTAGGCATTATGAGTGAATGCGATCTTGATAGACATATAATATATGCAGAAGATCTTATTGTTAGCGTTAATTAAAGTGCGAACAGTACGAACATAAGCTAACTTGCAAAATTTGTAGTTGACCTCTATCCATTCATCAGTAACCACAGTTTCATAATAGATCTGACACGACAGGTTTTGAAGGTTCGAAATAATACCAGATCTAACTCCTATTGACATTCACATTTCTTACCTAAGTAGCTAAACTTCCGAAATCCGTCAGAAAGGTTTCACGAAATTCGAAAACATAATCAAAGCTTAGCAAAATATATTCGAACGCGTAAACTATAAGTATTCCAACAAATAAATCATAAACTTAGTTGTGTGATCATAACATTTTTAGTATCGAACAACCAACTAACATAGCAAATGTTTGTCGTATAAGTGAGTGGGATGAAGGATATTTCATGAAGAGCAAGCTGAATAAATTGTCGATATTTTATTATAATTGAATGTAGTTTTGGAACCAATAAATTCTTGGGAGGGTATTTTTAACTATAGTATCTAAAATATCAAACTTTGATTTATTTAATCTTTCAAATAAACAACTTCAGAAGTAAATAGCAAGTGAATCCCCTAAGTATTCCACGGTAACTTTCGTAGACCCGTGGTTAACCCTAGATGTTCCTCGGTAATTTTCGTTAAACCCGTAGTTATTCTGGATGTTACAAGGCAAAATGTATTAACACTTGTAAATGACTAGTGTTAATACATTTTGCAGGTATTCGGATACCCCCAATGAGTACTGTTTTGCATTTTGGAAATCCTGTGTAAAATTGCTCAAAATTTTCTCAATGTTACTCGAACACACATAAAACAATGAACAGCTATGAAAACCGATTAAGATATTGAATCGGTTCAGGTAGGATTCAAACCCGCGATCTATTTCTTACAGGAGGAATGCTCTGACCACTTAGCCACAGAACCTTCGCCCGAAACCATTCAAATTCTTCTATACATGAAAATTTAGTGGCTGAGTGGTCAGAGCGTTCCCCGAGCTCGAATCCCGCCTGAACCGATTCAATTTTTTCTATATCTTGATCATTTTGAATAGTTAGCATAGTAAATGCTTTAAAATATTATTTAATGGCAATGAAAACACCATCCATAGTAACAACAACGACAGAACACTTAGTAACATGTAGTAATATTCATTGAACCCTACAAAACCAAGTGTAATTAAGGCTCTTTCATATTTTAAAGTATCGCTCAACCAAAGTTGTGAACTGTCGTCAATCGACACCAATCATCAAACTTTCCTCTGACCCCTCTCTCCTCACTGGGTTCTCTTCTAATATTTTCAATGTAACGACGAGCGAACTTAG
This sequence comes from Eilema griseolum, assembly GCA_963662185.1. Classification (NCBI taxonomy): domain Eukaryota; kingdom Metazoa; phylum Arthropoda; class Insecta; order Lepidoptera; family Erebidae; genus Eilema; species Eilema griseolum. The sequence goes on from OY759245.1 coordinate 4,413,566, forward strand.
CAAGAAACATTTTCGACGAAATAATATTTTCAGATATAAAAACAAGTTTTAGATGTGTATCGAAACAGACCGTCGGGCGAAGGGTTTTTACCCCGACCGTCCCCTGCAGGGTATCATAAATCAACCCCCGGTTGGCTCACCTACCAGTTAACACGCTTTTCAACTACCCCCTGGATATATCTTTCTGCGTCATATATATTTTATGCGGCCTCATATTTATTACGTACGTACTTATTGTGATTATTTTGGGTGTTGCAAGGTTAAATATTAAACAGATGAGCTACTCCAAAATGGTTTTGTTTACTTAAACATGGATATATCACAATGAAGTAAACATCAGTGAAATAAGGATAGTGTAGTGACTGATCTGAAGTCATCGATCGTTGTGGAAATAACCCCTTGAAAATAAATGCTGTGTTAACATAGATTAAGTAATATAAAACGAAATAGCTCGGGCAGGACTCGAAAACGCGATCTTTCCCTTGCAAGGATAATTCTTTGACCATTGAGTCAATGAGCCACGCCTGAAGCTATCCAAATTTTCCTATACGTCCGTGTTGGGGCGACGGTAGCAGCCATATGCCGATACTCTCACGAACTATCGAAAACTCTCTGCTCTGATAATATAAACTTCCTACTAATACGAATACTTAGGTTAATAACAATATGAATAACATTATGATGCCATTAGTATGTTATTTTTTCTTATTTATTAAAATCAAATAAGACTAGAAGACGTTACAGAATGAGACTAGAAGACGTTACAGAACAAGACTAGAAGACGTTACAGAATTAAACTAGAAGATATTAGAGTGTGAGCCTAGAAGACTATGTAGTTAGTTATTAGGTGAAACACTATATAAACTAAGGTACCTACCTACCTACATACAAACCTACATACGTCTTACCCCTTAATGGTGGCACTTCACGCGGCTATTCGTTTTTGCGTATGTGGCATAATATAACCAATACCAAATACGTACAACTGACAAATGATTTAGCTTTTTTTAAATTCTTTACGGCCAGTAAAGCATCTTAAACAGTTGACAAAATGTTACAATACACATGTGACACTTCTTTGAAATGAATATTTATTTGTGAAGTAAATTGTGTTTGTCTATATTAAATTTGTATGTTTGCATAAACGTCAAATATATATAAATAGACAAGTGAAGTGCCACCATAAGGTTATCTACCAAATACAGACAATGAACATTCCTTCTGAAAGTGGTCTTTTCTCAAATTTATATTTATCTCTGTATTTTTTATATCTCGCATTCTTTTCTTTTTAATTAACAACTATCAACAATATTACTGGTAACTGATGAAGAGAAAAAGACATGAAAAATACTGACGCTCGTATATTTTACAAGCTACAATATTTTTGCGGGAATCAATACGATCATGATATAAGTACATACATACCTTTGACTCGTCCTCACCCTGTAACCACAGTTGGTGTAATCTAGTCGAAACCTATACCATGATCGCGTTAATTCCCTTAAACATTATTATATGTCTTAGAACGTGAAAGTTTAAAAGTTAGTATAATATTTTTGGTCACCAAGTAATAAGAACAAGCTTAACACTATCCAGACTTTATGTTCTTAATGAGAGTTCTCTAACAGAAAAAGTCAATAGCACTTTGCCCGACCCTGTAATCAATCATGAGTTTATGATCGCACTCAAACTTAATAAAAACATAATGTATGAATTTTCTTATATTGACGTCAACATGAAACGGGTTGTTTGTATAAATAACGATTATAATCAATCAACTAGTTCATCACAGTTCACTGCTGGACATAGGCCTCTCCTAATGTTGGGAGGCTTTGGCCTACTGTTTCCACACTGGTACAGGATTTCTCTCTCACGCAGTGATATCGTCTGCGTATTTTTCTGTTAGTCACCTCTTACGACTCCTGTCAGATGAGATTGTAAAGGTGACTATTGTTCCGTTATAATTTCATGTTATTGTACTGAATTAAATGTATTTGATTATGTGGTCTAGATGTGGTGTTTAACTGTTATACCGGAGGTAGCCGGTTCGATTAGTTTGTTGTTTCTATGTAAAATAGGTATGTTATTATTGAAAGTATGTATGTCAGTATATATATAATATCTGCATTCTAAAAACTTACTAAATAAAACTTAGCTTCTGCTCAATTTGCATCTTGATAGCTATGTTGTTTCTTCAGAATATTTTATTTTTCGATTCATATACGAAAAACCGTGTTAATAGCAAGCATTTCTTGTCCAAAATTTCGAATCAAATCATTCAATTTTTTAAATCAGTGACATAAAAGCACCAAAAAAAATATGTAACATTAAATTGCGTTTTCAAATGCAATCTACAACAGGACACTTTTGACTTGCTTAGCTTAATAAATATCTCCAAAACGACTGTCACACTTGATACCAAGCGTAGCCAGGACTGACAGAATAGCTGACGATTTAACATTCGTGAATTGTGGTTACCTATCTGAGATTTGAATATGCTGTGAAGGTGTAACAGATTGATTAATGTCCTATCTCCGAAGTAATCTGATGCTATTTCTGAAATCGGATACTGAGTGTGGTATTAGTTGATTTCATTCTTACATAAACGCTTTGACGTACCGAGGTAAGGTATCTAAAGAATTCTTTATGAAGAAGGTAGATGTTGATTGAACTAATAATGTTAGCTTAATCGAGACATTAAATTTGTGCTACACATCAGTAAGAAATTCTGTCATCTGCCTCCAAAGTTCAAGACTTGGTAATTCTAGCACGCTCTTGACCATTGTAATGTCGCCTACCATGACAGGGGATCGTTATTAAACTAGCTACAAAGCAATCATTTCCCATTTCCATTTTTATTTTCAGGAGTTCTCTTATGTATCTCCGGAGTCCAAGGTCCAGTACTCATGAAATTTATATGGAACTAGGTATGAGTTTAACTTAACTCAATGCAAAAATAATTTTCAAAAACGATTCATAAGCACAATGCTTATGAATTGAAGAATATAGAGAACAAGTCCGTTAAAAGTAAACAAGTAACACAAATGTTTTTAAAATTAAATCTACTAGTTCAAACTATATCAAATTTTTATGGGACTAAATGGCAACTATTCTGCATCAAACTAAAAATGAATCACGTCAATCGGATCATTAATCTATGAGTAATCGGTGAACATACATAAAAATAATATTCCGACGAATTATGAACCTTCTCCTTTTTTGAAGTCGGTTAAAATCTAATTCAGTTGCAAATACATGACATAAATTAATAAAACCTCATTTAAAAAGTGAAAAAGTTACAAGACACTATGATAATTAAACTTTACGTAATAGATAATATAAAATAAAATACTATCTACGTAATATATCACTCTTGAATCGCTTTCATGTCGGTCAGATCTTTTAAATAGAATTCAACTCTGCAGTCAAAGTTCGCCCAGTTTAAGGTGAAATTGGCTTCAAGAGATTTCCTATAATTAAAAGTTCTTCAAATTTTTTACCGTCCCTCTCTTTGATTGTATTAGAGATCTTTGTTCTTTTGTGTCTTTAAATGAATTTCTTCTGGAGACTTTGTGGTATTTATGCTAAATTACTAGGTTTATATTGATAATAACATAGACATTTTTATGTCAGAGATAACACAGAATAAATAATATCATAATGTCTTTTATAGATTTTTGTTTAGTCACTGGGTTTATTACATGTCAGATTATATTAAGAACGGTACAAAAGACGACGTGGGTTTCTATAATGGAGTCAAACATAATTTACTTGTAATAATTAATTTATCTATTACCTAAGATATACACATGGGCTTGTAACTCAAATAATAAAATTATAATAAAAAAAAGGTATAGCTTTATTCCAAGTTAAAAGCCAATGCAACCCAAATTCTCCTAAAAAATAAGAGTTTTAAAAACGGTATCCAAACGCATATTTGCGTCGAATTCCTGCCGAGTTACCGGCAAGGCCCTCCTTAAACATTCCAACATTTTTGTAACCAACAATCTCCCGTATTATCATTTGTTTTTTGCTTTGTTGATGATATTTTGCTTATTCGCATTGGAAGTTATTTCATTACTTCGTTATTCATCGTTGAAATTGTTTTTGTAAACAGAAAACAACACTTGGCTGGAAGTTTTTCATTTCGCCCATTCTGTTTCTGTTGTTAGCTTGTAAAATTTCATGAGCAAACAATCTTCTATTTTACTTTTATTGTATGTACTGTATTTCAAAACACAATATTTTTATACCTACACAATTTCATTAGGATTGCTAATTTTACAAATCATTGAATAGTATTTCTCCAAAATTATTGCAGTCCGTGTTGTAAACCAACACTCAAGAATATAAACGACGATCATTCAAATCATGTAGGTACAAGAATGCATGTGGTAACATTATAAAAACATTGAAGTGACTGAACATAAACCGTAACCTTTTAATACAAAAGCCACATCCAAAGATCAGAGGGAAAACCGAGCCGCCAGAAAATAGCGAGTACGGTCAATTGGAATTCCTGAAAATATACTCAAAATACGGGTGTATAAAAATTCTAAATTTGAATATTATTATTTTGTTAGACGTAAAAAATCACGTACATCGCAATTCAACCAACTTTGATTTCAAATAACGAACCTTCATTGGATTCAAGTGTTAATACAAACATACGTCTGCAATTTGAGTAGGTTTCATTTCATTTTAATGAATCATAAACTTAATGTATTTTGGTTGAATCTCATAAAGCAAACATCGACCCTTAGCTAAACTGAACTTGATGGTAGCCAAATTTTAGTCCTATGAAAATATGATACAGAACAATTATACTCTGATTAAACTTAGTGATTATTGAAGAAATAGTAAATTGTATGACAAGGCAGCAAAGCAGTATTTTTACGGCGAGGGTGCTACTTTGAATCACGACACGAACGAATCGAAGGATTGTTGAGCAGAATTCTGAGTAAAGCGAAGTATTTAATGTACATCGCCTGAGGGAAAAATAATTTGTTCTTGAGTCATATATTCAATTTTTTATCCCCTTTCTATGATAAAATAGATATGTACTGATTACTTACAAGAACAGAGACATCATTATTGAATAAAACATTTGTACGTTTTCAGTTATCTTATCTTCAAAAATAAAGTAAAACTAAAAAGCTGTAGAAAAGTATAAACGCTTAATTCCAAATGTGTAACAAATTCCACCAAGCGCTATCAATCTCCAGTACAGCCAGAGACAAAGTTATGCGCGCGCGCCAAATCGGTACAGCCGTTCTTGAATTAACTTACACGACTTTCTTTAATATATATGGATTTACTTGCTTTTTTAGAGCGTTTCATGATTTAAATAGTTTTCTATGATTCTCAGTAAAGAAGGAGCTACTTCGTTACGCTGGCTAGTCATGCTACATACAATATTACACGTTTTACATACCATCAGCTAAGTGGTATGCTTGTTTACTACCATAATAAAAAGATAAGTAAAAGTCTAGGAAGTCAGTCTAACACACTAGGAAACGAAGTTGATAAGAAATTGGACCAATTACTGCTTCCAAAATTACACAGAGAACAAAGATAATCTAAATTATTATTGAAAACGCAAAAAAATTAGGTACAAAACAATTTCGACTCAATTATCTTAAGAACAAAATTCAAAATCATATAACGACATTATATTATATATATAAAGTACCATATTATTCAATTTAGTAGGTAGTTATCCACCTAAGGAATCTGTTATTGGATAATAACCCAACGCTAAACCAGCAACCTGTTACTGTTACCAACTGCTCTTTATTGGAATATCGGTGTCCAACCATTGTTGTAATTGGTTCGTGTGACAAACGCTCGCTAGATTATACCTTTTGTATTATTTGGTGCAATTCTATCATTTTCTGATGTCTGTTTATTCGTGTATGAATTTATGCTGATGCAATTTTGTAAGGATACTTATTCAGTTTGGTCTTGTGCGGTGCGCTATACTATAGTATAGTATATATTTTTTAATTATAATTTAACTGAGGATATATCCTCAGTTAAATTATAATTAAAAAATTACCATCGGATTTATATCCAGTATCTGAAGCGCTGTACGAGAGTATAAATGATCGGAGGTATGTCAAACTACTCTAAGCTAAATAAGAATGTCATATTCACGTTTAGGTAATACGACGACGCGTAGCCATTACTAAGGCTATGAATCTTAAAATAAAATGAGAAAAACATCAAAAATACTTGAAAACGTAACGCATATTTTCAAATATTACTACATTTTTGAAAACCTTTCTCTGAACTGAACTATGAATGAGTAAGTAAAGTTATATCAAATACATTACATACTTCAATCAAATGACAAATAACTGAAACGGAGATACAAAGATAAAGCCAAATATGAATTACAATTAGCACAGACTTTACAGTGTAAAGAAAACGTAAAACATTGTGACGTGTAACGATTATTGCTTGAAGCAGCGGCAGCAATTTCGCGTGAGCATATGCTATAATGTGATTCAATTAAACATACAAATATGAATTGGGGCTTTAGAACTATCGGTAGCAAAGCGATTCTGTTGGTGTGTGTTACAATTAACAACGGAATTGTGTAAGTATTTCGGTGTGGCGCGGCAACTAAGAAAATATCCAAGCTAAAGTTCTTAATGGTAGAAATATACACCGATTCATGAATATAAATGCAAATATAATATTTGAGATTGGCATAGTCATTCACATTAATAGTGTAAAACTCGCTGGGATATTTACCATGTTTGTTATTTTATTTGTAATTCATCGTTATTATCATCATCATATTACCGTTGTTCCTTTTACCTTTCAGTTTAACATTTTTGTTATCTTTAAAATTATTTTATAGTTTCATTTAGTTCCAATTCACTATTTTACGTTTATCATATATATCAATTCTTTATGGCATCTCTATAATTAGGTTTTCGAAATACTAAAAAAATTGACTAACTTATATTTAGTTTTGCACCAGTAATTAGTATTAACAATGAGAATGTATGCAAACTTTTAAGTTAAATGTTATGTAGCCAATTTTTTGCTTATATAGGCTTAATAAACTGCATACCTATTCTGTTTAATTATATAAGAACTTTTTACATTTCATTAAGATTATGTTTCTTAAGTACATAATTTAATTTTAAGTTTTCTATATGGAACTGTTCACTTGAAGTAACATCGTATACGTCGTAGGTCTCAATATTTATTCAATTCCAATACACAAAACAATACAGAAAAAGTTGGTAAGTAATACAATACCCTGCGGGGAACGGCCAAGGTTCACCATCTGTCGCTTTGTGATAGTAAAATTGTAGTAGAAAAATAAGCCCGATATAATATTGTTACGGACGAAAATATTCTGTATTCTATATTCAAAAAGATTAGCAAGTCGTATTTTTATAATAATTCGATATTTCCAAAAACTAATCGAAAATGTAGACTATTTTAATATTTCAAATATTAAAATAAAATCACTATTATTAATCGCTATGATGAATAAAAATAAGCATTCATGATGTAGGTACATTTATTTCAAAATATAATGAGCTTTTTGTAAAGCTAGCAAGTCTAAGATAAAAATACATACATAAACATAAACTTACGCCTTTATCCCCGAAGGGGTAGGCAGAGGTGCTAGCACCCACATTTCGCCAGTTTATGTTTAGGTCCCAATGTAATAGGTGGCGAGCCTATTGCCATTTACCGGGCACTTATAAACCTGCGATAAATACACAGACAACTTCGAAAAGCATCGAAAAGTCATTGGTGTGTGCCATGGTAAAACCTGGGATCGAACCCGAGATCTCGTATCAGCAGTCCATTACCCATACCACTAGGCTACCGCGGTTATATAAAAATACTTCATTTATAAATGAGATTCGACACTGCTTTGAGACCTTGAAGTCAACATACAGATCACTAAATAAATCTCCTTTGGGCAAATTAGATCTTCGTTCACTCAGTTACTGTATAACATTCCTCAAAAAATATTATGCCCCGAGGTTCAAGCGACATTATCACTTAAGAAAAGCTTTTAAGACGTCATGTTGAACTCAATTTAGTATAATATAGTCCTTGTTGATGACAGTTTAGACTTTAAAGGTTACTCTAAATTAATTGATCGAAGAGTTAAATTCCTTCTTCTCTTAAATACTTAAGATCATTTTATGGAGGCTATTTTCAAGTCTACTAGAGTATTTGGGAGGGCTTTAGCAAACACTACTGAAGGTTGCGATTCAAAGGGAAATCCGTATACGCTCGACTGGACACTAAGTGAGAGGTGGCCAAGTCAATTTTCACTCACAGTTCCAGATATTCAATAGACTCGCCCCGCGGCCGGAACCTAATAAGCTACCGCAATTTCCGACGCCCAGCAACGAGTCTTAGTCAACAACACCATTTTATACCGTCCTCTACTAAAATACTTTTAAGATGGTCTTTGAGCTAACTTCGTTTTGCACAAAAACTTCTTAAAGTATCCCAATTTAGTTCTTTATCTTCGACTCCTCTTTCACTGTTAAATAGTTCTAATTAAATAAGAAATGATTTAGAGAAAGTGTCTCCTGAATATTCTTGATAGAGTGGGCAAAGTCTGTAAGCTTGAATAAAAACATTCTTTGGTTTGTTGCAGGAATGGAATGACTACAAACTGAAGTGGAATCCTGACGACTACGGCGGTGTGGAGACTTTGCATGTGCCTTCAGAACACATATGGCTGCCCGACATCGTATTATATAATAAGTAAGTTCTCTTTATTTTGTATATCAACAAACGAACAACCCGATAATTATTATTAAAAGCGAGCGAAAAGAAATATTGGTATGAAGTATGTTCTCAGATTTTTTAATCTTAATGATTGATATTTTAAAAGCTTATTTAAAAAAATAAAACCAATAAATTCATTAATTAGGATCTTCTATTCAATTAAATTTGCACCATTTAATCATTCTCAGAAAATTAATTGAATTTTCCATAAAAAATTACAAGTTCTGAAAAACAATTAATCATAGAAAAAATAGACAGTAAACTTTCGAACTTGTACTCTCTTAGCATCTTATAAACGCTTGCGATAAACATTAATCTCACTCTAAGATCTATTTACGGGGAAATCAATTTAAGAAACTTTGAGGAAACCTGTGTCCCCAAGTTTGACACTAGTCCCATTCTTTCCAATGAAAGTTAACTTTCTTTTCTCTTGTTATAAACTCTTCTTTTTAGGGTGTTATCTCTTCATTTCCGGTGCGCGGACAAAATTCTCATTACTTTGTATTATCAAGACATCTTGACGAGACACTGCGGGGTAAATTCAGATGTTAAGTTAAAAAGTATGTAACTAATCTTAACTTGAAGGGATGGAGCGTATATCTTGGCTGGTAAATCGCTCTTTTTTGTTTCAGTAATATATTATATTTTTTAGGGTAATCAGTTTGTCCGTGTAATATTTCATGAAATACATTTTCAAATTGTTTGTCATAAACTCAGTAACTTTGTAACATAACAATGTACTGTGTTTAGATAAAATGGAATCAATAGGAGATAGAATATTTAAATTGCCTGAATAAAGATTAAACCAGATGGAACTCGCCATTATCAGAAGCTGACTGCCAGTTACATGATTATAACTTTATAAGTATTATGAAACAATAAAGTTTTAAAGTTAGTACTGACATACCCAATTGATATAATTCATGCTACTAAACTTCAAACAACCAAAGGATAATCAATAACCACGCCTGGCAAACATTCAAGAAGCTGAATCGATTCCAACGCCCCCAATCGCAAAGCACTACATTTTAAAAATCCTCATACAGCAACGCTAACTATTATCAGTAGCAGTTCACCGCATTTATATGCATTAACGCCACGTAAGCTCACAACTATATGGGATTTAAGAGTTTATGCTCTTCGAAATAAAGCTAAAATTTGAATAGATAGTTCGTATCTAGGTAAAGCAGAGAATGCGCTCAAAGTTGGCGAGGCGGAAGGCACGATAAGTGCGGGCTTTAATCTCAATAGCATCAAGGTAGCGTCGAACTAAACACGCTATGGTAAGCTTTCATTAGGTATCTACAAACGTTCAAACATCGAAGTTTCTTTGACACAGTTAGTGCTTATTTGGTATACAAAGGCAGGAAGATATTAAATTAGTTGACACTCTAACTTTACTTTGGCGTAAATCTTGAAGAGGACAAATAATTGGAATCTCTGTTATCAAATCAGTCTCTTACTGTATAATTAAATCCTTTTTCAAGTCATATACTATATTCAACTACATTATTTCTACGTCTCTGTTTCCTGTAATTAAAATTATGTTGGAAACAGTACAAAAACATAGCGGTAGTAGAAAGCGTGCCTTTAAATTTTGAACTATAATAATAAATGACAAATAATTTTATCATTTTAAACTCACATATTATTACATTCAAATTTACTACTTTAAATTGTACCTACTTTATATTTTTCAACATTGTAAACTCTCTAACCATTAAATCCTTTAAAAAGTATAAGAATCTAAGATATTCGTTCCTTGGAATTTCATTTTGTATTTCGTCACTATTGTTAAAGTATTTAAATTCAGCGCCCATAAAATTCTGTATATAACTTTGCTCATTTCACTCGTGCCATTGTCGCTTAAGTATTCTACTACTAGAACTGTTGCCCTAATTTCTAAATTGACTGTGGCGGTTGATTGCTTCTTTTCATCTATTTTATTCAGCAAGGAGAGTATTTCATGAATTAAATTTGTAATAATTTATATAACCGTTGGGAATTCTATGTTTTTTAATTCATGTCTAGTGTATCATTGACTAAATTTTACTGTTCATAATACCTGTGTATGTTTTCTTTGAAATATTTATGAGCATAAATAAGAATATTTTAATTACAGAGCTGTAATAGAAGTATATTCTACATTATTGTAATACACAATATCTGTAGTTTTCAATAAGTTTACTTGAATCGTCACTCATACTCACTTTCTGAGGCAATGTAAGAGTTTTTTATAAGAAATCCAGATAAGGGTAAAGAATGTTTAGACACTCTACTTTCAAATTATACTTCATTTGATATTTTGTTATTTGCTTATTAATGAAGGTGATTAATTTTCATTGTAACCACAAAATATTTCACTAATATTTCAACAGCATTCTCAGAATTCAGTCTTGTTAAACAAAGTTTCATAATACGCATTCAAATTACATGAATTGGGTTCAATTCCCGGCTGATACAAGTTGGCAATTGGATTAATTTTGGATTATCTAAGTTTGATAACAGGAACTGTTAAACTAGGGTACAAAGTTATTTTAACTTTATAGTTTATTGCAAATGGTTTCAGTCTCAGTATGTTTGGAGCATAGATAAGCTTCACTAGTTCAGGTGCAACTGTTGGCTTTGGCTTGTTATTCGAGTACAGTTCAGATCTGACATTTGGTGTGTTAATTAACACAATTTCATTGTTCCCGTCATGAGGGTAACATCTATAACTCTCTCTCTCTACATTTGAGACCAGCGCTCTCGTTGTTGGAGTATTCGCCACTCTTTCTTTCTCTTCCACCAATTCTATGACCCCCTGAAACGACGCAACTTGTATCTTTCCTTTTATTTGTAACATAAACGTTCCTCTTTGCCTACCTCTTCCTCTCTTTCATTATACCCTCCCTTCTATGATATTTCTTTAATTAAGTCGTGTCTTTCAGTTGGTCAATCATCTTTCCTTTTCGGTTTTTGAGTATTTCCAATATAGACTAACTTTCCTGTGCCTTGCATAATATTACCTATTACGTTACATTACGTAATCCAACATGAATATAATTGTTGTTGTTGTTTTAATAAACATTAGCTAATTAGCTGCTAACTTATTCATTTATATATATACTCGTACATATATAATGCTTCATAAGTGAAATACACCACTATTGTAATATATTACTTACTAACTCTGCTTATATATTAAGCGTGTTAGAAGCTCTGTTGACGTGAATGTAATATTTTTAAATTTAACCAAATAGAGGTAACGCTTTAATGCACCTGTGACTTTCCCTAAAAGCCCACTCCGCGAATATTCAGTGCTAACTTTATTTTTAATGGTACAGCGTTAGCTTAATGGAAGACAAGGTGACCTATTTTACGGTACAATTTTCATGAATGCGCAAAAGTTGGTTATGACAAAGCTTTTAGAGGTCTCGACGTCAATTTTGTACCAACAACAAATGGCGAGGATCAAAAGAAAGGCGACAATTTATAGAAAATGTTTTATACCATTTTACATATAAATTGAAGAGATATTAATAAGAAAATCAATCATAGCCTACTTCCTACTTTTTATTAAAAATATGAAAGTATGTGAAGACGTGTAAACGTTTGTGTGTTCGTTATTAAAAAAACGCTCTAACGACTGAATCGATCTGATTGAAATTTTTCACAAGGATAGACTGCAGTTTGGAATAACATACAGGCTACTAGTGCTCCTGAGAATTTGCGAGAACGGGATTTAAATTCCTAGCGGGCATCAGCTGACTGTATATAATAATTTTATAACAATATTTTCAACAGTTGCCTTAGTTCCCTCCGTTCAATTTATAAATAAAAATGATAATAATCTTCGGATACAAACTCTAATATTCTGTAAACATACAACTCGTTGACTAATAATTAACCGTAGAACTATAAATCAAGACCGTGTATAAGCCTGACACAAGCACCAAATTGATTCAGTAAACCTAATCTTACCAATGATTTATATGAACAGATGATATGTGTTGAACAATATGAAACGCCTACTTGTTATAACCGAAATGGAGCCATAATAACCGATTTTGTACTTCTTTTTTGAAGAGTGATATATGATATCCATTAATATCGATCAGAATTATTTGAAGCGCACTGATTTGAAAGTTCAACATTGTTGGAAGCAATCATTGTCTATATACGATTAGAATATTAGATTTAGATTACAATATTAGAAGATCATGATCACATGTCATAAACTCAGTAAAAAAAGGTTTTGATGAGAAAGTAAACAATATAGCACAAAACAAGATCTCCAATGCGTATGTGATCTCAATGTTAGGCGGCTCTCATTGAGTAAAAATCCTGCTATATCTTTTCTTTCTTCTAATTTTATTTATTGAGGATATCACAGTAACTACTATGAGGTGTTTTGGTACCCCTCCAAGATCTTGGGAATTCAAGCCAACCTTATCTGCAAGCACTAGTTTGCCATTTACACCTTACACCTGGTATATTTCCTAATTGATTGACGAGGCTCTCGTATAGCTTTTCCTCTTGTGATTGCGAAATAGAAGTTCCTCCTATAAAAGTCGTATAGTTTAAATCAATAGGAGTAGAAGATGTGAGCGAAAACCGGGCCAAACAACATTAAGATAAAGTTGTTTTTTTTTGTGCTACTATCGGAATGTGGCTTATGAATATTTTTTAACATGATCTTTTTTTTCCAGCGCTGATGGTAACTACGAAGTCACGATCATGACAAAAGCGATTCTTCACCATGATGGGAAAGTGGTTTGGAAACCACCAGCTATCTACAAATCGTTCTGTGAAATCGACGTGGAGTACTTTCCGTTTGATGAACAGACTTGCTTCATGAAATTTGGGTCTTGGAGTTACGATGGTTATATGGTACGTATTACAAAATATTTTCTCACTAATTATTGTTAATATTTTTAATCCGTTTAAAATATTTTTTAGGTTGTGCAACATCATTTGGAATTATTATGATTGTTACTTGTTTGTTTATTTTCTTACTTAAAATGGTTTTGTTAAATTTAATAAATGTCTGTCTCGCACAGGGCCTACTATCTAATTTCATATTATACTTCTTAAAAATCATCCATTAATTTTTCCTAAGAAACGCTATCATAATAATCTATTTCTTATTACTAGGTTGATGTAACTAAACGATTTCTAAATAGAAATTTCAACAAAACGATCTAGTCTAAATATAAATGAACTGCGGCAATATCATTAAACTTAAATGTAATATGAAGTAAGATTTGTACAGTAAATGATATTTAGCTAAATGAAATTTAATTCTAGAAACTCTAAATCATTAAGTATTAAAGTAAACTAAAATAAATAAAAATAAATTACAATTTTATTCCTTAAATGTTCGTTCGAAGAAAACAAATGATTGAAAAAATATTTTATAATCACTTACTTAAGAATTTTTTTTTTTCGCAAAGTTGCCGAGCGTAACAAAATAAATTTTTGTAGCGAAACATCTAAAGAGAATATAATCGAATTCTTCGCCAAAGGCCTTTTCCATTTTTTAATAACAAGACGAACAAAATAATGGTTAGTCTATCATATTTTTAAATACGTTTTGTTATATACATACAAAAATACAAAGTGAGTATCTGCCTAATATAATATGTAGTTTTATATATAGTTAAATAACAATATTAACATTACAGAATATGTTATTGAAATTTGACGTTTAAATAACATGACTAACAATCAACACACTGTGTTTACTCACTTCTAAAAGTATTTGGTTGAAACAATTTGTTGGTTTCTTCGATCATTATGTATTTTAACAAAATCACTAAAAGCAGTGATAGTACATGTAACTAAAAAAATGTTCCTGAGATTAAAACTTTAAAGTAAATGAAGATTCAACCAATTACCTTAATCTACAGCTGTTCCCTGGACTAGTAAAGAAAAATACTTGAGAACGATGGGCCATAAATTTTCTAAGACTTTGCAACTATAGGCTCAAAACAGACGCATTTATCTGTCGTAGTAAGGAACCTAACAAATCTGAGGTTGCTTCTTTCACATAAATAAAGTTGAAGCTTACGTCTACCCCTTCTATCGCCCGTGTTAAGGTTCATGAGGAAATTCGTATTCTGTGTTTCACATATGAGATAGCAACAGCAGCTATTTGTAAAGATTCGCGTGAATGGGTTGATTTCTTAACAACGGATGTCTCTTTCTTAGTAACGGATGTGACTTGAGCTGTTTTGTTAATCTCACAGTTCACTTTTAGACTGTGATTCATCCGGTTCTTGAAGAACACGGTATAATTTTTTCATTTGTATTAAGGATAATTCTTGTAAGAGAGATATTTTAATGTTATAAATTAATTATTATTATTGCTATAAATAATTAGTACCCTTTTAAAAATAACAAAAAAGTTAATTAATTCATTTTCTTTCTAATTTTATAGTCATCATATAATTTAAATTATTATTTATCCAATACTTTTAAGCAATATTATTAAAAGTCGGTATTCTATAAACTAAAAAATTCCTTTTTTCTAGGTGGATTTGCGGCACTTGAAACAGACGCCAGACTCCGATCGTATAGGAATGGGAATTGATTTGTCTGAATATTATATATCCGTAGAATGGGATATTATGCGGGTCCCTGCCACAAGAAATGAAAAATTTTACTCCTGCTGTGAAGAGCCGTATCCAGATATAATCTTCAATATCACTCTTAGGAGAAAAACTCTTTTCTATACAGTTAATCTCATCATTCCTTGTGTTGGGATCTCATTCCTTTCAGTTCTAGTATTCTACCTACCTTCAGATTCGGGAGAAAAAATCTCACTTTGTATTTCTATTCTCCTATCGTTGACCGTGTTTTTCTTACTGTTAGCAGAAATTATTCCACCGACTTCTCTAACAGTACCCTTACTAGGAAAATATTTGTTATTTACTATGATGCTAGTAACATTATCAGTAGTAGTCACTATCGTGGTGCTAAATATAAATTTTAGATCGCCAGTAACCCACCATATGGCTCCATGGGTGCGTAAAGTCTTCATAGATTTTTTACCCAAAATATTGTGTATACAAAGACCAGAAAAACCGCCCGACGATGATGATGATAATGATAAGCCGACCGAGGTAAGAGAATCAAGAAATCTATCACACAACTATCGAATTGTGAAGTACGAACAGAATCAGAACATAATCCAATATCTACTAATTAACCAGATATAAAGACATTGCCATTTATCTTAGACTGGGTATAAACCTCAATTCCTCTTGGCGTTTTAATTAAATCTGTAAAAGAAAAGCGCTTACAAATGAAGTTTTTCAGAGGGAATTCTGTTCTGAACAAAGAAAAACAACACGGTGCCTTTTCTCATTGAGTTTTCTCCATTCAAAACATTTTCCATCGGAACGGATTCAATACAAACAGAACAGTACGCTATTACAGCTGAGTTGAAGCCGCCCTCAACAATAACCATTTTAATTGTCCTCAGCCACGGGACTCTTCTGGGAAACGCTCCTTTCAATGATATTCTAAATCCATTGTACTCTGTGTGTATCGCGAAAATATCGCTTCCAGCCCAATTTCATTCCATTTCGATTTTCCTTTATTACTCAACGCCGGGCGGGCTTAACGAGCGCGCACGGCCTCCGTTATTTATGTTCCCCTGGTGGCTGCGGACGGATCGCGCGATATATACGATGCCAGCAGGCACGACCCGAAGCGAAACCTCCACTTTGGCCTAATTGTGTGCCGGCTTAAGCTGCGTCGATACACTGCCCCTCGCGAAATGCGCACTGACGTTTTAATCTCCTAGCATTTCATCCGACATCCATTATTACATCCAAACGAGCTCTAGATTGTTCTATATTGGTATCCTTCTGATTGATTTTATTTTTCAGATACTCACTGATGTATTCGGTCCGGATGATGACGGAAAGTTCAAGGAGTGGGGTTGTGAGGAATATGAACTGCCAGGGATGCCTCCCTCCCCACCGCCTCCTCCGGGAGGCGACGATGAACTATTTTCACCACCACCTGGATCTCCTTGTCGCTTAGACCTAGACGACGGTAGTCCATCTCTAGAGAAACCTTACGTGAGAGAGATGGAAAAGACTATAGAAGGATCTAGATTTATTGCACAGCACGTAAAAAATAAGGATAAGTTTGAAAGCGTAAGTTTCAATACCACATGTGTATGACATGACATGTCTTTTTAGTTTCCTATAAAATAGCCTAATGCAGTAGTCAAGGGTTGAAACCGTGTATCCATTTCTAATACAAGTAATTTAGCATAGCGGGCCCTTCTAACCGTTGATAAATCCTTATAAGTATTAAGGAAACGATTTTTAGTATTCTTGAAAAAATCAAAATGAATGTGAATTCATTAAACATCTGAATCTAAACGATTGTATTAAATTTCAGGTGGAAGATGACTGGAAATATGTGGCAATGGTATTGGATAGAATTTTCCTGTTTGCGTTCACGATAGCCTGCGTGCTCGGTACCGCGCTTATTATATTCAGAGCGCCAACGTTCTATGACAACACAAAGCCGATCGACATTTTGTACTCAAAGATCGCCAAAAAGAAATTGGAGCTGCTAAAGATGGGGTCTGAAGGGGACCCGGGTCTCTGAAATTCGTCTTACGTCTTCGGCCACTCGCCGCCGAAGACGTTCTGGGAGCTAATCGTCATGTGGTGGCACGGATGATCTGTGTAAAGCTCCCAGTTGGGAACTGCCAGGCGAGAACTATGTGTGTTTGTGCTCAGAGTGGTGCCTAGCGCCCGGTGCGCTGAAGGACGTATTTACGCCATTATAGCGTATCCAAAGCCGTCTTTTTATATAGAAAGATAATAAACGTGATTTCGAGACTATCCGTCGATGTTTGATGTCGCAGTAACCTCAAGCAACGGCTGTTTTGTGTTGAAGCCGATTACGCCACTACTATTTTTATATTATAATCGCTGTATTGAACGTTATACTTTAGGCGAACGTGTTTATTTATCAATATTAACGAAACATTCTTTTCCAGGATATGAGCGCACAAACATTGTACAGTTTATTGTTAGGTGTCTGTATTTATTTCTCGCGTTAGAACGTATTCATTCAATAACAGACATAATAATATAATTGATAATTATAATTAAGGTTTACTTCGAATAAATCGAGCTCAAATTCGTAATATCTAAGTATTGTAAAGTGGTAATATTCAGTCAAAAGTCGATTAGAATCAAGCATTTATAATAATAGTTACGAGCAAACGTCCTCGATGAGAGCTGGACTATTTAGATTATACCTATACTTAATTATGATGTAATAAATTTGAATTATACATTACCTATGTAATATTTAATAAACTGCGTACTCGCGTAAAAATCATAAGGACAATATCGATTATTGACGAATGTAATGATACCCTTGTAGTACTAATGTTGTAAGGGATTGTAGATACAATTAGGTTAAAAGCCTAGTCATCAGTATGTTGTAAGATACACCTATCATTACGCCAAAATAGTTTATAGCCACTTTGCAAAGGTGAGATATTAATTTACTAGATATATTTGTGTACACAATTGACTGCCAATTGTAAAATAATAACATTTTTATAAAAATCGGGTATTCTTAGATAGTTCGATAACTTGTTTTATTAGATTTTTTAATGTGAAGTGCCAAATTCATCAGTAAAAATAATGTCATACTTCCAAAGTTTGCCAATGGACGGTGTTGTTTTTCTACGCGCGCTAATATTATTGACGTTAGACGTATTTTTTCGAGTCCGCTTGGATATATTCTTATGTATTTATAAGAAATAAAAACGAATGCTTGCCCAAAAATGTAATGACTGATAACTTCGCTCCTTGAGGCTTAGGTTTTGTGCGCGCCCGTACATCTTCGGTAGACGGTCGAGCGCGGCATTACACTTCTTCCGTAATGATAATATTAACAGTAATTTCACTATAAAACCTAGAGTACAGGGTAAATTTAGTAGACAAATGTCTCCTGATTTATATTTCTCACAAATTTTCACCGAATGTAAAGTCTTTACTCACTTATCGGCACTTTACCACTAACACTATTAGATAATAAATCATTGTTGAGGTTTGTGAATTAAGTAAGTAAATTAGGTAACGTTTTATTAATTTGTACCTACATTAGATTCATATTAGATGTTACCTTGCGTTCCTTTACGTCATAACTTACAGTTTCTTTTTAGTCGATATTGTTTGTGAAGGATGCGTCAAGCGTTTTCACCTCACTTAAACCCATTCTGTAGGATATTTGTAGCAGTCTAACGTAATAAAAAAAATATTTCGAGCCGCGTATTTGATATGTCAAAGTAAATCATGATAATGTTTATTAGGTAATTACTTAGATAAACTCAGAGTTATTGATATTAATGATGAAAAAATCCACAGCGAGCAGTTAGGAAAACAGGGATGGATATTGTAAAATAAATATAAAAAAATCAAAATGTTTTGTGTGGTTCGTCTTCGTAATTATAAGTGTTATTGAATGTGTATAGCTGTTTGTGTTGAACGTAATGCATAAAATGGCTAGTCTAGAATTAGGTGACATGTAATAAAACTAGAAAAACGGTCTAATGCATTAGACATGATGGAAAGCTCGCTAAAGGTTGAAGGATATTAAATATTAGCAGGAGTTACGATAAACGCTGTATCACTTACGGACTGGCTCTAATAAGGTAATACTCTGAAGGAATTTCTGAATGGAATTGCAATGTATTCTCAACACTAAGTATTATTTTTTTCTAATTTACACATTCACGTCGGTTAAAATAAAAAGTAGGCAAGTGCTATTGCACCACCGAAACACACCAATTTAGTATTATGAACTATTTATCAATAATTTAGTAAGTCCACAGGCTTCCCACACTATTCCCTAATCATCCGAACTTTTATTGTAGATATTTGCTAGATAAAAACGGTCTGTTGTTATTTTTATATGAATACAAATAATAATAGTTAGATTTTCTAAAACACCATAGGGTAATGATTTAGAAATGAGTGACGTACGATATGAAATGTTAGATGTAAAGCGAAGACATTGTAAATAGTTACTTCAAGCATAAATTTTAGAGTTAAGTGTAGAAAAATTCGAGATGATTTATGTTCTTGAAGAATGATTTGCAATGACACAATGGATATTTTACTTACATTTTCTTAATACCAGTTTCTCATACTAATACTGTAATCAACTGATAAGCTATATCGATACAACGATTGATAATCCAACATATTTCTTGCGTTAACCTCTCTTCGAATACTTAGTTTGCTAATTCAATTATTTGCAAATAATTATGAATATAATGTCTGATTGAAATTAATTTAAACTCATAGACATTATGAGCGCTCTTAGTTTTAAAACTGATTTCAGAATATGATATTTTCATTTATTAATCGCAATAAAAAACGATTTACTTCTTTTCAAGTAACTTTTCTTAAATTAAGTAAACAATTTCTCGTAAGTTAAATATCTCTGTGTACTACTGGTATTACTGCTAATTATGATTAAACAGTTTCTTTGTGAATCTTCTATAGCTTCAGCTGATTACACTTGTCACTAAGTTACTCATTTAGCTCAGTACCCATATGTTGGAATTATCGTGGTTCTCAATCTGTTACTTCGTCTTTAAGACCTTTTGTGTTAATAGCTTTGAAAATAAATGTTTCACTTTTGTCTGAAAAATTGTTAGTCCCAGACTAAACGTCTGGTTAATTACTATAATATTTCGGGTGATAAACGGGTAAGCGAAGTAGTAAATTTTGTCATATAATTGACATTAGATAGGTACTAAAACAATAAACTCAAAGCTAGAACATTCGTTAATAAGATTAAAATTGATATTGTATTATAATATTAAGGAGTGTATTATTATAATAAATGATTAGCTTCTCAGTGTTTTTAGAGTTAGTCGACGAATGGGTCAACTCGCCGACACGGTGTCAGATAAATTTGTTATCTTAATTAAAAGCAATAATTGTGTTGCGTTTTTTTGTTTAATGTTTAACTGGAAATGTTAAAATGGTGCCAAATATATGTTAATCCTAATATTAGAATAGATTTAGTGTTATGTTTATTGATGGTTGACGGTTTATTTGTCCCATGTTAATATTTTATATTTTAACAGCAAGTTTGTCTACATCGGGTATCAGAGTTGTAAACTCATAGTCAGCTATCACATGGCTGTCAATAATTTTAAGAATCAACTTAACCGAAATGTTGACGTGTAAATATAGCAGATCAACATAGAAATTTAAATAATATTTATAATTGACAAGTTATTTTTCTACGTTCTTTTCGTGTTACTTTTAGTGCTAGTAGAAGTAGTGGATGGATGCTGTAGTGTTATTGACCTTTGCTTTGTCTGTAAATGTTGATACAGCATTAAGATCTTCATTTTAGTTTATAAAGCAGTTGATTTTTCTTACATGTAAATTTAATATAATTTGAAAGGAAATCAGTATAATAATCCGAAACGCTTTATAATTAGGTTCATCGAAATCTAGAATTTCGAATAGTCATTTCTTCTTCGACACATTTTGGATATGCTTTATTGCACAGTTTCTTTAGTTTGCTTTCGAAATCAATCTAATTTTACATATATATAAAATATTCTATACTTATAAATATCCACATAAGTTAGGCGTATTTGCATGTTTAATCAAACGTCTTCCAAAGTGACGTAAGGTATTATTATTTGTTTTCTAGTTTATAGCTATTATTGGTTTATCTTATTACTTCCCTTCATTATATTTTCTGGTTTCTTTATCTCAATATGTTTTCCTTTAGCTTTTCCTCTATCATTATTTTCACTAATGAACGCAGTGGTCCGATCTGACAAGCACAAGTTAACGTTTCTGACAGCAAAAAATAATAATAATTATATAATGAAATTGATGAGTTAGCTTCGTGAACCTTATTTTATGGTTATTTTTTATTAAAATTATGCAAAAAATTATACCGTTGATTATGATATGATAAAGATTACAAAAATGTAAGTTGAATCTATATAAACGTAAACAACAAAATATATTTAACCAAAATATAAAAATAATGCATCTATTATGTTTTTTATTATTATATATTATTATATATTATGTTGTATAAGTCAAAAGAAGAAAAAAAATTCTGATAATGAATTAACCCCACCAAGCAATAATGTCAATTCATTCTCAGCCTTAAAATACTAATATTTCTGCAAAAATAAAATATCAGTGTTAGTGAAATAATAATAGAAAACAATAATATTAATAACCAGTGAGCAATTATGAAATAGACCAAAATAAATATTATATTCCCTTCTAAGTCTTTGTATATCTCAATATGACAGATATACAACATAGCTCAAAAATGATGAACTAACGTTTATCAAACTATATTTCTATTTTTTAGGTCAGATCGCTGCAACTAAAGTTATTTAATACCTTACTTAATTCATTATATTTATATATCATTATATTTAGTCTGTTGTTTTTCGTTTTGATTTTTAATAGGTAACACATATAATAAACATAATTAATTAAATATAAATGTGTATTTAAATAATAAGTAGTTGAAACCACACAAAATTTGCGTTGAGCTTCCAACACGATTAGATGTAAATACAGAAATAAATAAACCACTTTCTCAATATACGACACTTCCTTCTTTTATCTATATGTGTAAAAATGGATGTTGATATATAAGACATTAATAAACTTCAAGATCATTAGATCGAATACCTTGAACGTAAATACATCTAAGTGTATTTTCATGGAAAAGTATTGAAGTACTTTTTTTACTTCCAAAAACAAAATGGGGAGAATATTACGGGGTACTACTAGAATTAAAAATATGCAAGAGAATGTGTCTATCCATTACCGTATATAGAGGCTGGCAATTATAATTTTTAAGAGAGGAAGGCAACACTTTGCAATAATAGAAGTTGTGAAGATTATAGTTAAAGAACTAACACTAGACAATAAAAGTTATTATGAAAACATATTAATAATATGTACTTAAAAATAAAATGATACTTTAAACTGAATTATAACATATTAACAATAACAGTTTTAATATAATGTCAGCAGTTATAAACGGTTTTGTAATCTCTGCTATTAATATTATTTTATCTTTTATTACCGAGTTCGGTGTGCCTTATGTTATTAATTCATAATAATCTTTACGCTTTTTACCGTGGGAAAGATAAGGTAACATTTAAAAATAAATATCGTAATTTAATGTGGCATTTACCCCAGCGCCTAAATTTTACTATAAGATCAAGCTATTTATAACTATAACAATCACATTTTTAACATTAGGTATGTTAAAAATGTGGTCAATATCGACCGCCTGAGTGTAAACCTGAAGAAAACTAACAATAAATCAAACAGTCTACCTCAATGCAGTTTATCAATACTGTTATTTTCATTGAACTATTGAGTTCAATCTCCATGGTCAAACTTGGGGATTATCTATCCTCAGCAGTAATTATGAAGGTAAGATCAAACTATATATAAGGTGTATGCACTGGAGAGTAGTTTTTATGAATTTCTATCATGCCTATTTGATTATCATGCTTATTGATGTTGGTGGATTACACGTCTGTGTTACCTCACCTCACTATATTTCGTCTCATTTCACCATTATGTTATCTCACCACAACTCTTTACTATATGCAGTATCAAAATAATCGGGATATTTACCATGTTGCATTGTTTTGAGTTTTCGATATTTCGGCGCCGTTGCAAGCACCATGATCACGGAGGAACTGGAAGAGTGGCGATGAACAGAGAAAAAGATTTTTCTAGGAGTAATTTTATCGATCTACCCTTTTTCGAGTTCCTTTACTACGCGTATCTGCACTACCACTGGTTTCATTCTCACTACAAACTCGAACCCGATCTCGATCACGTTCACGACACACGATGCTTACTGTATCTACTCGCGATTTTGTTTTGGCTTGTTACCAGTTGTTTTTGCAAAGACAAACATTAAAATATTCAAAACAATGCAACATGGTAAATATCCCTGTAATTTTGATACTGATGTGAGTGACCATGATAGTTTAAATATCTTTACTATATTATTTTCAAAACAGTCAATTCTTAAGCTCACTCGGGATAGCGTCCTATTAAATCTTTTCTACGGTAATATGCTATAACAATTTTGAATTTATTATCTTTCTTCTATGCTCTAACTAGAATAGTCATTTACTTAATTAATTTAATTCAGCTCATTACTTTAGCAATGTCTGTCTACGGACTTAACTATACATACATATTTAAGTATTTAAGATATTTGTGAATTATTACTTTATATTGAAAGCAATGGTAAATATTAAGTATTTTGTAATAATTTGTTGTCGTTACGACATAGGTTAAGTGTATCGAATCTTTCGTATCTCAAATATTAACTCCTAAGTGTAATTAATGTCCTCTATTACTAGTGATATATAGTAACTTTTGGTTGGTTATTGAATTAATTTTTACCTTTCTAGTCACGAGTAACGGTGGTTGCGTGTGTAGGAATTGAAGATTGAGATTAAAAACATATATGAGTTGCCAAAGCAATATAATGTAACATGTGCATAATAGCTACTTTTTTTTCTTTATTAACGAATAGTTACACAAAACTTACATATAAACAAGGCCCCATAAACCGTTTCCATGGTTTGACTATGGAAACAGAAAAACAGATTTTGCTACATTTGCATGCGGACATTATTATATACCTAATACTCATATTAAAAAAAAAAAAGAAAAAAATTTGAGTGCAGATTTCAGTTGCATAATTACAGTTGGTTTATTAGATGCTCTCGAAGCAATTTGCCAAATTTTCCTTTTCTAGTTCCATTTTTGAAATCTGCGGGCAAACTATTAAGTAGGTATGGTACTTGTTTGTCAAGCGTTCTCCAAAGTAGTTGCAATGAACTAGTAAAAAATTATTAATGGAAAACTAAAGTTTTTTTTTATATACATACAAACATATAAACACGCTTTTATGCCAGGAGGGTTAGGCAGTGGTGAATTAACACCCACATTTCACCAATCATCCAATTCGGTCCCACTTAATATGGGGTGAGCCTATTGCCGTCTTCCGGGCACTATTGTTGACTCAAGCCATGCATCTGAAGCTAAGTCTGGGCTGTATATATCTGTCTGATGTAAAACAGCCCTATCCCTTAGTCGCCTCTACTCTGCCGGGAACCACGCGGCTATTTTTTATATAATAGAATCTACTATTTAGTCATTAGAATATAGAAGAAAAATAAAGCTCTACGCACGCTATGTTCATCCTACTACGCAACAATGACAATGTGATCGTAAGTAAGTTTAGTGAACCGAACCAAATTTTCTGTTTGAGGTCGGTTCATACAAACAATACCTATTGTTTACACATGATTACATGATTTTGTTCATAAAATATTCTTAAACAACTTGTTTTGTTTACTATAAAATTCATAGTTTGAGATCAGTCTACAAAATTCACGTATACAGATGTTATAACATATGAGTATTTATCATAATATTGGCTCGTATCATTATTATGGCTATTTAATTTGAGTATTTTGTTTATGTATTTTAGATCTACCGTTTCAAGTTAAACATTATTTTACATATAAAAATCCACAATTGCTACATACGCAATCTGACCGGTGAAAATGGCATTGTGCAAACGAACACCACGTTAATAATATAGGTATAGATAGTTAGTTGAGAGTGAATTCCTATGTAATAATTAATTTTAATAATAAGGTAATAATGTACGTCATACAATAATAGACTTCCACGAGAATGTTCTCATTACTCACTAATAGTGTTAGGAAAATAGTCAAATGTAAGACCAGGCACATTGACGTAAACGTGTTTTGTGATACGTTGTTTGTGACTTGTTAAGACTTGTCGGAAAGGAATGTTTCGGTCTTCAAGTTATTTCAGAAGGAATAATGAACTTAGTATACAGTCTGTTGAGTAGAAATACTGTCCATCGAGTAATGCACGTCGCGTCAGTGTGACTGGACCTTAACTGATCAATCACTTGTGTCACGTAATCATTACCACTTGATATTTTTAAGATTTATGCACTACGCTATAATATACATATATATATAAATATAATAATATTCGTACTGTACTTTAAGTCATAATAGCTCAATAATTTATGAAAATTTATGAAATTGTAATAAATAGTCTGTAAGCTAAAGTCAAGTTTAGGTGAATGCAAAGTTACTGTAAGGCAAAATAACATACATTATAAAAACATAAATAATTTAGACTGTAAGATTTACTATGTAAGTCCCATTTTGTAATGTTAATTAAAAATCAAAAATCAAGCACTCCCATTACCATTATGAATACACTCATGACTTCTTACTGCTAACATTGAAATGTACTATAAATATGAACTATAAATATTAAATGTTATGCGTTAATAATACATGCATGCGTTTTATTCATGATCCCTATTATTATCATAAATGGTAATAGTCCTATACAAAGGTATCTAACGTTTTTTGACTACTTCTTTTTTATGAACGTCTAGACCTCTATCAAAATCAAGCACAATCTATTTTGTACCTAATCACTACTAGTGAGATTTTCCTTTGCTTTAAAATCAATCGACTGCCGCAGGGTTGTCACTGATTTTGATACAAAATGAGATTTTAAAGCTAAGCAATCCCTATTTGCATGTTGGGCTAAGTTTTAATTTTCTTTAATAATTTTGAAGGTCTAATTAGATTTTCTTTTTTTGTTTGTTTCTCACTAAACAAATTACAAAATAGTGTTTGCACAAATTAAGGTATAAAGAATTTGGTAGTGGATCGCTGGATCCCTATTGTAGGTACGGTAAGGTAGTACAATTCAATAGGGAGAGTACTCAATACTTCACGAAATTATTTCGAAATTCATCTCTGAGTACCTACATAAAAACGTCATCACAGAAAGTTTAAAGGTTTAGTTATAATAATATTTGCCATGAAAATAAAACAAAAACACATAATCCAAATAATTTATTCCGAACTAAAGCTACTGCTGAATAGTGCCCAAGGATTTAGTCCAGTGTCAACCTTAGGTGCCGGCGCGTTATAATAGCCCTTTATTAAGTTTATCAGCGATATTGGGCACTTAAAACGGTCGCAGTTATCCAGGATATGGCCGAGGCGGAAAGCTGAGTCGTAAATTGCGTGTTCCAATGGCTCTGACGCTATTACCTTCGTTACTGGCATTCTATAAAGATAAAAAGTACTTAATTAAAATAAAAACGTTACCTCTACGATTATTTCTCTGTCAGGGATGTTTAAAAGCATGCGAAGTGAAATAGAAAAAGTCAGAACGCGCATCCCGGTTTCTTTTTTTTTTTTTTTTATACCACTTAGTTAGCATACAAGCACACGGCCCACCTGATGGAAAGTGGTTACCGTAACCTATGGACGTCTGTAACACCAGAGGAGTCACAGTCGCGCTGCCAACCCTGTAAGTACAGAGTTTCTGTGCCGTCAGTAGAAGACAAAGCAGGACAAGCCTTTAGTCTTCCCACTGACAGCACAAATTCTCCAGTGAGCTCTGGCTACCCTACTCACAGCTGGGAACACAACACGAAGTTATTATAGCCGCGATATTCTGTAGGGCGGAGGTACTACCCCAGTCGGACTGCTCAATCGGGCGGAAATACCGCCGTGTCCTACCTCCTAAGAAAAGTTTCTGATCAATCAAGGGATGACATGGGTCAGCCGGGGCGTGAGTAGTATACCATAGGCAATCTTACCCTTGGTAACTAATAACCCAATGTTCGAGTACAACATAACCACCCCTACTAGCGCCCTTAACATTGAGTTTTCTTTACTAGTAAAGGGTTCTGGAGTGAAGGTCTGTATGCAATTGGAATAAATCACTGCGATGATGATGGTAAGGAAATCTGTATTGACATCTCAAAAAAAAGGCAAGATAAGCAAATTCACGTAAGTACATACATTAAGCTTGAAAACATTCAATACCTTCTTTAGGGAGTCTGGCTTCATATCCAAGTAACAAACATCACATCGAGTACGGGAAATAGTAAATTTATCCCACGCATTGTTTTCAACACTGAAGGTGTCTTTTTTTCTATACCACTTAGATGGCAAACAAACACATGGCCCACCTAAAACACTAACTCACGGACATGTCCTTGTCCTTGGCAAGTCTGTGGCAAGCGGTGCGATGTTAGAGTTTCGAAAATATCTAATCCTTTGATAATTTTAAAAGCCATTATCAGTGTAATCCATAAATAGATACGACTGTTATGTGGTTGTTTATGGTGAGAACAAAATATACTGTTACTGTAACTTTGATTGCCTGTCGCATTGGTTTTGTTGTAATGAATTCTGTTTCATTGGTTATGTTGAAATTCATTATTTTTACATTTACATTTTCTACGATGATTCCAAGCATACCGAAGAAAATTGTAACAAGTAGGTAACAAATTGCGACATTATTCAATAAAGTAGATTCACTGAATAACATTAATTTTATAACAATAGAGTAATCTGAAAAATGTGATTATATAAGTCGATGGCAGGCTATTATCTTTGCCTACCCCAGTGAGACAACGGCGTAAGTATGCATTAAAGTAACTAACCTAACCCATTCAGGCGGTCTCAATATGAGCCCAAATTCCAATCTAACTCTTCCTTCAGCAGAGTTATCTCTTCGCATAGAATCTTGTTGATATTAATGTTGTATGATAAAGAGTAAAGGAAGCTCGCGAAATATGTAAAAATAGACGCAACTAGTGAGCTGTTGGCTCTGCCTACCTCGGCGGGAAATAGGCGTGAGCATATGATGTATGTGTGTATAAAATACTCACGTAAACAATGTTCTGAACATTTCTTCAATCATATTGCCGCCATGAGGTACAAGCCGCCGAGTGGTCTCACACAATGTCTTCAAAATACAGTCTCTGCCGTTGTAACCCATGCTGTAATAATGCCATTTATGTTATGCTGGAAATATTAGTTCTTAAAGAGACACGAAAGGGAAGAGAAGGGCGGAAGTACACTATAGGAGTTCTCGTTTGAATTTAGAACCAGCAGACTAAGGAGTATCCTTTATCAACAATCGTAAAAACCAATTCCTTTAGAGTCTCTGAGGTCAGAGGGAAGTCACACCCGGAAAAGTCGATATACCAATTAAAAACTTCGCTATGAAGATGATGATGTCAAGAAAAGAATCATCTGTAAACAGACTGCGTTTACTTTCATTGTCATTATTGACAGACAGTGTTTGCTTTAGGTTTAACCCGACGTTTCGGCTACTTTTCAGCAGCCATGATCGCAGGGTAACTAAAGATTATAGTGATCACATGGTTTGAAATGTAAACAGCCATTATATCACCAGTCATTGTATTCGGTCCTACGTAATAGGGGGTGAACCTATTGTCGTATTCAGGGCATTATTTTTGACCCGAGCCATTCATTTAAGGCTGACTTTGGGCTGTATACGAGTATATCATCTGTCTGTCTGGGGTGGCCCAAATTATACTCTGCCGGGAACCACGCGTAAACGTATAGTGAGTGATAGGTTTTCGCGTAAACTTCCAACATTATCAAAGTTTGATGAAAATTAGATTTAGTTTCAGATAAGTCTTCACATAGTTTGAAAATAATAGGTACTACTTACTTATCCATAATTGACTCCAGTTTCTCATAAAGTTCTCGTCTACTCCTCCTCAGTTCCATCGGTCTCGTTCTACCCTTGTACCTTCTATAGAACCTGGCAGTTTCCGTGGTGTTCGGCAGCTCGTACGCAATACCCCAATTCAGGCCCCAAGTGAAGGTACCGGGTGCTGTTGATGGAGACGGTTGGCCAATGACTCCTACAGTAACGCAACCGGCACACTGGAATTAATCATTTGATTTTTGTAATGGCTGAAAACAGTAATTCTTTAATATATCATAGTCCTTACAATAAATGCGAAAGTAACTCTGTCTGCTTGTCTGTCTTTCTGATACGTTTTCACATCTAAAACACTAGACCGACCTTAATACATACATATAATCACACCTTTTTCCCCGGAGGGTTAGGCAGAGGTGAATAATAACGTAATAGGTGGTGAGCCTATTGCCGTCTTCCGGGTACTATTGTTGACTCTAGCCATGCATCTGAGGCTGAGTCTGGGCAGTATATATCTGTCTGATGTTAAACAGCCTTGTACGACACCGCATGGGAAGAGATAGGGTGGTCCAAATTCTACTCTGCCGGGAACCATGCGAAACTTATCGACCTTGATGTAATCATGTATACTGATTGAGTAGATTATGGAAAGGACATAAGCTAACTTTTTATAACGAAAAGGGGGTTTAAGGGGTTCAAATAGGAAAAAGTGAAAGGTTGTATGAAAATTTGCAATTTTGGAAGACAGCCTGATGAATTTTATTACACAGACAGATTAGAGCTTGGGAAAGGACATAGTCTCTGTAACATAAATATAATATATAAACTGTGTGTAACATAAATATAATACATAAATATAGGTACCCATATCAATATGAGTAGAAATATTATTATCATGGAGACGATGATTCTGCCAATCTTGTGGTGATCAATTGTCGTACCCTAGACAAACACATTGCGGCTCGTGCTCTTACTGATCTCTAGAGGAAGTGCGTTCCATGGACGAACAGTCTCAACAAAGAAAGAGGACCCTAAAAAGTTTGTTCTATGAGAGGGAAATGCGAGGATCAGGTTGTCAGTAGAACGAAGACCAGCAGTTGACTATGATAGGCTAATTGATATCATTACGATTTTGTTAATAAATGACAGTGAGAAAATAAATGACATAAATAAACTCTAAATAAATAAATAAATTATCAGGAGGTAGGACACGGCGGTATTTCCGCCCAATTGAGCAATCTGACTGGGGAAGTACCTCCGCCCTACAGAATACCGCGGTTATAATAACTATGTGTTGTGTTCCCAGCGGTGAGTAGGGTAGCCAGAGCTCACTGGAGAATTTGTGCTGTCAGTGGGATGACTAAAGGCTTATCCTGCTTTGTCCTCTGCACTGACGGCACAGAAACTCTGTGCTTACAGAGTCGGTAGCGCGAGTGTGGCTTCTCTGGTGTTGCACGAGTCCATGGGCCGCAGTGACCACTTTCCATCAGGTGGGCAGTGCGCTTGTATGCCACCGAAGTGGTATAAAAAAAAACTCGCACGTACCAATTCTGCATATATTAAAGTAGGTACAAGTACAAATTTCAGAATGCATCAAGCCTTATCTAGTATTTACTAAAAGTTAACGATAACGCAAACTTTACCGAGATGTGTTTAAGTTACCAACACCTATCCTAGAGCTACAATTGCGAATAATATTATTTACTTTAGCGGCTCCAGCTAAGTTGTTGAGTAATTAGAAATCAGTGGTTTTACATGTTCATGTTATTGTATGAAGTTTGAATCCACACTGTTATTATATAAATTATATTAGTAAATATTATACTAGGCAAGAATTTCAGTTCGATTGAGCTATTATAGTAGCGACAGCTGTCTGATTTCCCAGCGCTTTGAGGAAAGCTTGCACCAGAGTCTTGCTCGTCAATCAACAGGTGTACTGGTTTGTTGGTGAGGGTTGTTTGGCCCATAGATCTATATAGACATCTATAAACACCTGATAGTATCTAAAATGGTAGCCTGTACTATTTGACATTTATTCTAGTTTACCACCTGATACGTAGGTAAATAACATCTCCCCGTTTCCGGGGTTGAGTTGGGGACTCTGTAGTCCCCACACCCGAGACGAGGGCCAGATCGTGAGAGATGGCCTTGGGTCCGCCGGGGTGCGAGAGATATGCCTGTCAACCTCACCTTCGGCAACCAAAACGACCCACAAGCGGCGTGCATTTTAGTCGGTTCGAGTCCGACATAAC
Organism: Eilema griseolum; assembly: GCA_963662185.1. Classification (NCBI taxonomy): domain Eukaryota; kingdom Metazoa; phylum Arthropoda; class Insecta; order Lepidoptera; family Erebidae; genus Eilema; species Eilema griseolum. The sequence continues at coordinate 4,445,232 of OY759245.1, forward strand.
CTCCTCCACCGGCTCCGGTGGGGAGGTATCCGTGGGGATTTTGCGCACGTAAAAAAAAAAAAAAGGTAAATAACATAACATAATATAAACTCACGCCTATATCTCCAAAGAGGTAGACAGCGGTGCTAGCACCCACATTTCACCAGTTTATATTTAGGTCCCAATATAATAGGTCGCGATTCTATTGCCATTAACCGGGCACTTATAAACCTACGATAAATACACACATAACTTCGAAAAGCATCGAAAAGTCATTGGTGTGTGCCATGGTAAAACGCAGGTAAATAATGTAGTATTATTACAAAATATAAGGTAGGTATATTCTGTTTCGAAGTGCATGGTATATGCTTTAGCCACACTCCGGCTATGAAGTCTTAAGATGGCATGCAGATTTAGTCGGTTCAAGTCCAACATAACCGCTGCCACATATTGGCGATGGGGTATCCGAGGGAATTTCTGCACGTAAAAGTTATATTTTGTTCCGAGGTGCAAGGGATTATGCCTTAGGCACACTCCGGCTGTCAAGTCTTAAGATGCCATGCAGATTTAGTCGGTTCGAGTCCAACATACCCGTTGCCACATATTGACGATGGGGTGTTCGAGGGAATATCCACGCGTAAAATAGGTATATTTTGATCATCGCTTCTTCTCTATTAAATAAAATACTCGTGCCTATATTGTAAGTTCCGATTTGATATCTATACATTAAATATATGAACCTAAAAAAGACAAACAACCGGTCTCACCACAGAATTTCAATATCGTCAGTAGGTTCCAGAAGTTTTACGGAAAACTTCGAAGTTCCGTCCTATCGTAGCCGACACTAACTGGGTTGGTAAAACGCTTGAAAGAGAATGAATTGTCAGGCCGTGTATCACAGATTATGCAAAAAACCTTACAGAGTATGTACCCGGATATAAAGAAATGATATGTGAGAAAAAATATGAATTTACGACAGTCATAAATCGTGTGTAAAACATAAAAGTGGTCTTAAAATTTTTTGAATATAAAATTCCAAAAAGTAAGTAATCTACCAAGTTTTATGAGTCTCAGAGCTATGTTCTTTATCTTAGAGCTTCGTTGAAAGTACGAGAATGTACATATTTTGAAATTTTAGAGGTTATAAAATGTCCAATTATACTTTTTATTATTTCCAATCAAACAATGGAACATGGCTGATCGTATGTAGTCCCGAAGGATGTTATACCAAAAAATAATTGAAGTAGGCGTCAATCCATTTCTTAAATGGTACTACGTCAAAACAAGCAACTGCTATTGACCGGTAGCCGATTTTACTTTTGTCCGGATGTCAGTTTGTTCTTTTTTTTTATAACACTTAGGTGGCAGACAAGCGTACGGCCCACCTGATGGAAAGTGGTTACCGTGGCCCATGGACGCGTGCAACACCAGAGAAGCCACACTCGCGCTGCTGACCCTGTAAGCACAGAGTCTCTGTGCCGTCAGTGTAGAGGACAAAGCAGGACAAGCCTTTAGTCATCCCACTGACAGCACAAATTCTCCAGTGAGCTTTGGTTACCCTACGCACAGCTGGGAACACAACACGAAGTTATTATAACCGCAGTATTCTCTAGGGCAGAGGTACTTCCCCAGTCGGACTGCTCAATTGGGCGGAAATACCACCGTGTCCTACCTCCTTAGTTTGTTTGTCAGTTCCGATCTAGAAATTTGACTTTATTAACTTAATTATTACTTTGACATTATTATTTGAATTATTACTTTGACATCATCAACTGAATAATTATTATTTCTGATATGACATGTTCATGAGTAATATTTGAAATGGTAATTATATCTACTTTAATTAATAATATGTTGTGGAATTATTGTTTAGTTTTTGAAGCATGATTATGTGTGATTATGATAATGTAAATGACATATATTGTAAATGAAATTATTAAAATTATGTTGCTACTCTGTCGCATTGGGTCTGCCTGTAATGACATTGTATGTATGAAATAAATAAATAAAATAAAAATAAAAATAAAAAAATAATTGAAGGCTCGTTTCTTAACAGATTTTCACCAATTTTGGCACACATAGGTACTCTTTGATTTATAACTCAACTATTATCGATAGTTTTGAAGAGAAAATGAGGAATTACCGGAGTGAGTTCATTTTTACGGAAAAAGTCATAATATTACGGTTGCCATGGCAATAGTTTGCAGATGAACCGCTCACAAAATTGCATCATTCAGATCACTTGCATTTTAAGGATACCTGAAATGTTTAAAGGCACCACCAAAATTCGGCAAAGGGTGCTCGTGAGGTCTACTGTTCACAGAACTACTAGTAAAATGTTCAATAACAGCAACCAATAATATTGACAACTTATTTTCTTGTTATACTGGAAAGAATAATCTATTTACTAATTATTATTTTTTTATACCACTTAGGTGGCAGACAAGCACACGGCCCACCTGATGGGAAGTGGTTACCGTGGCCTATGCTCTCGTGCAACACCAGGAGCGTCACTATATTATGCCTAGTATAGTAAAAAATAGCCAATTTGCAAATTCATTGTATAGGTACTTTATTACATATTGTAATATAAGAGTAGCTGTGAGTTTATCCTCTATATTCTTTTGAAATTCATTCAAAATTCAATACCTCTATTCTTAAAGAGCACAAAAACGATTTTATAATAATCTAAATTGGCAACAGAAATGGAAAGATATCTACACTTATAGCCAGATTTACAAGTGACGCCCGATGCAGAACCATTAAAGAGTATAGCCCAGAAGAACAGAAGTTGGCAATAAAAACTCACAACGATGAATATAGCAGCATTCATCTTGATTCTTTTCTCTCTTTCATCTTGACTTTTATATAAAATGGGAAATAAGTAGTTAATTAATTTATATAGAAATATTAATATTAATAAGTAGTACAATAACTTACTGAAAAACTGGAGCCTTCCGGAAATGCCACGTACCGTTTTCTTCTCGATAAAGGTCTCGAAACATCTTTAGCTGCGAACACACTACATAAGCATACTAGTATCAAAATATTCAAAATTTTAGGAGATAAACACATATTGGAGGCGAGTATGCAGCCTTTCAGAGTTCGATATATGAATGGTATTAAGGCTTAGCTGTTAAACCGGGTTAGGCTACATAACGGTACTGGTGATTTTCATGTATTATCGTGCGGCACGAAGTGCTTGACACAGTAAACTGCATTCTTGAAGAGATTAAGAAAATATGTCAGAACTAAAACCCGTATAAGTTTTCTTATAATCCAAATTCAAATTCTTATAAGTTTGGTTGGAAGATTTTTTGTGATTCCATCCTGTCAAAATGGCTAAACGAATTTGGGTAAAATTTCGACAACTCAGATATAGGCTATTTGTTCTGGGTAAAACCGTCCTTGTGGGTCTCAGGTAAGACACCAGAATTTCACGAGGTTGTTCAACGTTTTCGAGGTCAAATGGCAGTCGCTTTATGGTAAATATCAAAGTGCTTAACTTCACAGGTAAGACGGGAAAACCGCTCCCAACTGAGTTGGAGAAAGGCTCAGAGAATGATAAAAAGAAATTGTTAACTAAGAACAATCGTCATCATCCTAGCATTAATCCCTGTTGCTTTTTTTTATACCACTTAGGTGGCAGACAGTATGGACGTATGCAACACCAGGGGTGTCACACTCGCGCTGCCGACCATTAAGAAACCTTTTGATGCCGCTTTTGAAGAACCCCATATTGTAGGTGCTTGGGAAAACCGCAGCAGGGAGGTCATTCCACAGCTTGAGTGTGCGTGGGATGAAGTTTCTTTCATACCACACAGTGCGCACCATCTCAGGTCGCATTGTGTGAGGATGAATTACCTGCCTATGTCGAGAGGTGCGATGATAGAATGTAGCTGTGGGCATCATGTCAAACAATTCATCTGAGCACAAACCATTGTTTAGGCGGTAGAACACACACAGCGAGGCAAAGTTTCCCCTAAGGCTTAGAGGTTCCACACTATCTATGAGTATAGGATTGTCAACCAGCCTCAACTCTACACCGAGTTCAAGGGGTCAAGCTGGTATGCAGGCGCTCCAGCAAAAAGGTGACAGCAGCACTTGCAGTAAATCCATTTAAAGCTTGCATTTTGCCAGCCGCCCAAGGTCGTTCGGAGAAGTGTAATTTAATCTAAATATTAGTATTAAAGTTATCAGGATATTTACCATGTTGTGTTATTCTGTTCCTCCGTAATCATGGTGCTTGCAACAGCTTCGAAATATCGGAAAATCAGAACAATTCAACATGGTTAATATCCTCATAGCTTTAATACTAATGTGAGTGACCGTGGTACTTTAATTTTTTTTTATACAACTTAGGTGGCAGACAAGCACACGGCCAACCTGATGGAAAGTGGTTACCATGACCTATGAACGTGTGTAACACCAGTGGAGTCATATCCGTGCTGCCGACCCTGTAAGAACCTATATTAAAATTAAAGTAATGATACCTAATATTAATCTACATACTTACACTTGCCCGAGTTTTTTTGGCACTTAACCTTAAATTAATTGCCCCGGATGATACGCTTCACTGCTGCAATCACTCAAAACAGCAACATGCCTCATTAAACGTCCTCAGCGTGACAGAGGAGAGGATCAGCACAGCAATATATCAAAACTGAGACCTGTACTAACCTTGTATCTATCACTTAATTAGTAAATATCCTGAAATCACTTTTAAAACATCATATGTGTAATCACTGACTTAAGTAATTACAATATGTGATTTTGATTTTACACTCATTATCCGAACGTTCTTTAAAGCCTGCATTCCGGCTCTTTCTACTCCCTAAGTTTTTATTAGAATGACCGGCGCTAGACTCCAAACCCCGAGAGGTGAGGTTGGTTGGTTTTACCGGGCGGCGTGCACGCGCATTCTTGCGCCTCATACCGTCCTAGTGTGGCTGCGAGTGGATTGGTTGGGGCTAGTCCTCCACTAGTTGTTTCAGTGTAGTAAGAGCCCCACATACCCATGCGGCTTCTCCAAACCCGTGGCATGCAGAAGGTACATTTTTCTTGCCTAAAAAAGGGCCTCCAGAGATTTTGGTAGGACCCTAAATACATCCGGCACAGGTCAGACGGTAATCACTCTTGTAAAAGTCAAGAGAAACCACCTCAGGTGTGATCGGAGCGTTGAATACAACAGAAATTGCTAGTACGACGACATTTTTAAATACTGTGGGTCATTTGACTCAACCTAACTGACACCGGCTAAAAACTTTAAAAATATATTAAAAACACCAAATGTTTTTTTTTAAATACGCTCAATTTCCAAACGTCAGGCTAAATAACGCAAGTTGATTAATGCGACCAAAAATACAGTGAAAGCCTTTCATACGGCTTTATTGAGGTTTCGAGTAATTTATTAACCCTTTATTTCAAAAGCTAGTAAAGTATACAGTTATTAATTTTGTAATGAATCTGGTGAAACAATAAAAAACAGACCATTATATTACATAACGCATATTTATTTGAAAATTTATAATACATATAAATTTGAAAAGGAAAAACAAAATTAATAGTTCAAACCTACGACACCGGTCTTCTAAAATTCATGTCCTGGAGTAGGTCCTTGTACGTAGATTCGGCTCTAATTTAGGTACCCATAGGCCCCTCGGTAGGTGACAGGTTTAGGTTGTAATTTAATTACTGGTAATATTGAAGGAGGGGATTTGATTTAAAAGAGAGGGGAAGAGAATGATACTTCTTCCTGTTCTCGATTACGCCGATGTCAGCTATCCCGATCTTACAGAGGAGCAACTAGATGAACTTGAGCGACTTCAAAACTTTTGCATACAATTCATATTTGGTTTACACAAGTATGATCACTGGTCAGACTTTCGTAAACAACTCAAGTGGCTCCAGGAATGCCCATATTCTAACACTATTATATAACGTATTGTTTAATCCCACCACTCCCTCTCTCTCTCAAAGAATGAGTCCAGTTCCTCCATAACACACATACGAGATGCCTGAGGTCATCCGAGAATTTTGAGGCTGAGAATGCCAATGTATTCCACTGAATTTGTTGATAAGTCAATCTCTGTGAAGGCTGTGCGCTTATGGAACGCATTGCCATTGAATATCAGACGAGCAAAATCCCTAAAAGATCTTTAAAACAATGGTAAAGGACTACTACCTATCATTTTGAATACTGTGAAAGTTCACAATTCATATATATGCTTACTATTTTCCCTTGTTATTACTATGTAGCATCTACTTTGTATATTTATTTATGTGCTAAAGTTGTATATTTATTTTACTTTATTTGAACTTCTCTCTATAACTTCCTTCCTTTTTGTTTTAATCAATCAATCAATTAGCCCATCATAGTCCACTGCTGGACATAGGCCTCTCCCAATGTTGGAAGGCTTTGGCCTACTGTTTCGACGCTGGCCAGACGGGTTGGTACAGGGTTTTATTTCGAGTTTTCCTTCTCTCGCAGTGATATTGTCTGCTAATTTTTCCATCAGTCGCCTCTTACGACTCCCTACGGATGAGATGGGGTGGTGATACTTGTATTCTTTCTCCGTCACTACACAGATGATTTGTTTTAAATACACCTTGTTTTTAGTTTATTTGCTAACTACATCAATTTTTTTGCTTCATTACATCACTGTCCATTCCAAGGTTGCCTGAAAGAAATCGCTTCCAGCGATAAGGCCGCCCATTGTACATTAAACTGTATGCATGCTACCTATAAGTCCTACTGTAATCTATTAGTGTACAATAAATAATTATCTATCTATCTATCTAGCTCATAATTTTAAGCACAGATTATATTCTACAACTAAACTTGATTGGAGATTTGCACATAGGTAATATTATCATTCAGTTATGTGATAACACATCGTAACTAGTGCTTATTGTGGTTACTATAATTTATCAAAACCAAGTGACAAACATTCGAGAACTCTGCCACTACGATCATGTATGTACTTCCGAAAGCCCCTTTTAATTCTTTCTAAGCATCCCTTATATTCGCCCTACCATTTGCACGAATGAATGAACTTACACTTTCTTTATAAAAATCCGTTCTCGTGGAAAAAATCATAGAAGCCGTGAAGAGTGTTAATCGAATTCAAAGAATGACGTCCAAAAAATAATGGTAGGAGGCGGTACCACACTGCGTTATGTATTGCTTGTTATGCGGCTATTTTATTCGCTCAAATATTATAACATAGGTACAAATAGCAAATATAGATAAAATTTAGACACTTCGTCGTATGCGGCCGAGTAACAAAACTTATTCATCAACCGAAAAACCTAACATATACTGAGGTTCCGGGATGGCTGCTGCAGGAAAAACCGGTTTAAATGAGGATACCCAGACACGGGGGTGAGGGCTTTGGCTGTGGTGCAGCTGTGCAAACAATGAATCACCTATTATCACCGTTGCACAACTGGAGACCTCAACGCAGCAAATGGGGCAGGGGTAAAAATTACCGAGTTTTGGACTGCTTACATCTAATACCATAAAGCACAAACATACCCATATATGTATTTCTAAACCTATTGCCATCAACACGATAAAGGGCAAAAGTTTAGTTCCACTTTCTCCAAGTTATTAAATTCATATTATCGCTGTCGGGATTTCAATTTCAGATAGGAATCTGTTTGCCTTTTTTTGTGTAATTTGACCAACTTATCGACGATAAATCTTCGAGACAATGTGTTTAGTGTCAATTAAGTAGGCTATTATTTTTTATCGTTTAAACACTAGAGTGTTTAAACGATAAAAAATAATAGCTCATAATTATGTGCCCACTCACTATTTACCCTTCATATTAGTATAAACCATGTACTTTATATATCTGTGTGTATATGTATATGCTGATAATACTTAAAGTAACTAAAAAAAAAAAAAAAAAAATTACTTATATGTCTCTCTCTGTTTTTCTTCTTTTTATTACACTTTATTTAGTTTAGCCGATAACTACACCATATCTCTTGATTTTATAACATTACTGTCCATCCCAAGGTTGCGTGGAAGAAATCACTTTAGCGGTAAGGCCGCCCATTATACATTGAACTATATAATGCTACCCTACTTGTCATATTGTAAATTTGTTGGTGTACAATAAAAAAATGATCAGGCTATCTATCTATCTTACGATGTTTCATATTGATTTAAACTATCATGGTCTCTCACACCAGTATCAAAATAAACGGGATATTTACCATGTTTCATTGTTTTGAGTTTCCGATATTTCGGCGCTGTTGCATACACAGAATTTTGAAACACCCATTTTAATTTAAATCACCCGTGATCATTACTTT